>JAUMJK010000213.1:0-600000 GCA_033558105.1 Coccyzus lansbergi | reverse complement strand
CCTTTCAGGACGCATCTAATAGCCCCCAGACCCTTCTAGAGCCCCTCAGGGCCTTTCTAAAGGCCTCCACACCCTTCTAATGACCCTCAAGACCCATGTAAAGGCCCCCAGACCCTTCTAGATTGCCTCAGGACCCATCTAAATGCCCCCAGACCCTTCTAATGCCTTTCAGGGCCTTTCTAAAGGCCTCCACACCATTCTAATGACCCTCAAGACCCATGTAAAGGCCTCTAGACCCTTCTAGATTGCCTCAGGACCCATCTAAAAGTCCCCAGACCCTTCTAATGCTTTTCAGGACCCTTATGAAGGCCACAAGACCCTTCTAATGCCCCTCAGAACCTTTCTAAAAGCCCTCAGACCCTTCTAATGCCCCTCAGGGCCCTTCTAAAGGCCCCCAGACCCTTCTAATGCCCCTCAGGGCCTTTCTAAAGTACCCCAGACACTTCTAGAACCTCTCAGGGCCTTTCTATATGACCCCAGACCCTTGTAATGCCCCTCAGGGCTTTTCTAAAGGCCCCCATACCCTTCTAATGCCCCTCAGGACATTTCTAAAGGCCCCCAGACCCTTCTAGACCCCTCAGGACATTTCTAAAGGCACCCAGACCCATCTAATGCCACTCAGGGCCTTTCTAAAGGCCGCGAGACCCTTATAATCCCCCTGAGGGCCTTTAAAAAGGCCCCCAAACCCTTCTGGACCCCCTCAGGACGCTTCTAATAGCCCCCAGACCCTTCTAGAGCCCCTCAGGGCCTTTCTAAAGGCCTCCATACCCTTCTAATGACCCTCAAGACCCATGTAAAGGCCCCCAGACCCTTCTAGATTGCCTCAGGACCCATCTAAAAGCCCCCAGACCCTTCTAATGCCTTTCAGGACCCTTATGAAGGCCACAAGACCCTTCTAATGCCCCTCAGAACCTTTCTAAAGGCCCACAGACCCTTCTAGTGCCCCTCAGGGCATTTATAAAGGTTCCCAGACCCTTCGAGAGCCTGTCAATACCCATATAAAGGCCCCCAGACCATTCTAGAGCACCTCAGGACACTTCTAAAGGCCCACAGACCATTCTAATGCCCGTCAGGGCCTTTATAAAGGTCCTCAGAACCTTCTACTGCCCCTCAGGAGCATTCTAAATGCCCCCAGACCCTTCTAATGCCCCACAGGGCCTTTCTAAAGGTCCCCAGACCCTTCTAGAGCCCCTGAAGACCCTTCTAAAGGACCCCAGACCCTTATAGAGCCCCTCAGGACCCTTCTAAAGTCCCCCAGACCCTGCTAATTCCTTTCAGGTCTTTTATAAGGGCACCCAGACCCTTCTAAGGCCCCTCAGGAGCCCTATAAAGGCACCCAGACCCTTCTAGAGCCTCTCAGGACAGTTTTAAATGCCTCCAGACCCTTCTAGACCCCCTCAGGACAATTCTAAAGGCCCACAGACCATTCTAATGCCCCTCAGGACCCTTCTAAAGGCCCCCAGACCCTTCTAATGCCCCTCAGGGCCTTTCTAAAGTACCCCAGACACTTCTAGAACCTCTCATGCCCTTTCTATATGATCCGAGACCCTTGTAATGCCCCTCAGGGCCTTTGTAAAGACCCCCATACCCTTCTAATGCCCCTCAGGACATTTCTAAAGGCCCCCAGACCCTTCTAGAGCCCCTCAGGACATATCTAAAGGCCCCCAGACCCTTCTAGAGCCCCTCAGGACATTTCTAAAGGCACCCAGATCCTTCTAATGCCACTCAGGGCCTTTCTAAAGGCTGCGAGACCCTTATAATCCCCCTAAGGACCTTTAAAAAGGCCCCCAGACCCTTCTGGACCCCCTCAGGACGCTTCTAATAGCCCCCAGACCCTTCTAGAGCCCCTCAGGGCCTTTCTAAAGGCATCCACACCCTTCTAATGACCCTCAAGACCCATGTAAAGGCCCCCAGACCCTTCTAGATTGCTGCAGGACCCATCTAAAAGCCCCCAGACCCTTCTAATGCCCCTAAGGACCATTCTAAAGGCGCCCAGACCCTTCTAATGCCCCTCAGGACCCTTCTAAAGTCCCCCAGACCCTGCTAATTCCACTCAGGGCTATTATAAGGGCCACAAGACCCTTCAAATGCCCCTCAGGACCCTTATAAAAGCACCCAGACCCTTCTAGAGCCTCTCAGGAAAGTTTTAAATGCCTCCAGACCCTTCTAGACCCCCTCAGGACCATTCTAAAGGCCCCCAGACACTTCTAATGCCCCTGAGGACCTTTCTAAAGGTCCCCAGACCCTTCTAATGCCCCTCAGGACCCTTCTAAAGGCCCCCAGACCCTTCTAATGCACCTCAGGGCCTTTCTAAAGTACCCCATACCCTTCTAATGACCCTCAGGACATTTCTAAAGGCCCCCAGACCCTTCAAGAGCCCCTCAGGACATTTCTAAAGGCACCCAGAACCTTCTAATGCAACTCAGGGCCTTTCTAAAGGCTGCGAGACCCTTATAATCCCCCTGAGGACCTTTAAAAAGGCCCCCAGACCCTTCTGGACCCCCTCAGGACGCTTCTAATAGACCCCAGACCCTTCTAGAGCCCCTCAGGGCCTTTCTAAAGGCATCCACACCCTTCTAATGACCCTCAAGACCCATGTAAAGGCCCCCAGACCCTTCTAGATTGCCTCAGGACCCATCTAAAAGCCCCCAGACCCTTCTAATGCCTTTCAGGACCATTATGAAGGCCACAAGACCCTTCTAATGCCCCTGAGGACCTTTCTAAAGGCCCTCAGACCCTTCTAATGCCCCTCAGGGCATTTATAGTGGTTCCCAGACCCTTCTAGACCCCCTCAGGACCATTCTAAAGGCCCCCAGACCCTTCTAATGCCCCTCAGGGCATTTATAAATGTTCCCAGACCCTTCTAGAACCCGTCAGGACACTTATAAAGGTCCCCAGACCCTTCTACTGCCCCTCAGGAGCATTCTAAAGGCCTCCAGACCATTCTAATGCCCCACAGGGCCTTTCTAAAGGTCCCCAGACCCTTCTAGAGCCCCTGAAGACCCTTCAAAAGGCCCCGAGACCCTTATAGAGCCCCTCAGGACCCTTCTAAGGACCCAGACCCTGCTAATTCCTTTCAGGGCTTTTATAAGGGCACCCAGACCCTGCTAATTCCCCTCAGGACCCTTATAAAGGCACCCAGACCCTTCTAGAGCCTCTCAGGACAGTTTTAAATGCCTCCAGACCCTTCTAGAACCCCTCAGGACCATTCTAAAGGCCCCCAGACCCTTCTAATGCCCCTCAGGGCATTTCTAAAGGCACCCAGACCCTTCTTATGCCACTCAGGGCCTTTCTAAAGGCCGCGAGACCCTTATAATCCCCCTGAGGGCCTTTAAAAAGGCCCCCAGACCCTTCTGGACCCCCTCAGGACGCAACTATTAGCCCCGAGACCCTTCTAGACCACCTCAGGCCGTTTCTAAAGGCCTCCACACCCTTCTACTGACCCTCAAGACCCATGTAAAGGCCCCCAGACCCTTCTAGATTGCCTCAGGACCCATCTAAAAGCACCCAGACCCTTCTAATGCCTTTCAGGGCCTTTCTAAAGGCCTCCACACCCTTCTAATGACCCTCAAGACCCTTGTAAAGGCCCCCAGACCCTTCTAGATTGCCTCAGGACCCATCTAAAAGCCCCCAGACCCTTCCAATACCTTTCAGGACCCTTATGAAGGCCACAAGACCCTTCTAATGCCCCTCAGGACCTTTCTAAAGGCCCTCAGACCATTCTAATGCCCCTCAGGGCATTTATAAAGGTTCCCAGACCCTTCTAGAGCCTTTCAGGACCCTTATAAAGGTCCCCAGACCCTTCTAGAGCCCGTCAGGACCCTTATAAAGGCCCCCAGACCCTTCTACTGCCCCTCAGGATCATTCTAAAGGCCCCCAGACCCTTCTAATGCCCGACAGGGCCTTTCTAAATGTCCCCAGACACCTCTAGACCCCCTGAAGTCCCTTCTAAAGGCCCCCAGACCCTTATAGAGCCCGTCAGGACCCTTCTAAAGTCCCCCAGACCCTTCTAATGCCTCTCAGGGCCTTTCTAAATATCCCAGACACTTCTAGAACCTCTCAGGGCCTTTCTATATGACCCAAGGCCCTTGTAATGCCACTCAGGGCCTTTCTAAAGGCTGCGAGACCCTTATAATCCCCCTGAGGGCCTTTAAAAAGGCCCCCAGACCCTTATGGACCCCCTCAGGACGCTTCTAATAGCCCCCAGACCCTTCTAGAGCCCCTCAGGGCCTTTCTAAAGGCCTCCACACCCTTCTAATGACCCTCAAGACCCATGTAAATGCCCCTAGACCCTTCTAGATTGCCTCAGGACCCATCTAAAAGCCCCCAGACCCTTCTAATGCCTTTCAGGACCCTTATGAAGGCCACAAGACCCTTCTAATGCCCCTCAGGACCTTTCTAAAGGCCCTCAGACCCTTCTAATGCCCCTCAGGGGATTTATAAAGGTTCCCAGACCCTTCTAGAGCCCGTCAGGACCCTTATAAAGGCCCCCAGACACTTCTAATGCCCCTCAGGGCCCTTCTAAAGGCCCCCAGACCCTTCTAATGCCCCTCAGGGCCTTTTTAAAGTACCCCAGACACTTCTAGAACCTCTCAGGGCCTTTCTATATGACCCCAGACCCTTGTAATACCCGTCAGGGCTTTTCTAAAGGCCCCCATACCCTTCTAATGCCCCTCAGGACATTTCTAAAGGCCCCCAGACCCTTCTAGACCCCTCAGGACATTTCTAAAGGCACCCAGACCCTTCTAATGCCACTCAGGGCCTTTCTAAAGGCCGCGAGACCCTTATAATCCCCCTGAGGGCCTTTAAAAAGGCCCCCAGACCCTTCTGGACCCCCTCAGGACGCTTCTAATAGCCCCGAGACCCTTCTAGAGCCCCTCAGGGCCTTTCTAAAGGCCTCCACACCCTTCTAATGACCCTCAAGACCCATGTCAAGGCCCCCAGACCCTTCTAGATTGCCTCAGGACCCATCTAAAAGACCCCAGACCCTTCTAATGCCTTTCAGGGCCTTTCTAAAGGCCTCCACACCCTTCTAATGACCCTCAAGACCCATGTAAAGGCCCCTAGACCCTTCTAGATTGCCTCAGGACCCATCTAAAAGCCCCCAGACCCTTCTAATGCCTTTCAGGACCCTTATGAAGGCCACAAGACCCTTCTAATGCCCCTCAGGACCTTTCTAAAGGCCCTCAAAACCCTTCTAATGCCCCTCAGGGCATTTATAAAGGTCCCCAGACCCTTCTACTGCACCTCAGGAGCATTCTAAAGGCCTCCAGACCCTTCTAATGCCCCACAGGGCCTTTCTAAAGGTCCCCAGACCCTTCTAGAGCCCCTGAAGACCATTCTAAAGGCCCCCAGACCATTATAGAGCCCCTCACGACCCTTCTAAAGGCCCCCAGACCCTTCTAATGCCCCACAGGGTCTTTCTAAAGGTCCCCAGACCCTTCTAGAGCCCCTGAAGACCATTCTAAAGGCCCCGAGACCCTTATAGAGCCCCTCAGGACCCTTCTAAAGTCCCCCAGACCCTGCTAATTCCTCTCAGGGCTTTATAAGGGCACCGAGACCCTTTTAATGCCCCTCAGGACCCTTATAAAGGCACCCAGACACTTCTAGAGCCTCTCAGGACAGTTTTAAATGCCTCCAGACCCTTCTAGACCCCCTCAGGACCATTCTAAAGGCACCCAGACCCTTCTAATGCCCCTCAGGGCCTTTCTAAAGGCCTGCACACCCTTCTAATGACCCTCAAGACCCATGTAAAGGCCCCCAGACCCTTCTAGATTGCCTGAGGACCCATCTAAAAGCCCCCAGACCCTTATAATGCCTTTCAGGACCCTTATCAAGGCCACAAGACCCTTCTACTGCCCCTCAGGAGCATTTTAAAGGCCCCCAGACCCTTCTAATGCCCCACAGAGCCTTTCTAAAGGTCCCCAGACCCTTCTAGAGCCCCTGAAGACCCTTTAAAAGGCCCCAAGACCCTTATAGAGCCCTTCAGGGCCTTTCTAAAGGCCTCCACACCCTTCTAATAACCCTCAAGACCCATGTAAAGGCCCCTAGACCATTCTAGATTGCCTCAGGACCCATCTAAAAGCCCCCAGAGCCTTCTAATGCCTTTCAGGACCCTTATCAAGGCCACAAGACCCTTCTAATGCCCCTCAGGGCATTTATAAAGGTTCCCAGACCCTTCTAGAGCCCGTCAGGACCCTAATAAAGGCCCCCAGAACATTCTAGAGCCCCTCAGGACACTTCTAAAGGCCTGCAGACCCTGCTAATTCCCCTCAGGGCTTTTATAAGGGCACCCAGACCCTTCTAATGACCCTCAAGACCCTTATAAAGGCACCCAGACCCTTCTAGAGCCTCTCAGGACAGTTTTAAATGCCTCCAGACCCTTCTAGACCCCCTCAAGACCATTCTAAAGGCCCCCAGACCCTTCTAATGCCCCTCAGGACCCTTCTAAAGGCCCCCAGACCCTTCTAATGCCCCTCAGGGCCTTTCTAAAGGCCCCCAGACACTTCTAATGCCCCTCGGGACCCTTCTAAAGGCCTCCAGACCCTTCTAATGCCCCTCAGGGCATTTATAAAGGTTCCCAGACACTTCTAGAGCCCGTCAGGACCCTTATAAAGGCCCCCAGACCCTTATAGAGCCCCTCAGGACACTTCTAAATCCCGCAGACCATTCTAATGCCCGTCAGGGCCTTTCTAAAGGTCCCCAGACCTTTCTACTGCCCCTCAGGAGCATTCTAAAGGCCCCCAGACCCTTCTAATGCCCCACAGGGCCTTTCTAAAGGTCCCCAGACCCTTCTAGAGCCCCTGAAGACCCTTCTAAAGGCACCCAGACCCTTATAGAGCCCCTCAGGACCCTTCTAAAGTCCCCCAGACCCTGCTAATTCCCCTCAGGACCCTTATAAAGGCACCCAGACTCTTCTAGAGCCCCTCAGGACCATTTTAAAGGCCCCCAGACCCTTCTAATGCCCCTCAGGACCCTTCTAAAGGCCCCCAGACCCTTCTAATGCCCCTCAGGACCCTTCTAAAGGCCCCCAGACCCTTCTAATGCCCCTCAGGGCCTTTCTAAAGTACCCCAGACACTTCTAGAACCTCTCAGGGCCTTTCTATATAACCCCAGACCCTTGTAATGCCACTCAGGGCCTTTCTAAAAGACACGAGACGCTTATAATGCCCCTCAGGACATTTCTAAAGGCCCCCAGACCCTTCAAGAGCCCCTCAGGACATTTCTAAAGGCACCCAGAACCTTCTAATGCCACTCAGGGCCTTTCTAAAGGCTGCGAGACCCTTATAATCCCCCTGAGGACCTTTAAAAAGGCCCCCAGACCACTCTAGAGCCCCTCAGGACACTTCTAAATCCCGCAGACCATTCTAATGCCCGTCAGGGCCTTTATAAAGGTCCCCAGACCCTTCTACTGCCCCTCAGGAGCATTCTAAAGGCACCCAGACCCTTCTAATGCCCCACAGGGCCTTTCTAAAGGTCCCCCAGACCCTTATAGAGCCCCTCAGGACCCTTCTAATGTCCCCCAGACCCTGCTAATTCCCCTCAGGGCTTTTATAAGGGCCACAAGACCCTTCTAATGCCCCTCAGGACCCTTATAAAGGCACCCAGACCCCTCTAGACCCTCTCAGGACAGTTTTAAATGCCTCCAGACCCTTCTAGACCCCCTCAGGACCATTCTAAAAGCCCCAGACCCTTCTAATGCCGCTCAGGACCCTTCTAAAGGCCACCAGACCCTTCTAATGCCCCTCAGGGCCTTTCTAAAGGTCCCCAGACCCTTCTAGATTGCCTCAGGACCCATCCAAAAGCCCCCAGACCCTTCTAATGCCTTTCAGGGCCTTTCTAAAAGCCTCCACACCCTTCTAATGACTCTCAAGACCCATGTAAAGGCCCCTAGACCCTTCTAGATTGCCTCAGGACCCATCTAAAAGCCCTCAGACCCTTCTAATGCCTTTCAGGACCCTTATGAAGGCCACAAGACCCTTCTAATGCCCCTCAGGACCTTTCTAAAGGCCCTCAGACCCTTCTAATGCCCCTCAGGGCATTTATAAAGGTTCCCAGACCATTCTAGAGCCCGTCAGGACCCTTATAAAGGCCCCCAGACCATTCTAGAGCCCCTCAGGACACTTCTAAATCCCGCAGACCATTCTAATGCCCGTCAGGGCCTTTATAAAGGTCCCCAGACCCTTCTACTGCCCCTCAGGAGCATTCTAAAGGCCCCCAGACCATTCTAATGCCCCACACGGCCTTTCTAAAGGTCCCCAGACCCTTCTAGAGCCCCTGAAGACCCTTCTAAAGGCCCCCAGACCCTTATAGAGCCCCTCAGGACCCTTCTAAAGTCCCCCAGACCCTGCTAATTCCCCTCAGGGCTTTTATAAGGGCTACAAGACCCTTCAAATGCCCCTCAGGACCCTTATAAAGGCACCCAGACCCTTCTAGAGCCTCTCAGGACAGTTTTAAAAGCCTCCAGACCCTTCTAGACCCCCTCAGGACCATTCCAAATGCCCCCAGACCCTTCGAATGCCCCTCAGGACCCTTCTAAAGGCCCCCAGACCCTTCTAATGCCCCTCAGGACCCTTATAAAGTCCTCCAGACCCTTCTAATGCCCCGCAGGGCCTTTCTAAATTAACCCAGACACTTCTAGAACCTCTCAGGCCCTTTCTATATGACCCCAGACCCTTGTAATGCCCCTCAGGGCCTTTCTAAAGGCCCCCACACCCTTATAATGCCCCTCAGGACATTTCTAAAGGCCCCCAGACCATTCAAGAGCCCCTCAGGACATTTCTAAAGGCACCCAGACCTTTCTAATGCCACTCAGGGCCTTTCTAAAGGCTGCGAGACCCTTATAATCCCCCTGAGGACCTTTAAAAAGGCACCCAGACCCTTCTGGACCCCCTCAGGACGCTTCTAATAGCCCCCAGACCCTTCTAGAGCCCCTCAGGGCCTTTCCAAAGGCCTCCACACCCTTCTAATGACCCTCAAGACCCATGTAAAGGCCCCCAGACCCTTCTAGATTGCCTCAGGACCCATCTAAAAGCCCCCAGACCCTTCTAATGCCTTTCAGGACCCTTATGAAGGCCACAAGACCATTCTAATGCCCCTCAGAACCTTTCTAAAGGCCCACAGACTCTTCTAGTGCCCCTCAGGGCATTTATAAAGGTTCCCAGACCCTTCGAGAGCCTGTCAATACCCTTATAAAGGCCCCTAGACCATTCTAGAGCACCTCAGGACACTTCTAAAGGCCCACAGACGATTCTAAAGCCCGTCAGGGCCTTTATAAAGGTCCTCAGAACCTTCTACTGCCCCTCAGGAGCATTCTAAATGCCCCCAGACCCTTCTAATGCCCCACAGGGCCTTTCTAAAGGTCCCCAGACCCTTCTAGATTGCCTCAGGACCCATCTAAAAGCCCCCAGACCCTTCTAATACCTTTCAGGACCATTATGAAGGCCACAAGACCCTTCTAATGCCCCTGAGGACCTTTCTAAAGGCCCTCAGACCCTTCTAATGCCCCTCAGGGCATTTATAGTTGTTCCCAGACCCTTCTAGACCCCCTCAGGACCATTCTAAAGGCCCCCAGACCCTTCTAATGCCCCACAGGGCCTTTCTAAAGGTCCCCAGACCCTTCTAGAGCCCCTGAAGACCCTTCTAAAGGCCCCCAGACCCTTATAGAGCCCCTCAGGACCCTTCTAAGGACCCAGACCCTGCTAATTCCTTTCAGGGCTTTTATAAGGGCACCCAGACCCTTCTAATGCCCCTCAGGACCCTTATAAAGGCACCCAGACCCTTCTAGAGCCTCTCAGGACAGTTTTAAATGCCTCCAGACCCTTCTAATGCCCCTCAGGACCCTTCTAAAGGCCCCCAGACCCTTCTAATGCCCCTCAGGGCCTTCCTAAAGGCCCCCATACCCTTCTAATGCCCCTCAGGTCTTTTTAAAAGGCACCCAGACCATTCTAATGCCACTCAGGGCCTTTCTAAAGGCTGCGAGACCCTTATACTCCCCCTGAGGGCCTTTAAAAAGGCCCCCAGACCCTTCTGGACCCCCTCAGGACGCTTCTAATAGCCCCCAGACCCTTCTAGAGCCCCTCAGGGCCTTTCTAAAGGCCTCCACACCCTTCTAATGACACTCAAGACCCATGTAAAGGCCCCCAGACCCTTCTAGATTGCCTCAGGACCCATCTAAAAGCCCCCAGACCCTTCTAATGCCTTTCAGGACCCTTCTAAAGGCCTCCACACCCTTCCAATGACCCTCATGAAACATGTAAAGGCCCCTAGACCCTTCTAGATTGCCTCAGGACCAATCTAAAAGCCCCCAGAGCATTCTAATGCCTTTCAGGACCCTTATGAAGGCCACAAGACCCTTCTCATGCCCCTCAGGACCTTTATAAAGGCCCTCAGACCTTTCTAGAGCCCGTCAGGACCCTTATAAAGGTCTCCAGACCCTTCTACTGCCCCTCAGGAGCATTCTAAAGGCCCCCAGACCCTTCTAATGCCCCATAGGGCCTTTCTAAAGGTCCCCAGACCCCTCTAGAGCCCCTGAAGACCCTTCTAAAGGCCCCCAGACCCTTATAGAGCCCCTCAGGACCCTTCTAAAGGCCCCCAGACCCTGCTAATTCCCCTCAGGGCTTTTATAAGGGCACCCAGAACCTTCTAATGCCCCTCAGGACCCTTATAAAGGCACCCAGACCCTTCTAGAGCCTCTCAGGACAGTTTTAAATGCCTCCAGACCCTTCTAGACCCCCTCAGGACCATTCTAAAGGCCCCCAGATCCTTCTAATGCCCCACAGGGCCTTTCTAAATGCCCCCATACCCTTGTAATGCCCCTCAGGTCATTTCTAAAGGCACCCAGACCCTTCTAATGCCACTCAGGGCCTTTCTAAAGGCCACGAGACCCTTATAATCCCCCTGAGGGCCTTTATAAAGGCCCTCAGACCCTTCTAATGCCACTCAGGGCATTTATAAAGGTCCCCAGACCCTTCTACTGCCCCTCAGGAGCATTCTAAAGGCCCCCAGACCCTTCTAATGCCCAACAGGGCCTTTCTAAATGTCCCCAGACCCTTCTAGAGCCCCTGAAGAACCTTCTAAAAGCCCCCAGACCCTTCTAGAGCCCCTCAGGGCCTTTCTAAAGGCCTCCACAACCTTCTAATGACCCTCAAGACCCATGTAAAGGCCCCCAGACCCTTCTAGATTGCCTCAGGACCCATATAAAAGCCCCCAGACCCTTCTAATGCCTTTCAGGACCCTTATGAAGGCAACAAGACCCTTCTAGAGCCCCTCAGGACCTTTCTAAAGGCCCTCAGACCCTTCTAATGCCCCTCAGGGCATTTATAAAGGTTCCCAGACCCTTCTAGAGTCCGTCAGGACACTTATAAAGGTCCCCAGACCCTTCTAATGCCCCTCAGGAGCATTCTAAAGGCCCCCAGACCCTTCTAATGCCCCACAGGGCCTTTCTAAAGGTCCCCAGACCCTTCTAGAGCCCCTGAAGACCCTTCTAAAGGCCCCAAGATCCTTATAGAGCCCCTCAAGACCCTTCTAAAGTCCCCCAGACCCTGCTAATTCCCCTCAGGTCTTTTATAAGGGCACCCAGACCCTTCTAAAGCTCCTCAGGACCCTTATAAAGGCACCCAGACCCTTCTAGACCCTCTCAGGACAGTTTTAAATGCCTCCAGACCCTTCTAGAACCCCTCAGGACCATTCTAAAGGCCCCCAGACCCTTCTAATGCCCCTCAGGGCCTTTCTAAAGTACCCCAGACACTTCTAGAACCTCTCAGGGCCTTTCTATATGACCCCAGGCCCTTGTAATGCCACTCAGGGCCTTTCTAAAAGCCGCGAGACCCTTATAATCCCCCTGAGGGCCTTTAAAAAGGCCCCCAGACCCTTCTGGACCCCCTCAGGACGCTTCTAATAGGCCCCAGACCCTTCTAGAGCCCCTCAGCTCCTTTCTAAAGGCATCCACACCCTTCTAATGACCCTCAAGACCCATGTAAAGGCCCCTAGACCCTTCTAGATTGCCTCAGGACCCATCTAAAAGCCCCCAGACCCTTCTAATGCCTTTCAGGACCCTTATGAAGGCCACAAGACCCTTCTAATGCCCCTCAGGACCTTTCTAAAGGCCCTCAGACCCTTCTAATGCCCCTCAGGGCATTTATAAAGGACCCCAGACCCTTCTAATGCCCCACAGGGCCTTTCTAATTGTCCCCAGACCCTTCTAGAGCCCCTGAAGACCCTTCTAAAGGCACCCAGACCCTTATAGAGCCCCTCAGGACCCTTATAAAGTCACCCAGACCCTTCTAGAGCCTCTCAGGACAGTTTTAAATGCCTCCAGACCCTTCTAGACCCTCTCAGGACGATTCTAAAGGCCCCCAGACCCTTCTAATGCCCCTCAGGGCCTTTCTAAAGGCCCCCATACCCTTGTAATGCCCCTCAGGTCATTTCTAAAGGCCCCCAGACCATTCCGGACCCCCTCAGGACGCTTCTAATAGCCCCCAGACCCTTCTAGAGCCCCTCAGGGCCTTTCTAAAGGCCTCCACACCCTTCTAATGACCCTCAAGACCCATGTAAAGGCCCCCAGACCATTCTAGATTGCCTGAGGACCCATCTAAAAGCCCCCAGACCCTTCTAATGCCTTTCAGGACCCTTATGAAGGCCACAAGACCCTTCTAATGCCCCTCAGGACTTTTCTAAAGGCCCTCAGACCCTTCTAATGCCCCTCAGGGCATTTATAAACGTTCCCAGACCCTTCTAGAGCCCGTCAGGACCCTTATAAAGGCCCCCAGACCATTCTAGAGCCCCTCAGGACACTTCTAAAGGCCCGCAGACCATTCTAATGCCCGTCAGGGCCTTTATAAATGTCCCCAGACCCTTCTACTGCCCCTCAGGAGCATTCTAAAGGCCCCCAGACCCTTCTAATGCCTCACAGGGCCTTTCTAAAGGTCCCCAGACCCTTCTAGAGCCCCTGAAGACCCTTCTAAAGGCCCCCAGACCCTTATAGAGCCCCTCAGGACTCTTCTAAAGTCCCCCAGACCCCGCTAATTGCTCTCAGGGCTTTTATGAGGGCACCCAGACCCATATAATGCCCCTCAGGACCCTTATAAAGGCACCCAGACCCTTCTAGAGCCTCTCAGGACAGTTTTAAATGCCTCCAGACCCTTCTAGACCCTCCTGAGGACCATTCTAAAGGCCCCCAGACCCTTCTAATGCCCCTCAGGGCCTTTCTAAAGGCCCCCATACTTTTTATAATGCCCCTCACGTCATTTCTAAAGGCACCCAGACCCTTCTAATGCCACTCAGGGCCTTTCTAAAGGCAGCGAGACCCTTATAATCCCCCTGAGGGCCTTTAAAAAGGCCCCCAGACCCTTCTGGACCCCCTCAGGACGCTTCTAATAGCCCCCAGACCCTTCTAGAGCTCCTCAGGGCCTTTCTAAAGGCCTCCACACCCTTCTAATGACCCTCGAGACCCATGTAAAGGCCCCCAGACCCTTCTAGATTGCCTCAGGACCCATCTAAAAGCCCCCAGACCCTTCTAATGCATTTCAGGGCCTTTCTAAAGGCCTCCACACCCTTCTAATGACCCTCGAGACCCATGTAAAGGCCCCTAGACCCTTCTAGATTGCCTCAGGACCCATCTAAAAGCCCCCAGAGCCTTCTAATGCCTTTCAGGACCCTTATGAAGGCCACAAGACCCTTCTAATGCCCCTCAGGACCTTTCTAAAGGCCCTCAGACCCTTCTAATGCCCCTCAGGGCATTTATAAAGGTTCCCAGACCCTTCTACTGCCCCTCAGGAGCATTCTAAAGGCCCCAAGACCCTTCTAATGCCCCACAGGACCTTTCTAAAGGCCCTCAGACCCTTCTAATGCCCCTCAGGGCCTTTCTAAAGGTCCCCAGACCCTTCTAGAGCCCCTGAAGACCCTTCTAAAGGCCACCAGACCCTTCTAGAGCCCCTCAGGGCCTTTCTAAAGGACTCCACACCCTTCTAATGATGCTAAGGACCCATGTAAAGGCCCCCAGACCCTTCTAGATTGCCTCAGGACCCATATAAAAGCCCCCAGACCCTTCTAATGCCTTTCAGGGCCTTTCTAAAGGCCTCCACACCCTTCTAATAACCCTCAAGACCCATGTAAAGGCCCCTAGACCCTTCTAGATTGGATCAGGACCCATCTAAAAGCCCCCAGACCCTTCTAATGCCTTCCAGGACCCTTATGAAGGCAACAAGACCCTTCTAATGCCCCTCAGGACCTTTCTAAAGGCCCTCAGACCCTTCTAACGCACCTCAGGGCATTTATAAAGGTTCCCAGACCCTTCTAGAGCACGTCAGGACACTTATAAAGGTCCCCAGACCCTTCTACTGCCCCTCAGGAGCATTCTAAAGGCCCTCAGACCCTTCTAATGCCCCACAGGGCCTTTCTAAAGGTCCCCAGACCCTTCTAGAGCCCCTGAAGACCCTTCTAAAGGCCGCCAGACCCTTATAGAGCCCCTCAGGACCCTTCTAAAGGCCCCCAGACCCTGCTAATTCCTTTCAGTGCTTTTATAAGGGCACCCAGACCCTTCTAATGCCCCTCAGGACCCTTATAAAGGCACCCAGACCCTTCTAGAGCCTCTCAGGACAGATTTAAATGCCTCCAGACCCTTCTAGACCCCCTCAGGACCATTCTAAAGGCCCCCAGACCCTTCTAATGCCCATCAGGGCCTTTCTAAAGGCCCACATACCCTTCTAATGCCCCTCAGGTCATTTCTAAAGGCACCCAGACACTTCTAATGCCACTCAGGGCTTTTCTAAAGGCCGCGAGACCCTTATAATCCCCCTGAGGGCCTTTAAAAAGGCCCCCAGACCCTTCTAGACCCCCTCAGGACGCTTCTAATAGCCCCCAGACCCTTCTAGAGCCCCTCAGGGGCTTTCTAAAGGCCTCCACACCCTTCTAATGACCCTCAAGACCCATGTAAAGGCCCCCAGACCCTTCTAGATTGCCTCAGGACCCATCTAAAAGCCCCCAGACCCTTCTAATGCATTTCATTACCCTTATCAAGGCCACAAGACCCTTCTAATGCCCCTCAGGACCCTTCTAAAGGCCCTCAGACCCTTCTAATGCCCCTCAGGGCATTTATAAAGGTTCCCAGACCCTTCTACTGCCCCTCAGGAGCATTCTAAAGGCCCCCAGACCCTTCTAATGCCCCACAGGGCCTTTCTAAAGGTCCCCAGACCCCTCTAGAGCCCCTGAAGACCCTTCTAAAGGCCCCCAGACCCTTCTAGAGCCCCTCAGGTCCTTTCTAAAGGCTTCCACAGCCTTCTAATGACCCTCAAGACCCATGTAAAGGCCCCTAGACCCTTCTAGATTGCCTCAGGACCCATCTAAAAGCCCCCAGACCCTTCTAATGCCTTTCAGGACCATTATGAAGGCCAAAAGAACCTTCTAATGCCACTCAGGACCTTTCTAAAGGCCCTTAGACCCTTCTAATGCCCCTCAGGTCATTTCTAAAGGAACCCAGACCCTTCTAATGCCACTCAGGGCCTTTCTAAAAGCCGCGAGACCCTTATAATCCCCCTGAGGGCCTTTAAAAAGGCCCCCAGACCCTTATAGACCCCCTCAGGACGCTTCTAATAGCCCCAAGACCCTTCTAGAGCCCCTCAGCGCCTTTCTAAAGGTCTCCACACCCTTCTAATGACCCTCAAGACCCATGTAAAGGCCCCCAGACCCTTCTAGATTGCCTCAGGACCCATCTAAAAGCCCCCAGACCCTTCTAATGCCCCTCAGGACCTTTCTAAAGTCCCTCAGACCCTTCTAGAGCCCGTTAGGACCCTTATAAAGGTCTCCAGACCCTTCTAGAGCCCGTCAGGACCCTTATAAAGGTCCCCAGACCCTTCTACTGCCCCTCAGGACCATTCTAAAGGCCCCCAGACCATTCTAATGCCCCACAGGGCCTTTCTAAAGGTCCCCAGACCCCTCTAGAGCCCCTGAAGACCCTTCTAAAGGCCCCCAGACCCTTATAGAGCCCCTCAGGACCCTTCTAAAGTCCCCCAGACCCTTCTAATTCCCCTCAGGGCTTTTATAAGGGCACCCAGACCCTTCTAATGCCCCTCAGGACCCTTATAAAGGCACCCAGACCCTTCTAGAGCCTCTCAGGACAGTTTTAAATGCCTCCAGACCCTTCTAGACCCCCTCAGGACCATTCTAAAGGCCCCCAGACCCTTCTAATGCCCCTCAGGGCCATTCTAAAGTCTCCCATACCCTTCTAATGCCCCTCAGGTCATTTCTAAAGGCACCCAGACCCTTCTAATGCCACTCAGGGCCTTTCTAAAGGCCGCGAGACCCTTATAATCCCCCTGAGGGCCTTTAAAAAGGCCCCCAGACCCTTCTGGACCCCCTCAGGATGCTTCTAATAGCCCCAGACCCTTCTAGAGCTCTTCAGGGCCTTTCTAAAGGCCTCCACACCCTTCTAATGACCCTCAAGACCCATGTAAAGGCCCCCAGACCCTTCTAGATTGCCTCAGGACCCATCTAAAAGCCCCCAGACCTTTCTAATGCCTTTCAGGACCTTTATCAAGGCCACAAGACCCTTCTAATGCCCCTCAGGACCTTTCTAAAGGCCCTCAGACCCTTCTAATGCCCCTCAGGGCATTTATAAAGGTTCCCAGACCCTTCTAGAGCCCGTCAGGACACTTATAAAAGCCCCCAGACCATTCTAGAGCCCCTCAGGACACTTCTAAATCCCGCAGACCATTCTAATGCCCGTCAGGGCCTTTCTAAAGGTCCCCAGACCCTTCTACAGCCCCTCAGGAGCGTTCTAAAGGTCCCCAGACCCTGTTAATTCCTTTCAGGGCTTTTATAAGGGCACCCAGACCCTTCTAATGCCCCTCAGGACCCTTATAAAGGCACCCAGACTCTTCTAGAGCCTCTCAGGACAGTTTTAAATGCCTCCAGACCCTTCTAGACCCTCTCAGGACCATTCTAAAGGCCCCCAGAACCTTCTAATGCCCATCAGGGCCTTTCTAAAGGCCGCGAGACCCTTATAATCCCCCTGAGGGCCTTTAAAAAGGCCCCCAGACCATTCTGGACCCCCTCAGGACGCTTCTATTAGCCCCCAGACCCTTCTAGTGCCCCTCAGGGCCTTTGTAAAGGCCTCCACACCCTTCTAATGACCCTCAATACCCATGTAAAGGCACCTAGACCCTTCTAAATTGCCTCAGGACCCATCTAAAAGCCCCCAGACCCTTCTAATGCCTTTGAGGACCCTTATGAACGCCACAAGACCCTTCTAATGCCCCTCAGGACCTTTCTAAAGGCCCTCAGACCCATCTATAGCCCGTCAGGACCCTTATAAAGGTCCCCAGACCCTTCTAGAGCCCGTCAGGACCCTTATAAAGGTCCCCAGACCCTTCTACTGCCCCTCAGGACCATTCTAAAGGCCCCCAGACCATTCTAATGCCCCACAGGGCCTTTCTAAAGGTCCCCAGACCCCTCTAGAGCCCCTGAAGACCCTTCTAAAGGCCCCCAGACCTTTATAGAGCCCCTCAGGACCCTTCTAAAGTCCCCCAGACCCTGCTAATTCCTCTCAGGGCTTTTATAAGGGCACCCAGACCGTTCTAATGCCCCTCAGGACCCTTATAAAGGCACCCAGACCCTTCTAGAGCCTCTCAGGACAGTTTTAAAGGCCTCCAGATCCTTCTAGACCCCCTCAGGACCATTCTAAAGGCCCCCAGACCCTTCTAATGCCACTCAGGGCCTTTCTAAAGGCCGCGAGACCCTTATAATCCCCCTGAGGGCCTTTAAAAAGGCCCCCAGACCCTTCTGGACCCCCTCAGGACGCTTCTAATAGCCCCCAGACCCTTCTAGAGCACCTCAGGGCCTTTCTAAAGGTCTCCACACCCTTCTAATGACCCTCAAGACCCATGTAAAGGCCACCAGACCCTTCTAGATTGCCTGAGGACCCATCTAAAAGCCCCCAGACCCTTCTAATGCCTTTCAGGACCCTTATCAAGGCCACAAGACCCTTCTAATGCCCCTCAGGACCTTTCTAAAGGCCCTCAGACCCTTCTAATGCCCCTCAGGGCATTTATAAAGGTTCCCAGACCCTTCTAGAGCCCGTCAGGACACTTATAAAGGCCCCCAGACCATTCTAGAGCACCTCAGGACACTTCTAAATCCCGCAGACCATTCTAATGCCCGTCAGGGCCTTTCTAAAGGTCCCCAGACCCTTCTACTGCCCCTCAGGAGCATTCTAAAGGCCCCCAGACCCTTCTAATGCCCCACAGGTCCTTTCTAAAGGTCCCCAGACCCTTCTAGAGCCCCTGAAGACCCTTCTAAAGGCCCCCAGACCCTTATAGAGCCCCTCAGGACCCTTCTAAAGGCCCCCAGACCCTGTTAATTCCTTTCAGGGCTTTTATAAGGGCACCCAGACCCTTCTAATGCCCCTCAGGGCCCTTATAAAGGCACCCAGACTCTTCTAGAGCCTCTCAGGACAGTTTTAAATGCCTCCAGACCCTTCTAGACCCTCTCAGGACCATTCTAAAGGCCCCCAGACCCTTCTAATGCCCATCAGGGCCTTTCTAAAGGCCACCATACCCTTCTAATGCCCCTCAGGTCATTTCTAAAGGCCCCCAGACCCTTCTAGACCCCCTCAGGACGCTTCTAATAGCCCCCAGACCCTTCTAGTGCCCCTCAGGGCCTTTCTAAAGGCCTCCACACCCTTCTAATGACCCTCAAGACCCATGTAAAGGCCCCCAGACCCTTCTAGATTGCCTAAGGACCCATCTAATAGCCCCCAGACCCTTCTAATGCCTTTCAGGGCCTTTCTAAAGGCCTCCACACCCTTCTAATGACCCTCAAGACCCATGTAAAGGCCCCTAGACCCTTCTAGATTGCCTCAGGACCCATATAAAAGCCCCCAGAGACTTCTAATGCCTTTCAGGACCCTTATGAAGGCCACAAGACCCTTCTAATGCCCCTCAGGACCTTTCTAAAGGCCCTCAGACCCTTCTAATGCACCTCAGGGCATTTATAAAGGTTCCCAGACCCCTCTAGAGCCCATCAGGACCCTTATAAAGGCCCCCAGACCATTCTAGAGCCCCTCAGGACACTTCTAAAGGCCTGCAGACCATTCTAATGCCCATCAGGGACTTATAAAGGTCCCCAGACCCTTCTACTGCCCCTCAGGAGCATTCTAAAGGCCCCAAGACCCTTCTAATGCCCCACAAGGCCTTTCTAAATGTCCCGAGACCCTTCTAGAGCCCTTGAAGACCCTTCTAAAGGCCCCCAGACCTTTATAGAGCCCCTCAGGACCCTTCTAAAGTCCCCCAGACCCTGCTAATTCCCCTCAGGTCTTTTATAAGGGCACCCAGACCGTTCTAATGCCCCTCAGGACCCTTATAAAGGCACCCAGACCATTCTAGAGCCTCTCAGGACAGTTTTAAAGGCCTCCAGATCCTTCTAGACCCCCTCAGGACCATTCTAATGGCCCCCAGACCCTTCTAATTCCCCTCAGGGCCTTTCTAAAGGCACCCAGACCCTTCTAATGCCACTCAGGGCCTTTCTAAAGGCCGCGAGACCCTTATAATCCCCCTGAGGGCCTTTAAAAAGGCCCCCAGACCATTCTGGACCCACTCAGGACGCTTCTAATAGCCCCCAGACCCTTCTAGAGCACCTCAGGGCCTTTCTAAAGGCCTCCACACCCTTCTAATGACCCTCAAGACCCATGTAAAGGCCACCAGACCCTTCTAGATTTCCTTAGGACCCATCTAAAAGCCCCCAGACCCTTCTAATGCCTTTCAGGACCCTTATGAAGGCCACAAGACCCTTCTAATGCCCCTCAGGACCTTTCTAAAGGCCCTCAGACCCTTCTAATGCCCATCAGGGCATTTATAAAGGTTCCCAGACCCTTCTAGAGCCCGTCAGGACACATATAAAGGCCCCCAGACCATTCTAGAGCCCCTCAGGACACTTCTAAAGGCCCGCAGACCATTCTAATGCCCGTCAGGGCCTTTCTAAAGGTCCCCAGACCCTTCTACTGCCCTTCAGGAGCATTCTAAAGGACCCCAGACCCTTCTAATGCCCCACAGGGCCTTCCTAAAGGTCCCCAGACCCTTCTAGTGCCCCTCAGGGCCTTTCTAAAGGCCTCCACACCCTTCTAATGACCCTCAAGACCCATGTAAAGGCCCCCAGACCCTTCTAGATTGCCTCAGGACCCATCTAAAAGCCCCCAGACCCTTCTAGAGCCCGTCAGGACCCTTATAAAGGTCCCCAGACCCTTCTACTGCCCCTCAGGAGCATTCTAAAGGCCCCCAGACCCTTCTAATGCCCCACAGGGCCTTTCTAAAGGTCCCCAGACCCTTCTAGAGCACCTGAAGACCCTTCTAAAGGCCCCCAGACCCTTATAGAGCCCCTCAGGACCCTTATAAAGGCACCCAGACCCTTCTAGAGCCTCTCAGGACAGTTTTAAATGCCTCCAGACCCTTCTAGACCCCCTCAGGACCATTCTAAAGGCCCCCAGACCCTTCTAATGCCCCTCAGGGCCTTTCTAAAGTCTCCCATACCCTTCTAATGCACCTCAGGTCATTTCTAAAGGCACCCAGACCCTTCTAATGCCACTCAGGGCCTTTCTAAAGGCCGCGAGACCCTTATAATCCCCCTGAGGGCCTTTAAAAAGGCCCCCAGACCCTTCTGGACCCCCTCAGGATGCTTCTAATAGCCCCAGACCCTTCTAGAGCTCTTCAGGGCCTTTCTAAAGGCCTCCACACCCTTCTAATGACCCTCAAGACCCATGTAAAGGCCCCCAGACCCTTCTAGATTGCCTCAGGACCCATCTAAAAGCCCCCAGATCCTTCTAATGCCTTTCAGGACCTTTACCAAGGCCACAAGACCCTTCTAATGCCCCTCAGGACCTTTCTAAAGGCCCTCAGACCCTTCTAATGCCCCTCAGGGAATTTATAAAGGTTCCCAGACCCTTCTAGAGCCCGTCAGGACACTTATAAAGGCCCCCAGACCATTCTAGAGCCCCTCAGGACACTTCTAAATCCCGCAGACCATTCTAATGCCCGTCAGGGCCTTTCTAAAGGTCCCCAGACCCTTCTACTGCCCCTCAGGAGCATTCTAAAGGCCCCCAGACCCTGTTAATTCCTTTCAGGGCTTTTATAAGGGCACCCAGACCCTTCTAATGCCCCTCAGGACCCTTATAAAGGCACCCAGACTCTTCTAGAGCCTCTCAGGACAGTTTTAAATGCCTCCAGACCCTTCTAGACCCTCTCAGGACCATTCTAAAGGCCCCCAGACCCTTCTAATGCCCATCAGGGCCTTTCTAAAGGCCCCCATACCCTTCTAATGCCCCTCAGGTCATTTCTAAAGGCCCCCAGACCCTTCTAGACCCCCTCAGGACGCTTCTAATAGCCCCCAGACCCTTCTAGTGCCCCTCAGGGCCTTTCTAAAGGCCTCCACACCCTTCTAATGACCCTCAATACCCATGTAAAGGCCCCTAGACCCTTCTAAATTGCCTCAGGACCCATCTAAAAGCCCCCAGACCCTTCTAATGCCTTTGAGGACCCTTATGAAGGCCACAAGACCCTTCTAATGCCCCTCAGGACCTTTCTAAAGGCCCTCAGACCCTTCTATAGCCCGTCAGGACCCTTATAAAGGTCCCCAGACCCTTCTAGAGCCCGTCAGGACCCTTATAAAGGTCCCCAGACCCTTCTACTGCCCCTCAGGAGCATTCTAAAGGCCCCCAGACCATTCTAATGCCCCACAGGGCCTTTCTAAAGGTCCCCAGACCCCTCTAGAGCCCCTGAAGACCCTTCTAAAGGCCCCCAGACCCTTATAGAGCCCCTCAGGACCCTTCTAAAGTCCCCCAGACCCGGCTAATTCCCCTCAGGGCTTTTATAAGGGCACCCAGACCCTTCTAATGCCCCTCAGGACCCTTATAAAGGCACCCAGACCCTTCTAGAGCCTCTCAGGATAGTTTTAAATGCCTCCAGACCCTTCTAGACCCCCTCAGGACCATTCTAAAGGCCCCCAGACCCTTCTAATGCCCCTCAGGGCCTTTCTAAAGTACCCCAGACACTTCAAGAACATCTCAGGGCCTTTATATATGACCCCAGACCCTTGTAATGCCACTCAGGGCCTTTCTAAAGGCCGCGAGACTCTTATAATTCCACTTCAGGGCCTTTAAAAAGTCCCCCAGACCCTTCTGGATCCCCTCAGGACGTTTCTAATAGCCCCCAGACCCTTCTAGAGCCCCTCAGGGCCTTTCTAAAGGCCTCCACACCCTTCTAATGAACCTCAAGACCCATGTAAAGGCCCCCAGACCCTTCTAGATTGCCTAAGGTCCCATCTAATAGCCCCCAGACCCTTCTAATGCCTTTCAGGTCCTTTCTAAAGGCCTCCACACCCTTCTAATGACCCTCAAGACCCATGTAAAGGCCCCTAGACCCTTCTAGATTGCCTCAGGACCCATCTAAAAGCCCCCAGAGCCTTCTAATGCCTTTCAGGACCCTTATGAAGGCCACAAGACCCTTCTAATGCCCCTCAGGACCTTTCTAAAGGCCCTCAGACCCTTCTAATGCCCTTCAGGGCATTTATAAAGGTTCCCAGACCCCTCTAGAGCCCGTCAGGACCCTTATAAAGGCCCCCAGACCATTCTAGAGCCCCTCAGGACACTTCAAAAGGCCTGCAGACCATTCTAATGCCCATCAGGGACTTATAAAGGTCCCCAGACCCTTCTACTGCCCCTCAGGAGCATTCTAAAGGCCCCAAGACCCTTCTAATGCCCCACAAGGCCTTTCTAAATGTCCCGAGACCCTTCTAGAGCCCTTGAAGACCCTTCTAAAGGCCCCCAGACCTTTATAGAGCCCCTCAGGACCCTTCTAAAGTCCCCCAGACCCTGCTAATTCCTCTCAGGGCTTTTATAAGGGCACCCAGACCGTTCTAATGCCCCTCAGGACCCTTATAAAGGCACCCAGACCCTTCTAGAGCCTCTCAGGACAGTTTTAAAGGCCTCCAGATCCTTCTAGACCCCCTCAGGACCATTCTAAAGGCCCCCAGACCCTTCTAATTCCCCTCAGGGCCTTTCTAAAGGCACCCAGACCCTTCTAATGCCACTCAGGGCCTTTCTAAAGGCCGCGAGACCCTTGTAATCCCCCTGAGGGCCTTTAAAAAGGACCCCAGACCATTCTGGACCCCCTCAGGACGCTTCTAATAGCCCCCAGACCCTTCTAGAGCACCTCAGGGCCTTTCTAAAGGCCTCCACACCTTTCTAATGACCCTCAAGACCCATGTAAAGGCCACCAGACCCTTCTAGATTGCCTGAGGACCCATCTAAAAGCCCCCAGACCCTTCTAATGCCTTTCAGGACCCTTATCAAGGCCACAAGACCCTTCTAATGCCCCTCAGGACCTTTCTAAAGGCCCTCAGACCCTTCTAATGCCCCTCAGGGCATTTATAAAGGTTCCCAGACCCTTCTAGAGCCCGTCAGGACACTTATAAAGGCCCCCAGACCATTCTAGATCCCCTCAGGACACTTCTAAATCCCGCATACCATTCTAATGCCCGTCAGGGCCTTTCTAAAGGTCCCCAGACCCTTCTACTGCCCCTCAGGAGCATTCTAAAGGCCCCCAGACCCTTCTAATGCCCCACAGGGCCTATCTAAAGGTCCCCAGACCCTTCTAGAGCCCCTGAAGACCCTTCTAAAGGCCCCCAGACCCTTATAGAGCCCCTCAGGACCCTTCTAAAGGCCCCCAGACCCTGTTAATTCCTTTCAGGGCTTTTATAAGGGCACCCAGACCCTTCTAATGCCCCTCAGGACCCTTATAAAGGCACCCAGACTCTTCTAGAGCCTCTCAGGACAGTTTTAAATGCCTCCAGACCCTTCTAGACCCTCTCAGGACCATTCTAAAGGCCCCCAGACCCTTCTAATGCCCATCAGGGCCTTTCTAAAGGCCCCCATACCCTTCTAATGCCCCTCAGGTCATTTCTAAAGGCCCCCAGACCCTTCTAGACCCCCTCAGGACGCTTCTAATGGCCCCCAGACCCTTCTAGTGCCCCTCAGGGACTTTCTAAAGGAACCCACACCCTTCTAAAGACCCTCAAGACCCATGTAAAGGCCCCCAGACCATTCTAGATTGCCTCAGGACCCATCTAAAAGCCCCCAGACCCTTCTAATGCCTTTCAGGGCCTTTCTAAAGGCCTCCACACCCTTCTAATGACCCTCAAGACCCATGTAAAGGCCCCTAGACCCTTCTAGATTGCCTCAGGACCCATCTAAAAGCCCCCAGACCCTTCTAATGCCTTTGAGGACCTTATGAAGGCCACAAGACCCTTCTAATGCCCCTCAGGACCTTTCTAAAGGCCCTCAGACCCTTCTATAGCCCGTCAGGGCCCTTATAAAGGTCCCCAGACCCTTCTAGAGCCCGTCAGGACCCTTATAAAGGTCCCCAGACCCTTCTACTGCCCCTCAGGAGCATTCTAAAGGCCCCCAGACCCTTCTAATGCCCCACAGGGCCTTTCTAAAGGTCCCCAGACCCCTCTAGAGCCCCTGAAGACCCTTCTAAATGCTCCCAGACCCTTATAGAGCCCCTCAGGACCCTTCTAAAGTCCCCCAGACCCTGCTAATTCCCCTCAGGGCTTTTATAAGGGCACCCAGACCCTTCTAATGCCCCTCAGGACCCTTATAAAGGCACCCAGACCCTTCTAGAGCCTCTCAGGATAG
Source organism: Coccyzus lansbergi (assembly GCA_033558105.1). Lineage (NCBI taxonomy): Eukaryota > Metazoa > Chordata > Aves > Cuculiformes > Coccyzidae > Coccyzus > Coccyzus lansbergi. Next base: position 575,321 of record JAUMJK010000213.1, on the reverse strand, counting down.
TTTTAAATGCCTCCAGACCCTTCTAGACCCCCTCAGGACCATTCTAAAGGCCCCCAGACCCTTCTAATGCCCCTCAGGGCCTTTCTAAAGTACCCCAGACACTTCTAGAACATCTCAGGGCCTTTATATATGACCCCAGACCCTCGTAATGCCACTCAGGGCCTTTCTAAAGGCCGCGAGACCCTTATAATTCCCCTTGAGGGCCTTTAAAAAGTCCCCCAGACCCTTCTGGATCCCCTCAGGACGTTTCTAATAGCCCCCAGACCCTTCTAGAGCCCCTCAGGGCCTTTCTAAAGGCCTCCACACCCTTCTAATGAACCTCAAGACCCATGTAAAGGCCCCCAGACCCTTCTAGATTGCCTAAGGACCCATCTAATAGCCCCCAGACCCTTCTAATGCCTTTCAGGGCCTTTCTAAAGTCCTCCACACCCTTCTAATGACACTCAAGACCCATGTAAAGGTACCCAGACCCTTCTAGATTGACTCAGGACCCATCTAAAAGCCCCCAGACCCTTCTAATGCCTTTCAGGACCCTTATCAAGGCCACAAGACCATTCTAATGCCCCTCAGGACCTTTCTAAATGCCCTCAGACCCTTCTAATGCCCCTCAGGGCATTTATAAAGGTTCCCAGACCCTTCTAGAGCCGGTCAGGACACTTATAAAGGCCCCCAGACCATTCTAGAGCCCCTCAGGACACTTCTAAATCCCGCAGACCATTCTAATGCCCGTCAGGGCCTTTCTAAAGGTTCCCAGACCCTTCTACTGCCACTCAGGAGCGTGCTAAAGGCCCCCAGACCCTTCTAATGCCCCACAGGGCCTTTCTAAAGGTCCCCAGACCCTTCTAGAGCCCCTGAAGACCCTTCTAAAGGCCCCCAGACCCTGTTAATTCCTTTCAGGGCCTTTCTAAAGGCCCCCATACCCTTCTGATGCCCCTCAGGTCATTTCTAAAGGCCCCCAGACCCTTCTAGACCCCCTCAGGACGCTTCTAATAGCCCCCAGACCCTTCTAGTGCCCCTCAGGGCCTTTCTAAAGGCCTCCACACCCTTCTAATGACCCTCAAGACCCATGTAAAGGCCCCTAGACCCTTCTAAATTGCCTCAGGACCCATCTAAAAGCCCCCAGACACTTCTAATGCCCCTCAGGACCCTTCTAAATGCCCCATACTTTTGTAATGCCCCTCACGTCATTTCTAAAGGCCCCCAGACCCTTCTAATGCCCCTCAGGACCATTCTAAAGGCCCCCAGACCCTTCTAATGCCCCTCAGGGCCTTTCTAAAGTACCCCAGACACTTCTAGAACCTCTCAGGGCCTTTCTATATGACCCCAGACCCTTGTAATGCCACTCAGCGCCTTTCTAAAGGCCGCGAGACCCTTATAATCCCCCTGAGGGCCTTTAAAAAGGCCCCCAGACCCTTCTGGACCCCCTCAGGACGCTTCTAATAGACCCCAGACCCTTCTAGAGCACCTCAGCGCCTTTCTAAAGGCCTCCACACCCTTCTAATGACCCTCAAGACCCATGTAAAAGCCCCCAGACCCTTCTAGATTGCCTCAGGACCCATCTAAAAGCCCCCAGACCCTTCTAATGCCCCTCAGGACCCTTCTAAAGGCCCTCAGACCCTTCTAATGCCCCTCAAGGCCCATGTAAAGGCCCCTAGACCCTTCTAGATTGCCTCAGGACCCATCTAAAAGCCCCCAGACCCTTCTAATTCCCCTCAGGACCCTTATGAAGGACACAAGACCCTTCTAATGCCCCTCAGTACCTTTCTAAAGGCCCTCAGACCCTTCTAATGCCCCTCAGGGCATTTATAAAGGTTCCCAGACCCTTCTAGAGACCGTCAGGACCCTTATAAAGGCCCCCAGACCATTCTAGAGCCCCTCAGGACATTTCTAAAGGCCCGCAGACCATTCTAATGCCCGTCCAGGGCCTTTCTAATGGTCCCCAGACCCTTCTACTCCCCCTCAGGAACATTCTAAAGGCCCCCAGACCCTTCTAATGCCGCACAGGGCCTTTCTAAAGGCCGCGAGACCGTTATAATCCACCTGAGGGCCTTTAAAAAGGCCCTCAGACCCTTCTGGACCCCCTCAGGACGCTTCTAATAGCCCACAGACCCTTCTAGAGCTCCTCAGGGCCTTTCTAAAGGCCTCCACACCCTTCTAATGACCCTCAAGACCCATGTAAAGGCCCCCAGACCCTTCTAGATTGCCTCAGGACCCATCTAAAAGCCCCCAGACCCTTCTAATGCCTTTCAGGACCCTTATCAAGGCCACAAGACCCTTCTAATGCCCCTCAGGACCTTTCTAAAGGCCCTCAGACCCTTCTAATGCCCCTCACGGCATTTATAAAGGTTCCCAGACCCTTCTAGAGCCTGTCAGGACACTTATAAAGGACCCCAGACCATTCTAGAGCCCCTCAGGACACTTCTAAAGGCCCGCAGACCATTCTAATGCCTGTCAGGGCCTTTATAAATGTCCCCAGACCCTTCTACTGCCCCTCAGGAGCATTCTAAAGGCCCCCAGACCCTTCTAATGCCTCACAGGGCCTTTCTAAAGGTCCCCAGACCCTTCTAGAGCCCCTGAAGACCCTTCTAAAGGCCCCCAGACCCTTATAGAGCCCTTCAGGACCCTTCTAAAGTCCCCCAGACCCAGCTAATTCCCCTCAGGGCTTTTATAAGGGCACCCATACCCTTCTAATGCCCCTCAGGACCCTTATAAAGGCACCCAGACCCTTCTAGAGCCTCTCAGGACAGTTTTAAATGCCTCCAGACCCTTCTAGACCCCCTCAGGACCATTCTAAAGACCCCCAGACCTTCTAATGCCCATCAGGGCCTTTCTAAAGGCCCCCATACCCTTCTAATGCCCCTCAGGTCATTTCTAAAGGCCCCCAGACCCTTCTAGACCCCCTCAGGACGCTTCTAATAGCCTCCAGACCCTTCTAGTGCCACTCAGGGCCTTTCTAAAGGCCTCCACACCCTTCTAATGACCCTCAAGACCCATGTAAAGGCCCCTAGACCCTTCTAGATTGCCTCAGGACCCATCTAAAAGCCCCCAAACCCTTCCAATGCCTTTCAGGACCCTTATGAAGGCCACAAGACCCTTCTAATGCCCCTCAGGACCTTTCTAAAGGCCCTCAGACCCTTCTAGAGCCCGTCAGGACCCTTATAATGGTCCCCAGACCCTTCTACTGCCCCTCAGGAGCATTCTAAAGGCCCCCAGACCCTTCTAATGCCCCACAGGGCCTTTCTAAAGGTCCCCAGACCCTTCTAGAGCCCCTGAAGACCCTTCTAAAGGCCCCAGACCCTTATAGAGCCCCTCAGGACCCTTCTAAAGTCCCCCAGACCCTGCTAATTCCCCGCAGGGCTTTTATAAGGGCACCCAGACCCTTCTAATGCCCCTCAGGACCCTTATAAAGGCACCAGGACCCTTCTAGAGCCTCTCAGGACAGTTTTAAATGCCTCCAGACCCTTCTAGACTCCCCTCAGGACCATTCTAAAGGCCCCCAGATCCTTCTAATGCCCCTCAGGGCCTTTCTAAAGGCCCCCATACTTTTGTAATGCCCCTCATGTCATTTCTAAAGGCACCCAGACCCTTCTAATGCCACTCAGGGCCTTTCTAAACGCCGCGAGACCCTTATAATCCCCCTGAGGGCCTTTAAAAAGGCCCCCAGACCCTTCTGGACCCCCTCAGGACGCTTCTAATAGACCCCAGACCCTTCTAGAGCTCCTCAGGGCCTTTCTAAAGGCATCCACACCCTTCTAATGACCCTCAAGACCCATGTAAAGCCCCCCAGACCCTTCTAGATTGCCTCAGGACCCATCTAAAAGCCCCCAGACCCTTCTAATGCCTTTCAGGGCCTTTCTAAAGGCCTCCACACCCTTCTAATGACCCTCAAGACCCATGTAAAGGCCCCTAGACCCTTCTAGATTGCCTCAGGACCCATCTAAAAGCCCCCAGACCCTTCTAATGCCTTTCAGGACCCTTATCAAGGCCACCAGACCCTTCTAATGCCCCTCAGGACCCTTCTAAAGGCCCTCAGACCCTTCTAATGCCCCTCAGGGCATTTAGAAAGGTTCCCAGACCCTTCTATAGCCCGTCAGGACACTTATAAAGGTCCCCAGACCCTTCTACTGCCCCTCAGGAGCATTCTAAAGGCCCCCAGACCCTTCTAATGCCCCACAGGGCCTTTCTAAAGGTCCCCAGACCCTTCTAGAGCACCTGAAGACCCTTCAAAAGGCCCCCAGACCATTATAGAGCCCCTCAGGACCCTTCTAAAGTCCCCCAGACCCTGCTAATTCCTCTCAGGGCTTTTATAAGGGCACCCAGACCCTTTTAATGCCCGTCAGGACCCTTATAAAGGCACCCAGATCCTTCTAGAGCCTCTCAGGACAGTTTTAAATGCCTCCAGACCATTCTAGACCCCCTCAGGACCATTCTAAAGGCCCCCAGACCCTTCTAATGCCCCTCAGGGCCTTTCTAAAGGCCCCCAGACCCTTCTAATGCCCCTCAGGGCATTTCTAAAGTACCCCAGACAATTCTAGAACCTCTCAGGGCCTTTCTATATGACCCCAGACCCTTGTAATGCCACTCAGGGCCTTTCTAAAAGCAACGAGACCCTTATAATCCCCCTGAGGGCCTTTAAAAAGGCCCCCAGACCCTTCTGGACCCCCTCAGGACGCTTGTAATAGCCCCCAGACCCTTCTAGAGCCCCTCAGCGCCTTTCTAAAGGCATCCACACTCTTCTAATGACCCTCAAGACCCATGTAAAGGCTCCCAGACCCTTCTAGATTGCCTCAGGACCCATCTAAAAGCCCCCAGACCCTTCTAATGCCCCTCAGGACCCTTCTAAAGGCCCTCAGACCCTTCTAATGCCCCTCAAGACCCATGTAAAGGCCCCTAGACCCTTCTAGATTGCCTCAGGACCCATCTAAAAGCCCCCAGACCCTTCTAATGCCCCTCAGGACCCTTATGAAGGCCACAAGACCCTTCTAATGCCCCTCAGGACCTTTCTAAAGGCCCTCAGACCCTTCTAATGCCCCTCAGGGCATTTATAAAGGTTCCCAGACCCTTCTAGAGCCCGTCAGGACCCTTATAAAGGCCCCCAGACCATTCTAGAGCCCCTCAGGACACTTCTAAATGCCCGCAGACCATTCTAATGCCCGTCAGGGCCTTTATAAAGGTCCCCAGACCCTTCTACTGCCCGTCAGGAGTATTCTAAAGGCCCCCAGACCCTTCTAATGCCCCACAGGGCCTTTCTAAAGGTCCCCAGACCCTTCTAGAGCCCCTGAAGACCCTTCTAAAGGCCCCCAGACCCTTATAGATCCCTTCAGGACCCTTCTAAAGTCCCCCAGACCCTGCTAATTCCCCGCAGGGCTTTTATAAGGGCACCCAGACCCTTCTAATGCTCCTCAGGACCCTTATAAAGGCACCCAGACCCTTCTAGAGCCTCTCAGGACAGTTTTAAATGCCACCAGACGCTTCTAGACCCCCCTCAGGACCATTCTAAAGGCCCCCAGACCCTTCTAATGCCCCTCAGGGCCTTTCTAAAGGCCCCATACTTTTGCAATGCCCCTCACGTCATTTCTAAAGGCCCCCAGACCCTTCTAATGCCCCTCAGGACCATTCTAAAGGCCCCCAGACCCTTCTAATGCCCCTCAGGGCCTTTCTAAAGTACCCCAGACACTTCTAGAACCTCTCAGGGCCTTTCTATATGACCCCAGACCCTTGTAATGCCACTCAGGGCCTTTCTAAAGGCCGCGAGACCCTTATAATCCCCCTTAGGGCCTTTAAAAAGGCCCCCAGACCCTTCTGGACCCCCTCAGGACGCTTCTAATAGACCCCAGACCCTTCTAGAGCACCTCAGCGCCTTTCTAAAGGCCTCCACACCCTTCTAATGACCCTCAAGACCCATGTAAAAGCCCCCAGACCCTTCTAGATTGCCTCAGGACCCATCTAAAAGCCCCCAGACCCTTCTAATGCCCCTCAGGACCCTTCTAAAGGCCCTCAGACCCTTCTAATGCCCCTCAAGGCCCATGTAAAGGCCCCTAGACCCTTCTAGATTGCCTCAGGACCCATCTAAAAGCCCCCAGACCATTCTAATGCCCCTCAGGACCCTTATGAAGGTCACAAGACCCTTCTAATGCCCCTCAGGACCTTTCTAAAGGCCCTCAGACCCTTCTAATGCCCCTCAGGGCATTTATAAAGTACCCCAGACACTTCTAGAACCTCTCAGGGCCTTTCTATATGACCCCAGACCCTTGTAATGCCCCTCAGGGCCTTTCTAAAGGCCCCCATACCCTTCTAATGCCCCTGAAGACCCTTCTAAAGGCCCCCAGACCCTTCTAGAGCCCCTCAGGACATTTCTAAAGGCACCCAGAACCTTCTAATGCCACTCAGGGCCTTTCTAAAGGCTGCGAGACCCTTATAATCCCCCTAAGGACCTTTAAAATGGTCCCCAGACCCTTCTGGACCAACTCAGGACGCTTCTAATAGCCCCCAGACCATTCTACAGCCCCTCAGGGCCTTTCTAAAGGCCTCCACACCCTTCTAATGACCCTCAAGACCCATGTAAAGGCCCCCAGACCCTTCTAGATTGCGCAGGACCCATCTAAATGCCCCCAGACCCTTCTAATGCCTTTCAGGACCCTTCTAAAGGCGCCCAGACCATTCTAATGCCCCTCAGGACCCTTCTAAAGTCCCCCAGACCATGCTAATTCCACTCAGGGCTATTATAAGGGCCACAAGACCCTTCAAATGCCACACAGGACCCTTATAAAGGCACCCAGACCCTTCTAGAGCCTCTCAGGACAGTTTTAAATGCCTCCAGACCCTTCAAGACCCCCTCAGGACCATTCTAAAGGCCCCTAGACCCTTCTAATGCACCTCAGGACCCTTCTAAAGGCCCCCAGACCCTTCTAATGCACCTCAGGGCCTTTCTAAAGTACCCCAGACACTTCTAGAACCTCTCAGGGCCTTTCTATATGACACCAGACCCTTGTAATGCCCCTCAGGGCCTTTCTAAAGGCCCCCATACCCTTCTAATGACCCTGAGGACATTTCTAAAGGCCCCCAGACCCTTCAAGAGCCCCTCAGGACATTTCTAAAGGCACCCAGAACCTTCTAGAGCATCTCAGGACAGTTTTAAATGCCTCCAGACTATTCTAGACCCCCTGAGGACCATTCTAAGGGCCCCCAGACCCTTCTAATGCCCCTCAGGACCCTTCTAAAGGCCCCCAGACCCTTCTAATGCACCTCATGGCCTTTCTAAAGTACCCCAGACACTTCTAGAACCTCTCAGGGCCTTTCTATATGACCCCAGACCCTTGTAATGACCCTAAGGGCCTTTCTAAAGGCCCCCATACACTTCTAATGCCCCTCAGGACCCTTCTAAAGGCCCCCAGACCCTTCTAATGCCCCTCAGGGCCTTTCTAAAGTACCCCAGACACTTCTAGAACCTCTCAGGGCCTTTCTATATGACCCCAGACCCTTGTAATGCCCCTCAGGGCCTTTCTAAAGGCCCCCATACTATTCGAATGACCCTCAGGACATTTCTAATGGCCCCCAGACCCTTCAAGAGCCCCTCAGGACATTTCTAAAGGCACCCAGAACCTTCTAATGCCACTCAGGGCCTTTCTAAAGGCTGCGAGACCCTTATAATCCCCCTGAGGACCTTTAAAAAGGCCCCCAGACCCTTCTGGACCCCCTCAGGACGCTTCTAACAGACCCAAGACCCTTCTAGAGCCCCTCAGGGCCTTTCTAAAGGCCTCCACACCCTTCTAATGACCCTCAAGACCCATGTAAAGGCCCCCAGACCCTTCTAGATTGCCTCAGGACCCATCTAAAAGCCTCCAGACTCTTCCAATGCCTTTCAGGACCATTATGAAGGCCACAAGACCCTTCTAATGCCCCTCAGGACCCTTCTAAAGGTCCTCAGACCCTTCTAATGCCTTTAAGGGCATTTATAAAGGTTCCCAGACCCTTCTAGAGCCAGTCAGGACCCTTATAAAGGCCCCCAGATCATTCTAGAGCCCCTCAGGACACTTCTAAAGGCCCGCAGACCATTCTAATGCACGCCAGGGCCTTTATAAAGGACCCCAGACCCTTCTACTGCCCCTCAGGAGCATTCTAAAGGCCCCCAGACCATTCTAATGCCCCTCAGGGCATTTCTAAAGGTCCCGAGACCCTTCTAGAGCCCATCAAGACCCTTCTAAAGGCCCCCAGACCCTTCTAATGTCCCTCAGGGCCTTTCTAAAGTACCCCAGACATTCTAGAACCTCTCAGGGCCTTTCTATATGACCCCAGACCCTTGTAATGCCTCTCAGGGCCTTTCTAAAGGCCCCCACACCCTTCTAATTCCCCTCAGGACATTTCTAAAGGCCCCCAGACCCTTCAAGAGCCCCTCAGGATATTTCTAAAGGCACCCAGAACCTTCTAATGCCACTCAGGGCCTTTCTAAAGGCTGCGAGACCCTTATAATCCCCCTGAGGACCTTTATAAAGGCACCCAGACCCTTCTGGACCCCCTCAGGACGCTTCTAATAGACCCCAGACCCTTCTAGAGCCCCTCAGGGCCTTTCTAAAGGCCTCCACACACTTCTAATGACCCTCAAGACCCATGTAAAGGCCCCCAGACCCTTCTAGATTGCCTCAGGACCCATCTAAAAGCCCCCAGACCCTTCTAATGCCTTTCAGGGCCTTTCTAAAGGCCTCCACACCCTTCTAATGACCCTCAAGACCCATGTAAAGGCCCCTAGACCCTTCTAGATTGCCTCAGGACCCATCTAAAAGCCCCCAGACCCTTCTAATGCCTTTCAGGACCCTTATGAAGGCCACAAGACCCTTCTAATGCCCCTCAGGACCTTTCTAAAGGCCCTCAGACCCTTCTAATGCACCTCAGGGCATTTATAAAGGTTCCCAGACCCTTCTAGAGCCCGTCAGGACACTTCTAAATCCCGCAGACCATTCTAATGCCCGTCAGGGCCTTTCTAAATGTGCCCAGGCCCTTCTACTGCCCCTCAGGAGCATTCTAAAGGCCCCCAGACCCTTCTAATGCCCCACAGGGCCTTTCTAAAGGTCCCCAGACCCTTCTAGAGCCCCTCAAGACCCTTCTAAAGGCCCCCAGACCCTTATAGAGCCCCTCAGGACCCTTCTAAAGTCCCCCAGACCTTGCTAATTCCCCTCAGGCCTTTTATAAGGGCACCCAGACCCTTCTAATGCCCCTCACGACCCTTATAAAGGCACCCAGACCCTTCTAGAGCCTCTCAGGACAGTTTTAAATGCCTCCAGACCATTCTAGACCCCCTCAGGACCATTTTAAAGGCCCCCAGACCCTTCTAATGCCCCTCAGGACCCTTCTAAAGGCCCCCGAGACCCTTCTAATGCCCCTCATGACCTTTCTAAAGTACCCCAGACACTTCTAGAACCTCTCAGGGCCTTTCTATATGACCCCAGACCCTTGTAATGCCCCTCAGGGCCTTTCTAAAGGCCCCCAGACCCTTCTAATGCCCCTCAGGACATTTCTAAAGGCCCCCAGACCCTTCTAGAGCCCCTCAGGACATTTCTAAAGGCAGCCAGATCCTTATAATGCCACTCAGGGCCTTTCTAAAGGCCGCGAGACCCTTATAATCCCCCTGAGGGCCTTTAAAAAGGCCCCCAGACCCTTCTGGACCCCCTCTGGACGCTTCTAATAGCCCCCAGACCATTCTAGAGCCCCTCAGGGCCTTTCTAAAGGCCTCCACACCCTTCTAATGACCCTCAAGACCCTTGTAAAGGCCCCCAGACCCTTCTAGATTGCCTCAGGACCCATCTAAAAGCCCCCAGACCCTTCTAATGCCTTTCAGGACCCTTATGAAGGCCACCAGACCCTTCTAATGCCCCTCAGGACTTTTCTAAAGGTCCTCATACCCTTCTAATGCCCCTCAGGGCATTTATAAAGGTTCCCAGACCCTTCTAGAGCCCGTCAGGACCCTTATAAAGGCCCCCAGACCCTTATAGAGCCCCTCAGGACACTTCTAAATCCCGCAGACCATTCTAATGCCCGTCAGGGCCTTTCTAAAGGTCCCCAGACCCTTCTACTGCCCCTCAGGAGCATTCTAAAGGCCCCCAGACCCTTCTAATGCCCCACAGGGCCTTTCTAAAGGTCCCCAGACCCTTCTAGAGCCCCTGAAGACCCTTCTAAAGGCCCCCAGACCCTTATAGAGCCCCTCAGGACCCTTCTAAAGTCCCCCAGACCCTGCTAATTCCCCTCAGGGCTTTTATAAGGGCACCCAGACCCTTCTAATGCCCCTCAGGACCCTTATAAAGGCCTTTCTATATGAACCCAGACCTTTGTAATGCCTCTCAGGGCCTTTCTAAAGGCCCCCACACCCTTCTAATGACCCTCAGGACATTTCTAAAGGCCCCCAGACCATTCAAGAGCCCCTCAGGACATTTCTAAAGGCACCCAGACCCTTCTAATGCCACTCAGTGCCTTTCTAAAGGCTGCGAGACCCTTATAATCCCCCTGAGGACCTTTAAAAAGGCCCCCAGACCATTCTGGACCCACTCAGGACGCTTCTAATAGCCCCCACACCCTTCTAGAGCCCCTCAGGGCCTTTCTAAAGGCCTCCACACCCTTCTAATGACCCTCAAGACCCATGTAAAGGCCCCCAGACCCTTCTAGATTGCATCAGGACCCATCTAAAAGCCCCCAGACTCTTCTAATGCCATTCAGGGCTTTTCTAAAGGCCTCCACACCCTTCTAATGACCCTCAAGACCCATGTAAAGGCACCCAGACCCTTCTAGATTGCCTCAGGACCCATCTAAAAGACCCCAGACCCTTCTAATGCCTTTCAGGACCCTTATGAAGGACAAAAGACCCTTCTAATGCCCCTCAGGACCTTTCTAAAGGCCCTCAGACCCTTTTAATGCCCCTCAGGGCATTTATAAAGGTTCCCAGACCCTTCTAGAGCCCGTCAGGACCCTTATAAAGGCCCCCAGACCATTCTAGAGCCCCTCAGGACACTTCTAAAGGCCCGCAGACCATTCTAATGCTTGTCAGGGCCTTTATAAAGGTCCCCAGACCTTTCTACTGCCCCTCAGGAGCATTCTAAAGGCACCCAGACCCTTCTAATGCCTCACAGGGCCTTTCTAAAGGTCCCCCAGACCCTTATAGAGCCCCTCAGGACCCTTCTAATGTCCCCCAGACCCTGCTAATTCCCCTCAGGGCTTTTATAAGCGCCACAAGGCCCTTCTAATGCCCCTCAGGACCCTTCTAAAGGCCCCCAGACCCTTCTAATGCCCCTCAGGACCCTTATAAAGGCCCCCAGACCCTTCAAGAGCCCCTGAGGACATTTCTAAAGGCCCGCAGACCATTCTAATGCCCATCAGTGCCATTCTAATGGTCCCCAGACCCTTCTACTGCCACTCAGGAGCATTCTAAAGGCACCCAGACCCTTCTAATGCCCCACAGGGCCTTTCTAAAGGTCCCCAGACCCTTCTAGAGCCCCTGAAGACCCTTCTAAAGGCCCCCAGACCCTTATAGAGCCCCTCAGGACCATTCTAAAGTCCCCCAGACCCTGCTAATTCCCCTCAGGGCTTTTATAAGGGCCACAAGACCCTTCTAATGCCCTTCAGGACCCTTATAAAGGCACCCAGACCCTTCTAGAGCCTCTCAGGACAGTTTTAAAAGCCCCCAGACCCTTCTAGACCCCATCAGGACCATTCTAAAGGCCCCCAGACCCTTGTAATGCCCCTCAGGACCCTTCTAAAGGCCCCCAGACCATTCTAATGCCCTTCAGGACCCTTATAAAGGCCCCCAGACCCTTCTAATGCCCCGCAGGGCCTTTCTAAATTACCCCAGACACTTCTAGAACCTCTCAGGGCCTTTCTATATGAACCCAGACCTTTGTAATGCCTCTCAGGGCCTTTCTAAAGGCCCCCACACCCTTCTAATGACCCTCAGGACATTTCTAAAGGCCCCCAGACCATTCAAGAGCCCCTCAGGACATTTCTAAAGGCACCCAGACCCTTCTAATGCCACTCAGTGCCTTTCTAAAGGCTGCGAGACCCTTATAATCCCCCTGAGGACCTTTAAAAAGGCCCCCAGACCCTTCTGGACCCCCTCAGGACGCTTCTAATAGACCCCAGACCCTTCTAGAGCCCCTCAGGGCCTTTCTAAAGGCCTCCACACACTTCTAATGACCCTCAAGACCCATGTAAAGGCCCCCAGACCCTTCTAGATTGCATCAGGACCCATCTAAAAGCCCCCAGACTCTTCTAATGCCATTCAGGGCCTTTCTAAAGGCCTCCACACCCTTCTAATGACCCTCAAGACCCATGTAAAGGCACCCAGACCCTTCTAGATTGCCTCAGGACCCATCTAAAAGACCCCAGACCCTTCTAATGCGTTTCAGGACCCTTATGAAGGCCACAAGACCCTTGTAATGCCCCTCAGGACCTTTCTAAAGGCCCTCAGACCCTTTTAATGCACCTCAGGGCATTTATAAAGGTTCCCAGACCCTTCTAGAGCCCGTCAGGACCCTTCTAATGTCCCCCAGACCCTGCTAATTCCCCTCAGGGCTTTTATAAGCGCCACAAGACCCTTCTAATGCCCCTCAGGACCCTTCTAAAGGCCCCCAGACCCTTCTAATGCCCCTCAGGACGCTTATAAAGGCCCCCAGACCCTTCTAATGCCCCGCAGGGCCTTTCTAAATTACCCCAGACACTTCTAGAACCTCTCAGGGCCTTTCTATATGACCCCCGACCCTTGTAATGCCCCTCAGGGCCTTTCTAAAGGCCCCTACACCCTTCTAATGACCCTCAGGACATTTCTAAAGGCCCCCTGACCATTCAAGAGCCCCTCAGGACATTTCTAAAGGCACCCAGACCCTTCTAATGCCACTCAGGGCCTTTCTAAACGCTGCGAGACCCTTATAATCCCCCTGAGGACCTTTAAAAAGGCCCCCAGACCCTTCTGGACCACCTCAGGACGCTTCTAATAGACCCCAGACCCTTCTAGAGCCCCTCAGGGCCTTTCTAAAGGCCTCCACACCCTTCTAATGACCCTCAAGACCCATGTAAAGGCCCCCAGACCCTTCTAGATTGCCTCAGGACCCATCTAAAAGCCCCCAGACCCTTCTAATGCCTTTCAGGGCCTTTCTAAAGGCCTCCACACCCTTCAGATGACCCTCAAGACCCATGTAAAGGCCCCCAGACCCTTCTAGAATGCCTCAGGACCCATCTAAAAGACCCCAGACCATTCTAATGCCTTTCAGGACCCTTATGAAGGCCACAAGACCCTTCTAATGCCCCTCAGGACCTTTCTAAAGGCCCTCAGACCCTTATAATGCCCCTCAGGGCATTTATAAAGGTTCCCAGACCATTCTAGAGCCCGTCAGGACCCTTATAAAGGCCCCCAGACCATTCTAGAGCCCCTCAGGACAGTTCTAAATCCCGCAGACCATTCTAATGCCCCTCAGGGCCTTTCTAATGAACCCCAGACACTTCTAGAACCTCTCAGGGCCTTTCTATATGACCCCAGACCCTTGTAATGCCACTCAGGGCCTTTCTAAAGGCCCCCATACCCTTCTAATGCCCCTCAGGACATTTCTAAAGGCCCCCAGACCCTTCAAGAGCCCCTCAGGACATTTCTAAAGGCACCCAGAACCTTCTAATGCCACTCAGGACCTTTCTAAAGGCTGCGAGACCCTTATAATCCCCCTGAGGACCTTTAAAAAGGCCCCCAGACCCTTCTGGACCCCTCAGGACGCTTCTAATAGCCCCCAGACCCTTCTAGAGCCCCTCAGGGCCTTTTTAAAGGCCTCCACACCCTTCTAATGACTCTCAAGACCCATGTAAAGGCCCCCAGACCCTTCTAGATTGCCTCAGGACCCATCTAAAAGACCCCAGACCCTACTAATGCCTTTCAAGACCCTTATGAAGGTCACAAGACCCTTCTAATGCCCCTCAGGACCTTTCTAAAGGCCCTCAGACCCTTCTAATGCCCCTCAGGGCATTTATAAAGGTTCCCAGACCCTTCTAGAGCCCGTCAGGACCCTTATAAAGGCCCCCAGACCATTCTATAGCCCCTCAGGACACTTCTAAATCCCGCAGACCATTCTAATGCCCGTCAGGGCCTATATAAAGGTCCCCAGACCCTTCTACTGCCCCTCAGGAGCATTCTAAAGGCCCCCAGACCCTTCTAATATCCCACACGGCCTTTCTAAAGGTCCCCTGACCCTTCTAGAGCCCTTGAAGACCCTTCTAAAGGCCCCCAGACCCATATAGAGCCCCTCAGGACCCTTCTAAAGTCCCCCAGACCCTGCTAATTCCCCTCAGGGCTTTTATAAGGGCCACAAGACCCTTCTAATGCCCCTCAGGACCCTTATAAAGGCACCCAGACCCTTCTAGAGCCTCTCAGGACAGTTTTAAAAGCCTCCAGACCCTTCTAGACCCCCCCAGGACCATTCTAAAGGCACCCAGACCATTCTAATGCCCCTCAGGGCCTTTCTAAAGGCCCCCATACCCATCTAATGCCCCTCAGGTCATTTCTAAAGGCCCCCAGACCCTTCTAATGCCACTCAGGGCCTTTCTAAAGGCCGCGAGACCCTTATAATCCCCCTGAGGGCCTTTAAAATGCCCCCAGACCCTTCTGGACCCCCTCAGGACGCTTCTAATAGCCCCCAGACCATTCTAGAGCCCCTCAGGGCCTTTCTAAAGGCCTCCACACCCTTCTAATGACCCTCAAGACCCATGTAAAGGCCCCCAGACCCTTCTAGAATGCCTCAGGACCCATCCAAAAGCCCCCAGACCCTTCTAATGCCTTTCAGGGCCTTTCTAAAGGCCTCCACACACTTCTAATGACTCTCAAGACCCATGTAAAGGCCCCTAGACCCTTCTAGATTGCCTCAGGACCCATCTAAAAGCCCTCAGACCCTTCTAATGCCTTTCAGGACCCTTATGAAGGCCACAAGACCCTTCTAATGCCCCTCAGGACCTTTCTAAAGGCCCTCAGACCCTTCTAATGCCCCTCAGGGCATTTATAAAGGTTCCCAGACCCTTCTAGAGCCCGTCAGGACCCTTATAAAGGCCCCCAGACCATTCTAGAGCCCCTCAGGACACTTCTAAATCCCGCAGACCATTCTAATGCCCGTCAGGGCCTTTATAAAGGTACCCAGACCATTCTACTGCCCCTCAGGAGCATTCTAAAGGCCCCAAGACCCTTCTAATGCCCCACAGGGCCATTCTAAAGGTCCCCAGACCCTTCTAGAGCCCCTGAAGACCATTCTAAAGGCCCCCAGACCCTTATAGAGCCCCTCAGGACCCTTCTAAAGTCCCCCAGACCCTGCTAATTCCCCTCAGGGCTTTTATAAGGGCACCCAGAATCTTCTAATGCCCCTCAGGACCCTTATAAAGCCACCCAGACCCTTCTAGATCCTCTCAGGACAGTTTTAAATGCGTCCAGACCCTTCTAGACCCCCTCAGGACCATTCTAAAGGCACCCAGACCCTTCTAATGCCCCTCAGGGCCTTTCTAAAGGCCCCCATACCCTTCTAATGCCCCTCAGGTCATTTCTAAAGGCACCCAGACCCTTCTAATGCCACTCAGGGCCTTTCTAAAGGCCGCGAGACCCTTATAATCCCCCTGAGGGCCTTTAAAAAGGCACCCAGACCCTTCTGGACCCCCTCAGGACGCTTCTAATAGCCCCCAGACCATTCTAGAGCCCCTCAGTGCCTTTCTAAAGGCCTCCACACCCTTCTAATGACCATCAAGACCCATGTAAAGGCCCCCAGACCCTTCTAGAATGCCTCAGGACCCATCTAAAAGCCCCCAGACCCTTCTAATGCCTTTCAGGGCCTTTCTAAAGGCCTCCACACCCTTCTAATGACCCTCAAGACCCATGTAAAGGCCCCTAGACCCTTCTAGATTGCCTCAGGACCAATCTAAAAGCATCCAGACCCTTCTAATGCCTTTCAGGACCCTTATGAAGGCCACAAGACCCTTCTAATGCCCCTCAGGACCTTTCTAAAGGCCCTCAGACCCTTCTAATGCCCCTCAGGGCATTTATAAAGGCCCCCAGACCATTCTAGAGCCCCTCAGGACACTTCTAAAGGCCCGCAGACCATTCTAATGCCCGTCAGGGGCTTTATAAAGGTCCCCAGACCCTTCTACTGCCACTCAGGAGCATTCTAAAGGCACCCAGACCCTTCTAATGCCCCACAGGGCCTTTCTAAAGGTCCCCCAGACCCTTATAGATCCACTCAGGACACTTCTAAAGTCCCCCAGACCCTGCTAATTCCCCTCAGGGCTTTTATAAGGGCCACAAGACCCTTCTAATGCCCCTCAGGACCCTTATAAAGGCACCCAGACCCCTCTAGAGCCTCTCAGGACAGTTTTAAATGCCTCCAGACCCTTCTAGACCCCCTCAGGACCATTCTAAAAGCCCCCAGACCCTTCTAATGCTGCTCAGGACCTTTCTAAACGCCCTCAGACCCTTCTAATGCCCCTCAGGGCATTTATAAAGGTTCCCAGACCCTTCTAGAGCCCGTCAGGACCCTTATAAAGGCCCCCAGACCATTCTAGAGCCCCTCAGGACACTTCTAAATCCCGCAGACCATTCTAATGCCCGTCAGGGCCTATATAAAGGTCCCCAGACCCTTCTACTGCCCCTCAGGAGCATTCTAAAGGCCCCCAGACCCTTCTAATATCACACACGGCCTTTCTAAAGGTCCCCAGACCCTTCTAGAGCCCTTGAAGACCCTTCTAACGGCCCCCAGACCCTTATAGAGCCCCTCAGGACCCTTCTAAAGTCCCCCAGACCCTGCTAATTCCCCTCAGGGCTTTTATAAGGGCCACAAGACCCTTCTAATGCCCCTCAGGACCCTTATAAAGGCACCCAGACCTTTCTAGAGCCTCTCAGGACAGTTTTAAAAGCCTCCAGACCCTTCTAGACCCCCTCAGGACCATTCTAAAGGTCCCCAGACCCTTCTAATGCCCATCAGGACCCTTCTAAAGGCCCCCAGACCCTTCTAATGCCCCTCAGGTCCCTTCTAAAGGCCCCCAGACCCTTCTAATGCCCCGCAGGGCCTTTCTAAATTACCCCAGACACTTCTAGAACCTCTCAGGGCCTTTCTATATGACCCCAGACCCTTGTAATGCCCCTCAGGGCCTTTCTAAAGGCCCCCACACCCTTCTAATGACCCTCAGGACATTTCTAAAGGCCCCCAGACCATTGAAGAGCCCCTCAGGACATTTCTAAAGGCACCCAGACCCTTCTAATGCCACTCAGGGCCTTTCTAAAGGCTGCGAGACCCTTATAATCACCCTGAGGACCTTTAAAAAGGCCCCCAGACCCTTCTGGACCACCTCTGGACACTTCTAATAGCCCCCAGAAATTTCTAGAGCCCCTCAGGGCCTTTCTAAAGTCCTCCACACCCTTCTAATGACCCTCAAGACCCATGTAAAGGCCCCCAGACCCTTCTAGATTTCCTCAGGACCCATCTAAAAGACCCCAGACCCTTCTAATGCCTTTCAGGGCCTTTCTAAAGGCCTCCACACCCTTCTAATGACCCTCAAGACCCATGTAAAGGCCCCTAGACCCTTCTAGATTGCCCCAGGACCCATCTAAAAGCCCCCAGACCCTTCTAATGCCTTTCAGTACCCTTATGAAGGCCACAAGACCCTTCTAATGCCCCTCAGGACCTTTCTAAAGGCCCTCAGACCCTTCTAATGCCCCTCAGGGCATTTATAAAGGTTCCCAGACCCTTCTAGAGCACGTCAGGACCATTATAAAGGCCCCCAGACCATTCTAGAGCCCCTCAGGACACTTCTAAATTCCTCAGACCGTTCTAATGCCAGTCAGGGCCTTTCTAAAGGTCCCCAGACCCTTCTACTGCCCCTCAGGAGCATTCTAAAGGCCCCCAGACCCTTCTAATGCCCCACAGGGCCTTTCTAAAGGACCCCAGACCCTTCTAGAGCCCCTGAAGACCCTTCTAAAGGCCCCCAGACCCTTACAGAGCCCCTCAGGACACTTCTAAAGTCCCCCAGACCCTGCTAATTCCCTTCAGGGCTTTTATAAGGGCACCCAGACCCTTCTAATGCCCCTCAGGGCCTTTCTAAATTACCCCAGACACGTCTAGAACCTCTCAGGGCCTTTCTATATGACCCCAGGCCCTTGTAATGCCACTCAGGGCCTTTCTAAAGGCAGCGAGACCCTTATAATCCCCCTGAGGGCCTTTAAAAAGGCCCCCAGACCCTTCTGGACCCACTCAGGACGCTTCTAATAGCCCCCAGACCCTTCTAGAGCCCCTCAGGGCCTTTCTAAAGGCCTCCACACCCTTCTAATGACCCTCAAGACCCATGTAAAGGCCCCCAGGCCCTTCTAGATTGCCTCAGGACCCATCTAAAAGACCCCAGACCCTTCTAATGCCTTTTAGGACCCTTATAAAGGAACCAAGACCATTCTAATGCCCCTCAGGGCCTTTTTAAAGGCCTCCACACCCTTCTAATGCCCCTCAGGGCATTTATAAAGGTTCCCAGACCCTTCTAGAGCCCGTCAGGACCCTAATAAAGGCCCCCAGACCATTCTAGAGCCAATCAGGACACTTCTAAAGGCCCGCAGACCATTCTAATGCCCGTCAGGGCCTTTATAAAGGTCCCCAGACCCTTCACCTGCCCCTCAGGAGCATTCTAAAGGCCCCCAGCACCTTCTAATACCCCTCAGGGCCTTTCTAAAGGTCCCCAGACCCTTCTAGAGCCCCTCAAGACCCTTCTAAAGGCCCCCAGACCCATATAGAGCCCCTCAGGACCCTTCTAAAGTCCCCCAGACCCTGCTAGTTCCCCTCAGGGCTTTTATAAGGGCACCCAGAATCTTCTAATGCCCCTCAGGACCCTTATAAAGGCCCCGAGACCCGTCTAGAGCCTCTCAGGACAGGTTTAAATGCCTCCAGACCCTTCTAGACCCCCTCAGGACCATTCTAAAGGCACCCAGACCCTTCTAATGCCCCTCAGGGCCTTTCTAAAGTAAACCAGACGCTTCTAGAACCTCTCAGGGCCTTTCTATATGACCCCAGGCCCTTGTAATGCCACTCAGGGCCTTTCTAAAGGCCGCGAGACCCTTATAATCCCCCTGAGGGCCTTTAAAAAGGCCCCCAGACCCTTCTGGACCCACTCAGGACGCTTCTAATAGCCCCCAGACCCTTCTAGAGCCCCTCAGGGCCTTTCTAAAGGCCTCCACACCCTTCTAATGACCCTCAAGACCCATGTAAAGGCCCCCAGACCCTTCTAGATTGCATAAGGACCCATGTAAAAGCCCCCAGACCCTTCTAATGCCTTTCAGGGCCTTTCTAAAGGCCTCCACACCCTTCTAATGACCCTCAAGACCCATGTAAAGGCCCCTAGACCCTTCTAGATTGCCTCAGGACCCATCGAAAAGACCCCAGACCCTTCTAATGCCTTTCAGGACCCTTATGAAGGCCACAAGACCCTTCTAATGCCCCTCAGGACCTTTCTAAAGGCCCTCAGACCCTTCTAATGCCCCTCAGGACCTTTCTAAAGGCCCCCAGACCCTTCTAATGCCCCTCAGGACCTTTCTAAAGGCCCTCAGACCCTTCTAATACCCCTCAGGGCATTTATAAAGGTTCCCAGTCCCTTCTAGAGCCCGTCAGGACCCTTATAAAGGCCCCCAGACCATTCTAGAGCCCCTCAGGACACTTCTAAAGGCCCGCAGACCATTCTAATGCCCGTCAGGGCCTTTATAAAGGTCCCCAGACCCTTCTCCTGCCCCTCAGGAGCATTCTAAAGGCCCCGAGACCTTTGTAATGCCCCACAGGGCCTTTCTAAAGGTCCCCAGACCCTTCTAGAGCCCCTGAAGACCCTTCTAAAGGCCCCCAGACCCTTATAGAGCCCCTGAGGACCCTTCTAAAGTCCCCCAGACCCTGCTAGTTCCCCTCAGGGCTTTTATAAGGGCACCCAGAATCTTCTAATGCCCCTCAGGACCCTTATAAAGGCACCCAGACCCTTCTAGAGCCTCTCAGGACAGTTTTAAATGCCTCCAGACCATTCTAGACCCCCTCAGGACCATTCTAAAGGCACCCATACCCTTCTAATGCCCCTCAGGGCCTTTCTAAAGTAAACCAGACGCTTCTAGAACGTCTCAGGGCCTTTCTATATGACCCCAGACCCTTGTAATGCCCCTCAGGGCCTTTCTAAAGGCCCCCATACCCTTCTAATGCCCCTCAGGACATTTCTAAAGGCCCCCAGACCCTTCAAGAGCCCTTCAGGACATTTGTAAAGGCACCCAGAACCTTCTAATGCCACTCAGGACCTTTCTAAAGGCTGCGAGACCATTATAATCCCCCTGAGGACCTTTAAAAAGGCCCCCAGACCCTTCTGGACCCCCTCAGGACGCTTCTAATAGACCCCAGACCCTTCTAGAGCCCCTCAGGGCCTTTCTAAAGGCCTCCACACCCATCTAATGACCCTCAAGACCCATGTAAAGGCCCCCAGACCCTTCTAGATTGCCTCAGGACCCATCCAAAATCCCCCAGACCCTTCTAATGCCTTTCAGGGCCTTTCTAAAGGCCTCCACACCCTTCTAATGACTCTCAAGACCCATGTAAAGGCCCCTAGACCCTTCTAGATTGCCTCAGGACCCATCTAAAAGCCCTCAGACCCTTCTAATGCCTTTCAGGACCCTTATGAAGGCCACAAGACCCTTCTAATGCCCCTCAGGACCTTTCTAAAGGCCCTCAGACCCTTCTAATGCCCCTCAGGGCATTTATAAAGGTTCCCAGACCCTTCTAGAGCCCGTCAGGACCCTTATAAAGGCCCCCAGACCATTCTAGAGCCCCTCAGGACACTTCTAAATCCCGCAGACCATTCTAATTCCCGTCAGGGCCTATATAAAGGTCCCCAGACCCTTCTACTGCCCCTCAGGAGCATTCTAAAGGCCCCCAGACCCTTCTAATATCACACACGGCCTTTCTAAAGGTCCCCAGACCCTTCTAGAGCCCTTGAAGACCCTTCTAAAGGCCCCCAGACCCTTATAGAGCCCCTCAGGACCCTTCTAAAGTCCCCCAGACCCTGCTAATTCCCCTCAGGGCTTTTATAAGGGCCACAAGACCCTTCTAATGCCCCTCAAGACCCTTATAAAGGCACCCAGACTTTTCTAGAGCCTCTCAGGACAGTTTTAAAAGCCTCCAGACCCTTCTAGACCCCCTCAGGACCATTCTAAAGGTCCCCAGACCCTTCTAATGCCCATCAGGACCCTTCTAAAGGCCCCCAGACCCTTCTAATGTTCCTCAGGACCCTTCTAAAGGCCCCCAGACCCTTCTAATGCCCCGCAGGGCCTTTCTAAATTACCCCAGACACTTCTAGAACCTCTCAGGGCCTTTCTATATGACCCCAGACCCTTGTAATGCCTCTCAGGGCCTTTCTAAAGGCCCCCACACCCTTCTAATGACCCTCAGGACATTTCTAAAGGCCCCCAGACCATTGAAGAGCCCCTCAGGACATTTCTAAAGGCACCCAGACCCTTCTAATGCCACTCAGGGCCTTTCTATAGGCTGCGAGACCCTTATAATCACCCTGAGGACCTTTAAAAAGGCCCCCAGACCCTTCTGGACCCCCTCAGGACGCTTCTAATAGCCCCCAGACCCTTCTAGAGCCCCTCAGGGCCTTTCTAAAGGCCTCAACACCCTTCTAATGACCCTCAAGACCCATGTAAAGGCCCCCAGACCCTTCTAGATTGCATCAGGACCCATCTAAAAGCCCCCAGACCCTTCTAATGCCTTTCAGGGCCTTTCTAAAGATCTCCACACCCTTCTAATACCCTCAAGACCCATGTAAAGGCCCCCAGACCCGTCTAGATTGCCTCAGGACCCATCCAGAAGACCCCAGACCCTTCTAATGCCTTTCAGGACCCTTATGAAGGCCACAAGACCCTTCTAATGCCCCTCAGGACCATTCTAAAGGCCCTCAGACCCTTCTAATGCCCCTCAGGGCATTTATAAAGGTTCCCAGACCCTTCTAGAGCCCGTCAGGACCCTTATAAAGGCCCCCAGACCATTCTAGAGCCTCTCAGGACACTTCTAAAGGCCCGCAGACCATTCTAATGCCCGTCAGGGCCTTTATAAAGGTCCCCAGACCCTTCTACTGCCCCTCAGGAGCATTCTAAAGGCACCCAGACCTTTCTAATGCCCCACAGGGCCTTTCTAAAGGTCCCCCAGACCCTTATAGAGCCCCTCAGGACCCTTCTAAAGTCCCCCAGACCCTGCTAATTCCCCTCAGGGCTTTTATAAGGGCCACAAGACCCTTCTAATGCCACTCAGGACCCTTATAAAGGCACCCAGACCCCTCTAGAGCCTCTCAGGACAGTTTTAAATGCCTCCAGACCCTTCTAGACCCCCTCAGGACCATTCTAAAAGCCCCCAGACCCTTCTAATGCCGCTCAGGACCCTTCTAAAGGCCCCAGACCCTTCTAATGCCCCTCAGGGCCTTTCTAAAGTACCCCAGACACTTCTAGAACCTCTCAGGGCCTTTCTATATGACCCCAGACCCTTGTAATGCCCCTCAGGGCCTTTCTAAAGGCCCCCATACCCTTCTAATGCCCCTCAGGACATTTCTAAAGGCCCCCAGACCATTCTAGAGCCCCTCAGGACACTTCTAAAGGCCCGCAGACCATTCTAATGCCCGTCAGGGCCTTTATAAAGGTCCCCAGACCCTTCTCCTGCCCCTCAGGAGCATTCTAAAGGCCCCCAGACCCTTCTAATGCCCCACAGGGCCTTTCTAAAGGTCCCCAGACCCTTCTAGAGCCCCTCAAGACCCTTCTAAAGGCCCCCAGACCCATATAGAGCCCCTCAGGACCCTTCTAAAGTCCCCCAGACCCTGCTAGTTCCCCTCAGGGCTTTTATAAGGGCACCCAGAATCTTCTAATGCCCCTCAGGACCCTTATAAAGGCCCCGAGACCCGTCTAGAGCCTCTCAGGACAGGTTTAAATGCCTCCAGACCCTTCTAGACCCCCTCAGGACCATTCTAAAGGCACCCAGACCCTTCTAATGCCCCTCAGGGCCTTTCTAAAGTAAACCAGACGCTTCTAGAACCTCTCAGGGCCTTTCTATATGACCCCAGGCCCTTGTAATGCCACTCAGGGCCTTTCTAAAGGCCGCGAGACCCTTATAATCCCCCTGAGGGCCTTTAAAAAGGCCCCCAGACCCTTCTGGACCCACTCAGGACGCTTCTAATAGCCCCCAGACCCTTCTAGAGCCCCTCAGGGCCTTTCTAAAGGCCTCCACACCCTTCTAATGACCCTCAAGACCCATGTAAAGGCCCCCAGACCCTTCTAGATTGCATAAGGACCCATGTAAAAGCCCCCAGACCCTTCTAATGCCTTTCAGGGCCTTTCTAAAGGCCTCCACACCCTTCTAATGACCCTCAAGACCCATGTAAAGGCCCCTAGACCCTTCTAGATTGCCTCAGGACCCATCGAAAAGACCCCAGACCCTTCTAATGCCTTTCAGGACCCTTATGAAGGCCACAAGACCCTTCTAATGCCCCTCAGGACCTTTCTAAAGGCCCTCAGACCCTTCTAATGCCCCTCAGGACCTTTCTAAAGGCCCCCAGACCCTTCTAATGCCCCTCAGGACCTTTCTAAAGGCCCTCAGACCCTTCTAATACCCCTCAGGGCATTTATAAAGGTTCCCAGTCCCTTCTAGAGCCCGTCAGGACCCTTATAAAGGCCCCCAGACCATTCTAGAGCCCCTCAGGACACTTCTAAAGGCCCGCAGACCATTCTAATGCCCGTCAGGGCCTTTATAAAGGTCCCCAGACCCTTCTCCTGCCCCTCAGGAGCATTCTAAAGGCCCCGAGACCTTTCTAATGCCCCACAGGGCCTTTCTAAAGGTCCCCAGACCCTTCTAGAGCCCCTCAAGACCCTTCTAAAGGCCCCCAGACCCTTATAGAGCCCCTGAGGACCCTTCTAAAGTCCCCCAGACCCTGCTAGTTCCCCTCAGGGCTTTTATAAGGGCACCCAGAATCTTCTAATGCCCCTCAGGACCCTTATAAAGGCACCCAGACCCTTCTAGAGCCTCTCAGGACAGTTTTAAATGCCTCCAGACCATTCTAGACCCCCTCAGGACCATTCTAAAGGCACCCATACCCTTCTAATGCCCCTCAGGGCCTTTCTAAAGTAAACCAGACGCTTCTAGAACGTCTCAGGGCCTTTCTATATGACCCCAGACCCTTGTAATGCCCCTCAGGGCCTTTCTAAAGGCCCCCATACCCTTCTAATGCCCCTCAGGACATTTCTAAAGGCCCCCAGACCCTTCAAGAGCCCTTCAGGACATTTGTAAAGGCACCCAGAACCTTCTAATGCCACTCAGGACCTTTCTAAAGGCTGCGAGACCATTATAATCCCCCTGAGGACCTTTAAAAAGGCCCCCAGACCCTTCTGGACCCCCTCAGGACGCTTCTAATAGACCCCAGACCCTTCTAGAGCCCCTCAGGGCCTTTCTAAAGGCCTCCACACCCATCTAATGACCCTCAAGACCCATGTAAAGGCCCCCAGACCCTTCTAGATTGCCTCAGGACCCATCCAAAATCCCCCAGACCCTTCTAATGCCTTTCAGGGCCTTTCTAAAGGCCTCCACACCCTTCTAATGACTCTCAAGACCCATGTAAAGGCCCCTAGACCCTTCTAGATTGCCTCAGGACCCATCTAAAAGCCCTCAGACCCTTCTAATGCCTTTCAGGACCCTTATGAAGGCCACAAGACCCTTCTAATGCCCCTCAGGACCTTTCTAAAGGCCCTCAGACCCTTCTAATGCCCCTCAGGGCATTTATAAAGGTTCCCAGACCCTTCTAGAGCCCGTCAGGACCCTTATAAAGGCCCCCAGACCATTCTAGAGCCCCTCAGGACACTTCTAAATCCCGCAGACCATTCTAATTCCCGTCAGGGCCTATATAAAGGTCCCCAGACCCTTCTACTGCCCCTCAGGAGCATTCTAAAGGCCCCCAGACCCTTCTAATATCACACACGGCCTTTCTAAAGGTCCCCAGACCCTTCTAGAGCCCTTGAAGACCCTTCTAAAGGCCCCCAGACCCTTATAGAGCCCCTCAGGACCCTTCTAAAGTCCCCCAGACCCTGCTAATTCCCCTCAGGGCTTTTATAAGGGCCACAAGACCCTTCTAATGCCCCTCAAGACCCTTATAAAGGCACCCAGACTTTTCTAGAGCCTCTCAGGACAGTTTTAAAAGCCTCCAGACCCTTCTAGACCCCCTCAGGACCATTCTAAAGGTCCCCAGACCCTTCTAATGCCCATCAGGACCCTTCTAAAGGCCCCCAGACCCTTCTAATGTTCCTCAGGACCCTTCTAAAGGCCCCCAGACCCTTCTAATGCCCCGCAGGGCCTTTCTAAATTACCCCAGACACTTCTAGAACCTCTCAGGGCCTTTCTATATGACCCCAGACCCTTGTAATGCCTCTCAGGGCCTTTCTAAAGGCCCCCACACCCTTCTAATGACCCTCAGGACATTTCTAAAGGCCCCCAGACCATTGAAGAGCCCCTCAGGACATTTCTAAAGGCACCCAGACCCTTCTAATGCCACTCAGGGCCTTTCTATAGGCTGCGAGACCCTTATAATCACCCTGAGGACCTTTAAAAAGGCCCCCAGACCCTTCTGGACCCCCTCAGGACGCTTCTAATAGCCCCCAGACCCTTCTAGAGCCCCTCAGGGCCTTTCTAAAGGCCTCAACACCCTTCTAATGACCCTCAAGACCCATGTAAAGGCCCCCAGACCCTTCTAGATTGCATCAGGACCCATCTAAAAGCCCCCAGACCCTTCTAATGCCTTTCAGGGCCTTTCTAAAGATCTCCACACCCTTCTAATACCCTCAAGACCCATGTAAAGGCCCCCAGACCCGTCTAGATTGCCTCAGGACCCATCCAGAAGACCCCAGACCCTTCTAATGCCTTTCAGGACCCTTATGAAGGCCACAAGACCCTTCTAATGCCCCTCAGGACCATTCTAAAGGCCCTCAGACCCTTCTAATGCCCCTCAGGGCATTTATAAAGGTTCCCAGACCCTTCTAGAGCCCGTCAGGACCCTTATAAAGGCCCCCAGACCATTCTAGAGCCTCTCAGGACACTTCTAAAGGCCCGCAGACCATTCTAATGCCCGTCAGGGCCTTTATAAAGGTCCCCAGACCCTTCTACTGCCCCTCAGGAGCATTCTAAAGGCACCCAGACCTTTCTAATGCCCCACAGGGCCTTTCTAAAGGTCCCCCAGACCCTTATAGAGCCCCTCAGGACCCTTCTAAAGTCCCCCAGACCCTGCTAATTCCCCTCAGGGCTTTTATAAGGGCCACAAGACCCTTCTAATGCCACTCAGGACCCTTATAAAGGCACCCAGACCCCTCTAGAGCCTCTCAGGACAGTTTTAAATGCCTCCAGACCCTTCTAGACCCCCTCAGGACCATTCTAAAAGCCCCCAGACCCTTCTAATGCCGCTCAGGACCCTTCTAAAGGCCCCAGACCCTTCTAATGCCCCTCAGGGCCTTTCTAAAGTACCCCAGACACTTCTAGAACCTCTCAGGGCCTTTCTATATGACCCCAGACCCTTGTAATGCCCCTCAGGGCCTTTCTAAAGGCCCCCATACCCTTCTAATGCCCCTCAGGACATTTCTAAAGGCCCCCAGACCATTCTAGAGCCCCTCAGGACACTTCTAAAGGCCCGCAGACCATTCTAATGCCCGTCAGGGCCTTTATAAAGGTCCCCAGACCCTTCTCCTGCCCCTCAGGAGCATTCTAAAGGCCCCCAGACCCTTCTAATGCCCCACAGGGCCTTTCTAAAGGTCCCCAGACCCTTCTAGAGCCCCTCAAGACCCTTCTAAAGGCCCCCAGACCCTTATAGAGCCCCTCAGGACCCTTCTAGAGTCCCCCAGACCCTGCTAGTTCCCCTCAGGGCTTTTATAAGGGCACCCAGAATCTTCTAATGCCCCTCAGGAGCCTTATAAAGGCCCCCAGACCCGTCTAGAGCCTCTCAGGACAGTTTTAAATGCCTCCAGACCCTTCTAGACCCCCTCAGGACCATTCTAAAGGCACCCAGACCCTTCTAATGCCCCTCAGGACCTTTCTAAAGTAAACCAGACACTTCTAGAACATCTCAGGGCCTTTCTATATGACCCCAGGCCCTTGTAATGCCAGTCAAGGCCTTTCTAAAGGCCGCGAGACCCTTATAATCCCCCTGAGGGCCTTTAAAAAGGCCCCCAGACCCTTCTGGACCCCCTCAGGACGCTTCTAATAGCCCCCAGACCCTTCTAGAGCCCCTCAGGGCCTTTCTAAAGTCCTCCACACCCTTCTAATGACCCTCAAGACCCATGTAAAGGCCCCCAGACCCTTCTAGATTGCCTCAGGACCAATCTAAAAGCACCCAGACCCTTCTAATGCCTTTCAGGGCCTTTCTAAAGGCCTCCACACCCTTCTAATGACCCTCAAGACCCATGTAAAGGCCTCTAGACCCTTCTAGATTGCCTCAGGACCATCTCAAAGCCCCCAGACCCTTCTAATGCCTTTCAGGACCCTTATGAAGGCCACAAGACCCTTCTAATGCCCCTCAGGACCTTTCTAAAGGCCCTCAGACCCTTCTAATGCCCCTCAGGGCATTTATAAAGGCCCTCAGACCCTTCTAATGCCCCTCAGGGCATTTATAAAGGCCCCCAGACCATTCTAGAGCCTCTCAGGACACTTCTAAATGCCCGCAGACCATTCTAATGCCCGTCAGGGCCTTTATAAAGGTCCCCAGACCCTTCTCCTGCCCCTCAGGGGCATTCTAAAGGCCCCCAGACCCTTCTAATGCCCCACAGGGCCTTT
Source organism: Coccyzus lansbergi (assembly GCA_033558105.1). NCBI lineage: Eukaryota > Metazoa > Chordata > Aves > Cuculiformes > Coccyzidae > Coccyzus > Coccyzus lansbergi. Next base: position 547,482 of record JAUMJK010000213.1, on the reverse strand, counting down.
CTAAAGGTCCCCAGACCCTTCTAGAACCCCTGAAGACCCTTCTAAAGGCCCCCAGACCCTTATAGAGCCCCTCAGGACCCTTCTAAAGTCCCCCAGACCCTGCTAGTTCCCCTCAGGGCTTTTATAAGGGCACCCAGAATATTCTAATGCCCCTCAGGACCCTTATAAAGGCACCTAGACCCTTCTAGAGCCTCTCAGGACAGTTTTAAATGCCTCCAGACCCTTCTAGACCCCCTCAGGACCATTCTAAAGGCACCCATACCATTCTAATGCCCCTCAGGGCCTTTCTAAAGTAAACCAGACGCTTCTAGAACCTCTTAGGGCCGTTCTATATGAACCCAGACCCCTGTAATGCAACTCAGCGCCTTTCTAAAGGCCGCGAGACCCTTATAATCCCCCTGAGGGCCTTTAAAAAGGACCCCAGACCCTTCTGGACCACCTCTGGACACTTCTAATAGCCCCCAGAAATTTCTAGAGCCCCTCAGGGCCTTTCTAAAGTTCTCCACACCCTTCTAATGACCCTCAAGACCCATGTAAAGGCCCCCAGACCCTTCTAGATTGCCTCAGGACCCATCTAAAAGCCCCCAGACCCTTCTAATGCCTTTCAGGGCCTTTCTAAAGGCCTCCACACCCTTCTAATGACCCTCAAGACCCATGTAAAGGCCCCTAGACCCTTCTAGATTGCCCCAGGACCCATCTAAAAGCCCCCAGACCCTTCTAATGCCTTTCAGTACCCTTATGAAGGCCACAAGACCCTTCTAAAGCCCCTCAGGACCTTTCTAAAGGCCCTCAGACCCTTCTAATGCCCCTCAGGGCATTTATTAAGGTTCCCAGACCCTTCTAGAGCCCGTCAGGACCCTTATAAAGGCCCCCAGACCATTCTAGAGCCCCTCAGGACACTTCTAAATTCCTCAGACCGTTCTAATGCCCGTCAGGGCCTTTCTAAAGGACCCCAGACCCTTCTACTGCCCCTCAGGAGCATTCTAAAGGCCCCCAGACCCTTCTAATGCCCCACAGGGCCTTTCTAAAGGACCCCAGACCCTTCTAGAGCCCCTGAAGACCCTTCTAAAGGCCCCCAGACCCTTATAGAGCCCCTCAGGACACTTCTAAAGTCCCCCAGACCCTGCTAATTCCCCTCAGGGCTTTTATAAGGGCACCCAGACCCTTCTAATGCCCCTCAGGGCCTTTCTAAATTACCCCAGACACGTCTAGAACCTCTCAGGGCCTTTCTATATGACCCCAGGCCCTTGTAATGCCACTCAGGGCCTTTCTAAAGGCAGCGAGACACTTATAATCCCCCTGAGGGCCTTTAAAAAGGCCCCCAGACCCTTCTGGACCCACTCAGGACGCTTCTAATAGCCCCCAGACCCTTCTAGAGCCCCTCAGGGCCTTTCTAAAGGCCTCCACACCCTTCTAATGACCCTCAAGACCCATGTAAAGGCCCCCAGACCCTTCTAGATTGCCTCAGGACCCATCTAAAAGACCCCAGACCCTTCTAATGCCTTTTAGGACCCTTCTAAAGGAACCAAGACCATTCTAATGCCCCTCAGGGCCTTTCTAAAGGCCTCCACACCCTTCTAATGCCCCTCAGGGCATTTATAAAGGTTCCCAGACCCTTCTAGAGCCCGTCAGGACCCTAATAAAGGCCCCCAGACCATTCTAGAGCCAATCAGGACACTTCTAAAGGCCCGCAGACCATTCTAATGCCAGTCAGGGCCTTTATAAAGGTCCCCAGACCCTTCACCTGCCCCTCAGGAGCATTCTAAAGGCCCCCAGACCCTTCTAATACCCCTCAGGGCCTTTCTAAAGGTCCCCAGACCCTTCTAGAGCCCCTCAAGACCCTTCTAAAGGTCCCCAGACCCTTATAGAGCCCCTCAGGACCCTTCTAAAGTCCCCCAGACCCTGCTAGTTCCCCTCAGGGCTTTTATAAGGGCACCCAGAATCTTCTAATGCCCCTCAGGACCCTTATAAAGGCCCCGAGACCCGTCTAGAGCCTCTCAGGACAGGTTTAAATGCCTCCAGACCCTTCTAGACCCCCTCAGGACCATTCTAAAGGCACCCAGACCCTTCTAATGCCCCTCAGGGCCTTTCTAAAGTAAACCAGACGCTTCTAGAACCTCTCAGGGCCTTTTATATGACCCCAGGCCCTTGTAATGCCACTCAGGGCCTTTCTAAAGGCCGCGAGACCCTTATAATCCCCCTGAGGGCCTTTAAAAAGGCCCCCAGACCCTTCTGGACCCACTCAGGACGCTTCTAATAGCCCCCAGACCCTTCTAGAGCCCCTCAGGGCCTTTCTAAAGGCCTCCACACCCTTCTAATGACCCTCAAGACCCATGTAAAGGCCCCCAGACCCTTCTAGATTGCATAAGGACCCATCTAAAAGCCCCCAGACCCTTCTAATGCCTTTCAGGGCCTTTCTAAAGGCCTCCACACCCTTCTAATGACCCTCAAGACCCATGTAAAGGCCCCTAGACCCTTCTAGATTGCCTCAGGACCCATATAAAAGCCCCCAGAGCCTTCTAATGCCTTTCAGGACCCTTATGAAGGCCACAAGACCCTTCTAATGCCCCTCAGGACCTTTCTAAAGGCCCTCAGACCCTTCTAATGCCCCTCAGGACCTTTCTAAAGGCCCTCAGACCCTTCTAATGCCCTTCAGGGCTTTTATAAAGGTTCCCAGACCCTTCTAGAGCCCGTCAGGACCCTTAAAAAGGCCCCCAGACCATTCTAGAGCCCCTCAGGACACTTCTAAAGGCCCGCAGACCATTCTAATGCCCGTCGGGACCTTTCTAAAGGCCCCCAGACCATTCTACTGCCCCTCAGGAGCATTCTAAAGGCCCCCAGACCATTCTAATGCCCCACAGGGCCTTTCTAAAGGTCCTCAGACCCTTCTAGAGTCCCTCAAGACCCTTCTAAAGGCCCCCAGACGCTTATACAGCCCCTCAGGACCCTTCTAAAGTCCCCCAGACCCTGCTAATTCCCCTCAGGGCTTTTATAAGGGCTCCCAGACCCTTCTAATTCCCCTCAGGACCCTTATAAAGGCACCCAGACCTTTCTAGAGCCTCTCAGGACCTTTAGAAAGGCCCTGTGGGGAATTAGAAGGGTCTGGGGGCCTTTAGAAGTGTCCTGAGGGGCTCTAGAATGGTCTGGGGGCCTTTATAAGGGTCCTGACGGGCTCTAGAAGGGTCTGGGAACCTTTATAAATGCCCTGAGGGGCATTAGAAGGGTCTGAGGGCCTTTAGAAAGGTCCTGAGGGGCATTAGAAGGGTCTTGTTGCCTTCATAAGGGTCCTGAAAGGCATTAGAAGGGTCTGGGGACTTTTAGATGGGTCCTGAGTCAATCTAGAAGGGTCTGGGGGCCTTTACATGGGTCTTGAGGGTCATTAAAAGGGTGTGGAGGCCTTTAGAAAGGACCTGAGGGGCTCTAGAAGGGTCTGGGGTATTTTAGAAGCGTCCTGAGGGGCTGTAGAAGGGTCTGGGGGCCTTTTTAAGGGTCCTGACGGGCTCTAGAAGGGTCTGGGGGCCTTTTTAAGAGCTCTCAGGGGCATTAGAATGGTCTGGGGGCCTTTAGAATGGACCTGAGGGGTTCTAGAAGGGTGTGGAAGCCATTAGAGTGACGTTGAGGGGCTCTAGAAGGGTCTGCGGGCCTTTAGAATGGCCCTGAAGGGCTCTAAAAGAGTCTGGGGGCCTTTAGAATGGTCCTGAGGGGCTCTAGAAGGGTCTGGGGACCTTTTTAAATGCCGTGAGGGGCATTAGAAGGGTCTGGGGGCCTTTAGAAAGGCCCTGAGGGGCATTACAAGGGTCTGGGGGCCTTTAGAAAGGCCCTGATAGGTTCTAGAAGGGTCTGGGGGCCTTTAGAATGGTCCTGAGGGTGTCTAGAAGGGTCTGGAGGCATTTAAAACTGTCGTGAGTGGCTCTAGAAGGGTCTGGGTTCCTTTAAAAGGGTCCTGAGGGGAATTAGCAGGGTCTGGGGGACTTTAGAAGGGTCCTGAGGGGCTCTATAAGCGTCTGGGGGCCTTTAGAAGGGTCTTCAGGGTCTCTAGAAGGGTCTGGGGACCTTTAGAATGGACCTGTGGGGCATTAGAAGGGTCTGGGGGCCTTTAGAATGCTCCTGGGGGGCATTAGAAGGGTCTTGTGGCCTTCATAAGGGTCTTGAAAGGCATTTGAAGGGTCTGGGGTCTTTTAGATGGTTCCTGAGGCAATCTAGAAGGGTCTGGGGGCCTTTACATGGGTCTTGAGGGTCATTAGAAGGGTGTGGAGTTCTTTAGAAAGGCGCTGAGGGTCTCTAGAAGGGTCTGGGGGCTATTAGAAGTGTCCTTAGGGAGTCCAGAAGGGTCTGGGGGCCTTTATAAAGGGCTCAGGGGAATTAGAAGAGTCTCTCCGCCTTTAGAAAGGCCCTGAGTGGCATTACAAGGGTCTGGGGTCATATAGAAAGGCCCTGAGAGGTTCTAGAAGTGTCTGTGGTACTTTAGGAAGGCCCTGAGGAGCATTAGAAGGGTCTGGGGGCCTTTAGAAGGGTTCTGAGGGGCATTTGAATGGTCTCGGGGCCTTTAGAAAGGCCCTGAGGTGCATTAGAAAAGTCTGGGGCCTTTTAGAAGGGTCTTGAGGGGATCTAGAAGGGTCTGGGGGCATTTAGAATAGTCCTGAGGGGGTCTAGAAGGGTCTGGGAGCCTTTAGATAGGCCCTGAGAGGCTCTAGAAGGGTCAGGGAGCCGTTAGAAGGATGTTGAGGGGATCTTGAAGGGTCTGCAGGTCTTTAGAATGGCCCTGAGGGGCTCTAAAAGAGTCTGAGGGCCTTTTGAATGGTCCTCAGGGGTTCTAGAAGGGTCTGGGGACCTTTAGAAATGCCCTGAGGGGCATTAGAAGGGTCTGGGGGCCTTTAGAAAGGCCCTGAGAGGCATTAGAATGGTCTGGGGGCCTTTAGAATGGTCCTGAGGGGGTCTAGAATGGTCTGGAGGCATTTAAAACTGTCCTGAGAGACTCTAGAAGGGTCTGGGGGCATTTATAAATGTCCTGAGGGGCATTAGAAGGGTCTGGGTGCCCTTATAAAAGCCCTGAGGGGAATTAGTAGGGTCTGGGGGACTTTAGAAGGGTCCTGAGGGGCTCTATATAGGTCTGGGGGCTTTTAGAAGGGTCTTGAGGGGCTCTAGAAGGGTCTGGGGACCTTTAGAAAGGCCCTGTGGGGCATTAGAAGGGTCTGGGAGCCTTTAGAATGCTCCTGAGGGGCAGTAGAAGGGTCTGGGGACCTTTATAAAGGCCCTGACGGGCATTAGAATGGTCGGCGGGCCTTTAGAAGTGTCCTTAGGGGCTCTAGAATGGTCTGGGGTCCTTTATAAGGGTCGTGACGGGCTCTAGAAAGGTCTGGGAACCTTTATAAATGCCCTGAGGGGCATTAGAAGGGTCTGAGGGCTTTTAGAAACGTCCTGAGGGGCATTAGAAGGGTCTTGTGGCCTTCATAAGGGTCCTGAAAGGCATTAGAAGGGTCTGGGGGCTTTTAGATGGGTCCTGAGGCAATCTAGAAGGGTCTGGGGGCCTTTACATGGGTCTTGAGGGTCATTAGAAGGGTGTGGAGGCCTTTAGAAAGGCCCTGAGGGGCTCTAGAAGGGTCTGGGGTACTTAGAAGCGTCCTGAGGTACTGTAGAAGGGTCTGGGGGCCTTTACATGGGTCCTGATGGGTTTTAGAAAGATCTGAGGGCCTCTAGAAATGTCCTGAGTGGCTCTAGAAGGGTCTCGGGGCCATTTTAAGGGCTCTGAGGGGCATTTGAATGGTCTGGGGGCCTTTAGAAAGGCCCTGATGTGGATTAGAAGGGTCTGGGGGCCTTTAGAATCGTCCTGACGGGTTCTAGAAGGGTCTGGAATTCGTTAGAATGACGTTGACGGGCTCTAGAAGGGTCTGTGGGCCTTTAGAATGGCCCTGAGGGGCTCTAAAAGAGTCTGGGGGCCTTTAGAATGGTCCTGAGGGGCTCTAGAAGGGTCTGGGGACCTTTGTAAATGCCCTGAGGGGCATTAGAAGGGTCTGGGGGCCTTTAGAAAGGCCCTGAAAGGCATTAGAAGGGTCTGGGGGGATTTAGAAAGGCCTTGATAGGTTCTAGAAGGGTCTGGGAAACTTTAGAATGGTCCTCAGGGGGTCTAGAAGGGTCTGCAGGCATTTAAAACTGTCCTGAGTTGCTCTAGAAGGGTCTGGGTGCCTTTAAAAGGGTCCTGAGGGGCATTAGAAGGGTCTGGGTGTCCTTATAAAAGCCCTGAGCGGAATTAGCAGGGTCTGGGGGACTTTAGAAGGGTCCTGAGTGGCTCTATAAGGGTCTGGGGGCCTTTAGAAGGGTCTTCAGGGGCTCTAGAAGGGTCTGGGGACCTTTAGAAAGGCCCTGTGGGGCATTAGAAGGGTCTGGGGCCTTTAGAATGCTCCTGAGGGGCATTAGAACGGTCTTGTGCCCTTCATAAGGGTCTTGAAAGGCATTTGAAGGGTCTGGGGTCTTTTTGATGGGTCCTGAGGCAATCTAGAAGGGTCTGGGGGCCTTTACATGGGTCTTGAGGGTCATTAGAAGGGTGTGGAGGTCTTTAGTAAGGCCCTGAGGGGCTCTAGAAGGGTCTGGGAGCTACTAGAAGTGTCCTTAGGGAGTCCAGAAGGGTCTGGGGTCGTTTATAAAGGCCCTCAGGGGGATTATAAGGGTCTCACGGCCTTTAGAAAGGCCCTGAGTGGCATTACAAGGGTCTTGGGTCATATAGAAAGGCCCTGAGAGGTTCTAGAAGTGTCTGTGGTACTTCAGAAAGGCCCTGAGGAGCATTAGAATGGTCTGGGGGCCTTTAGAAAGGACCTGAGGTGCATTAGAAAGGTCTGGGGCCTTTTAGAAGGGTCTTGAGGGGATCTAGAAGGGTCTGGGGTCCTTTACATGGGTCTTGAGGGTCATTAGAAGGGTGTGGAGGCCTTTAGAATGGCCCAGAGGGGCTCTAGAAGGGTCAGGGAGCCGTTGGAAGGATGTTGAGGGGCTCTTGAAGGGTCTGGGGACCTTTAGAAATGCTCTGAGGGGCATTAGAAGGGTCTGGGGGCCTTTAGAAAGGCCCTGAGGGGCATTAGAAAGGTCTGGGGGCCTTTAGAATGGTCCTGAGGGGGTCTAGATGGGTCTGGAGGCATTTAAAACTGTCCTGAGAGACTCTAGAAGGGTCTGGGGGACTTTATAAGGGTCCTGAGGGGCATTAGAAGGGTCTGGGTGCCCTTATAAAAGCCCTGAGGGGAATTAGCAGGGTCAGGGGGACTATAGAAGGGTCCTGAGGGCCTCTATAAGGGTCTGGGGGCCTTTATAAGGGTCTTCAGGGGCTCTAGAAGTGTCTGGGGACCTTTAGAAAGGCCCTGACGGGCATTAGAATGGTCGGCGGGCCTTTAGAAGTGTCCTCAGGGGCTCTAGAATGGTCTGGGGGCCTTTATAAGGGTCCTGACAGGCTCTAGAAGGGTCTGGGAACCTTTATAAATGCCCTGAGGGGCATTAGAAGGGTCTGAGGGCCTTTAGAAAGGTCCTGAGGGGCATTAGAAGGGTCTTGTGGCCTTCATAAGGGTCCTGAAAGGCATTAGAAGGTTCTGGTTGCTTTTAGATGGGTCCTGAGGCAATCTAGAAGGGTCTGGGGGCCTTTACATGGGTCTTGAGGGTCATTAGATGGGTGTGGAGGCCTTTAGAATGGCCCTGAGGGGCTCTAGAAGGGTCGGGGTGCCGTTAGAAGGATGTTGAGGGGCTCTTGAAGGTTCTGCGGGCCTTTAGTATGGCCCTGAGGGGCTCTAAAAGAGTCTGGGGGCCTTTAGAATGGTCCTGAGTGGCTCTAGAAGGGTCTGGGGACCTTTCAAAATGCCCTTAGGGGCATTAGAACGGTCTGGGGGGCTTTAGAATGGTCCTAAGGGGGTCTAGAAGGGTCTGGAGGCATTTAAAACTGTCCTGAGAGACTCTAGAAGGGTCTGGGGCCATTATAAGGGTCCTGAGGGGCATTAGAAGGGTCTGGGTGTCCTTATAAAAGCCCTGAGGGGAATTAGCAGGGTTTGGTGGATTTTAGAAGGGTCCTAAGGGGCTCTATAAGGGTCTGGTGGCCTTTAGAAGGGTCTTCAGGGTCTCTAGAAGGGTCTGGGGACCTTTAGAAAGGCCCTGTGGGGCATTAGAAGGGTCTGGGGGCCTTTAGAATGCTCCTTAGGGGCAGTAGAAGGGTCTGGGGACCTTTATAAAGGCCCTGACGGCATTAGAATAGTCTGCGAGCCTTTAGAATTGTCCTGAGGGGCTCTAGAACGGTCTGGGGACCTTTATAAATGCCCTCACGGGCATTAGAAGGGTCTGAGGGCCTTTAGAAAGGTTTTGAGGGGCATTAGAATGGTCTTGTGAACTTTATAAGGGTCTTTAAAGGCATTTGAATGGTCTGGGTGCTTTTAGATGGGTCCTGAGGCAATCTAGAAGGGTCTGGGGGCCTTTACATGGGTCTTGAGGGTCATTAGAAGGGTGTGGAGGCATTTAGAATGGCCCTGAGGGGCTCTAGAAGGGTCAGGGAGCCGTTAGAAGGATGTTTGAGGGGCTCTTGAAGGTTCTGCGGGCCTTTAGAATGGCCCTGACGGGCTCTAAAAGAGTCTGGGGTCCTTTAGAATGGTCCTGAGTGGCTCTAGAAGGGTCTGGGAACATTTCGAATTGCCCTTAGGGGCATTAGAAGGGTCTGTGGGGCTTTAGAATGGTCCTGAGTGGGTCTAGAAGGGTCTGGAGGCATTTAAAACTGCCCTGAGAGGTTCTAGACGGGTCTGGGGGCCTTTAGAATGCTCCTGAGGGGCAGTAGAAGGGTCTGGGAACCTTTATAAAGGCCCGACGGGCATTAGAATGGTCTGCGGGCCTTTAGAAGTGTGCTGAGGGGCTCTAGAATGGTCTGGGGGGCTTTATAAGGGTCCTGACGGGCTCTAGAAAGGTCTGGGAACCTTTATAAATGCCCTGAGGGGCATTAGAAGGGTCTGAGGGCCTTTAGAAAGGTCCTGAGGGGCATTAGAAGGGTCTTGTGGCCTTCATAAGGGTCCTGAAAGGCATTAGAAGGGTCTGGGGGCTTTTAGATGGGTCCTGAGGCAATCTAGAAGGGTCTGGGGGCCTTTACATGGGTCTTGAGGGTCATTAGAAGAGTGTGGAGGCCTTTAGAAAGGCCCTGAGGGGCTCTAGAAGGGTCTGGGAACTTTAGAAGCGTCCTGAGGGGCTGTAGAAGGGTCTGGGGGCCTTTACATGGGTCCTGATGGGTTCTAGAAAGATTTGATGGCCTCTAGAAATGTCCTGAGTGGCTCTAGAAGGGTCTGGGGGCCTTTTTAAGGGCTCTGAGGGGCATTTGAATGGTCTGGGGGCCTTTAGAAAGGCCCTGAGGTGGATTAGAAGGGTCTGAGTGCCTTTAGAATGGTCCTGAAGGGTTCTAGAAGGGTCTGGGGTCCTTTAGAATCGTCCTGAGGGGCTCTAGAAGGGTCAGGGAGCCGTTAGAAGGATGTTGAGGGGCTCTTGAAGGTTCTGCGGGCCTTTAGAATGGTTCTGAGGTGCTCTAAAAGAGTCTGGGGGCCTTTAGAATGGTCCTGAGGGGCTCTAGAAGGGTCTGGTGACCTTTAGAATGGTCCTGAGGGGTCTAGAATGGTCTGGAGGCATTTAAAACTGTCCTGAGAGACTCTAGAAGGGTCTGGGTGCCTTTATAAGGGTCCTGAGGGGCATTAGAAGGGTCTGGGTGCCCTTATAAAAGCCCTGAGGGGAATTAGCAGGGTCTGGGGGACTTTAGAAGGGTCCTGAGGGGCTCTATAAGGGTCTGGGGTCTTTTAGAAGGGTGTTCAGGGGCTCTAGAAGGGTCTGGGGACCTTTAGAAAGGCCCTGTGGGGCATTAGAAGGGTCTGGGGGCCTTTAGAATGCTCCTGAGGGGCAGTAGAATGGTCTGGGGACATTTAGAAAGGCCCTGACGGGCATTAGAATGGTCTGCGGGCCTTTAGAAGTGTCCTGAGGGGCTCTAGAATGGTCTGGGGGCCTTTAGAAGGGTCCTGACGGGCTCTAGAAGGGTCTGGGAACCTTTATAAATGCCCTGAGGGGCATTAGAAGGGTCTGAGGGCCTTTAGAAAGGTCCTGAGGGGCATTAGAAGGGTCTTGTCTCCTTTATAAGTGTCCTAAAAGGCATTAGAAGCGTCTGGGGGCTTTTAGATGGGTCCTGAGGCAATCTAGAAGGGTCTGGGGGCCTTTACATGGGTCTTGAGGGTCATTAGAAGGGTGTGGAGGCCTTTAGAAAGGCCTTGAGGGGCTCTAGAAGGGTCTGGGGGCTATTAGAAGCGTCCTGAGGGGGTCCAGAAGGGTCTGGGGGCCTTTTTAAAGGCCCTCAGGGGGATTATAAGGGTGTCGGGGCCTTTAGAATGCCCCTGAGGGGTATTGGAAGGGTCTGAGTGCCTTTAGAAATGTCCTGAGGGGCTCTAGAAGGGTCTGGGGGCCTTTAGAAATGTCCTGAGGGGCTCTAGAAGGGTTTGGGGGCCTTTAGAAAGGCCCTGAGGGGCATTAGAAGGGTCAGGGTGCCTTTAGAAATGTCCTGAGGGGCTCTAGAAGGGTCTGGGGGCCTTTAGAAATGTCCTGAGGGGCTCTAGAAGGGTCTGGGGGCCTTTAGAAAGGCCCTGAGGGGCATTACAAGGGTCTGGGGTCATAGAGAAAGGCCCTGAGAGTTTCTAGAAGTGTCTGGGGTACTTTAGAAAGGCCCTGAGGGGCATTAGAAGGCTCTGGGGGCTTTTAAAAAGGGTCCTGAGGGGCATTAGAAGGGTCTGGGGACCTTTAGAATGGACCTGAGTGGTTCTAGAAGGGTCTGGAAGCCGTTAGAATGACGTTGAGGGGCTCTAGAATGGTCTGCGGGCCTTTAGAATGGCCCTGAAATGCTCTAAAAGAGGCTGGGGGGCTTTAGAAGTGTCCTGAGGGGCTCTAGAAGGGTCAGGGGACCTTTTTTAATGCCCTGAGGGGCATTAGAAGGGTCTGGGGGCCTTTAGAAAGGCCCTGAGGGGCATTAGAAGGGTCTGTGGAAATTTAGATAGGCCCTGATAAGTTCTAGAAAGGTCTTGGGGCCTTTAGATTGGTCCTGAGGGTGTCTAGAAGAGTCTGGAGGCATTTAAAACTGTCCTGAGTTGCTCTAGGATGGTCTGGGTGCCTTTATAAGGGTCCTGAGGGGCATTAGAAGGGTCTGGGTGTCCTTATAAAAGCCCTGAGGGGAATTAGCAGGGTCTGGGGTACTTCAGAAGGGTCCTGAGGGGCTCCATAAGGGTCTGGGGGCCTTTATAAGGGTCTTCAGGGGCTCTAGAAGGGTCTGGGGACCTTTAGAAAGGCCCTGTGGGTCATTAGAAGGGTCTGGGGGCCTTTAGAATGCACCTGAGGGGCAGTAGAAGGGTCTGGGGACCTTTATAAAGGCCCTGACGGGCATTAGAATGGTCTGCGGGCCTTTAGAAGTGTCCTGAGGGGCTCTAGAATGGTCTGGGGACCTTTATAAGGGTCCTGACGGGCTCCAGAAGGGTCTGGGTACCTTTATAAAAGCCCTGAGGGGCATTAGAAGGGTCTGGGGGCCTTTAGAATGGTCCTGAGGGGGTATAGAAGGGTCTGGAGGCATTTAAAACTGTCCTGAGAGACTCTAGATGGGTCTGCTTGCCATTATAAGGGTCCTGAGGGGCATTAGAAGGGTCTGGGTACCATTATAAAAGCCCTGAGGGGAATTAGCAGGGTCTGGGGGACTGTAGAAGGGTCCTGAGAGGCTCTATAAGTGTCTGGGGGCCTTTAGAAGGGTCTTCAGGGGCTCTAGAAGGGTCTGGGGACCTTTAGAAAGGCCCTGTGGGGCATTAGAAGGGTCTGGGGGCCTTTAGAAAGGTCCTGAGGGGCATTAGAAGGGTCTGGTGGCCTTTAGAATTGTCCTGAGGGGGTCTAGAAGGGTCTGGAGGCATTTAAAACTGCCCTGAGAGGTTCTAGACGGGTCTGGGGGCCTTTAGAATGCTCCTGAGGGGCAGTAGAAGGGTCTGGGAACCTTTATAAAGGCCCGACGGGCATTAGAATGGTCTGCGGGCCTTTAGAAGTGTGCTGAGGGGCTCTAGAATGGTCTGGGGGGCTTTATAAATGCCCTGAGGGGCATTAGAAGGGTCTGAGGGCCTTTAGAAAGGTCCTGAGGGGCATTAGAAGGGTCTTGTGGCCTTCATAAGGGTCCTGAAAGGCATTAGAAGGGTCTGGGGGCTTTTAGATGGGTCCTGAGGCAATCTAGAAGGGTCTGGGGGCCTTTACATGGGTCTTGAGGGTCATTAGAAGAGTGTGGAGGCCTTTAGAAAGGCCCTGAGGGGCTCTAGAAGGGTCTGGGAACTTTAGAAGCGTCCTGAGGGGCTGTAGAAGGGTCTGGGGGCCTTTACATGGGTCCTGATGGGTTCTAGAAAGATTTGATGGCCTCTAGAAATGTCCTGAGTGGCTCTAGAAGGGTCTGGGGGCCTTTTTAAGGGCTCTGAGGGGCATTTGAATGGTCTGGGGGCCTTTAGAAAGGCCCTGAGGTGGATTAGAAGGGTCTGAGTGCCTTTAGAATGGTCCTGAAGGGTTCTAGAAGGGTCTGGGGTCCTTTAGAATCGTCCTGAGGGGCTCTAGAAGGGTCAGGGAGCCGTTAGAAGGATGTTGAGGGGCTCTTGAAGGTTCTGCGGGCCTTTAGAATGGTTCTGAGGTGCTCTAAAAGAGTCTGGGGGCCTTTAGAATGGTCCTGAGGGGCTCTAGAAGGGTCTGGTGACCTTTAGAATGGTCCTGAGGGGTCTAGAATGGTCTGGAGGCATTTAAAACTGTCCTGAGAGACTCTAGAAGGGTCTGGGTGCCTTTATAAGGGTCCTGAGGGGCATTAGAAGGGTCTGGGTGCCCTTATAAAAGCCCTGAGGGGAATTAGCAGGGTCTGGGGGACTTTAGAAGGGTCCTGAGGGGCTCTATAAGGGTCTGGGGTCTTTTAGAAGGGTGTTCAGGCGCTCTAGAAGGGTCTGGGGACCTTTAGAAAGGCCCTGTGGGGCATTAGAAGGGTCTGGGGGCCTTTAGAATGCTCCTGAGGGGCAGTAGAATGGTCTGGGGACATTTAGAAAGGCCCTGACGGGCATTAGAATGGTCTGCGGGCCTTTAGAAGTGTCCTGAGGGGCTCTAGAATGGTCTGGGGGCCTTTAGAAGGGTCCTGACGGGCTCTAGAAGGGTCTGGGAACCTTTATAAATGCCCTGAGGGGCATTAGAAGGGTCTGAGGGCCTTTAGAAAGGTCCTGAGGGGCATTAGAAGGGTCTTGTCTCCTTTATAAGGGTCCTAAAAGGCATTAGAAGCGTCTGGGGGCTTTTAGATGGGTCCTGAGGCAATCTAGAAGGGTCTGGGGGCCTTTACATGGGTCTTGAGGGTCATTAGAAGGGTGTGGAGGCCTTTAGAAAGGCCTTGAGGGGCTCTAGAAGGGTCTGGGGGCTATTAGAAGCGTCCTGAGGGGGTCCAGAAGGGTCTGGGGGCCTTTTTAAAGGCCCTCAGGGGGATTATAAGGGTGTCGGGGCCTTTAGAATGCCCCTGAGGGGTATTGGAAGGGTCTGAGTGCCTTTAGAAATGTCCTGAGGGGCTCTAGAAGGGTCTGGGGGCCTTTAGAAATGTCCTGAGGGGCTCTAGAAGGGTTTGGGGGCCTTTAGAAAGGCCCTGAGGGGCATTAGAAGGGTCAGGGTGCCTTTAGAAATGTCCTGAGGGGCTCTAGAAGGGTCTGGGGGCCTTTAGAAATGTCCTGAGGGGCTCTAGAAGGGTCTGGGGGCCTTTAGAAAGGCCCTGAGGGGCATTACAAGGGTCTGGGGTCATAGAGAAAGGCCCTGAGAGTTTCTAGAAGTGTCTGGGGTACTTTAGAAACACCCTGAGGGGCATTAGAAGGCTCTGGGGGCTTTTAAAAAGGGTCCTGAGGGGCATTAGAAGGGTCTGGGGACCTTTAGAATGGACCTGAGTGGTTCTAGAAGGGTCTGGAAGCCGTTAGAATGACGTTGAGGGGCTCTAGAATGGTCTGCGGGCCTTTAGAATGGCCCTGAAAGGCTCTAAAAGAGGCTGGGGGCCTTTAGAAGTGTCCTGAGGGGCTCTAGAAGGGTCAGGGGACCTTTTTTAATGCCCTGAGGGGCATTAGAAGGGTCTGGGGGCCTTTAGAAAGGCCCTGAGGGGCATTAGAAGGGTCTGTGGAAATTTAGATAGGCCCTGATAAGTTCTAGAAAGGTCTTGGGGCCTTTAGATTGGTCCTGAGGGTGTCTAGAAGAGTCTGGAGGCATTTAAAACTGTCCTGAGTTGCTCTAGGATGGTCTGGGTGCCTTTATAAGGGTCCTGAGGGGCATTAGAAGGGTCTGGGTGTCCTTATAAAAGCCCTGAGGGGAATTAGCAGGGTCTGGGGTACTTCAGAAGGGTCCTGAGGGGCTCCATAAGGGTCTGGGGGCCTTTATAAGGGTCTTCAGGGGCTCTAGAAGGGTCTGGGGACCTTTAGAAAGGCCCTGTGGGTCATTAGAAGGGTCTGGGGGCCTTTAGAATGCACCTGAGGGGCAGTAGAAGGGTCTGGGGACCTTTATAAAGGCCCTGACGGGCATTAGAATGGTCTGCGGGCCTTTAGAAGTGTCCTGAGGGGCTCTAGAATGGTCTGGGGACCTTTATAAGGGTCCTGACGGGCTCCAGAAGGGTCTGGGTACCTTTATAAAAGCCCTGAGGGGCATTAGAAGGGTCTGGGGGCCTTTAGAATGGTCCTGAGGGGGTCTAGAAGGGTCTGGAGGCATTTAAAACTGTCCTGAGAGACTCTAGATGGGTCTGCTTGCCATTATAAGGGTCCTGAGGGGCATTAGAAGGGTCTGGGTACCATTATAAAAGCCCTGAGGGGAATTAGCAGGGTCTGGGGGACTGTAGAAGGGTCCTGAGAGGCTCTATAAGTGTCTGGGGGCCTTTAGAAGGGTCTTCAGGGGCTCTAGAAGGGTCTGGGGACCTTTAGAAAGGCCCTGTGGGGCATTAGAAGGGTCTGGGGGCCTTTAGAAAGGTCCTGAGGGGCATTAGAAGGGTCTGGTGGCCTTTAGAATTGTCCTGAGGGGGTCTAGAAGGGTCTGGAGGCATTTAAAACTGCCCTGAGAGGTTCTAGACGGGTCTGGGGGCCTTTAGAATGCTCCTGAGGGGCAGTAGAAGGGTCTGGGAACCTTTATAAAGGCCCGACGGGCATTAGAATGGTCTGCGGGCCTTTAGAAGTGTGCTGAGGGGCTCTAGAATGGTCTGGGGGGCTTTATAAGGGTCCTGACGGGCTCTAGAAAGGTCTGGGAACCTTTATAAATGCCCTGAGGGGCATTAGAAGGGTCTGAGGGCCTTTAGAAAGGTCCTGAGGGGCATTAGAAGGGTCTTGTGGCCTTCATAAGGGTCCTGAAAGGCATTAGAAGGGTCTGGGGGCTTTTAGATGGGTCCTGAGGCAATCTAGAAGGGTCTGGGGGCCTTTACATGGGTCTTGAGGGTCATTAGAAGAGTGTGGAGGCCTTTAGAAAGGCCCTGAGGGGCTCTAGAAGGGTCTGGGAACTTTAGAAGCGTCCTGAGGGGCTGTAGAAGGGTCTGGGGGCCTTTACATGGGTCCTGATGGGTTCTAGAAAGATTTGATGGCCTCTAGAAATGTCCTGAGTGGCTCTAGAAGGGTCTGGGGGCCTTTTTAAGGGCTCTGAGGGGCATTTGAATGGTCTGGGGGCCTTTAGAAAGGCCCTGAGGTGGATTAGAAGGGTCTGAGTGCCTTTAGAATGGTCCTGAAGGGTTCTAGAAGGGTCTGGGGTCCTTTAGAATCGTCCTGAGGGGCTCTAGAAGGGTCAGGGAGCCGTTAGAAGGATGTTGAGGGGCTCTTGAAGGTTCTGCGGGCCTTTAGAATGGTTCTGAGGTGCTCTAAAAGAGTCTGGGGGCCTTTAGAATGGTCCTGAGGGGCTCTAGAAGGGTCTGGGGACCTTTAGAATGGTCCTGAGGGGTCTAGAATGGTCTGGAGGCATTTAAAACTGTCCTGAGAGACTCTAGAAGGGTCTGGGTGCCTTTATAAGGGTCCTGAGGGGCATTAGAAGGGTCTGGGTGCCCTTATAAAAGCCCTGAGGGGAATTAGCAGGGTCTGGGGGACTTTAGAAGGGTCCTGAGGGGCTCTATAAGGGTCTGGGGTCTTTTAGAAGGGTGTTCAGGGGCTCTAGAAGGGTCTGGGGACCTTTAGAAAGGCCCTGTGGGGCATTAGAAGGGTCTGGGGGCCTTTAGAATGCTCCTGAGGGGCAGTAGAATGGTCTGGGGACATTTAGAAAGGCCCTGACGGGCATTAGAATGGTCTGCGGGCCTTTAGAAGTGTCCTGAGGGGCTCTAGAATGGTCTGGGGGCCTTTAGAAGGGTCCTGACGGGCTCTAGAAGGGTCTGGGAACCTTTATAAATGCCCTGAGGGGCATTAGAAGGGTCTGAGGGCCTTTAGAAAGGTCCTGAGGGGCATTAGAAGGGTCTTGTCTCCTTTATAAGGGTCCTAAAAGGCATTAGAAGCGTCTGGGGGCTTTTAGATGGGTCCTGAGGCAATCTAGAAGGGTCTGGGGGCCTTTACATGGGTCTTGAGGGTCATTAGAAGGGTGTGGAGGCCTTTAGAAAGGCCTTGAGGGGCTCTAGAAGGGTCTGGGGGCTATTAGAAGCGTCCTGAGGGGGTCCAGAAGGGTCTGGGGGCCTTTTTAAAGGCCCTCAGGGGGATTATAAGGGTGTCGGGGCCTTTAGAATGCCCCTGAGGGGTATTGGAAGGGTCTGAGTGCCTTTAGAAATGTCCTGAGGGGCTCTAGAAGGGTCTGGGGGCCTTTAGAAATGTCCTGAGGGGCTCTAGAAGGGTTTGGGGGCCTTTAGAAAGGCCCTGAGGGGCATTAGAAGGGTCAGGGTGCCTTTAGAAATGTCCTGAGGGGCTCTAGAAGGGTCTGGGGGCCTTTAGAAATGTCCTGAGGGGCTCTAGAAGGGTCTGGGGGCCTTTAGAAAGGCCCTGAGGGGCATTACAAGGGTCTGGGGTCATAGAGAAAGGCCCTGAGAGTTTCTAGAAGTGTCTGGGGTACTTTAGAAACACCCTGAGGGGCATTAGAAGGCTCTGGGGGCTTTTAAAAAGGGTCCTGAGGGGCATTAGAAGGGTCTGGGGACCTTTAGAATGGACCTGAGTGGTTCTAGAAGGGTCTGGAAGCCGTTAGAATGACGTTGAGGGGCTCTAGAATGGTCTGCGGGCCTTTAGAATGGCCCTGAAAGGCTCTAAAAGAGGCTGGGGGCCTTTAGAAGTGTCCTGAGGGGCTCTAGAAGGGTCAGGGGACCTTTTTTAATGCCCTGAGGGGCATTAGAAGGGTCTGGGGGCCTTTAGAAAGGCCCTGAGGGGCATTAGAAGGGTCTGTGGAAATTTAGATAGGCCCTGATAAGTTCTAGAAAGGTCTTGGGGCCTTTAGATTGGTCCTGAGGGTGTCTAGAAGAGTCTGGAGGCATTTAAAACTGTCCTGAGTTGCTCTAGGATGGTCTGGGTGCCTTTATAAGGGTCCTGAGGGGCATTAGAAGGGTCTGGGTGTCCTTATAAAAGCCCTGAGGGGAATTAGCAGGGTCTGGGGGAATGTAGAAGGGTCCTGAGGGGCTCCATAAGGGTCTGGGGGCCTTTATAAGGGTCTTCAGGGGCTCTAGAAGGGTCTGGGGACCTTTAGAAAGGCCCTGTGGGTCATTAGAAGGGTCTGGGGGCCTTTAGAATGCACCTGAGGGGCAGTAGAAGGGTCTGGGGACCTTTATAAAGGCCCTGACGGGCATTAGAATGGTCTGCGGGCCTTTAGAAGTGTCCTGAGGGGCTCTAGAATGGTCTGGGGACCTTTATAAGGGTCCTGACGGGCTCCAGAAGGGTCTGGGTACCTTTATAAAAGCCCTGAGGGGCATTAGAAGGGTCTGGGGGCCTTTAGAATGGTCCTGAGGGGGTCTAGAAGGGTCTGGAGGCATTTAAAACTGTCCTGAGAGACTCTAGATGGGTCTGCTTGCCATTATAAGGGTCCTGAGGGGCATTAGAAGGGTCTGGGTACCATTATAAAAGCCCTGAGGGGAATTAGCAGGGTCTGGGGGAATGTAGAAGGGTCCTGAGAGGCTCTATAAGTGTCTGGGGGCCTTTTGAAGGGTCTTCAGGGGCTCTAGAAGGGTCTGGGGACCTTTAGAAAGGCCCTGTGGGGCATTAGAAGGGTCTGGGGGCCTTTAGAAAGGTCCTGAGGGGCATTAGAAGGGTCTGGTGGCCTTTAGAATTGTCCTGAGGGGGTCTAGAAGGGTCTGGAGGCATTTAAAACAGCCCTGAGAGGCTGTAGACGGGTCTGGGGGCCTTTAGAATGCTCCTGAGGGGCAGTAGAAGGGTCTGGGGACCTTTAGAAAGGACCTGACGGGCATTAGAATGGTCTGCGGGCCTTTAGAAGTGTCCTGAGGGGCTCTAGAATGGTCTGGGGGCCTTTATAAGGGTCCTGACGGGCTCTAGAAGGGTCTGGGAACCTTTAGAACGGTTCTGAGGGGCATTAGAAAGGTCTTGTGGCCTTCATAATGGTCCTGAAAGGCATTAGAAGGGTCTGGGGGCTTTTAGATTGGTCCTCAGGCAATCTAGAAAGGTCTAGGGGCCTTTACATTGGTCTTGAGGGTCATTAGAAGGGTGTGGAGGCCTTTAGAAAGGCCCTGAGGGGCTCTAGAAGGGTCTGGGGGCCTTTAGAATCGTCTTGAGGGGCTCTAGAAGGGTCTGGGGGCATCTAGAAGTGTCCAGAGGGGCTCTAGAAAGATCTGGGGTCCTTTCGAAATGTCCTGAGGTGCTCTAAAAGTGTCGCTGGGCCTTACGAAGGGTCCTGAGGGGAATTATATGGGTCTGGGGGCCTTTAGAAATTTCCTGAGGGGCATTAGAAAGGTCTGGGGCCTTTTAGAAGGGTCTTGAGGGGATCTAGAAGGGTCTGGGGGCGTTTACAAGTGTCCTGAGGGGCTCTAGAAGGGTCTGGGGGCATTTAGAAAGGCCCTGAGGGGCTCTAGAAGGGTCAGGGAGCCGTTAGAAGGATGTTGAGGGGCTCTTGAAGGGTCTGCGGGCATTTTGAATGGCCCTGAGGGGCTCTAAAATAGTCTGGGGGCCTTTAGATTGGTACTGAGGGGCTCTAGAAGGGTCTGGGGACCTTTAGAAATGCCCTGAGGGGCATTAGAAGGGTCTGGGGGCCTTTAGAAAGGCCCTGAGGGGCATTAGAAGGGTCTGGGGGGCTTTAGAATGGTCCTGAGGGGATCTAGAAGGGTCTGGAGGCATTTAAAACTGTCCTGAGAGGCTCTAGAAGGGTCTGGGGACCTTTAGAAAGGCCCTGTGGGGCATTAGAATGGTCTGGGGGCCTTTAGAATGCTCCTGAGGGGCAGTAGAAGGGTCTGGGGACCTTTAGAAAGGCCCTGACGGGCATTAGAATGGTCTGCGGGCCTTTAGAAGTGTCCTGAGGGGCTCTAGGATGGTCTGGGGTCCTTTATAAGGGTCCTGACGGGCTCTAGAAGGGTCTGGGAACCTTTATAAATGCCCTGAGGGACATTAGAAGGGTCTGAGGGCCTTTAGAAAGGTCCTGAGGGGCATTAGAAGGGTCTTGTGGCATTCATAAGGGTCCTGAAAGGCATTAGAAGGGTCTGGGAGCTTTTAGAAGGGTCTTGATGCAATCTAGAAGGGTCTGGGGGCCTTTACATGGGTCTTGAGGGTCATTAGAAGGGTGTGGAGGCCTTTAGAAAGGCCCTGAGGGCCTCTAGAAGGATCTGGGGGCTATTAGAAGCGTCCTGAGGGGGTCCAGAAGGGTCTGGGGGCCTTTTTAAAGGCCCTCAGGGGGATTATAAGGGTCTCGCGGCCTTTAGAAAGGCCCTGAGTGGCATTAGAAGGGTCTGGGTGCCTTTTGAAATGTCCTGAAGGGCTCTAGAAGGGTCTGGGGGCCTTTAGAAATGTCCTGAGGGGCATTAGAAGGGTATGGAGGCCTTTAGAAAGGACCTGAGGGGCAGTAGAATGGTCTGGGGTCATATAGAAAGGCCGAGATGGTTCTAGAAGTGTCTGGGGTACTTTAGAAAGGCCCTTAGGGGCATTAGAGTGGTCTGGAGGCCTTTAGAAGGGTCCTGAGGGGCATTAGAAGGGTCTGTGGGCCTTTAGAATGGTCCTGTGGGGGTCTAGAAGGGTCTGGAGGCATTTAAAACTGTCCTGAGAGGCTCTAGAAGGGTCTGGGTGCCTTTATAAGGGTCCTGAGGGGCATTAGAAGGGTTTTGTGGCCCTTATAAAAGCCCTGAGGGGAATTAGCAGGGTCTGGGGGAGTTTAGAAGGGTCCTGAGGGGCTCTATAAGGGTCTGGGGGCCTTTATAAGGGCCTTCAGGGGCTCTAGAAGGGTCTGGGGACCTTTAGAAATGCCCTGAGGGGCATTTGAAGGGTCTGGGGGCCTTTAGAAAGGCCCTGAGGGGCATTAGAAGGGTCTGGGGGGCTTTAGAATGGTCCTGAGGGGCATTAGAAGGGTCTGGGGGCCTTTAGAATTGTCCTGAGGGGGTCTAGAAGGGTCTGGAGGCATTTAAAACTGCCCTGAGAGGCTGTAGACGGGTCTGGGGGCCTTTAGAATGCTCCTGAGGTGCAGTAGAACGGTCTGGGGACCTTTAGAAAGGCCCTGACGGGCATTAGAATGGTCTGCGGGCCTTTAGAAGTGTCCTGAGGGGCTCTAGAATGGTCTGGGGGCCTTTATAAGGGTCCTGACGGGCTCTAGAAGGGTCTGGGAACCTTTATAAATGCCCTGAGGGGCATTAGAAGGGTGTGTAGGCCTTTAGAAAGGCCCTGAGGGGCATTAGAATGGTCTTGGTTCCTTTATAAGGGTCCTAAAAGGCATTAGAAGGGTCTGGGGTCTTTTTGATGGGTCCTGAGGCAATCTAGAAGGGTCTGGGGGCCTTTACATGGGTCTTGAGGGTCATTAGAAGGGTGTGGAGGCCTTTAGAAAGGCCCTGAGGGGGTCTAGAAGGGTCTGGGGGCTATTAGATGCGTCCTGAGGTGGTCGAGAAGGGTCTGGGGGCCTTTACATGGGTCCTGATGGGTTCTAGAAAGATTTGATGGCCTCTAGAAATGTCCTGAGTGGCTCTAGAAGGGTCTGGGGGCCTTTTTAAGGGCTCTGAGGGGCATTTGAATGGTCTGGGGGCCTTTAGAAAGGCCCTGAGGTGGATTAGAAGGGTCTGAGTGCCTTTAGAATGGTCCTGAAGGGTTCTAGAAGGGTCTGGGGTCCTTTAGAATCGTCCTGAGGGGCTCTAGAAGGGTCAGGGAGCCGTTAGAAGGATGTTGAGGGGCTCTTGAAGGTTCTGCGGGCCTTTAGAATGGTTCTGAGGTGCTCTAAAAGAGTCTGGGGGCCTTTAGAATGGTCCTGAGGGGCTCTAGAAGGGTCTGGTGACCTTTAGAATGGTCCTGAGGGGTCTAGAATGGTCTGGAGGCATTTAAAACTGTCCTGAGAGACTCTAGAAGGGTCTGGGTGCCTTTATAAGGGTCCTGAGGGGCATTAGAAGGGTCTGGGTGCCCTTATAAAAGCCCTGAGGGGAATTAGCAGGGTCTGGGGGACTTTAGAAGGGTCCTGAGGGGCTCTATAAGGGTCTGGGGTCTTTTAGAAGGGTGTTCAGGGGCTCTAGAAGGGTCTGGGGACCTTTAGAAAGGCCCTGTGGGGCATTAGAAGGGTCTGGGGGCCTTTAGAATGCTCCTGAGGGGCAGTAGAATGGTCTGGGGACATTTAGAAAGGCCCTGACGGGCATTAGAATGGTCTGCGGGCCTTTAGAAGTGTCCTGAGGGGCTCTAGAATGGTCTGGGGGCCTTTAGAAGGGTCCTGACGGGCTCTAGAAGGGTCTGGGAACCTTTATAAATGCCCTGAGGGGCATTAGAAGGGTCTGAGGGCCTTTAGAAAGGTCCTGAGGGGCATTAGAAGGGTCTTGTCTCCTTTATAAGGGTCCTAAAAGGCATTAGAAGCGTCTGGGGGCTTTTAGATGGGTCCTGAGGCAATCTAGAAGGGTCTGGGGGCCTTTACATGGGTCTTGAGGGTCATTAGAAGGGTGTGGAGGCCTTTAGAAAGGCCTTGAGGGGCTCTAGAAGGGTCTGGGGGCTATTAGAAGCGTCCTGAGGGGGTCCAGAAGGGTCTGGGGGCCTTTTTAAAGGCCCTCAGGGGGATTATAAGGGTGTCGGGGCCTTTAGAATGCCCCTGAGGGGTATTGGAAGGGTCTGAGTGCCTTTAGAAATGTCCTGAGGGGCTCTAGAAGGGTCTGGGGTCCTTTAGAAATGTCCTGAGGGGCTCTAGAAGGGTTTGGGGGCCTTTAGAAAGGCCCTGAGGGGCATTAGAAGGGTCAGGGTGCCTTTAGAAATGTCCTGAGGGGCTCTAGAAGGGTCTGGGGGCCTTTAGAAATGTCCTGAGGGGCTCTAGAAGGGTCTGGGGGCCTTTAGAAAGGCCCTGAGGGGCATTACAAGGGTCTGGGGTCATAGAGAAAGGCCCTGAGAGTTTCTAGAAGTGTCTGGGGTACTTTAGAAACACCCTGAGGGGCATTAGAAGGCTCTGGGGGCTTTTAAAAAGGGTCCTGAGGGGCATTAGAAGGGTCTGGGGACCTTTAGAATGGACCTGAGTGGTTCTAGAAGGGTCTGGAAGCCGTTAGAATGACGTTGAGGGGCTCTAGAATGGTCTGCGGGCCTTTAGAATGGCCCTGAAAGGCTCTAAAAGAGGCTGGGGGCCTTTAGAAGTTTCCTGAGGGGCTCTAGAAGGGTCAGGGGACCTTTTTTAATGCCCTGAGGGGCATTAGAAGGGTCTGGGGGCCTTTAGAAAGGCCCTGAGGGGCATTAGAAGGGTCTGTGGAAATTTAGATAGGCCCTGATAAGTTCTAGAAAGGTCTTGGGGCCTTTAGATTGGTCCTGAGGGTGTCTAGAAGAGTCTGGAGGCATTTAAAACTGTCCTGAGTTGCTCTAGGATGGTCTGGGTGCCTTTATAAGGGTCCTGAGGGGCATTAGAAGGGTCTGGGTGTCCTTATAAAAGCCCTGAGGGGAATTAGCAGGGTCTGGGGTACTTCAGAAGGGTCCTGAGGGGCTCCATAAGGGTCTGGGGGCCTTTAGAAGGGTCTTCAGGGGCTCTAGAAGGGTCTGGGGACCTTTAGAAAGGCCCTGTGGGTCATTAGAAGGGTCTGGGGGCCTTTAGAATGCACCTGAGGGGCAGTAGAAGGGTCTGGGGACCTTTATAAAGGCCCTGACGGGCATTAGAATGGTCTGCGGGCCTTTAGAAGTGTCCTGAGGGGCTCTAGAATGGTCTGGGGACCTTTATAAGGGTCCTGACGGGCTCCAGAAGGGTCTGGGTACCTTTATAAAAGCCCTGAGGGGCATTAGAAGGGTCTGGGGGCCTTTAGAATGGTCCTGAGGGGGTCTAGAAGGGTCTGGAGGCATTTAAAACTGTCCTGAGAGACTCTAGATGGGTCTGCTTGCCATTATAAGGGTCCTGAGGGGCATTAGAAGGGTCTGGGTACCATTATAAAAGCCCTGAGGGGAATTAGCAGGGTCTGGGGGACTGTAGAAGGGTCCTGAGAGGCTCTATAAGTGTCTGGGGGCCTTTAGAAGGGTCTTCAGGGGCTCTAGAAGGGTCTGGGGACCTTTAGAAAGGCCCTGTGGGGCATTAGAAGGGTCTGGGGGCCTTTAGAAAGGTCCTGAGGGGCATTAGAAGGGTCTGGTGGCCTTTAGAATTGTCCTGAGGGGGTCTAGAAGGGTCTGGAGGCATTTAAAACAGCCCTGAGAGGCTGTAGACGGGTCTGGGGGCCTTTAGAATGCTCCTGAGGGGCAGTAGAAGGGTCTGGGGACCTTTAGAAAGGACCTGACGGGCATTAGAATGGTCTGCGGGCCTTTAGAAGTGTCCTGAGGGGCTCTAGAATGGTCTGGGGGCCTTTATAAGGGTCCTGACGGGCTCTAGAAGGGTCTGGGAACCTTTAGAACGGTTCTGAGGGGCATTAGAAAGGTCTTGTGGCCTTCATAATGGTCCTGAAAGGCATTAGAAGGGTCTGGGGGCTTTTAGATGGGTCCTCAGGCAATCTAGAAAGGTCTAGGGGCCTTTACATTGGTCTTGAGGGTCATTAGAAGGGTGTGGAGGCCTTTAGAAAGGCCCTGAGGGGCTCTAGAAGGGTCTGGGGGCCTTTAGAATCGTCTTGAGGGGCTCTAGAAGGGTCTGGGGGCATCTAGAAGTGTCCAGAGGGGCTCTAGAAAGATCTGGGGTCCTTTCGAAATGTCCTGAGGTGCTCTAAAAGTGTCGCGGGGCCTTACGAAGGGTCCTGAGGGGAATTATATGGGTCTGGGGGCCTTTAGAAATTTCCTGAGGGGCATTAGAAAGGTCTGGGGCCTTTTAGAAGGGTCTTGAGGGGATCTAGAAGGGTCTGGGGGCGTTTACAAGTGTCCTGAGGGGCTCTAGAAGGGTCTGGGGGCATTTAGAAAGGCCCTGAGGGGCTCTAGAAGGGTCAGGGAGCCGTTAGAAGGATGTTGAGGGGCTCTTGAAGGGTCTGCGGGCATTTTGAATGGCCCTGAGGGGCTCTAAAATAGTCTGGGGGCCTTTAGATTGGTACTGAGGGGCTCTAGAAGGGTCTGGGGACCTTTAGAAATGCCCTGAGGGGCATTAGAAGGGTCTGGGGGCCTTTAGAAAGGCCCTGAGGGGCATTAGAAGGGTCTGGGGGGCTTTAGAATGGTCCTGAGGGGATCTAGAAGGGTCTGGAGGCATTTAAAACTGTCCTGAGAGGCTCTAGAAGGGTCTGGGGACCTTTAGAAAGGCCCTGTGGGGCATTAGAATGGTCTGGGGGCCTTTAGAATGCTCCTGAGGGGCAGTAGAAGGGTCTGGGGACCTTTAGAAAGGCCCTGACGGGCATTAGAATGGTCTGCGGGCCTTTAGAAGTGTCCTGAGGGGCTCTAGGATGGTCTGGGGTCCTTTATAAGGGTCCTGACGGGCTCTAGAAGGGTCTGGGAACCTTTATAAATGCCCTGAGGGACATTAGAAGGGTCTGAGGGCCTTTAGAAAGGTCCTGAGGGGCATTAGAAGGGTCTTGTGGCATTCATAAGGGTCCTGAAAGGCATTAGAAGGGTCTGGGAGCTTTTAGAAGGGTCTTGATGCAATCTAGAAGGGTCTGGGGGCCTTTACATGGGTCTTGAGGGTCATTAGAAGGGTGTGGAGGCCTTTAGAAAGGCCCTGAGGGCCTCTAGAAGGATCTGGGGGCTATTAGAAGCGTCCTGAGGGGGTCCAGAAGGGTCTGGGGGCCTTTTTAAAGGCCCTCAGGGGGATTATAAGGGTCTCGCGGCCTTTAGAAAGGCCCTGAGTGGCATTAGAAGGGTCTGGGTGCCTTTTGAAATGTCCTGAAGGGCTCTAGAATGGTCTGGGGGCCTTTAGAAATGTCCTGAGGGGCATTAGAAGGGTATGGAGGCCTTTAGAAAGGACCTGAGGGGCAGTAGAATGGTCTGGGGTCATATAGAAAGGCCGAGATGGTTCTAGAAGTGTCTGGGGTACTTTAGAAAGGCCCTTAGGGGCATTAGAGTGGTCTGGAGGCCTTTAGAAGGGTCCTGAGGGGCATTAGAAGGGTCTGTGGGCCTTTAGAATGGTCCTGTGGGGGTCTAGAAGGGTCTGGAGGCATTTAAAACTGTCCTGAGAGGCTCTAGAAGGGTCTGGGTGCCTTTATAAGGGTCCTGAGGGGCATTAGAAGGGTTTTGTGGCCCTTATAAAAGCCCTGAGGGGAATTAGCAGGGTCTGGGGGAGTTTAGAAGGGTCCTGAGGGGCTCTATAAGGGTCTGGGGGCCTTTATAAGGGCCTTCAGGGGCTCTAGAAGGGTCTGGGGACCTTTAGAAATGCCCTGAGGGGCATTTGAAGGGTCTGGGGGCCTTTAGAAAGGCCCTGAGGGGCATTAGAAGGGTCTGGGGGGCTTTAGAATGGTCCTGAGGGGCATTAGAAGGGTCTGGGGGCCTTTAGAATTGTCCTGAGGGGGTCTAGAAGGGTCTGGAGGCATTTAAAACTGCCCTGAGAGGCTGTAGACGGGTCTGGGGGCCTTTAGAATGCTCCTGAGGTGCAGTAGAACGGTCTGGGGACCTTTAGAAAGGCCCTGACGGGCATTAGAATGGTCTGCGGGCCTTTAGAAGTGTCCTGAGGGGCTCTAGAATGGTCTGGGGGCCTTTATAAGGGTCCTGACGGGCTCTAGAAGGGTCTGGGAACCTTTATAAATGCCCTGAGGGGCATTAGAAGGGTGTGTAGGCCTTTAGAAAGGCCCTGAGGGGCATTAGAATGGTCTTGGTTCCTTTATAAGGGTCCTAAAAGGCATTAGAAGGGTCTGGGGTCTTTTTGATGGGTCCTGAGGCAATCTAGAAGGGTCTGGGGGCCTTTACATGGGTCTTGAGGGTCATTAGAAGGGTGTGGAGGCCTTTAGAAAGGCCCTGAGGGGGTCTAGAAGGGTCTGGGGGCTATTAGATGCGTCCTGAGGTGGTCGAGAAGGGTCTGAGGGCCTTTTTAAAGGCCCTCAGGGGGATTATAAGGGTCTCGCGGCCTTTAGAAAGGCCCTGAGTGGCATTAGAAGGGTCTGGGTGCCTTTAGAAATGTCCTGAGGGGCTCTAGAAGGGTCTGGGTGCCTTTAGAAATGTCCTGAGGTGCATTAGAAGGGTATGTGGTCCTTTAGAAAGGCCCTGAGGGGCATTAGAAGGGTCTGGGGGCCTTTAGAAGGGTCATGAGGGGCATTAGAAGGGTCTGGGGGCCTTTAGAATGGTCCTGAGGGGGTCTAGAAGGGTCTGGAGGCACGTAAAACTGCCCTGAGAGACTCTAGAAGGTCTGGGTTCCTTTATAAGGGTCCTGAGGGGCATTAGAAAGGTCTGGGTGCCCTTATAAAAGCCCTGAGGGGAATTAGCAGGGTCTGGGGGACTTTAGAAGGGTCCTGAGGGGCTCTATAAGGGTCTGGGGGCCTTTAGAAGGTCTTCAGGAGCTCTAGAAGGGTCTGGGGGCGTTTAGAAAGGCCCTGTGGGGCATTAGAAGGGTCTGGGGGCCTTTAGAATGCTCCTGAGGGGCAGTAGAAGGGTCTGGGGACCTTTATAAAGGCCCTGACGGGCATTAGAATGGTCTGCGGGCCTTTAGAAGTGTCCTGAGGGGCTCTAGAATGGTCTGGGGACCTTTATAAGGGTCCTGACGGGCTCTAGAAGGGTCTGGGAACCTTTAGAACAGTTCTGAGGGGCATTAGAAAGGTCTTGTGGCCTTCATAATGGTCCTGAAAGGCATTAGAAGGGTCTGGGGGCTTTTAGATGGGTCCTCAGGCAATCTAGAAGGGTCTAGGGGCCTTTATATGGGTCTTGAGGGTCATTAGAAAGGTGTGGAGGCCTTTAGAAAGGCCCTGAGGGGCTCTAGAAGGGTCTGGGGGCCTTTAGAATCGTCCTGAGGGGCTCTAGAAGGGTCTGGGGGCATCTAGAAGTGTCCTGAGGGGCTCTAGAAAGATCTGGGGTCCTTTCGAAATGTCCTGAGGTGCTCTAAAAGTGTCTCGGGGCCTTACGAAGGGTCCTGAGGGGCATTAGATGGGTCTGGGGGCCTTTAGAATTGTCCTGAGGGGGTCTAGAAGGGTCTGGAGGCATTTAAAACTGCCCTGAGAGGCTGTAGACGGGTCTGGGGGCCTTTAGAATGCTCCTGAGGGGCAGTAGAACGGTCTGGGGACCTTTAGAAATGCCCTGACGGGCATTAGAATGGTCTGCGGGCCTTTAGAAGTGTCCTGAGTGGCTCTAGAATGGTCTGGGGGCCTTTATAAGGGTCCTGACGGGCTCTAGAAGGGTCTGGGAACCTTTATAAATGCCCTGAGGGGCATTAGAAGGGTGTGGAGGCCTTTAGAAAGGCCCTGAGGGGCATTAGAATGGTCTTGGTTCCTTTATGAGGGTCCTAAAAGGCATTAGAAGGGTCTGGGGTCTTTTTGATGGGTCCTGAGGCAATCTAGAAGGGTCTAGGGGCCTTTACATGGGTCTTGAGGGTCATTAGAAGGGTGTGGAGGCCTTTAGAAAGGCCCTGACGGGCTCTAGAAGGGTCTGGGAACCTTTAGAACAGTTCTCAGGGGCATTAGAAAGGTCTTGTGGCCTTCATAATGGTCCTGAAAGGCATTAGAAGGGTCTGGGGGCTTTTAGATGGGTCCTCAGGCAATCTAGAAGGGTCTAGGGGCCTTTATATGGGTCTTGAGGGTCATTAGAAGGGTGTGGAGTCCTTTAGAAAGGCCCTGAGGGGCTCTATAAGGGTCTGGGGGCCTTTAGAATCGTCTTGAGGGGCTCTAGAAGGGTCTGGGGGCATCTAGAAGTGTCCAGAGGGGCTCTAGAAAGATCTGGGGTCCTTTCGAAATGTCCTGAGGTGCTCTAAAAGTGTCGCGGGGCCTTACGAAGGGTCCTGAGGGGAATTATATGGGTCTGGGGGCCTTTAGAAATTTCCTGAGGGGCATTAGAAAGGTCTGGGGCCTTTTAGAAGGGTCTTGAGGGGATCTAGAAGGGTCTGGGGGCGTTTACAAGTGTCCTGAGGGGCTCTAGAAGGGTCTGGGGGCATTTAGAAAGGCCCTGAGGGGCTCTAGAAGGGTCAGGGAGCCGTTAGAAGGATGTTGAGGGGCTCTTGAAGGGTCTGAGGGCCTTTTGAATGGCCCTGAGGGGCTCTAAAATAGTCTGGGGGCCTTTAGATTGGTACTGAGGGGCTCTAGAAGGGTCTGGGGACCTTTAGAAATGCCCTGAGGGGCATTAGAAGGGTCTGGGGGCCTTTAGAAAGGCCCTGAGGGGCATTAGAAGGGTCTGGGGGGCTTTAGAATGGTCCTGAGGGGATCTAGAAGGGTCTGGAGGCATTTAAAACTGTCCTGAGAGGCTCTAGAAGGGTCTGGGGACCTTTAGAAAGGCCCTGTGGGGCATTAGAATGGTCTGGGGGCCTTTAGAATGCTCCTGAGGGGCAGTAGAAGGGTCTGGGGACCTTTATAAAGGCCCTGACGGGCATTAGAATGGTCTGCGGGCCTTTAGAAGTGTCCTGAGGGGCTCTAGAATGGTCTGGGGTCCTTTATAAGGGTCCTGACGGGCTCTAGAAGGGTCTGGGAACCTTTATAAATGCCCTGAGGGACATTAGAAGGGTCTGAGGGCCTTTAGAAAGGTCCTGAGGGGCATTAGAAGGGTCTTGTGGCATTCATAAGGGTCCTGAAAGGCATTAGAAGGGTCTGGGAGCTTTTAGAAGGGTCTTGATGCAATCTAGAAGGGTCTGGGGGCCTTTACATGGGTCTTGAGGGTCATTAGAAGGGTGTGGAGGCCTTTAGAAAGGCCCTGAGGGCCTCTAGAAGGATCTGGGGGCTATTAGAAGCGTCCTGAGGGGGTCCAGAAGGGTCTGGGGGCCTTTTTAAAGGCCCTCAGGGGGATTATAAGGGTCTCGCGGCCTTTAGAAAGGCCCTGAGTGGCATTAGAACGGTCTGGGTGCCTTTTGAAATGTCCTGAAGGGCTCTAGAAGGGTCTGGGGGCCTTTAGAAATGTCCTGAGGGGCATTAGAAGGGTATGGAGGCCTTTAGAAAGGACCTGAGGGGCAGTAGAATGGTCTGGGGTCATATAGAAAGGCCGAGATGGTTCTAGAAGTGTCTGGGGTACTTTAGAAAGGCCCTTAGGGGCATTAGAGTGGTCTGGAGGCCTTTAGAAGGGTCCTGAGGGGCATTAGAAGGGTCTGTGGGCCTTTAGAATGGTCCTGTGGGGGTCTAGAAGGGTCTGGAGGCATTTAAAACTGTCCTGAGAGGCTCTAGAAGGGTCTGGGTGCCTTTATAAGGGTCCTGAGGGGCATTAGAAGGGTTTTGTGGCCCTTATAAAAGCCCTGAGGGGAATTAGCAGGGTCTGGGGGAGTTTAGAAGGGTCCTGAGGGGCTCTATAAGGGTCTGGGGGCCTTTATAAGGGCCTTCAGGGGCTCTAGAAGGGTCTGGGGACCTTTAGAAATGCCCTGAGGGGCATTTGAAGGGTCTGGGGGCCTTTAGAAAGGCCCTGAGGGGCATTAGAAGGGTCTGGGGGGCTTTATAATGGTCCTGAGGGGCATTAGAAGGGTCTGGGGGCCTTTAGAATTGTCCTGAGGGGGTCTAGAAGGGTCTGGAGGCATTTAAAACTGCCCTGAGAGGCTGTAGACGGGTCTGGGGGCCTTTAGAATGCTCCTGAGGTGCAGTAGAACGGTCTGGGGACCTTTAGAAAGGCCCTGACGGGCATTAGAATGGTCTGCGGGCCTTTAGAAGTGTCCTGAGGGGCTCTAGAATGGTCTGGGGGCCTTTATAAGGGTCCTGACGGGCTCTAGAAGGGTCTGGGAACCTTTATAAATGCCCTGAGGGGCATTAGAAGGGTGTGGAGGCCTTTAGAAAGGCCCTGAGGGGCATTAGAATGGTCTTGGTTCCTTTATAAGGGTCCTAAAAGGCATTAGAAGGGTCTGGGGTCTTTCTGATGGGTCCTGAGGCAATCTAGAAGGGTCTGGGGGCCTTTACATGGGTCTTGAGGGTCATTAGAAGGGTGCGGAGGCCTTTAGAAAGGCCCTGAGGGGCTCTAGAAGGGTCTGGGGGCTATTAGAAGCGTCCTGAGGTGGTCGAGAAGGGTCTGAGTGCCTTTTTAAAGGCCCTCAGGGGGATTATAAGGGTCTCGCGGCCTTTAGAAAGGCCCTGAGTGGCATTAGAAGGGTCTGGGTGCCTTTAGAAATGTCCTGAGGGGCTCTAGAAGGGTCTGGGTGCCTTTAGAAATGTCCTGAGGTGCATTAGAAGGGTATGGGGTCCTTTAGAAAGGCCCTGAGGGGCATTAGAAGGGTCTGGGGGCCTTTAGAAGGGTCATGAGGGGCATTAGAAGGGTCTGGGGGCCTTTAGAATGGTCCTGAGGGGGTCTAGAAGGGTCTGGAGGCACGTAAAACTGCCCTGAGAGACTCTAGAAGGTCTGGGTTCCTTTATAAGGGTCCTGAGGGGCATTAGAAAGGTCTGGGTGCCCTTATAAAAGCCCTGAGGGGAATTAGCAGGGTCTGGGGGACTTTAGAAGGGTCCTGAGGGGCTCTATAAGGGTCTGGGGGCCTTTAGAAGGTCTTCAGGAGCTCTAGAAGGGTCTGGGGGCGTTTAGAAAGGCCCTGTGGGGCATTAGAAGGGTCTGGGGGCCTTTAGAATGCTCCTGAGGGGCAGTAGAAGGGTCTGGGGACCTTTATAAAGGCCCTGACGGGCATTAGAATGGTCTGCGGGCCTTTAGATGTGTCCTGAGGGGCTCTAGAATGGTCTGGGGGCCTTTATAAGGGTCCTGACGGGCTCTAGAAGGGTCTGGGAACCTTTAGAACAGTTCTCAGGGGCATTAGAAAGGTCTTGTGGCCTTCATAATGGTCCTGAAAGGCATTAGAAGGGTCTGGGGGCTTTTAGATGGGTCCTCAGGCAATCTAGAAGGGTCTAGGGGCCTTTATATGGGTCTTGAGGGTCATTAGAAGGGTGTGGAGTCCTTTAGAAAGGCCCTGAGGGGCTCTAGAAGGGTCTGGGGGCCTTTAGAATCGTCCTGAGGGGCTCTAGAAGGGTCTGGGGGCATCTAGAAGTGTCCTGAGGGGCTCTAGAAAGATCTGGGGTCCTTTCGAAATGTCCTGAGGTGCTCTAAAAGTGTCTCGGGGCCTTACGAAGGGTCCTGAGGGGCATTAGATGGGTCTGGGGGCCTTTAGAATTGTCCTGAGGGGGTCTAGAAGGGTCTGGAGGCATTTAAAACTGCCCTGAGAAGCTGTAGACGGGTCTGGGGGCCTTTAGAATGCTCCTGAGGGGCAGTAGAAGGGTCTGGGGACCTTTAGAAATGCCCTGACGGGCATTAGAATGATCTGCGGGCCTTTAGAAGTGTCCTGAGGGGCTCTAGAATGGTCTGGGGGCCTTTATAAGGGTCCTGACGGGCTCTAGAAGGGTCTGGGAACCTTTATAAATGCCCTGAGGGGCATTAGAAGGGTGTGGAGGCCTTTAGAAAGGCCCTGAGGGGCATTAGAATGGTCTTGGTTCCTTTATAAGGGTCCTAAAAGGCATTAGAAGGGTCTGGGGTCTTTTTGATGGGTCCTGAGGCAATCTAGAAGGGTCTGGGGGCCTTTACATGGGTCTTGAGGGTCATTAGAAGGGTGTGGAGTCCTTTAGAAAGGCCCTGAGGGGCTCTAGAAGGGTCTGGGGGCTATTAGAAGCGTCCTGAGGTGGTCGAGAAGGGTCTGAGGGCCTTTTTAAAGGCCCTCAGGGGGATTATAAGGGTCTCGCGGCCTTTAGAAAGGCCCTGAGTGGCATTAGAAGGGTCTGGGTGCCTTTAGAAATGTCCTGAGGGGCTCTAGAAGGGTCTGGGTGCCTTTAGAAATGTCCTGAGGTGCATTAGAAGGGTATGGGGTCCTTTAGAAAGGCCCTGAGTGGCATTAGAAGGGTCTGGGGGCCTTTAGAAGGGTCATGAGGGGCATTAGAAGGGTCTGGGGGCCTTTAGAATGGTCCTGAGGGGGTCTAGAAGGGTCTGGAGGCACGTAAAACTGTCCTGAAAGACTCTAGAAGGTCTGGGTTCCTTTATAAGTGTCCTGAGGGGCATTAGAAAGGTCTGGGTGCCCTTATAAAAGCCCTGAGGGGAATTAGCAGGGTCTGGGGGACTTTAGAAGGGTCCTGAGGGGCTCTATAAGGGTCTGGGGGCCTTTAGAAAGGTCTTCAGGAGCTCTAGAAGGGTCTGGGGGCGTTTAGAAAGGCCCTGTTGGACATTAAAGGGTCTTGGGGCCTTTAGAATGCTCCTGAGGGGCAGTAGAAGGGTCTGGGGACCTTTATAAAGGCCCTGACGGGCATTAGAATGGTCTGCGGGCCTTTAGAAGTGTCCTGAGGGGCTCTAGAATGGTCTGGGGGGCCTTTATAAGGGTCCTGACGGGCTCTAGAAGGGTCTGGGAACCTTTAGAACGGTTCTGAGGGGCATTAGAAAGGTCTTGTGGCCTTCATAATGGTCCTGAAAGGCATTAGAAGGGTCTGGGGGCTTTTAGATGGGTCCTCAGGCAATCTAGAAGGGTCTAGGGGCCTTTACGTGGGTCTTGAGGGTCATTAGAAGGGTGTGGAGGCCTTTAGAAAGGCCCTGAGGGGCTCTAGAAGGGTCTGGGGGCCTTTATAATCGTCCTGAGGGGCTCTAGAAGGGTCTGGGGGCATCTAGAAGTGTCCTGAGGGGCTCTAGAAAGATCTGGGGTCCTTTCGAAATGTCCTGAGGTGCTCTAAAAGTGTCTCGGGGCCTTACGAAGGGTCCTGAGGGGCATTAGATGGGTCTGGGGGCCTTTAGAATTGTCCTGAGGGGGTCTAGAAGGGTCTGGAGGCATTTAAAACTGCCCTGAGAGGCTGTAGACGGGTCTGGGGGCCTTTAGAATGCTCCTGAGGGGCAGTAGAAGGGTCTGGGGACCTTTAGAAATGCCCTGACGGGCATTAGAATGGTCTGCGGGCCTTTAGAAGTGTCCTGAGGGGCTCTAGAATGGTCTGGGGGCCTTTATAAGGGTCCTGACGGGCTCTAGAAGGGTCTGGGAACCTTTATAAATGCCCTGAGGGGCATTAGAAGGGTGTGGAGGCCTTTAGAAAGGCCCTGAGGGGCATTAGAATGGTCTTGGTTCCTTTATGAGGGTCCTAAAAGGCATTAGAAGGGTCTGGGGTCTTTTTGATGGGTCCTGAGGCAATCTAGAAGGGTCTGGGGGCCTTTACATGGGTCTTGAGGGTCATTAGAAGGGTGTGGAGGCCTTTAGAAAGGCCCTGAGGGGCTCTAGAAGGGTCTGGGGGCTATTAGAAGCGTCCTGAGGTGGTCGAGAAGGGTCTGAGGGCCTTTTTAAAGGCCCTCAGGGGGATTATAAGGGTCTCGCGGCCTTTAGAAAGGCCCTGAGTGGCATTAGAAGGGTCTGGGTGCCTTTAGAAATGTCCTGAGGGGCTCTAGAAGGGTCTGGGTGCCTTTAGAAATGTCCTGAGGGGCTCTGGAAGGGTCTGGGTGCCTTTAGAAATGTCCTGAGGTGCATTAGAAGGGTATGGGGTCCTTTAGAAAGGCCCTGAGTGGCATTAGAAGGGTCTGGGGGCCTTTAGAAGGGTCCTGAGGGGCATTAGAAGGGTCTGGGGGCCTTTAGAATGGTCCTGAGGGGGTCTAGAAGGGTCTGGAGGCACGTAAAACTGCCCTGAGAGACTCTAGAAGGTCTGGGTTCCTTTATAAGGGTCCTGAGGGGCATTAGAAAGGTCTGGGTGCCCTTATAAAAGCCCTGAGGGGAATTAGCAGGGTCTGGGGGACTTTAGAAGGGTCCTGAGGGGCTCTATAAGGGTCTGGGGGCCTTTAGAAAGGTCTTCAGGAGCTCTAGAAGGGTCTGGGGGCGTTTAGAAAGGCCCTGTGGGGCATTAAAGGGTCTGGGGGCCTTTAGAATGCTCCTGAGGGGCAGTAGAAGGGTCTGGGGACCTTTATAAAGGCCCTGACGGGCATTAGAATGGTCTGCGGGCATTTAGAAGTGTCCTGAGGGGCTCTAGAATGGTCTGGGGGCCTTTATAAGGGTCCTGACGGGCTCTAGAAGGGTCTTGGAACCTTTAGAACGGTTCTGAGTGGCATTAGAAAGGTCTTGTGGCCTTCATAATGGTCCTGAAAGGCATTAGAAGGGTCTGGGGGCTTTTAGATGGGTCCTCAGGCAATCTAGAAGGGTCTAGGGGCCTTTATATGGGTCTTGAGGGTCATTAGAAGGGTGTGGAGTCCTTTAGAAAGGCCCTGAGGGGCTCTAGAAGGGTCTGGGGGCCTTTAGAATCGTCCTGAGGGGCTCTAGAAGGGTCTGGGGGCATCTAGAAGTGTCCTGAGGGGCTCTAGAAAGATCTGGGGTCCTTTCGAAATGTCCTGAGGTGCTCTAAAAGTGTCTCGGGGCCTTACGAAGGGTCCTGAGGGGCATTAGATGGGTCTGGGGGCCTTTAGAATTGTCCTGAGGGGGTCTAGAAGGGTCTGGAGGCATTTAAAACTGCCCTGAGAGGCTGTAGACGGGTCTGGGGGCCTTTAGAATGCTCCTGAGGGGCAGTAGAAGGGTCTGGGGACCTTTAGAAAGGCCCTGACGGGCATTAGAATGGTCTGCGGGCCTTTAGAAGTGTCCTGAGGGGCTCTAGAATGGTCTGGGAGCCTTTATAAATGCCCTGAGGGACATTAGAAGGGTCTGAGGGCCTTTAGAAAGGTCCTGAGGGGCATTAGAAGGGTCTTGTGGCATTCATAAGGGTCCTGAAAGGCATTAGAAGGGTCTGGGAGCTTTTAGAAGGGTCTTGATGCAATTTAGAAGGGTCTACGGGCCTTTACATGGGTCTTGAGGGTCATTAGAAGGGTGTGGAGGCCTTTAGAAAGGCCCTGAGGGCCTCTAGAAGGATCTGGGGGCTATTAGAAGCGTCCTGAGGGGGTCCAGAAGGGTCTGGGGGCCTTTTTAAAGGCCCTCAGGGGGATTATAAGGGTCTCGCGGCCTTTAGAAAGGCCCTGAGTGGCATTAGAAGGGTCTGGGTGCCTTTAGAAATGTTCTGAAGGGCTCTAGAAGGGTCTGGGGGCCTTTAGAAATGTTCTGAGGGGCATTAGAAGGGTATGGAGGCCTTTAGAAAGGACCTGAGGGGCAGTAGAATGGTCTGGGGTCATATAGAAAGGCCCAGATGGTTCTAGAACTGTCTGGGGTACTTTAGAAAGGCCCTGAGGGGCATTAGAGTGGTCTGGAGGCCTTTAGAAGGGTCCTGAGGGGCATTAGAAGGGTCTGTGGGCCTTTAGAATGGTCCTGTGGGGGTCTAGAAGGGTCTGGAGGCATTTAAAACTGTCCTGAGAGGCTCTAGAAGGGTCTGGGTGCCTTTATAAGGGTCCTGAGGGGCATTAGAAGGGTTTTGTGGCCCTTATAAAAGCCCTGAGGGGAATTAGCAGGGTCTGGGGGAGTTTAGAAGGGTCCTGAGGGGCTCTATAAGGGTCTGGGGGCCTTTAGAAGGGTCTTCAGGGGCTCTAGAAGGGTCTGGGGACCTTTAGAAATGCCCTGAGGGGCATTTGAAGGGTCTGGGGGCCTTTAGAAAGGCCCTGAGGGGCATTAGAAGGGTCTGGGGGGCTTTAGAAGGGTCCTGAGGGGCATTAGAAGGGTCTGGGGGCCTTTAGAATTGTCCTGAGGGGGTCTAGAAGGGTCTGGAGGCATTTAAAACTGCCCTGAGAGGCTGTAGACGGGTCTGGGGGCCTTTAGAATGCTCCTGAGGTGCAGTAGAACGGTCTGGGGACCTTTAGAAAGGCCCTGACGGGCATTAGAATGGTCTGCGGGCCTTTAGAAGTGTCCTGAGGGGCTCTAGAATGGTCTGGGGGCCTTTATAAGGGTCCTGACGGGCTCTAGAAGGGTCTGGGAACCTTTATAAATGCCCTGAGGGGCATTAGAAGGGTGTGGAGGCCTTTAGAAAGGCCCTGAGGTGCATTAGAATGGTCTTGGTTCCTTTATAAGGGTCCTAAAAGGCATTAGAAGGGTCTGGGGTCTTTCTGATGGGTCCTGAGGCAATCTAGAAGGGTCTGGGGGCCTTTACATGGGTCTTGAGGGTCATTAGAAGGGTGCGGAGGCCTTTAGAAAGGCCCTGAGGGGCTCTAGAAGGGTCTGGGGGCTATTAGAAGCGTCCTGAGGTGGTCGAGAAGGGTCTGAGTGCCTTTTTAAAGGCCCTCAGGGGGATTATAAGGGTCTCGCGGCCTTTAGAAAGGCCCTGAGTGGCATTAGAAGGGTCTGGGTGCCTTTAGAAATGTCCTGAGGGGCTCTAGAAGGGTCTGGGTGCCTTTAGAAATGTCCTGAGGTGCATTAGAAGGGTATGGGGTCCTTTAGAAAGGCCCTGAGGGGCATTAGAAGGGTCTGGGGGCCTTTAGAAGGGTCATGAGGGGCATTAGAAGGGTCTGGAGGCATTTAAAACTGTCCTGAGAGGCTCTAGAAGGGTCTGGGGGCCTTTATAATCGTCCTGAGGGGCTCTAGAAGGGTCTGGGGGCATCTAGAAGTGTCCTGAGGGGCTCTAGAAAGATCTGGGGTCCTTTCGAAATGTCCTGAGGTGCTCTAAAAGTGTCTAAGGGCCTTACGAAGGGTCCTGAGGGGCATTAGATGGGTCTGGGGGCCTTTAGAAATTCCCTGAGGGGCATTAGAAAGGTCTGGGGCCTTTTAGAAGGGTCTTGAGGGGATGTAGAAGGGTCTGGGGGCGTTTACAAGTGTTCTGAGGGGCTCTAGAAGGGTCTGGGGGCATTTAGAAAGGCCCTGAGTGGCTCTAGAAGGGTCAGGGAGCCGTTAGAAAGATGTTGAGGGGCTCTTGAAGGGTCTGCGGGCGTTTAGAATGGACCTGAGGGGCTCTAAAAGAGTCTGGGGGCCTTTAGATTGGTACTGAGGGGCTCTAGAAGGGTCTGGGTACCTTTAGAAATGCCCTGAGGGGCATTATAAGGGTCTGGGGGCCTTTAGACAGGCCCTGAGGTGGATTAGAAGGGTCTGGGGGCCTTTAGAATGGTCCTGAGGGGGTCTAGACGGGTCTGGAGGCATTTAAAACTGTCCTGAGAGGCTCTAGAAGGGTCGTGGGGCCTTTAGAATGCTCCTGAGGGGCAGTAGAAGGGTCTGGGGGACTTTAGAAATGCCCTGAGGGGCATTAGAAAGGTCTGGGGCCTTTTAGAAGGGTCTTGAGGGGATCTAGAAGGGTCTGGGGGCCTTTACAAGTGTCCTGAGGGGTTCTAGAAGGGTCTGGGGGCATTTAGAATGGCCCTGAGGGGCTCTAGAAGGGTCAGGGAGCCGTTAGAAGGATGTTGAGGGGCTCTTGAAGGGTCTGCGGGCCTTTTGAATGGCCCTGAGGGGCTCTAAAATAGTCTGGGGGCCTTTAGATTGGTACTGAGGGGCTCTAGAAGGGTCTGGGGACCTTTAGAAATGCCCTGAGGGGCATTAGAAGGGTCTGGGGGCCTTTAGAAAGGCCCTGAGGGGCATTAGAAGGGCCTGGGGGGCTTTAGAATGGTCCTGAGGGGATCTAGAAGGGTCTGGAGGCATTTAAAACTGTCCTGAGAGGCTCTAGAAGGGTCTGGGGACCTTTAGAAAGGCCCTGTGGGGCATTAGAATGGTCTGGGGGCCTTTAGAATGCTCCTGAGGGGCAGTAGAAGGGTCTGGGGACCTTTAGAAAGGCCCTGACGGGCATTAGAATGGTCTGCGGGCCTTTAGAAGTGTCCTGAGGGGCTCTAGAATGGTCTGGGGGCCTTTATAAGGGTCCTGACGGGCTCTAGAAGGGTCTGGGAACCTTTAGAACGGTTCTGAGGGGCATTAGAAAGGTCTTGTGGCCTTCATAATGGTCCTGAAAGGCATTAGAAAGGTCTGGGGGCTTTTAGATGGGTCCTCAGGCAATCTAGAAGGGTCTAGGGGCCTTTACATGGGTCTTGAGGGTCATTAGAAGGGTGTGGCGGCCTTTAGAAAGGCCCTGAGGGGCTCTAGAAGGGTCTGGGGGCCTTTAGAATCGTCCTGAGGGGCTCTAAAAGAGTCTGGGGGCCTTTAGATTAGTACTGAGGGGCTCTAGAAGGGTCTGGGTACCTTTAGAAATGCCCTGAGGGGCATTATAAGAGTCTGGGGGCCTTTAGACAGGCCCTGAGGGGCT
Source organism: Coccyzus lansbergi (assembly GCA_033558105.1). Classification (NCBI taxonomy): domain Eukaryota; kingdom Metazoa; phylum Chordata; class Aves; order Cuculiformes; family Coccyzidae; genus Coccyzus; species Coccyzus lansbergi. The sequence goes on along the minus strand of JAUMJK010000213.1, from coordinate 508,946 downwards.
CTAGAATGGTCTGGGGGCCTTTATAAGGGTCCTGACGGGCTCTAGAAAGGTCTGGGAACCTTTATAAATGCCCTGAGGGGCATTAGAAGGGTCTGAGGGCCTTTAGAAAGGTCCTGAGGGGCATTAGAAGGGTCTTGTGGCCTTCATAAGTGTCCTGAAAGGCATTAGAAGGGTCTGGGGGCTTTTAGCTGGGTCCTGAGGCAATCTAGAAGGGTCTAGGGGCCTTTACATGGGTCTTGAGGGTCATTAGATGGGTGTGGAGGCCTTTAGAAAGGCCCTTAGGGGCATTAGAAGTGTGTGGGGGCTATTAGAAGCGTCCTGAGGGGGTCCAAAAGGGTCTGGGGGCCTTTTTAAAGGTCCTCATGGGGATTATAAGGGTCTCGCGACCTTTAGAAAGGCCCTGAGTGGCATTAGAAGGGTCTGGGGGCCTTTAGAAGGGCCTTCAGGGGCTCCAGAATGGTCTGGGGACCTTTAGAAAGGCCCTGAGGGGCATTAGAAGGGTGTGGGGGCCTTTAGAAAGGCCGTGATTGGCATTACAAGGGTCTGGGGTCATATAGAAAGGCTCTGAGAGGTTCTAGAAGTGTCTGAGGTAATTTAGAAAGGCCCTGAGGGGCATTAGAAGGGTCTAGGGGCCTTTAGAAGGGTCCTGAGGGGCATTAGAAGGGTCTGGGGGCCTTTAGAATGGTCCTGAGGGGGTCTAGAAGGGTCTGGAGGCATTTAAAACTGTCCTGAGAGGCTCTAGAAGGGTCTGGGTGCATTTATAAGGGTCCTGATGGGCATTAGAAGGGTCTGGGTGCCCTTATAAAAGCCCTGAGGGGAATTAGCAGGGTCTGGGTGACTTTAGAATGGTCCTGAGGGGCTCTATAAGCGTCTGAGGGCCTTTAGAAACGTCCTGAGGGGCATTAGAAGGGTCTTGCGGCCTTCATAAGGGTCCTGAAAGCATTAGAATGCTCTGGTGGCTTTTAGATGGGTCCTGAGGCAATCTAGAAGGGTCTAGGGGCCTTTGCTTGGGTCTTGAGGGTCATTAGAAGGGTGTGGAGGCCTTTAGAAAGGCCCTGAAAGGCATTAGAAGGGTCTGGGAGCTTTTAGATGGGTCCTGAGGCAATCTAGAAGGGTCTGGGGGCCTTTACATGGGTCTTGAGGGTCATTAGAAGGGTGTGGAGGCCTTTAGAAAGGTCCTGAGGGGCTCTAGAAGGGTGTGGGGGCCATTAGAAGCGTCCTGAGGGGTTCCAGAAGGGTCTGGGGGCCTTTTTAAAGGCCCTCAGGGGGATTATAAGGGTATCGCGACCTTTAGAAAGGCCCTGAGTGGAATTAGATGGGTCTGGGGGCCTTTAGAAGGGTCTTCAGGGGTTCTAGAAGGGTCTGGGCGCCTTGAGAAAGGCCCTGTGGGGCATTAGAAGGGTCCGGGGGCCTTTAGAAGGGTCTTCAGGGGCTCTAGAAGGGTCTGGGGACCTTTAGAAAGGCCCTATGGGGCATTAGAAGGTTCTGGGGGCCTTTAGAATGCTCCTTAGGGGCAGTAGAATGGTCTGCAGGCCTTTAGAAGTGTCCTGAGGGGCTCTAGAATGATCTGGGGGCCTTTATAAGGGTCCTGACGGGCTCTAGAATCGTCTGCGAACCTTTATAAAGGCCCTGAAAGGCATTAGAAGGGTCTGAGGGCCTTTAGAAAAGTCCTGAGGGGCATTAGAAGGGTCTTGTGGCCTTCATAAGAGTCCTGAAAGGCATTAGAAGGGTCTGGGGGCTTTTAGCTGGGTCCTGAGGCAATCTAGAAGGGTCTTGGGGCCTTTACGTGGGTCTTGAGGGCCATTAGAAGGGTGTGGAGGCCTTTAGAAAGGCCCTGAGGGGCTCTAGAAGGGTCTGGGGGCTATTAGAAGCGTCCTGAGGGGGTCCAGAAGAGTCTGGGGGCCTTTTTAAAGGCCCTCAGGGGGATTATAAGGGTCTCGCGGCCTTTAGAAAGGCCCTGAGTGGCATTAGAAGGGACTGGGGGCCTTTAGAAGGGTCTTCAGGGGCTCTAGAAGGGTCTGGGGACCTTTAGAAAGGCCCTGTGGGGCATTAGAATGGTCTGGGGGCCTTTAGAATGGTCCTGAGGGGCATTAGAAGGGTCTGGGAGCCTTTAGAATGGTCCTGAGTGGGTCTAGAAGGGTCTGCAGGCATTTAAAACTGTCCTGAGAAGCTCTAGAAGGGTCTGGGTGCCTTTGTAAGGGTCCAGAGGGGCATTAGAAGGGTCTGGGTGCCCTTATAAAAGACCTGAGGGGAATTAGCAGGGTCTGGGGGACTTTAGAAGGGTCCTGAGGGGCTCTATAAGGGTCTGGGGGCCTTTGGAAGGGTCTTCAGAGGCTCTAGAAGGGTCTGGGGACTTTTAGAAAGGCCCTGTGGGGCATTAGAAGGGTCTGGGGACCTTTAGAATGCTCCTGAGGGGCATTTGAATGGTCTGGGGACATTTATAAAGGCCCTGACGGGCATTAGAATGGTCTGCGGGCCTTTAGAAGTGTCCTGAGGGGCTCTAGAATGGTCTGGGGGCCTTTATAAGGGTCCTGACGTGCTCTAGAAGGGTCTGGGAACCTTTATAAATGCCCTGAGGGGCATTAGAAGGGTCTGAGGTCCTTTAGAAAGGTCCTGAGGGGCATTAGAATTGTCTTGTGGCCTTCATAAGGGTCCTGAAAGGCATTAGAAGGGTCTGGGGGCTTTTAGCTGGGTCCTGAGGCAATCTAGAAGGGTCTTGGGGCCTTTACGTGGGTCTTGAGGGCCATTAGAAGGGTGTGGAGGCCTTTAGAAAGGCCCTGAGGGGCTCTAGAAGGGTGTGGGGGCTATTAGAAGTGTCCTGAGGGGGTCCAGAAGGGTCTGGGGGCCTTTTTAAAGGCCCTCAGGGGGATTATAAGGGTCTCGCGACGTTTAGAAAGGCCCTGAGTGGCATTAGAAGGGTCTGGGGGCTTTTAGAAGCGTCCTGAGGGGTGTCCAGAAATGTCTGGGTGCCTTTTTAAAGGCCCTCAGGGGGATTATAAGGGTCTCGCGGCCTTTAGAAAGGCCCTGAGTGGCATTTGAAGGGTCTGGGGGCCTTTAGAAGGGTCTTCTGGGGCTATAGAAGGGTCTGGGGACCTTTAGAAAGGCCCTGTGGGGCAATAGTAGGGTCTGGGGACATTTAGAGTGCTCCTGAGAGGCAGTAGAATGGTCTGCGGGCCTTTAGAAGTGTCTTGATGGGCTCTAGAATGATCTGGGGGCCTTTATAAGGGTCCTGAAGGGCTCTAGAAGGGTCTGGGAACCTTTATAAAGGCCGTGAAAGGAATTAGAAGGGTCTGAGGGCCTTTTGAAAGGTCCTGATGTGCATTAGAAGGGTCTTGTGGCCTTCATAAGGGTCCTGAAAGGCATTAGAAGGGTCTGGGGGCTTTTAGCTGTATATTGAGGCAATCTAGAAGGGTCTGGGGGGCTTTACGTGGGTCTTGAGGGTCATTAGAAGGGTGTGGAGGCCTTTAGAAAGGCCCTGAGGTTCTCTAGAAGGGTCTGGGTGCTATTAGAAGCGTCCTGAGGGGGTCCAGAATGGTCTGGGGGCCTTTTTAAAGGCCCTCAGGGGGATTATAAGGGTCTCGTGGCCTTTAGAATGGCCCTGAGTGGCATTAGAAGGGTCTGGGTGCCTATAGAAATGTCCTGAGGGGCTCTAGAATGGTCTGGGGGCCTTTAGAAATGTCCTGAGGGGCAATAGAAGGGTATGGGTGCCTTTAGAAAGGCCCTGAGGGGCATTTAGAAGGGTCTGGGGGCCTTTAGAAGGGTCCTGAGGTGGTCTAGAAGGGTCTGGAGGCATTTAAAACTGTCCTGAGAGGCTCTAGAAGGGTCCGGGGGCCTTTGTAATGGTCCTGAGGGGCATTAGAAGGGTCTTGTGGCCCTTATAAAAGCCCTGAGGGGAATTAGCAGGGTCTGGAGGACTTTAGAAGGGTCCTGAGGGCCTCTATAAGGGTCTGGGGGCCTTTAGAAGGGTCTTCAGGGGCTCTAGAAGGGTCTGGGTACGTTTAGAAAGGCCCTGTGGGGCATTAGATGGGTCTGGGGGCATTTAGAATGCTCCTGAGGGGCAGTAGAAGGGTCTGGGGACCTTTATAAAGGCCCTGACGGGCATTAGAATGGTCTGCGGGCCTTTAGAAGTGTCCTGAGGGGCTCTAGAATTGTCTGGGGGCCTTTATAAGGGTCCTAAGCTGCTCTAGAAGGGTCTGGGAACCTTTATAAATGCCCTGAGGGGCATTAGAAGGGTCTCAGGGCCTTTAGAAAGATCCTCAGGGGCATTAGAAGGGTCTTGTGGCCTTCATAAGGGTCCTGAAAGGCATTAGAATGCTCCAGGGGCTTTTAGATGGGTCCTGAGGCAATCTAGAAGGGTCTAGGGGCCTTTACATGGGTCTTGACGGTCATTAGAAGGGTGTGGAGGCCTTTAGAAAGGCCCTGAAAGGTATTAGAAGGGTCTGGGGGCTTTTAGATGGGTCCTGAGGCAATCTAGAAGGGTCTGGGGGCCTTTACATGGGTCTTGAGGGCAATTAGAAGGGTGTGGAGGCCCTTAGAAAGGCCCTGAGGGGCTCTAGAAGGGTGTGGGGGCTATTAGAAGCGTCCTGAGGGGGTCCAGAAGAGTCTGGGGGCCTTTTTAAAGGCCCTCAGGGGGATTATAAGGGTCTTGCGTCCTTTAGAAAGGCCCTGAGTGGCATTAGAAGGGACTGGGGGCCTTTAGAAGGGTCTTCAGGGGCTCTAGAAGGGTCTGGGGACCTTTAGAAAGGCCCTGTGGGGCATTAGAAGGGTCTGGGGGCCTTTAGAAGGGTCCTGAGGGGCATTAGAAGGGTCTGGGAGCCTTTAGAATGGTCCTGAGGGGGTCTAGAAGGGTCTGGAGGCATTTTAAACTGTCCTGAGAAGCTCTAGTAGGGTCTGGGTGCCTTTATAATGGTCCAGAGGGGCATTAGAAGGGTCTGGGTGCCCTTATAAAAGACCTGAGGGGAATTAGCAGGGTCTGAGGGACTTTAGAAGGGTCCTGAGGGGCTCTATAAGGGTCTGGGGGCCTTTAGAAGGGTCTTCAGGGGCTCTAGAAGGGTCTGGGGACTTTTAGAAAGGCCCTGTGGGGCATTAGAAGGGTCTGGGGACCTTTAGAATGCTCCTGAGGGGCATTTGAATGGTCTGGGGATAATTATAAAGGCCCTGACGGGCATTAGAATGGTCTGCGGGCCTTTAGAAGTGTCCTGAGGGGCTCTAGAATGGTCTGGGGGCCTTTATAAGGGTCCTGACGGGCTCTAGAAAGGTCTGGGAACCTTTATAAAAACCCTGAAGGGCATTAGATGGGTCTGAGGGCCTTTAGAAAGGTCCTGAGGGGCATTAGAAGGGTCTTGTGGCCTTCATAAGGGTCCTGAAATGCATTAGAAGGGTCTGGGGGCTTTTAGCTGGGTCCTGAGGCAATCTAGAAGGGTCTTGGGGCCTTTACATGGGTCTTGAGTGTCATTAGATGGGTGTGGAGGCCTTTAGAAAGGCCCTGAAAGGCATTAGAAGTGTCTGGGGGCTTTTACATGGGTCCTGAGGCAATCTAGAAGGGTCTGGGGGCCTTTACATGGGTCTTGAGGGTCATTAGGAGGGTGTGGAGGCCTTTAGAAAGGCCCTGAGGGGCATTAGAAGGGTCTGGGGGCTATTAGAAGCGTCCTGAGGGGGTCCAGAAGGGTCTGGGGGCCTTTTTAAAGGACCTCAGGGGGATTATAAGGGTCTCGCGACCTTTAGAAAGGCCCTGAGTGGCATTAGAAGGGTCTGGGGGCCTTTAGAACTGCCTTCAGGGGCTCTAGAATGGTCTGGGGACCTTTAGAAAGGCCCTGAGGGGCATTAGAAGGGTCTGGAGACCTTTAGAAAGGCCGTGAGTGGCATTACATGGGTCTGGGGTCATATAGAAAGGCTCTGAGAGGTTCTAGAAGTGTCTGAAGTAATTTAGAAAGGCCCTGACGGGCATTAGAAGGGTCTAGGGGCCTTTAGAAGGGTCCTGAGGGACATTAGAAGGGTCTGGGGGCCTTTAGAATGGTCCTGAGGGGGTCTAGAAGGGTCTGGAGGCATTTAAAACTGTCCTGAGAGGCTCTAGAAGGGTCTGGGTGCATTTATAAGGGTTCTGAGGGGCATTAGAATGGTCTGGGTGCCCTTATAAAAGCCCTGAGGGGAATTAGCAGGGTCTGGGGGACTTTAGAATGGTCCTGACGGGGTCTATAAGGGTATGAGGGCCTTTAGAAACGTCCTGAGGGGCATTAGAATGGTCTTGCTGCCTTCATAAGGGTCCTGAAAGGCATTAGAAGGGTCTGGGGTCTTTTAGATGGGTCCTGAGGCAATCTAGAAGGGTCTAGGGGCCTTTGCTTGGGTCTTGAGGGTCATTAGAAGGGTGTGGAGGCCTTTAGAAAGGCCCTGAAAGGCATTAGAAGGGTCTGGGAGCTTTTAGATGGGTCCTGAGGCAATCTAGAAGGGTCTGGGGGCCTTTACATGGGTCTTGAGGGTCATTAGAAGGGTGTGGAGGCCTTTAGAAAGGCCCTGAGGGGCTCTAGAAGGGTGTGGGGGCTATTAGAAGCGTCCTGAGGGGGTCCAGATATGTCTGGGGGCCTTTTTAAAGGCCCTCAGGGGGGATTATAAGGGTGTCGCGGCCTTTAGAAAGGCTCTGAGTGGCATAAGAAGGGTCTGGGGGCCTTTAGAAGGGTCTTCAGGGGCTCTAGTATGGTCTGGGGACATTTAGAAAGGCCCTGTGGGGCATTAGAAGGGTCTGGGGACATGTAGAATGCTCCTCAGAGGCAGTAGAATGGTCTGCGGGCCTTTAGAAGTGTCCTGAGGGGCTCTAGAATGATCTGGGGGCCTTTATAATGGTCCTGAAAGGCATTAGAATGGTCTGGGGGCTTTTAGATGGGTCCTGAGGCAATCTAGAAGGGTCTAGGGGCCTTTACATGGGTCTTGAGGGTCATTAGAAGGGTGTGGAGGCCTTTAGAAAGGCCCTGAAGGGCTCTAGAAGGGTCTGGGTGCTATTAGAAGCGTCCTGAGGGGTTCCAGAAAGGTCTGGGGGCCTTTTTAAAGGCCTTCTGGGGGATTATAAAGGTCTCGCGGCCTTTAGAAAGGCCCTGAGTGGCATTACAAGGGTCTGGGGTCATATAGAAAGGCTCTGAGAGGTTCTAGAAGTGTCTGGGGTAATTTAGAAAGGCCCTGAGGGGCATTAGAAGGGTCTGGGGACCTTTAGAAGTGTCCTGAGGGGCATTAGAAGGGTCTGGGGGCCTTTAAAAGACTCCTGAGGGGCATTTGAATAGTCTGAGGGCCTTTAGAAGGTCCTGAGGGGCATTAGAAGGGTCTGCGGGCCTTTAGAAGGGTCCTGAGGGGCATTAGAAGGGTCTGGGGGCATTTAGAAGCGTCCTGAGGGGGTCCAGAAATGTCTGGGGGCCTTTTTAAAGGCCCTCAGGGGAATTATAAGGGTCTCGCGGCCTTTAGAAAGGCCCTGAGTGGCATTAGAAGGGTCTGGGTGCCTATAGAAATGTCCTGAGGGGCTCTAGAAGGGTCTGGGGGCCTTTAGAAATGTCCTGAGGGGCAATAGAAGGATATGGGTGCCTTTAGAAAGGCCCTGAGTGGCATTAGAAGGGTCTGGGTTCATATAGAAAGGCTCTGAGAGGTTCCAGACGTGTCTGCGGTAATTTAGAAAGGCCCTGAGGGGCATTAGAAGGGTCTGGGGGCCTTTAGAATGGTCCTGAGGGGCATTAGAAGGGTCTGGGGGCCTTTAGAAGGGTCCTGAGGGGGTCTAGAAGGGTCTGGATGCATTTAAAACTGTCCTGAGAGGCTCTAGAAGGGTCTGGGTGCCTTTGTAAGGGTCCTGAGGGGCATTAGAAGGGTCTGGGTGCCCTTATAAAAGCCCTGAGGGGAATTAGCAGGGTCTGGGGGACTTTAGAAGGGTCCTGAGGGCATCTATAAGGGTCTGGGGGCCTTTAGAAGGGTCTTCAGGGTCTCTAGAAGGGTCTGGGGACCTTTAGAAAGGCCCTGTGGGGCATTAGAAGGGTCTGGGGGCCTTTAGAATGCTCCTGAGGGGCAGTAGAAGGGTCTGGGGACATTTATAAAGGACCTGACGGGCATTACAATGGTCTGCGGGCCTTTAGAAGTGTCCTGAGGTGCTCTAGAATGGTCTGGGGGCCTTTATAAGGGTCCTGACGTGCTCTAGAGGGGTCTAGGAACATTTATATATGCCCTGAGGGGCATTAGAAGGGTCTGAGGGCCTTTAGAAAGGTCCTGAGGGGCATTAGAAGGGTCTTGTGGCCTTCATAAGGGTCTTGAAAGGCATTAGAAGGGTCTGGGGGCTTTTAGATGGCTCCTGAGGCAATCTAGAAGGGTCTAGGGGCCTCTACATGGGTCTTGAGGGTCATTAGAAGTGTGTGGAGGCCTTTAGAAAGGCCCTGAAAGGCATTAGAAGGGTCTGGGGGCTTTTAGATGGGTCCTGAGGCAATCTAGAAGGGTCTAGGGGCCTCTACATGGGTCTTGAGGGTCATTAGAAGGGTTTGGAGGCCTTTAGAAAGGCCCTGATGGGCTCTAGAAGGGTCTGGGGGCTATTAGATGCGTCCTGAGGAGGTCCAGAAGGGTCTGGGGGCCTTTTTAAAGGCCCACAGGGGGATTATAAGGGTCTCGCGGCCTTTAGAAAGGCCCTGAGTGGCATTAGAAGGGTCTGGGTGCCTTTAGAAATGTCCTGAGGGGCATTAGAAGGGTCTGGGGGCCTTTAGAAAGGCCCTGAGGGGCATTAGAAGGGTCTGGGGTCATATAGAAAGGCCCTGAGAGGTTCTAGAAGTGTCTGGGGTACTTTAGAAAGGCCCTGAGGGGCATTAGAAGGGTCTGGGGGCCTTTAGAAGGGTCCTGAGGGGCATTAGAAGTGTCTGGGGGCCTTTAGAATGGTCCTGAGGCAATCTAGAAGGGTCTAGGGGCCTTTACATGGGTCTTGAGGGTCATTAGAAGGGTGTGGAGGCCTTTAGAATGGCCCTGAAAGGCATTAGAAGGGTCTGGGAGCTTTTAGATGGGTCCTGAGGCAATCTAGAAGGGTCTGGGGGCCTTTACATGGGTCTTGAGGGTCATTAGAAAGGTGTGGAGGCCTTTAGAAAGGCCCTGAGGGGCTCTAGAAGGGTGTGGGGGCTATTAGAAGCGTCCTGAGTGGGTCCAGAATGGTCTGGGGGCCTTTTTAAAGGCCCTCAGGGGGATTATAAGGGTCTCGCGACCTTTAGAAAGGCCATGAGTGGCATTAGGAGGGTCTGGGAGCTTTTAGAATCGTCCTGAGGGGGTCCAGAAATGTCTGGGTGCCTTTTTAAAGGCCTTCAGGGGGATTATAAGCGTCTCGCGGCCTTTAGAAAGGCCCTGAGTGGCATTAGAAGGGTCTGGGGGCCTTTAGAAGGGACTTCAGGGGCTATAGAAAGGTCTGGGGACCTTTAGAAAGGCCCTGTGGGGCATTAGTAGGGTCTGGGGACATTTAGAGTGCTCCGGAGAGGCAGTAGAATGGTCTGCGGGCCTTTAGAAGTGTCCTGAGGGGCTCTAGAATGATCTGGGAGCCATTATAAGGGTCCTGACGGGCTCTAGAAGGGTCTGGGAACCTTTATAAAGGCCCTGAAAGGCATTAGAAGGGTCTGAGGGCCTTTAGAAAGGTCCTGAGGGGCATTAGAAGGGTCTTGTGGCCTTCATAAGGGTCCTGAAAGGCATTAGAAGGCTCTGGGGTCTTTTAGCTGGGTCCTGAGGCAATCTAAAAGGGTCTGGGGGCCTTTACGTGGGTCTTGAGGGTCATTAGAAGGGTGTGGAGGCCTTTAGAAAGACCCTGAGGGGATCTAGAAGGGTCTGGGTGCTATTAGAAGCGTCCTGAGGGGGTCCAGAATGGTCTGGGAGCCTTTTTAAAGGCCCTCAGGGGGATTATAAGGGTCTCGCGGCCTTTAGAATGGCCCTGAGTGACATTAGAAGGGTCTGGGTGCCTATAGAAATGTCCTGAGGGGCTCTAGAAGGGTCTGGGGGCCTTTAGAAATGTCCTGAGGGGCAATAGAAGGGTATGGGTGCCTTTAGAAAGGCCCTGAGTGGCATTACAAGGGTCTAGGGTCATATAGAAAGGCTCTGAGAGGTTCTAGAAGTGTCTGGGGTAATTTAGAAAGGCCCTGAGGGGCATTAGAAGGGTCTGGGGGCCTTTAGAAGGGTCCTGAGGGGCATTAGAAGGGTCTGGGGGCCTTTAGAAGGGTCCTGAGGGGGTCTAGAAGGGTCTCGAGGCATTTAAAACTGTCCTGAGAGGCTCTAGAAGGGTCTGGGGGCCTTTGTAAGGGTCCTGAGGGGAATTAGAAGGGTCTGGGGGCCCTTATAAAAGCCCTGAGGGGAATTAGCAGGGTCTGGGGGACTTTAGAAGGGTCCTGAAAGCCTCTATAAGGGTCTGGGGGCCTTTAGAAGGGTCTTCAGGGGCTCTAGAATGGTGTGGGGACCTTTAGAAAGGCCCTATGGGGCATTAGAAAGGTCTGGGGGCGTTTAGAATGCTGCTGAGGGGCAGTAGAAAGGTCTGGGGACCTTTAGAAAGGCACTGACGGGCATTAGAAGGGTCTGGGGGCTTTTAGCTGGGTCCTGAGGCAATCTAGAAGGGTCTAGGGTCCTTTACATGGGTCTTGAGGGTCATTAGAAGGGTGTGGAGGCCTTTAGAAAGGCCCTGAAAGGCATTAGAAGTGTCTGGGGGCTTTTACATGGGTCCTGAGGCAATCTAGAAGGGTCTGGGGGCCTTTACATGGGTCTTGAGGGTCATTAGGAGGGTGTGGAGGCCTTTAGAAAGGCCCTGAGGGGCATTAGAAGGGTCTGGGGGCTATTAGAAGCGTCCTGAGGGGGTCCAGAAGGGTCTGGGGGCATTTTAAAGGACCTCAGGGGGATTATAAGGGTCTCGCGACCTTTAGAAAGGCCCTGAGTGGCATTAGAAGGGTCTGGGGGCCTTTAGAACTGCCTTCAGGGGCTCTAGAATGGTCTGGGGACCTTTAGAAAGGCCCTGAGGGGCATTAGAAGGGTCTGGAGACCTTTAGAAAGGCCGTGAGTGGCATTACATGGGTCTGGGGTCATATAGAAAGGCCCTCAGAGGTTCTAGAAGTGTCTGAAGTAATTTAGAAAGGCCCTGACGGGCATTAGAAGGGTCTAGGGGCCTTTAGAAGGGTCCTGAGGGACATTAGAAGGGTCTGGGGGCCTTTAGAATGGTCCTGAGGGGGTCTAGAAGGGTCTGGAGGCATTTAAAACTGTCCTGAGAGGCTCTAGAAGGGTCTGGCTGCATTTATAAGGGTCCTGAGGGGCATTAGAATGGTCTGGGTGCCCTTATAAAAGCCCTGAGGGGAATTAGCAGGGTCTGGGGGACTTTAGAATGGTCCTGACGGGGTCTATAAGGGTATGAGGGCCTTTAGAAACGTCCTGAGGGCCATTAGAATGGTCTTGCTGCCTTCATAAGGGTCCTGAAAGGCATTAGAAGGGTCTGGGGTCTTTTAGATGGGTCCTGAGGCAATCTAGAAGGGTCTAGGGGCCTTTGCTTGGGTCTTGAGGGTCATTAGAAGGGTGTGGAGGCCTTTAGAAAGGCCCTGAAAGGCATTAGAAGGGTCTGGGAGCTTTTAGATGGGTCCTGAGGCAATCTAGAAGGGTCTGGGGGCCTTTACATGGGTCTTGAGGGTCATTAGAAGGGTGTGGAGGCCTTTAGAAAGGCCCTGAGGGGCTCTAGAAGGGTGTGGGGGCTATTAGAAGCGTCCTGAGGGGGTCCAGATATGTCTGGGGGCCTTTTTAAAGGCCCTCAGGGGGGATTATAAGGGTGTCGCGGCCTTTAGAAAGGCTCTGAGTGGCATAAGAAGGGTCTGGGGGCCTTTAGAAGGGTCTTCAGGGGCTCTAGTATGGTCTGGGGACATTTAGAAAGGCCCTGTGGGGCATTAGAAGGGTCTGGGGACATGTAGAATGCTCCTCAGAGGCAGTAGAATGGTCTGCGGGCCTTTAGAAGTGTCCTGAGGGGCTCTAGAATGATCTGGGGGCCTTTATAATGGTCCTGAAAGGCATTAGAATGGTCTGGGGGCTTTTAGATGGGTCCTGAGGCAATCTAGAAGGGTCTAGGGGCCTTTACATGGGTCTTGAGGGTCATTAGAAGGGTGTGGAGGCCTTTAGAAAGGCCCTGAAGGGCTCTAGAAGGGTCTGGGTGCTATTAGAAGCGTCCTGAGGGGTTCCAGAAAGGTCTGGGGGCCTTTTTAAAGGCCTTCTGGGGGATTATAAAGGTCTCGCGGCCTTTAGAAAGGCCCTGAGTGGCATTACAAGGGTCTGGGGTCATATAGAAAGGCTCTGAGAGGTTCTAGAAGTGTCTGGGGTAATTTAGAAAGGCCCTGAGGGGCATTAGAAGGGTCTGGGGACCTTTAGAAGTGTCCTGAGGGGCATTAGAAGGGTCTGGGGGCCTTTAAAAGACTCCTGAAGGGCATTTGAATAGTCTGAGGGCCTTTAGAAGGTCCTGAGGGGCATTAGAAGGGTCTGCGGGCCTTTAGAAGGGTCCTGAGGGGCATTAGAAGGGTCTCGGGGCATTTAGAAGCGTCCTGAGGGGGTCCAGAAATGTCTGGGGGCCTTTTTAAAGGCTCTCAGGGGAATTATAAGGGTCTCGCGGCCTTTAGAAAGGCCCTGAGTGGCATTAGAAGGGTCTGGGTGCCTATAGAAATGTCCTGAGGGGCTCTAGAAGGGTCTGGGGGCCTTTAGAAATGTCCTGAGGGGCAATAGAAGGATATGGGTGCCTTTAGAAAGGCCCTGAGTGGCATTAGAAGGGTCTGGGTTCATATAGAAAGGCTCTGAGAGGTTCCAGAAGTGTCTGCGGTAATTTAGAAAGGCCCTGAGGGGCATTAGAAGGGTCTGGGGGCCTTTAGAATGGTCCTGAGGGGCATTAGAAGGGTCTGGGGGCCTTTAGAAGGGTCCTGAGGGGGTCTAGAAGGGTCTGGATGCATTTAAAACTGTCCTGAGAGGCTCTAGAAGGGTCTGGGTGCCTTTGTAAGGGTCCTGAGGGGCATTAGAAGGGTCTGGGTGCCCTTATAAAAGCCCTGAGGGGAATTAGCAGGGTCTGGGGGACTTTAGAAGGGTCCTGAGGGCATCTATAAGGGTCTGGGGGCCTTTAGAAGGGTCTTCAGGGTCTCCAGAAGGGTCTGGGGACCTTTAGAAAGGCCCTGTGGGGCATTAGAAGGGTCTGGGGGCCTTTAGAATGCTCCTGAGGGGCAGTAGAAGGGTCTGGGGACATTTATAAAGGACCTGACGGGCATTACAATGGTCTGCGGGCCTTTAGAAGTGTCCTGAGGGGCTCTAGAATGGTCTGGGGGCCTTTATAAGGGTCCTGACGTGCTCTAGAGGGGTCTAGGAACATTTATAAATGCCCTGAGGGGCATTAGAAGGGTCTGAGGGCCTTTAGAAAGGTCCTGAGGGGCATTAGAAGGGTCTTGTGGCCTTCATAAGGGTCTTGAAAGGCATTAGAAGGGTCTGGGGGCTTTTAGATGGCTCCTGAGGCAATCTAGAAGGGTCTAGGGGCCTCTACATGGGTCTTGAGGGTCATTAGAAGTGTGTGGAGGCCTTTAGAAAGGCCCTGAAAGGCATTAGAAGGGTCTGGGGGCTTTTAGATGGGTCCTGAGGCAATCTAGAAGGGTCTAGGGGCCTCTACATGGGTCTTGAGGGTCATTAGAAGGGTTTGGAGGCCTTTAGAAAGGCCCTGATGGGCTCTAGAAGGGTCTGGGGGCTATTAGATGCGTCCTGAGGGGGTCCAGAAGGGTCTGGGGGCCTTTTTAAAGGCCCACAGGGGGATTATAAGGGTCTCGCGGCCTTTAGAAAGGCCCTGAGTGGCATTAGAAGGGTCTGGGTGCCTTTAGAAATGTCCTGAGGGGCATTAGAAGGGTCTGGGGGCCTTTAGAAAGGCCCTGAGGGGCATTAGAAGGGTCTGGGGTCATATAGAAAGGCCCTGAGAGGTTCTAGAAGTGTCTGGGGTACTTTAGAAAGGCCCTGAGGGGCATTAGAAGGGTCTGGGGGCCTTTAGAAGGGTCCTGAGGGGCATTAGAAGGGTCTGGGGGCCTTTAGAATGGTCCTGAGGCAATCTAGAAGGGTCTAGGGGCCTTTACATGGGTCTTGAGGGTCATTAGAAGGGTGTGGAGGCCTTTAGAATGGCCCTGAAAGGCATTAGAAGGGTCTGGGAGCTTTTAGATGGGTCCTGAGGCAATCTAGAAGGGTCTGGGGGCCTTTACATGGGTCTTGAGGGTCATTAGAAAGGTGTGGAGGCCTTTAGAAAGGCCCTGAGGGGCTCTAGAAGGGTGTGGGGGCTATTAGAAGCGTCCTGAGTGGGTCCAGAATGGTCTGGGGGCCTTTTTAAAGGCCCTCAGGGGGATTATAAGGGTCTCGCGACCTTTAGAAAGGCCATGAGTGGCATTAGGAGGGTCTGGGAGCTTTTAGAATCGTCCTGAGGGGGTCCAGAAATGTCTGGGTGCCTTTTTAAAGGCCTTCAGGGGGATTATAAGCGTCTCGCGGCCTTTAGAAAGGCCCTGAGTGGCATTAGAAGGGTCTGGGGGCCTTTAGAAGGGACTTCAGGGGCTATAGAAAGGTCTGGGGACCTTTAGAAAGGCCCTGTGGGGCATTAGTAGGGTCTGGGGACATTTAGAGTGCTCCGGAGAGGCAGTAGAATGGTCTGCGGGCCTTTAGAAGTGTCCTGAGGGGCTCTAGAATGATCTGGGAGCCATTATAAGGGTCCTGACGGGCTCTAGAAGGGTCTGGGAACCTTTATAAAGGCCCTGAAAGGCATTAGAAGGGTCTGAGGGCCTTTAGAAAGGTCCTGAGGGGCATTAGAAGGGTCTTGTGGCCTTCATAAGGGTCCTGAAAGGCATTAGAAGGCTCTGGGGTCTTTTAGCTGGGTCCTGAGGCAATCTAAAAGGGTCTGGGGGCCTTTACGTGGGTCTTGAGGGTCATTAGAAGGGTGTGGAGGCCTTTAGAAAGACCCTGAGGGGATCTAGAAGGGTCTGGGTGCTATTAGAAGCGTCCTGAGGGGGTCCAGAATGGTCTGGGAGCCTTTTTAAAGGCCCTCAGGGGGATTATAAGGGTCTCGCGGCCTTTAGAATGGCCCTGAGTGACATTAGAAGGGTCTGGGTGCCTATAGAAATGTCCTGAGGGGCTCTAGAAGGGTCTGGGGGCCTTTAGAAATGTCCTGAGGGGCAATAGAAGGGTATGGGTGCCTTTAGAAAGGCCCTGAGTGGCATTACAAGGGTCTAGGGTCATATAGAAAGGCTCTGAGAGGTTCTAGAAGTGTCTGGGGTAATTTAGAAAGGCCCTGAGGGGCATTAGAAGGGTCTGGGGGCCTTTAGAAGGGTCCTGAGGGGCATTAGAAGGGTCTGGGGGCCTTTAGAAGGGTCCTGAGGGGGTCTAGAAGGGTCTCGAGGCATTTAAAACTGTCCTGAGAGGCTCTAGAAGGGTCTGGGGGCCTTTGTAAGGGTCCTGAGGGGAATTAGAAGGGTCTGGGGGCCCTTATAAAAGCCCTGAGGGGAATTAGCAGGGTCTGGGGGACTTTAGAAGGGTCCTGAAAGCCTCTATAAGGGTCTGGGGGCCTTTAGAAGGGTCTTCAGGGGCTCTAGAATGGTCTGGGGACCTTTAGAAAGGCCCTATGGGGCATTAGAAAGGTCTGGGGGCGTTTAGAATGCTGCTGAGGGGCAGTAGAAGGGTCTGGGGACCTTTAGAAAGGCACTGACGGGCATTAGAAGGGTCTGGGGGCTTTTAGCTGGGTCCTGAGGCAATCTAGAAGGGTCTAGGGTCCTTTACATGGGTCTTGAGGGTCATTAGAAGGGTGTGGAGGCCTTTAGAAAGGCCCTGAAAGGCATTAGAAGGGTCTGGGGGCTTTTAGATGGGTCCTGAGGCAATCTAGAAGGGTCTGGGGGCCTTTACATGGGTCTTGAGGGTCATTAGAAGGGTGTGGATACCTTTAGAAAGGCCCTGAGGTGCACTAGAAGGGTGTGGGGGCTATTAGAAGCGTCCTGAGGGGGTCCAGAAGGGTCTGGGGGCCTTTTTAAAGGCCCTAAGAGGGATTATAATGGTTTCGCGACCTTTAGAAAGGCCCTGAGTGGCATTAGTAGGGTCTGGGGGCTATTAGAAGCGTCCTGAGGGGGTCCAGAAGGGTCTGGGGGCCTTTTTAAAGGCCCTCAGGGGGATTATAAGGGTCTCACGACCTTTAGAAAGGCCCTGAGTGGCATTAGAAGGGTCTGGGGGCCTTTAGAAGGGTCCTTAGGGGCATTAGGAGGGTCTGGGTGCCCTTATAAAAGACCTGGGGGGAATTAGCAGGGTCTGGGGGACTTTAGAAGTGTCCTGAGGGGCTCTAGAAGGGTCTGGGGGCCTTTAGAATGGTCTTCAGGGGCTCTAGAAGGGTCTGGGGACTTTTAGAAAGGCCCTGTGAGGCATTAGAAGGGTCTGGGGGCCTTTAGAATGCTCCTCAGGGGCCTTTGAATGGTCAGGGGTCATTTATAAAGGCCCTGACGGGCATTAGAATGGTCTGCGGGCCTTTAGAAATGTCCTGAGGGGCTCTAGAATGGTCTGGGGGCCTTTATAAGGGTCTTGAAAGGCATTAGATTGGTCTGGGGGCTTTTAAATGGGTCCTGAGGCAATCTAGAAGGGTCTAGGGGCCTTTACATGGGTCTTGAGGGTCATTAGAAGGGTGTGGAAGCCTTTAGAAAGGCCCTGAGGGGCTCTAGAAGGGTCTGGGGACTATTAGAAGCGTCCTGAGGGGGTACAGAAAGGTCTGGGGGCCTTTTTAAAGGCCCTCAGGGGGATTAGAAGAGTGTCGCGGCCTTTAGAAAGGCCCTGAGTGGCATTACAAAGGTCTGGGGTCATATAGAAAGGCTCTGAGAGGTTCTAGAAGTGTCTGGGGTAATTTAGAAAGGCCCTGAGGGGCATTAGAAGGGTCTGGGGGCCTTTAGAAGTGTCCTGAGGTGCATTAGAAGGGTCTGAGGGCCTTTAGAAACGTCCTGAGGGGCATTAGAAGGGTCTTGTGGCCTTCATAAGGGTCCTGAAAGGCATTAGAAGGGTCTGGGCGCTTTTAGATGGGTCCTGAGGCAATCTAGAATGATCTAGGGGCCTTTACATGGGTCTAGAGGGGCATTAGAATGGTCTGAGGGCCTTTAGAAAGGTCCTGAGGGGCATTAGAAGGGTCTGGGTGCTTTTAGATGGGTCCTGAGGCAATCGAGAAGGGTCTGGGGGCCTTTACATGGGTCTTGAGGGTCATTAGAAGGGTGTGGATGGCTTTAGAAAGGCGCTGAGGGGCTCTAGATGGGTCTGGGGGCTATTAGAAGCATCCTGAGGGGGTCCAGAAGGGTCTGGGTGCCTTTATAAAGGCCCTCAGGGGGATTATAAGGGTCTCGCGGCTTTTAGAAAGGCCCTGAGTGGCATTACAAGGGTCTGGGGTCATATAGAAAGGCCCTGAGAGGTTCTAGAAGTGTCTGGGGTACTTTAGAAAGGCCCTGAGGGGCATTAGAAGGGTCTGGGTCCTTTAGAATGGTCCTGAGGGGCTCTAGAAGGGTCTGGAGGCATTTAAAACTGTCCTGAGAGGCTCTAGAAGGGTCTGGGTGCATTTATAAGGGTCCTGAGGGGCATTAGAAGGGTCTGGGTGCCCTTATAAAAGCCCTGAGGGGAATTAGCAGGGTCTGGGGGACTTTAGAAGGGTCCAGAGGGGCTCTATAAGGGTCTGGGGGCCTTTAGAAGGGTCTTCAGGGGCTCTAGAGGGGTCTGGGAACCTTTAGAAAGGCCGTGTGGGGCATTAGAAGGGTCTGGGGGCCTTTAGAATGCTCCTGAGGGGCAGTAGAAGGGTGTGGGGACCTTTATAAAGGCCCTGACAGGCATTAGAAGGGTCTACGGGCCTTTAGAAGTGTCCTGAGGGGCTCTAGAAGGGTCTGGGTGCCTTTATAAGGGTCCTGAGTGGCATTAGAAGGGTCTGGGCGCTCTTATAAAAGCCCTGAGGGGAATTAGCAGGGTCTGGGGGACTTTAGAAGGGTCCTGAGGGGCTCTATAAGGGTCTGGGGTCCTTTAGAAGGGTCTTCAGGGGCTCTAGAAGGGTCTGGGGACCTTTAGAAAGGCCCTGTGGGGCATTAGAAGGGTCTGGGGGCCTTTAGAATGCTCCTGAGGGGCAGTAGAAGGGTCTGGGGACCTTTATAAAGGCCCTAACGGGCATTAGAATGGTCTGCGGGATTTAGAAGTGTCCTGAGCGGCTCTAGAATGGTCTGGGGGACTATATAAGGGACCTGACGGGCTCTAGAAGGGTCTGGGAACATTTATAAATGCCCTGAGGTGCATTAGAAGGGTCTGAGGGCCTTTAGAAGGGTCCTGAAAGGCATTAGAAGGGTCTGGGAGCTTTTAGATGGGTCCTGAGGCAATCTAGAAGGGTCTAGGGGCCTTTACATGGGTCTTGAGGGTCATTAGAAGGGTGTGGAGGCTTTTAGAAAGGCCCTGAAAGGCATTAGAAGGATCTGGGTGCTTTTAGATGGGTCCTTAGGCAATCTGGAAGGGTCTGGGGGCCTTTACATGGGTCTTGAGGGTCATTAGAAGGGTGTGGAGGCCTTTAGAAAGGCGCTGAGGGGCTCTAGATGGGTCTGGGGGCTATTAGAAGCGTCCTGAGGGGGTCCAGAATGGTCTGGGGGCCTTTATAAAGGCCCTCAGGGGGATTATAAGGGTCTCGCGGCTTTTAGAAAGGCCCTGAGTGGCATTACAAGGGTCTGGGTTCATATAGAAAGGCCCTGAGAGGTTCTAGAAGTGTCTGGGGTACTTTAAAAAGGCCCTAAGGGGCATTAGAAGGGTCTGGGGGCCTTTAGAATGGTCCTGAGGGGTTCTAGAAGGGTCTGGAGGCATTTAAAACTGTCCTGAGAGGCTCTAGAAGGGTCTGGGTGCCTTTATAAGGGTCCTGAGGGGCATTAGAAGGGTCTTGGTGCCCTTATAAAAGCCCTGAGAGGAATTAGCAGGGTCTGGGGGAATTTAGAAGGGTCCAGAGGGGCTCTATAAGGGTCTGGGGACCTTTAGAAGGGTCTTCAGGGGCTCTAGAGGGGTCTGGGGACCTTTAGAAAGGCCCTGTGGGGCATTAGAAGGGTCTGGGGGCCTTTAGAATGCTCCTGAGGGGCAGTAGAATGGTCTGGGGACCTTTATAAGGGTCCTGACGGTCTCTAGAAGGGTCTGGGAACCTTTATAAGGGTCCTGACGGGCTCTAGAAGGGTCTGAGGGCCTTTAGAAAGGTCCTGAGGGGCATTAGAAGGGTCTTGTGGCCTTCATAAGGGTCCTGAAAGGCATTAGAAGGGTCTGGGGGCTTTTAGATGGGTCCTGAGGCAATCTAGAAGGGTCTAGGGGCCTTTACATGGGTCTTGAGGGTCATTAGAAGGGTGTGGAGGCCTTTAGAAAGGCCCTGAAAGGCATTAGAACGGTCTGGGGGCTATTAGATGAGTCTTTAGGCAATCTAGAAGGGTCTGGGGGCCTTTAGAAGGGTCTTCAGGGGCTCTAGAAGGGTCTGGGGACATTTAGAAAGGCCCTGTGGGTCATTAGAAGGGTCTGGGGACCTTTATAAGGGTCCTGACGGGCTCTAGAAGGGTCTGGGGACATTTATAAGGGTCCTGACGGGCTATAGAAGGGTCTGAGGGCCTTTAGAAAGGTCCTGAGGGGCATTAGAAGGGTCTTGTGGCCTTCATAAGGGTCCTGAAAGGCATTAGAAGGGTCTGGGGGCTTTTAGATGGGTCCTGAGGCAATCTAGAAGGGTCTGGGGGCCTTTACATGGGTCTTGAGGGTCATTAGAAGGGTGTGGAGGCCTTTAGAAAGGCCCTGAAGGGCTCTAGAAGGGTCTGGGGGCTATTAGAAGCGTCCTGAGGGGGTCCAGAAGGGTCTGGGGGCCTTTTTAAAGGCCCTCAGGGGGATTATAAGGGTCTCGCGGCCTTTAGAAAGGCCCTGAGTGGCATTAGAAGGGTCTGGGTGCCTTTAGAAATGACCTGAGGGGCATTAGTAGTGTAAGGGGGCCTTTAGAAAGGCCCTGTGGGGCATTAGAAGGGTCTGGGGGCCTTTAGAATGGTCCTGAGGGGGTCTAGAAGTGTCTGGAGGAATTTAAAACTGTCCTGAGAGGCTCTAGAAGGGTCTGGGTGCCTTTATAAGGGTCCTGAGGGGCATTAGAAGGGCCTGGGGGCCTTTATAAAAGCCCTGAGAGGAATTAGCAGGGTCTGGGGGACTTTAGAATGGTCCTGAGGGGCTCTATAAGGGTCTCGGCGCCTTTAGAAGGGTCTTCAGGGGCTCTAGAAGGGTCTGGTTACCTTTAGAAAGGCCCTGTGGGGCATTAGAAGGGTCTGGGGGCCTTTAGAAGGGTCCTGAGGGGCTCTATAAGGGTCTCGGTTCCTTTAGAAGGGTCTTCAGGGGCTCTAGAAGGGTCTGGGGACCTTTAGAAAGGGCCTGTGGGGCATTAAAAGGGTCTGGGGGCCTTTAGAATGCTCCTGAGTGGCAGTAGAAGGGTCTGGGGACCTTTAAAAGGGTCCTGACGGTCTCTAGAAGGGTCTGGGGACCTTTATAAGGGTCCTGACGGGCTCTAGAAGGGTCTGAAGGCCTTTAGAAAGGTCCTGAGGGGCATTAGAAGGGTCTTGTGGCCTTCATAAGGGTCCTGAAAGGCATTAGAAGGGTCTGGGGGCTTTTAGATGGGTCCTGAGGCAATCTAGAAGGGTCTAGGGGCCTTTACATGGGTCTTGAGGGTCATTAGAAGGGTGTGGAGGCCTTTAGAAAGGCCCTGAGGGGCTCTAGAAGGGTCTGGGGGCTATTAGAAGCGTCCTGAGGGGGTCCAGAAGGGTCTGGGGGCCTTTTTAAAGGCCCTCAGGGGGATTATAAGGGTCTCGCGGCCTTTAGAAAGGCCCTGAGTGGCATTAGAAGGGTCTGGGTGCCTTTAGAAATGACCTGAGGGGCATTAGAAGTGTAAGGGGGCCTTTAGAAAGGCCCTGTGGGGCATTAGAAGGGTCTGGGGGCCTTTAGAATGGTCCTGAGGCGGTCTAGAAGTGTCTGGAGGCATTTAAAACTGTCCTGAGAGGCTCTAGAAGGGTCTGGGTGCCTTTATAAGGGTCCTGAGGGGCATTAGAAGGGCCTGGGGGCCTTTATAAAAGCCCTGAGAGGAATTAGCAGGGTCTGGGGGACTTTAGAATGGTCCTGAGGGGCTCTATAAGGGTCTCGGCGCCTTTAGAAGGGTCTTCAGGGGCTCTAGAAGGGTCTGGGGACCTTTAGAAAGGCCCTGTGGGGCATTAGAAGGGTCTGGGGGCCTTTAGAAGGGTCCTGAGGGGCTCTATAAGGGTCTCGGCGCCTTTAGAAGGGTCTTCAGGGGCTCTAGAAGGGTCTGGGGACCTTTAGAAAGGCCCTGTGGGGCATTAAAAGGGTCTGGGGGCCTTTAGAATGCTCCTGAGTGGCAGTAGAAGGGTCTGGGGACCTTTAAAAGGGACCTGACGGGCTCTACAAGGGTCTGAAGGCCTTTAGAAAGGTCCTGAGGGGCATTAGAAGGGTCTTGTGGCCTTCATAAGGGTCCTGAAAGGCTTTAGAAGGGTCTGGGGGCTTTTAGATGGGTCCTGAGGCAATCTAGAAGGGTCTAGGGGCATTTACATGGGTCTTGAGGGTCATTAGAAGGGTGTGGAGGCCTTTAGAAAGGCCCTGAAAGGCATTAGAAGGGTCTGGGGGCTTTTAGATTGGTCCTGAGGCAATCTAGAAGGGTCTGGGGGCCTTTACATGGGTCTTGAGGGTCATTAGAAGGGTGTGGAGGCCTTTAGAAAGGCCCCGAGGGGCTCTAGAAGGGTCTGGGGGCTATTAGAAGCGTCCTGAGGGGGTCCAGAAGGGTCTGGGGGCCTTTTTAAAGGCCCTCAGGGGGATTATAAGGGTCTCGCGGCCTTTAGAAAGGCCGGGAGTGTCATTAGAAGGGTCTGGGTGCCTTTAAAAATGACCTGAGGGGCATTAGAAGGGTATGGGGGCCTTTAGAAAGGCCCTGTGGGGCATTAGAAGGGTCTGGGGGCCTTTAGAATGGTCCTGAGGGGGTCTAGAAGGGTCTGGAGCCATTTAAAACTGTCCTGAGAGGCTCTAGAAGGGTCTGGGTGCCTTTATAAGGGTCCTGAGGGGCATTAGAAGGGTCTGGGTGCCCTTATAAAAGCCCTGAGAGGAATTAGCAGGGTCTGGGGGACTTTAGAATGGTCCTTAGGTGCTCTATAAGGGTCTGGGGGCCTTTAGAAGGGTCTTCAGGGGCTCTAGAATGGTCTGGGGACCTTTAGAAAGGCCCTGTGGGGCATTAGAAGGGTCTGGGGGCCTTTAGAATGGTCCTGAGGGGCTCTATAAGGGTCTGGGGGCCTTTAGAAGGGTCTTCAGGGGCTCTAGAAGGGTCTCGGGACCTTTAGAAAGGCCCTGTGGGGCTTTAGAAGGCTCTGGGGGCCTTTAGAATGCTCCTGAGGGGCAGTAGAAGGGTCTGGGGACCTTTATAAGGCCCTGACGGGTATCAGAATGGTCTGCAGGCCTTTAGAATTGTCCTGAGGGGCTCTAGAATGGTCTGGGGGCCTTTATAAGGGTCCTGAGGGGCATTAGAAGGGTCTGGGGGCTTTTAGATGGGTCCTTAGGCAATCTAGAAGGGTCTGGGGGCCTTTACATGGGTCTTGAGGGTCATTAGAAGGGTGTGGAGGCCTTTAGAAAGGCGCTGAGGGGCTCTAGATGGGTCTGGGGGCTATTAGAAGCGTCCTGAGGGGGTCCAGAAGGGTCTGGGGGCCTTTATAAAGGCCCTCAGGGGGATTATAAGGGTCTCGCGGCTTTTAGAAAGGCCCTGAGTGGCATTACAAGGGTCTGGGTTCATATAGAAAGGCCCTGAGAGGTTCTAGAAGTGTCTGGGGTACTTTAAAAAGGCCCTGAGGGGCATTAGAAGGATCTGGGGGCCTTTAGAATGGTCCTGAGGGGGTCTAGAAGGGTCTGGAGGCATTTAAAACTGTCCTGAGAGGCTCTAGAAGGGTCTGCGTGCCTTTATAAGGGTCCTGAGGGGCATTAGAAGGGTCTGGGTGCCCTTATAAAAGCCCTGAGAGGAATTAGCAGGGTCTGTGGGAATTTAGAAGGGTCCAGAGGGGCTCTATAAGGGTCTGGGGGCCTTTAGAAGGGTCTTCACAGGCTCTAGAGGGGTCTGGGGAACTTTAGAAAGGCCCTGTGGGGCATTAGAAGGGTCTGGGGGCCTTTAGAATGCTCCTGAGGGGCAGTAGAATGGTCTGGGGACCTTTATAAGGGTCCTGACGGTCTCTAGAAGGGTCTGGGAACCTTTATAAGGGTCCTGACGGGCTCTAGAAGGGTCTGAGGGCCTTTAGAAAGGTCCTGAGGGGCATTAGAAGGGTCTTGTGGCCTTCATAAGGGTCCTGAAAGGCATTAGAAGGGTCTGGGTGCTTTTAGATGGGTCCTGAGGCAATCTAGAAGGGTCTAGGGGCCTTTACATGGGTCTTGAGGGTCATTAGAAGGGTGTGGAGGCCTTTAGAAAGGCCCTGAAAGGCATTAGAACGGTCTGGGGGCTATTAGATGAGTCTTTAGGCAATCTAGAAGGGTCTGGGGGCCTTTAGAAGGGTCTTCAGGGGCTCTAGAAGGGTCTGGGGACATTTAGAAAGGCCCTGTGGGTCATTAGAAGGGTCTGGGGACCTTTATAAGGGTCCTGACGGGCTCTAGAAGGGTCTGGGGACATTTATAAGGGTCCTGACGGGCTATAGAAGGGTCTGAGGGCCTTTAGAAAGGTCCTGAGGGGCATTAGAAGGGTCTTGTGGCCTTCATAAGGGTCCTGAAAGGCATTAGAAGGGTCTGGGGGCTTTTAGATGGGTCCTGAGGCAATCTAGAAGGGTCCGGGGGCCTTTACATGGGTCTTGAGGGTCATTAGAAGGGTGTGGAGGCCTTTAGAAAGGCCCTGAGGGGCTCTAGAAGGGTCTGGGGGCTATTAGAAGCGTCCTGAGGGGGTCCAGAAGGGTCTGGGGGCCTTTTTAAAGGCCCTCAGGGGGATTATAAGGGTCTCGCGGCCTTTAGAAAGGCCCTGAGTGGCATTAGAAGGGTCTGGGTGCTTTTAGAAATGACCTGAGGGGCATTAGAAGTGTAAGGGGGCCTTTAGAAAGGCCCTGTGGGGCATTAGAAGGGTCTGGGGGCCTTTAGAATGGTCCTGAGGCGGTCTAGAAGTGTCTGGAGGCATTTAAAACTGTCCTGAGAGGCTCTAGAAGGGTCTGGGTGCCTTTATAAGGGTCCTGAGGGGCATTAGAAGGGCCTGGGGGCCTTTATAAAAGCCCTGAGAGGAATTAGCAGGGTCTGGGGGACTTTAGAATGGTCCTGAGGGGCTCTATAAGGGTCTCGGCGCCTTTAGAAGGGTCTTCAGGGGCTCTAGAAGGGTCTGGGGACCTTTAGAAAGGCCCTGTGGGGCATTAGAAGGGTCTGGGGGCCTTTAGAAGGGTCCTGAGGGGCTCTATAAGGGTCTCGGCGCCTTTAGAAGGGTCTTCAGGGGCTCTAGAAGGGTCTGGGGACCTTTAGAAAGACCCTGTGGGGCATTAAAAGGGTCTGGGGGCCTTTAGAATGCTCCTGAGTGGCAGTAGAAGGGTCTGGGGACCTTTAAAAGGGACCTGACGGGCTCTACAAGGGTCTGAAGGCCTTTAGAAAGGTCCTGAGGGGCATTAGAAGGGTCTTGTGGCCTTCATAAGGGTCCTGAAAGGCTTTAGAAGGGTCTGGGGGCTTTTAGATGGGTCCTGAGGCAATCTAGAAGGGTCTAGGGGCATTTACATGGGTCTTGAGGGTCATTAGAAGGGTGTGGAGGCCTTTAGAAAGGCCCTGAAAGGCATTAGAAGGGTCTGGGGGCTTTTAGATTGGTCCTGAGGCAATCTAGAAGGGTCTGGGGGCCTTTACATGGGTCTTGAGGGTCATTAGAAGGGTGTGGAGGCCTTTAGAAAGGCCCCGAGGGGCTCTAGAAGGGTCTGGGGGCTATTAGAAGCGTCCTGAGGGGGTCCAGAAGGGTCTGGGGGCCTTTTTAAAGGCCCTCAGGGGGATTATAAGGGTCTCGCGGCCTTTAGAAAGGCCGGGAGTGTCATTAGAAGGGTCTGGGTGCCTTTAAAAATGACCTGAGGGGCATTAGAAGGGTATGGGGGCCTTTAGAAAGGCCCTGTGGGGCATTAGAAGGGTCTGGGGGCCTTTAGAATGGTCCTGAGGGGGTCTAGAAGGGTCTGGAGCCATTTAAAACTGTCCTGAGAGGCTCTAGAAGGGTCTGGGTGCCTTTATAAGGGTCCTGAGGGGCATTAGAAGGGTCTGGGTGCCCTTATAAAAGCCCTGAGAGGAATTAGCAGGGTCTGGGGGACTTTAGAATGGTCCTTAGGTGCTCTATAAGGGTCTGGGGGCCTTTAGAAGGGTCTTCAGGGGCTCTAGAATGGTCTGGGGACCTTTAGAAAGGCCCTGTGGGGCATTAGAAGGGTCTGGGGGCCTTTAGAATGGTCCTGAGGGGCTCTATAAGGGTCTGGGGGCCTTTAGAAAGGTCTTCAGGGGCTCTAGAAGGGTCTCGGGACCTTTAGAAAGGCCCTGTGGGGCTTTAGAAGGCTCTGGGGGCCTTTAGAATGCTCCTGAGGGGCAGTAGAAGGGTCTGGGGACCTTTATAAGGCCCTGACGGGTATCAGAATGGTCTGCAGGCCTTTAGAATTGTCCTGAGGGGCTCTAGAATGGTCTGGGGGCCTTTATAAGGGTCCTGAGGGGCATTAGAAGGGTCTGGGGGCTTTTAGATGGGTCCTTAGGCAATCTAGAAGGGTCTGGGGGCCTTTACATGGGTCTTGAGGGTCATTAGAAGGGTGTGGAGGCCTTTAGAAAGGCGCTGAGGGGCTCTAGATGGGTCTGGGGGCTATTAGAAGCGTCCTGAGGGGGTCCAGAAGGGTCTGGGGGCCTTTATAAAGGCCCTCAGGGGGATTATAAGGGTCTCGCGGCTTTTAGAAAGGCCCTGAGTGGCATTACAAGGGTCTGGGTTCATATAGAAAGGCCCTGAGAGGTTCTAGAAGTGTCTGGGGTACTTTAAAAAGGCCCTGAGGGGCATTAGAAGGATCTGGGGGCCTTTAGAATGGTCCTGAGGGGGTCTAGAAGGGTCTGGAGGCATTTAAAACTGTCCTGAGAGGCTCTAGAAGGGTCTGGGTGCCTTTATAAGGGTCCTGAGGGGCATTAGAAGGGTCTGGGTGCCCTTATAAAAGCCCTGAGAGGAATTAGCAGGGTCTGTGGGAATTTAGAAGGGTCCAGAGGGGCTCTATAAGGGTCTGGGGGCCTTTAGAAGGGTCTTCACAGGCTCTAGAGGGGTCT
This sequence comes from Coccyzus lansbergi, assembly GCA_033558105.1. Taxonomy (NCBI): domain Eukaryota; kingdom Metazoa; phylum Chordata; class Aves; order Cuculiformes; family Coccyzidae; genus Coccyzus; species Coccyzus lansbergi. Next base: position 482,657 of record JAUMJK010000213.1, on the reverse strand, counting down.
GGGGAACTTTAGAAAGGCCCTGTGGGGCATTAGAAGGGTCTGGGGGCCTTTAGAATGCTCCTGAGGGGCAGTAGAATGGTCTGGGGACCTTTATAAGGGTCCTGACGGTCTCTAGAAGGGTCTGGGAACCTTTATAAGGGTCCTGACGGGCTCTAGAAGGGTCTGAGGGCCTTTAGAAAGGTCCTGAGGGGCATTAGAAGGGTCTTGTGGCCTTCATAAGGGTCCTGAAAGGCATTAGAAGGGTCTGGGTGCTTTTAGATGGGTCCTGAGGCAATCTAGAAGGGTCTAGGGGCCTTTACATGGGTCTTGAGGGTCATTAGAAGGGTGTGGAGGCCTTTAGAAAGGCCCTGAAAGGCATTAGAACGGTCTGGGGGCTATTAGATGAGTCTTTAGGCAATCTAGAAGGGTCTGGGGGCCTTTAGAAGGGTCTTCAGGGGCTCTAGAAGGGTCTGGGGACATTTAGAAAGGCCCTGTGGGTCATTAGAAGGGTCTGGGGACCTTTATAAGGGTCCTGACGGGCTCTAGAAGGGTCTGGGGACATTTATAAGGGTCCTGACGGGCTATAGAAGGGTCTGAGGGCCTTTAGAAAGGTCCTGAGGGGCATTAGAAGGGTCTTGTGGCCTTCATAAGGGTCCTGAAAGGCATTAGAAGGGTCTGGGGGCTTTTAGATGGGTCCTGAGGCAATCTAGAAGGGTCCGGGGGCCTTTACATGGGTCTTGAGGGTCATTAGAAGGGTGTGGAGGCCTTTAGAAAGGCCCTGAGGGGCTCTAGAAGGGTCTGGGGGCTATTAGAAGCGTCCTGAGGGGGTCCAGAAGGGTCTGGGGGCCTTTTTAAAGGCCCTCAGGGGGATTATAAGGGTCTCGCGGCCTTTAGAAAGGCCCTGAGTGGCATTAGAAGGGTCTGGGTGCTTTTAGAAATGACCTGAGGGGCATTAGAAGTGTAAGGGGGCCTTTAGAAAGGCCCTGTGGGGCATTAGAAGGGTCTGGGGGCCTTTAGAATGGTCCTGAGGGGGTCTAGAATGGTTTGTAGTCATTTAAAACTGCCCTGAGAGGCTCTACAAGGGTCTGGGTGCCTTTATAAGGGTCCTGAGGGGCATTAGAAGGTTCTGGGTGCCCTTATAAAAGCCCTGAGGGGAATTAGCAGGGTCTGGGGGACTTTAGAAGGGTCCTGAGGGGCTCTATAAGGGTCTGGGGGCCTTTAGAAGGGTCTTCAGGGGCTCTAGAAGGGTCTGGGGACCTTTAGAAAGGCCCTGTGGGGCATTAGAAGGGTCTGGGGCCTTTAGAATGCTCCTGAGGGGCAGTAGAAGGGTCTGGGGACCTTTATAAATGCCCTGACGGGCATTAGAATGGTCTGCGGGCCTTTAGAAGTGTCCTGAGGGGCTCTAGAATGGTCTGGGGGCCTTTATAAGGGTCCTGACGGGCTCTAGAAGGGTCTGGGAACCTTTATAAATGCCCTGAGGGGCATTAGAAGGGTCTGAGGGCCTTTAGAAAGGTCCTGAGGGGCATTAGAAGGGTCTTGTGGCCTTGATAAGGGTCCTGAAATGCATTAGAAGGGTCTGGGGGCTATTAGAAGCGTCCTGAGGGGGTCCAGAAGGGTCTGGGGGCCTTTTTAAAGGCCCTGAGGGGAATTATAAGGGTCTCGCGGCCTTTAGAAAGGCCCTGAGTGGCATTAGAAGGGTCTGCGTGCCTTTAGAAATGTCCTGAGGGCCTCTAGAAGGGTCTGGGGGCCTTCAGAAATGTCCTGAGGGGCATTAGAAGGGTATGGGGGCCTTTAGAAAGGCCCTGAGTGGCATTAGAAGGGTCTCTGGTCATATAGAAAGTCCCTGAGAGGTTCTAGAAATGTCTGGGGTACTTTAGAAAGGCCCTGAGGTGCATTAGAAGAGTCTGGGGGCCTTTATAAGGTCCTGAGGGGCATTAGAAGGGTCTGGGGGCTTTAAGAATTGTCCTGAGCGGGTCTAGAAGGATCTGGAGGCATTTAAAACTGTCCTGAGAGGCTCTAGAAGGGTCTGGGTGCCTTTATAAGGGTCCTGAGGGGCATTAGAAGATTCTGGGTGCCCTTATAAAAGCCCTGAGAGGAATTAGCAGGGTCTGGGGGACTTTAGAAGGGTCCTGAGGGGCTCTATAAGGGTCTGGGGGCCTTTAGAAAGGTCCTGAGGGGCAATAGAAGGGTCTTGTGGCCTTCATAAGGGTCCTGAAAGGCATTATAAGGGTCTGGGCGCTTTTTGATGGGTCCTGAGGAAATCTAGAAGGGTCTAGGGGCCTTTACATGGGTCTTGAGGGGCATTAGAATGGTCTGAGGGCCTTTAGAAAGGTCCTCAGGGGCATTAGAAGGGTCTGGGTGCCCTTATAAAAGCCCTGAGGGGAATTAGCAGGGTCTGGGGGACTTTAGAAGGGTCCAGAGGGGCTCTATAAGGGTCTGGGGGCCTTTAGAAGGGTCTTCAGGGGCTCTAGAGGGGTCTGGGGACCTTTAGAAAGGCCCTGTGGGGCATTAGAAGGGTCTGGGGGCCTTTTGAATGCTCCTGAGGGGCAGTAGAAGGGTCTGGGGACCTTTATAAGGGTCCTGACGGTCACTAGAATGGTCTGGAGACCTTTATAAGGGTCCTGAGGAGCTCTAGAAGGGTCTGAGAGCCTTTAGAAAGGTCCTGAGGTGCATTAGAAGGGTCTTGTGGCCTTCATAAGGGTCCTGAAAGGCATTAGAAGGGTCTGGGGGCTTTTAGATGGGTCCTGAGGCAATCTAGAAGGGTCTAGGGGCCTTTACATGGATCTTAAGGGTCATTAGAAGGGTGTGGAGGCCTTTAGTAAGGCCCTGAAAGGCATTAGAAGGATCTGGGGGCTATTAGATGGGTCCTTAGGCAATCTAGAAGGGTCTGGGGGCCTTTACATGGGTCTTGAGGGTCATTCGAAGGGTGTGGAGGCCTTTAGAAAGGCGCTGAGGGGCTCTAGAAGGGTCTGGGGGCTATTAGAAACATCCTGAGGGGGTGCAGAAGGGTCTGGGGGCCTTTTTAAAGGCCCTCAGTGGGATTATAAGCGTCTCGCGGCCTTTAGAAAGGCCCTGAGTGGCATTACAAGGGCCTGGGGTCATATAGAAAGACCCTGAGAGTTTCTAGAAGTGTCTGGGGTACTTTAGAAAGGCCCTGAGGGGCATTAGAAGGGTCTGGGGTACTTTAGAATGCTCCTGAGGGGCAGTAGAGTGGTCTGGGGACCTTTATAAAGGCCCTGACGGGCATTAGAATGGTCTGCTAGATTTAGAAGTGTCCTGAGGGGCTCTAGAATGGTCTGGGGGCCTTTATAAGGGTCCTGACGGGCTCTAGAAGGGTTTGGGAACCTTTATAAATGCCCTGAGGGGCATTAGAAGGGTCTGAGGGCCTTTGGAAAGGTCCTGAGGGGCATTAGAAGGGTCTTGTGGCCTTCATAAGGGTCCTGAAAGGCATTAGAAGGGTCTGGGGGCTTTTATATTGGTCCTGAGGCAATCTAGAAGGGTCTAGGGGCCTTTACATTGGTCTTGGGGGTCATTCGAAGGGTGTGGAGGCCTTTAGAAAGGCCCTGAGGGACTCTAGAAGGGTCTGGGGGCTATTAGAAGCGTCCTGAGGGGGTCCATAAGGGTCTGGGGGCCTTTTTAAAGGCCCTCAGGGGGATTATAAGAGTCTCGCGGCCTTTAGAAAGGCCCTGAGTGGAATTGCAAGGGCCTGGGGTCATATAGAAAGGCCCTGAGAGTTTCTAGAAGTGTCTGGGGTACTTTTTAAAGGCCCTGAGGGGCATTAGAAGGGTCTGGGGGCCTTCAGAATGGTCCTGAGGGGGTCTAGAAGGGTCTGGATGCATTTAAAACTGTCCTGAGAGGCTCTAGAAGGGTCTGGGTGCCTTTATAAGGGTCCTGAGGGGCATTAGAAGATTCTGGGTGCCCTTATAAAAGCCCTGAGGGGAATTAGCAAGGTCTGGGGGACTTTAGAAGGGTCCTGAGGGGCTCTATAAGGGTCTGGGGGCCTTTAGAAGGGTCTTCAGGGGCTCTAGAAGGGTCTGAGGACCTTTAGAAAGGCCCTGTGGGGCATTAGAAGAGTCTGGGGCCTTTAGAATGCTCCTGAGGGGCAGCAGAAGGGTCTGGGGACCTTTATAAAGGCCCTGACGGGCATTAGAATGGTCTGCGGGCCTTTAGAAGTGTCCTGAGGGGCTCTAGAATGGTCTGGGGTCCTTTATAAGGGTCCTGACGGGCTCTAGAAGGGTCTGGGAACCTTTATAAATGCCCTGAGGGGCATTAGAAGGGTCTGAGGGCCTTTAGAAAGGTCCTGAGTGGCATTAGAAGGGTCTTGTGGCCTTCATAAGGGTCCTGAAAGGCATTAGAAGGGTCTGGGGGCTTTTAGATGGGTCCTGAGGCAATCTAGATAGGTCTAGGCGCCTTTACATGGGTCTTGAGTGTCATTAGAAGGGTGTGGAGGCCTTTAGAAAGGCCCTGATAGGCTCTAGAAGGGTCTCGGGTCTATTAGAAGCGTCCTGAGGGGATCCAGAAGGGTCTGGGGGCCTTTTTAAAGGCCCTCAGGGGGATTATAAGGGTCTCGTGGCTTTTAGAAAGGCCCTGAGTGGCATTGCAAGGGTCTGGGATCATATAGAAAGGCCCTGAGAGGTTCTAGAAGTGTCTGGGTTACTTTAGAAAGGCCCTGAGGGGCATTAGAAGGGTCTGGGGGCCTTTAGAATGGTCCTCAGGGGGTCTAGAAGGGTCTGGAGGCATTTAAAACTGTCCTGAGAGGCTCTAGAAGGGTCTGGGTTCCTTTATAAGGGTCCTGAGAGGCATTAGAAGGGTCTGGGAGCCCTTATAAAAGCCCTGAGAGGAATTAACGGGGTCTGGGGGACTTTAGAAGGGTCCTGAGGGGCTCTATAAGTGTCTCGGGGCCTTTAGAAGGGTCTTCAGAGGCATTAGAAGGGTCTGGGTTCCCTTATAAAAGCCCTGAGGGGAATTAGCAGGGTCTGGGGGACATTAGAAGGGTCCTGCGGGGCTCTATAATGGTCTGGAGTCCTTTAGAAGGGTCTTCAGGGGTCTAGAAGGGTCTGGGGACCTTTAGAAAGGCCCTGTGGGGCATTAGAAGGGTCTGTGGGCCTTTAGAATGGTCCTGAGGGGGTCTAGAAGGGTCTGGAGGCATTTAAAACTGTCCTGAGATGCTCTACAAGGGTCTGGGTGCCTTTATAAGGGTCCTGAGGGGCATTAGAAGGGTCTGGGTGCCCTTATAATAGCCCTGAGAGGAATTAGCAGGGTCTGGGGGACTTTAGAATGATCCTGAGGGGCTCTATAAGGGTCTTGACGCCTTTAGAAGGGTCTTCAGGGGCTCTAGAAGGGTCTGGGGACCTTTATAAAGGCCCTGTGGGGCATTAGAAGGGTCTGGGGGCCTTTAGAATGGTCCTGAGGGGCTCTCTAAGGGTCTGGGGGCCTTTAGAAGGGTCTTCAGGGGCTCTAGAAGGGTCTCGGGACCTTTAGGGAGGCCCTCTGCGGCATTAGAATGGTCTGGGGGCCTTTAGAATGCTCCTGAGGGGCAGTAGAAGGGTCTGGGCACCTTTATAAGGCCCTGACGGGCATCAGAATGGTCTGCAGGCCTTTAGAATTGTCCTGAGGGTCTCTAGAATGGTCTGGGGGCCTTTATAAGGGTCCTGAGGGGCATTAGAAGGGTCTGGGGGCTTTTAGATGGGTCCTGAGGCAATCTAGAAGGGTCTGGGGGCCTTTACATGGGTCTTGAGAGTCATTAGAAGGGTGTGGATGACTTTAGAAAGGCGCTGAGGGGCTCTAGAAGGGTCTGGGGCCTATTAGAAGCGTCCTGAGGGGCTCTAGAATGGTCTGGGTACCTTTATAAGGGTCCTGAGGGGCATTAGAAGGGTCTGGGTGCCCTTATAAAAGCCCTGAGGGGAATTAGCAAGGTCTGGGGGACTTTAGAAGGGTCCTGAGGGGCTCTATAAGGGTCTGGGGGCCTTTAGAAGGGTCTTCAGGGGCTCTAGAAGGGTCTGAGGACCTTTAGAAAGGCCCTGTGGGGCATTAGAAGAGTCTGGGGCCTTTAGAATGCTCCTGAGGGGCAGCAGAAGGGTCTGGGGACCTTTATAAAGGCCCTGACGGGCATTAGAATGGTCTGCGGGCCTTTAGAAGTGTCCTGAGGGGCTCTAGAATGGTCTGGGGTCCTTTATAAGGGTCCTGACGGGCTCTAGAAGGGTCTGGGAACCTTTATAAATGCCCTGAGGGGCATTAGAAGGGTCTGAGGGCCTTTAGAAAGGTCCTGAGTGGCATTAGAAGGGTCTTGTGGCCTTCATAAGGGTCCTGAAAGGCATTAGAAGGGTCTGGGGGCTTTTAGATGGGTCCTGAGGCAATCTAGATAGGTCTAGGCGCCTTTACATGGGTCTTGAGTGTCATTAGAAGGGTGTGGAGGCCTTTAGAAAGGCCCTGATAGGCTCTAGAAGGGTCTCGGGTCTATTAGAAGCGTCCTGAGGGGATCCAGAAGGGTCTGGGGGCCTTTTTAAAGGCCCTCAGGGGGATTATAAGGGTCTCGTGGCTTTTAGAAAGGCCCTGAGTGGCATGACAAGGGTCTGGGGTCATATAGAAAGGCCCTGAGAGGTTCTAGAAGTGTCTGGGTTACTTTAGAAAGGCCCTGAGGGGCATTAGAAGGGTCTGTGGGCCTTTAGAATGGTCCTGAGGGGGTCTAGAAAGGTCTGGAGGCATTTAAAACTGTCCTGAGAGGCTCTAGAAGGGTCTGGGTTCCTTTAAAAGGGTCCTTAGGGGCATTAGAAGGGTCTGGGAGCCCTTATAAAAGCCCTGAGAGGAATTAACAGGGTCTTGGGGACTTTAGAAGGGTCCTGAGGGGCTCTATAAGTGTCTCGGGGCCTTTAGAAGGGTCTTCAGAGGCATTAGAAGGGTCTGGGTTCCCTTATAAAAGCCCTGAGGGGAATTAGCAGGGTCTGGGGGACATTAGAAGGGTCCTGCGGGGCTCTATAATGGTCTGGAGTCCTTTAGAAGGGTCTTCAGGGGTCTAGAAGGGTCTGGGGACCTTTAGAAAGGCCCTGTGGGGCATTAGATGGGTCTGTGGGCCTTTAGAATTGTCCTGAGGGGGTCTAGAATGGTCTGGAGGCATTTAAAACTGTCCTGAGATGCTCTACAAGGGTCTGGGTGCCTTTATAATGGTCATGAGCGGCATTAGAAGGGTCTGGGTGCCCTTATAATAGCCCTGAGAGGAATTAGCAGGGTCTGGGGGACTTTAGAATGATCCTGAGGGGCGCTATAAGGGTCTCGACGCCTTTAGAAGGGTCTTCAGGGGCTCTAGAAGGGTCTGGGGACCTTTAGAAAGGCCCTGTGGGGCATTAGAAGGGTCTGGGGGCCTTTAGAATTGTCCTGAGGGGCTCTATAAGGGTCTGGGGGCCTTTAGAAGGGTCTTCAGGGGCTCTAGAAGGGTCTGGGGACCTTTAGAAAGGCCCTGTGGGGCATTAGAAGGGTCTGGGGGCCTTTAGAATGCTCCTGAGGGGCAGTAGAAGGGTCTGGGGACCTTTAGAAAGGCCCTGACGGGCATTAGAATGGTCTGCGGGCCTTTAGAATTGTCCTGAGGGGCTCTAGAATGGTCTGGGGGCCTTTATAAGGGTCCTGACGAGCTCTAGAAGGGTTTGGGAACCTTTATAAATGCCCTGAGTGGCATTAGAAACGTCTGAGGTCCTGTAGAAAGGTCCTGAGGGGCATTAGAAGGGTCTTGTGACCTTCATAAGGGTCCTGAAAGGCATTAGAAGGGTCTGGGGGCTTTTAGATGGGTCCTGAGGCAATCTAGAAGGGTCTGGGGGCCTTTACATGGGTCTTGAGGGTCATTAGAAAGGTGTGGAGGCCTTTAGAAAGGCCTTGAGGGGCTCTAGAAGGGTCTGGGGGCTATTAGAAGAGTCCTGAGGGGGTCCATAAGGGTCTGGGGACTTTTTAGAGGACCTCAGGGGGATTATAAAGATCTCGCGGCCTTTAGAAAGGCCCTGAGTGGCATTACAAAGGTCTGGGGTCATATAGAAAGGCCCTGAGAGGTTCTAGAAGTGTCTGGGGTACTTTAGAAAGGCCCTGAGGTGGATTAGAAGGGTATGGGGGCCCTTAGAAAGGCCCTGAGGGGCATTATAGGCGTCTGGGGGCATATAGAAAGGCCCTGAGAGGTTCTAGACGTGTCTGGGGTACTTTAGAAAGGCCCTGAGGGGCATTAGAAGGGTCTGGGGGCCTTTAGAAGGGTCCTGAGGGGCATTAGAAGGGTCTGGGTGGCCTTTAGAATGGTCCTGAGGGGCTCTAGAAGGGTCTGGAGGCATTTAAAACTGTCCTGAGAGGCTCTAGATGGGTCTGGGAGGCTTTATAAGGGTCCTGAGGGGTATTAGAAGGGTCTGGGTGCCCTTATAAAAGCCCTGAAAGGAATTAGCAGGGTCTGGGGGTCTTTAGAAGGGTCCTGAGGGGCTCTGTAAGGGTCTGGGGGCCTTTAGAAGGGTCTTCAGGGGCTCTAGAAGGGTCTGGGGACCTTTAGAAAGGCCCTGTTGTGCATTAGAAGGGTCTGGGGGCCTTTAGAATGCTCCTGAGGGGCAGGTGAAGGGTCTGGGAACCTTTATAAAGGCCCTGACGGGCATTAGAATGGTCTGCAGGCCTTTAGAAGTGTCCTGAGGGGCTCTAGAATGGTCTGGGGGCCTTTATAAGGGTCCTGACAGGCTCTAGAAGGGTCTGGGAACCTTTATAAATGCCCTGAGGGGCATTAGAAGGGTCTGAGTTCCTTTAGAAAGGTCCTGAGGGGCATTAGAATGGTCTTGTGGCCTTCATAAGGGTCCTGAAAGGCATTAGAAGGGTCTGGGGGCTTTTAGATTGGTCCTGAGGCAATCTAGATGGGTCTAGGGGCCTTTACATGGGCCTTGAGAGTCATTAGAAGGGTGTGGAGTCCTTTAGAAAGGCCCTGAGGGGCTCTAGAAGGGTCTGGGGGCTATTAGAATCGTCCTGAGGGGGTACAGAAGGGTCTGGGGGCCTTTTTAAAGGCCCTCAGGGGGATTATAAGGGTCTCGCGGCCTTTAGAAAGGCCCTGAGTGGCATTACAAGGGTCTGGGGTCATATAGAAAGGCCCTGAGAGGTTCTAGAAGTGTCTGGGGTACTTTAGAAAGGCCCTGAGGGGCATTAGAAGGGTCTGTGGGCCTTTAGAATGGTCCTGAGGGGGTCTAGAAGGGTCTGGAGGCATTTAAAACTGTCCTGAGAGGCTCTAGAAGGGTCTGGGTGCCTTTATAAGGGTCCTGAGGGGCATTAGAAGGGTTTGGGTGCCCTTATAAAAGCCCTGAGTTGAATTAGCAGGGTCTGGGGGACTTTAGAATTGTCCTGAGGGGCTCGAGAAGGGTCTGGGGGACTTTAGAAGGGTCTTCAGGGGCTCTAGATGGGTCTGGGGACATTTAGAAAGGCCCTGAGGGGCATTAGAAGGGTCTGTGGGCCTTTAGAATGGTCCTGAGGGGGTCTAGAAGGGTCTGGAGGCATTTAAAACTGTCCTGAGAGGCTCTAGAAGGGTCTAGGTGCCTTTATAAGGGTCCTGAGGGGCATTAGAAGATTCTGGGTGCCCTTATTAAAGCCCTGAGGGGAACTAGCAGGGTCTGGGGGACATTAGAAGGGTCCTGAAGGTCTCTATAAGCGTCTGGGGGCCTTTAGAAGGGTCTTCAGGGGCTCTAGATAGGTCTGGGGACCTTTAGAAAGGCCCTGTGGGGCATTAGAAGGGTCTGGGGGCCTTTAGAATGCTCTTCAGGGGCAGTAGAAGGGTCTGGGGACCTTTAGAAAGGCCCTGTGGGGCATTAGAATGGTCTGCGTGCCTTTATAAGGGTCCTGACGGGCTCTAGGAGGGTCTGGGAACCTTTATAAATGCCCTGAGGGGCATTAGAAGGGTCTGAGGGCCTTTAGAATGCTCCTGAGGGGCAGTAGAAGGGTCTGGGGACATTTATAAGTGTCCTGTCCGGCTCTAGAATGGTCTGGGAACATTTATATATGCCCTGAGGGGCATTAGAAGGGTCTGAGGGCCTTTAGAAAGGTTCTGAGGGGCATCAGAAAGGTCTTGTGGCCTTCATAAGGGTCCTGAAAGGCATTAGAAGGGTCTGGGGGCTTTTAGATGGGTCCTGAGGCAATCTAGAAGGGTCTGGCGGCCTTTACATGGGTCTTGAGGGTCATTAGAAGGGTGTGGAGTCCTTTAGAAAGGCCCTGAGGGGCTCTAGAAGGGTCTGGGGGCTATTAGAAGCTTCCTGATGGGGTCCAGAAGGGTCAGGGGCCTTTTTAAAGGCCCTCAGGGGGATTATAAGGGTCTCGCGGCCTTTAGAAAGGCCCTGAGTGGAATTACAATGGTCTGGGGTCATTTAGAAAGGCCCTGAGAGGTTCTAGAAGTGTCTGGGGTACTTTAGAAAGGCCCTGAGGGGCATTAGAAGGGTCTGGGGTCCTTTAGAATGGTCCTGAGTGGTTCTAGAAGGGTCTGGAGGCATTTAAAACTGTCCTGAGAGGCTCTAGAAGGGTCTGGGTGCCTTTATAAGGGTCCTGAGGGGCATTAGAAGATTCTGGGTGCCCTTATAAAAGCCCTGAGGGGAACTAGCAGGGTCTGGGGGACTTTAGAAGGGTCCTGAGGGGCTCTATAAGGGTCTGGGGACCTTTAGAAGGGTCTTCAGGGGCTCTAGAAGCGTCTGGGGACCTTTAGAAAGGCCCTGTTGTACATTAGAAGGGTCTGGGGGCCTTTAGAATGCTCCTGAGGGGCAGGTGAATGGTCTGGGAACCTTTATAAAGGCCCTGACGGGCATTAGAATGGTCTGCGGGCCTTTAGAAGTGTCCTGAGGGGCTCTAGAATGGTCTGGGGGCCTTTATAAGGGTCCTGACAGGCTCTAGAAGGGTCTGGGAACCTTTATAAATGCCCTGAGGGGCATTAGAAGGGTCTGAGTGCCTTCAGAATGGTCCTGAGGGGCATTAGAAGGGTGTGGAGGCCTTTAGAAAGGCCCTGAGGGGTTCTAGAAGGGTCTGGGGGCTATTAGAAGCTTCCTGAGGGGGTCCAGAAGGGTCTGGGGGCCTTTTTAATGGCCCTCAGGGGGATTATAAGGGTCTCGCGGCCTTTAGAAAGGCCCTGAGTGGCATTACAAGGGTCTGGGGTCATATAGAAAGGCCCTGAGAGGTTCTAGAAGTGTCTGGGGTACTTTAGAAAGGCCCTGAGGTGGATTAGAAGGGTATGGGGGCCTTTAGAAAGGCCCTGAGGGGCATTATAGGCGTCTGGGGGCATATAGAAAGGCCCTGAGAGGTTCTAGATGTGTCTGGGGTACTTTAGAAAGGCCCTGAGGGGCATTAGAAGGGTCTGGGGGCCTTTAGAAGGGTCCTGAGGGGCATTAGAAGGGTCTGGGTGGCCTTTAGAATGGTCCTGAGGGGCTCTAGAAGGGTCTGGAGGCATTTAAACCTGTCCTGAGAGGCTCTAGATGGGTCTGGGAGGCTTTATAAGGGTCCTGAGGGGGATTAGAAGGGTCTGGGTGCCCTTATAAAAGCCCTGAAAGGAATTAGCAGGGTCTGGGGGTCTTTAGAAGGGTCCTGAGGGGATCTGTAAGGGTCTGGGGGCCTTTAGAAGGGTCTTCAGGGGCTCTAGAAGGGTCTGGGGACCTTTAGAAAGGCCCTGTGGGGCATTAGAAGGGTCTGGGGGCCTTTAGAATGCTCCTGAGGGGCAGGTGAAGGGTCTGGGAACCTTTATAAAGGCCCTGACGGGCATTAGAATGGTCTGCAGGCCTTTAGAAGTGTCCTGAGGGGCTCTAGAATGGTCTGGGGGCCTTTATAAGGGTCCTGACAGGCTCTAGAAGGGTCTGGGAACCTTGATAAATGCCCTGAGGGGCATTAGAAGGGTCTGAGTTCCTTTAGAAAGGTCCTGAGGGGCATTAGAATGGTCTTGTGGCCTTCATAAGGGTCCTGAAAGGCATTAGAAGGGTCTGGGGGCTTTTAGATTGGTCCTGAGGCAATCTAGAAGGGTCTAGGGGCCTTTACATGGGTCTTGAGAGTCATTAGAAGGGTGTGGAGTCCTTTAGAAAGGCCCTGAGGGGCTCTAGAAGGGTCTGGGGGCTATTAGAATCGTCCTGAGGGGGTACAGAAGGGTCTGGGGGCCTTTTTAAAGGCCCTCAGGGGGATTATAAGGGTCTCGCGGCCTTTAGAAAGGCCCTGAGTGGCATTACAAGGGTCTGGGGTCATATAGAAAGGCCCTGAGAGGTTCTAGAAGTGTCTGGGGTACTTTAGAAAGGCCCTGAGGGGCATTAGAAGGGTCTGTGGGCCTTTAGAATGGTCCTGAGGGGGTCTAGAAGGGTCTGGAGGCATTTAAAACTGTCCTGAGAGGCTCTAGAAGGGTCTGGGTGCCTTTATAAGGGTCCTGAGGGGCATTAGAAGGGTTTGGGTGCCCTTATAAAAGCCCTGAGTGGAATTAGCAGGGTCTGGGGGACTTTAGAATTGTCCTGAGGGGCTCGAGAAGGGTCTGGGGGACTTTAGAAGGGTCTTCAGGGGCTCTAGATGGGTCTGGGGACCTTTAGAAAGGCCCTGTGGGGCATTAGAAGGGTCTGTGGGCCTTTAGAATGGTCCTGAGGGGGTCTAGAAGGGTCTGGAGGCATTTAAAACTGTCCTGAGAGGGTCTAGAAGGGTCTGGGTGCCTTTATAAGGGTCCTGAGGGGCATTAGAAGATTCTGGGTGCCCTTATTAAAGCCCTGAGGGGAACTAGCAGGGTCTGGGGGACATTAGAAGGGTCCTGAAGGTCTCTATAAGGGTCTGGGGGCCTTTAGAAGGGTCTTCAGGGGCTCTAGAAGGGTCTGGGGACCTTTAGAAAGGCCCTGTGGGGCATTAGAAGGGTCTGGGGGCCTTTATAAGGGTCCTGAGGGGCATTAGAAGATTCTGGGTGCCCTTATAAAAGCCCTGAGGGGAACTAGCAGGGTCTGGGGGACTTTAGAAGGGTCCTGAGGGGCTCTATAAGGGTCTGGGGGCCTTTAGAAGGGTCTTGAGGGGCTCTAGAAGGGTCTGGGGACATTTAGAAAGGCCCTGTGGGGCATTAGAAGGGTCTGGGGGCCTTTAGAATGCTCTTCAGGGGCAGTAGAAGCGTCTGGGGACCTTTAGAAAGGCCCTGTGGGGCATTAGAATGGTCTGCGTGCCTTTATAAGGGTCCTGACGGGCTCTAGAAGGGTCTGGGAACCTTTATAAATGCCCTGAGGGGCATTAGAAGGGTCTGAGGGCCTTTAGAATGCTCCTGAGGGGCAGTAGAAGGGTCTGGGGACATTTATAAGTGTCCTGACCGGCTCTAGAATGGTCTGGTAACATTTATATATGCCCTGAGGGGCATTAGAAGGGTCTGAGGGCCTTTAGAAAGGTTCTGAGGGGCATCAGAAAGGTCTTGTGGCCTTCATAAGGGTCCTGAAAGGCATTAGAAGGGTCTGGGTGCTTTTAGATGGGTCCTGAGGAAATCTAGAAGGGTCTAGGGGCCTTTACATGGGTCTTGAGGGTCATTAGAAGGGTATGGAGGCCTTTAGAAAGGCCCTGAAAGGCATTAGAAGGGTCTGGGGGCTTTTAGATGGGTCCTGAGGCAATCTAGAAGGGTCTGGCGGCCTTTACATGGGTCTTGAGGGTCATTAGAAGGGTGTGGAGTCCTTTAGAAAGGCCCTGAGGGGCTCTAGAAGGGTCTGGGGGCTATTAGAAGCTTTCTGAGGGGGTCCAGAAGGGTCAGGGGCCTTTTTAAAGGCACTCAGGGGGATTATAAGGGTCTCGCGGCCTTTAGAAAGGCCCTGAGTGGAATTACAATGGTCTGGGGTCATTTAGAAAGGCCCTGAGAGGTTCTAGAAGTGTCTGGGGTACTTTAGAAAGGCCCTGAGGGGCATTAGAAGGGTCTGGGGTCCTTTAGAATGGTCCTGAGGGGTTCTAGAAGGGTCTGGAGGCATTTAAAACTGTCCTGAGAGGCTCTAGAAGGGTCTGGGTGCCTTTATAAGGGTCCTGAGGGGCATTAGAAGATTCTGGGTGCCCTTATAAAAGCCCTGAGGGGAACTAGCAGAGTCTGGGGGACTTTAGAAGGGTCCCGAGGGGCTCTATAAGGGTCTGGGGGCCTTTAGAAGGGTCTTCAGGGGCTCTAGAAGGGTCTGGGGACCTTTAGAAAGGCCCTGTGGGGCATTAGAAGGGTCTGGGGGCCTTTAGAATGCTCCTGACGGGCAGGTGAAGGGTCTGGGAACCTTTATAAAGGCCCTGACGGGCATTAGAATGGTCTGCGGGCCTTTAGAAGTGTCCTGAGGGGCTCTAGAATGGTCTGGAGGCCTTTATAAGGGTCCTGACAGGCTCTAGAAGGGTCTGGGAACTTTTATAAATGCCCTGAGGGGCATTAGAAGGGTCTGAGTGCCTTTAGAAAGGTCCTGAGGGGCATTAGAAGGGTCTTGTGGCCTTCATAATGGTCCTGAAAGGCATTAGAAGGGTCTGGGGACTTTTAGATGGGTCCTGAGGCAATCTAGAAGGGTCTAGGGGCCTTTACATGGGCCTTGAGAGTCATTAGAAGGGTGTGGAGGCCTTTAGAAAGGCCCTGAGGGGTTCTAGAAGGGTCTGGGGGCCTTTAGAATGCTCTTCAGGGGCAGTAGAAGGGTCTGGGGACCTTTAGAAAGGCCCTGTGGGGCATTAGAATGGTCTGCGGGCCTTTAGAAGTGTCCTGACGGGCTCTAGAAGGGTCTGGGAACCTTTATAAATGCCCTGAGGGGCATTAGAAGGGTCTGAGGGCCTTTAGAATGCTCCTGAGGGGCAGTAGAAGGGTCTGGGGACATTTATAAGTGTCCTGACCGGCTCTAGAAGGGTCTGGGAACCTTTATATATGCCCTGAGGGGCATTAGAAGGGTCTGATGGCCTTTAGAAAGGTTCTGAAGGGCATCAGAAAGGTCTTGTGGCCTTCATAAGGGTCCTGAAAGGCATTAGAAGGGTCTGGGTGCTTTTAGATGGGTCCTGAGCCAATCTAGAATGGTCTAGGGGCCTTTACATGGGTCCTGAGGGTCATTACAAGGGTGTGGATGCCTTTAGAAAGGCCCTGAAAGGCATTAGAAGGGTCTGGTGGCTTTTAGATGGGTCCTGAGGCAATCTAGAAGGGTCTGGCGGCCTTTACATGGGTCTTGAGGGTCATTAGAAGGGTGTGGAGGCCTTTAGAAAGGCCCTGAGGGGCTCTAGAAGGGTCTGGGGGCTATTAGAAGCTTCCTGATGGCGTCCAGAAGGGTCTGGGGGCCTTTTTAAAGGCCCTCAGGGGGATTATAAGGGTCTCGCGGCCTTTAGAAAGGCCCTGAGTGGCATTACAAGGGTCTGGGGTCATATAGAAAGGCCCTGAGAGGTTATAGAAGTGTCTGGGGTACTTTAGAAAGGCCCTGAGGGGCATTAGAACGGTCTGGGGTCCTTTAGAATGGTCCTGAGGGGTTCTAGAATGGTCTGGAGGCATTTAAAACTGTCCTGAGAGGCTCTAGAAGGGTCTGGGTGCCTTTATAAGGGTCCTGAGGGGCATTAGAAGATTCTGGGTGCCCTTATAAAAGCCCTGAGGGGAACTAGCAGGGTCTGGGGGACTTTAGAAGGGTCCTGAGGGGCTCTATAAGGGTCTGGGGGCCTTTAGAAGGGTCTTCAGGGGCTCTAGAAGGGTCTGGGGACATTTAGAAAGGCCCTGAGGGGCATTAGAAGGGTCTGGGGGCATTTAGAATGCTCCTGAGGGGCAGTAGAAGGGTCTGGGGACCTTTAGAAAGGCCCTGACGGGCATTAGAATGGTCTGCGGGCCTTTAGAAGTGTCCTGAGGGGCTCTAGAATGGTCTGGGGGCCTTTATAAGGGTCCTGACGGGCTCTAGAAGGGTCTGGGAACCTTTATAAATGCCCTGAGGGGCATTAGAAGGGTCTGAGGTCCTTTAGAAAGGTCCTGAGGGGCATTAGAAGGGTCTTGTGGACTTCATAATGGTCCTGAAAGGCATTGGAAGGGTTTTGGGGCTTTTAGATGGGTCCTGAGGCAATCTAGAATGGTCTGGGGTCCTTTACATGGGTCTTGAGGGTCATTAGAATGGTGTGGAGGCCTTTAGAAAGGCCCTGAATGGCATTAGAAGGGTCTGGGTGCTTTTAGATTGGTCCTGAGGCAATCTAGAAGGGTCTGGGGGCCTTTACATGGGTCTTGAGGGTCATTAGAAGGGTGTGGAGGCCTTTAGAAAGGCCCTGAGGGGCTCTAGAAGGGTCTGGGGGCTATTAGAAGCGTCCTGAGGGCGTCCAGAAGGGTCTGGGGGCCTTTTTAAAGGCCCTCAGGGGGATTATAAGGGTCTCGCGGCCTTTAGAAAGGCCCTGAGTGGCATTAGAAGGGTCTGGGTGCCTTTAGAAATGACCTGAGGGGCATTAGAAGGGTATGGGGGCCTTTAGAAAGGCCCTGAGGGGCATTAGAAATGGTCTGGGGGCCTTTAGAATGGTCCTGAGGGGGTCTAGAAGGGTGTGGACGCATTTAAAACTGTCCTGTGAGGCTCTAGAATGGTCTGGGTGCCTTTATAAGGGTCCTGAGGGGCATTAGAAGGGTCTGGGTGCCCTTATAAAAGCCCTGAGGGGAATTAGCAGGGTCTGGGGGACTTTAGAAGGGTCCTGAGGGGCTCTATAAGGGTCTGGGGGCCTTTAGAAGGGTCTTCAGGGGCTCTAGAAGGGTCTGGGGACCTTTAGAAAGGCCCTGTGGGGCATTAGAAGGGTCTGGGGGTCTTTAGAATGCTCCTGAGGGGCAGTAGAAGGGTCTGGGGACCTTTGTAAAGGCCCTGACGGGCATTAGAATGGTCTGCGGGATTTAGAAGTGTCCTGAGGGGCTCTAGAATGGTCTGGGGGCCTTTATAAGGGTCCTGACGGGCTCTAGAAGGGTCTGGGAACCTTTATAAATGCCCTGAGGGGCATTAGAAGGGTCTGAGGGCCTTTAGAAAGGTCCTGAGGGGCATTAGAAGGGTCTTGTGGCCTTCATAAGGGTCCTGAAAGGTATTAGAAGGGTCTGGGGGCTTTTAGATGGGTCCTGAGGCAATCTAGAAGGGTCTGGGGGCCTTTACATGGGTCTTGATGGTCATTAGAAGGGTGTGGAAGCCTTTAGAAAGGCCCTGAGGGGCTCTAGAAGGGTCTGGGGGCTATTAGAAGTGTCCTGAGGGGGTCCAGAAGGGTCTGGTGGCCTTTTAAAGGCCCTCAGGGGGATTATAAGGGTCTTGCGGCCTTTAGAAAGGCTCTGAGTGGCATTACAAGGGTCTGGGTTCTTATAGAAAGGCCTTGAGAGGTTCTAGAAGTGTCTGGTTTACTTTAGAAAGCCCCTGAGGGGCATTAGAAGGGTCTGGGGGCCTTTAGAATGGTCCTGAGGGTGTCTAGAAGGGTCTGGACGCATTTAAAACTGTCCTGAGAGGCTCTAGAAGGGTCTGGGTGCATTTATAATGGTCCTGAGGGGCATTAGAAGATTCTGGGTGCCCTTATAAAAGCCCTGAGGGGAACTAGCAGGGTCTGGGGGACTTTAGAAGGGTCCTGAGGGGTCTATAAGGGTCTGGGGGCCTTTAGATTGGTCTTCAGGGGCTCTAGAAGGGTCTGGGGACCTTTAGAAAGGCCCTGTGGGGCATTAGAAGGGTCTGGAAGCCTTTAGAATGCTCCTGAGGGGCAGTAGAAGGGTCTGGGGACCTTTAGAAAGGCCCTGACGGGCATTAGAATGGTCTGCGGGCCTTTAGAAGTGTCCTGAGGGGCTCTAGAATGGTCTGGGGGCCTTTATAAGGGTCCTGACGGGCTCTAGAAGGGTCTGGGAACCTTTATAAATGCCCTGAGGGGCATTAGAAGGGTCTGAGGGCCTTTAGAAAGGTCCTGAGGGGCATTAGAAGGGTCTTGTGGCCTTCATAAGGGTCCTGAAAGGCATTAGAAGGGTCTGGGGGCTTTTAGATGGGTCCTGAGGCAATCTAGAAGGGTCTGGGGGCCTTTACATGGGTCTTGAGGGTCATTAGAAGGGTGTGGAGGCCTTTAGAAAGGTCCTGAGGGGCTCTAGAAGGGTCTGGGGGCTATTAGAAGCATCCTGAGGGGGTCCAGAAGGGTCTGGGGGCCTTTTTAAAGGCCCTCAGTGGGATTATAAGGGTCTCGCTGCCTTTAGAAAGGCCCTGAGTGGCATTACAAGGGCCTGGGGTCATATAGAAAGGCATTGAGAGGTTCTAGAAGTGTCTGGGGTACTTTAGAAAGGCCCTGAGGGACATTAGAAGGGTCTGGGGGCCTTTAGAATGGTCCTGGGGGGTTCTAGAAGGGTCTTTAGGCATTTAAAACTGTCCTGAGAGGCTCTAGAAGGGTCTGGGTGCCTTTATAAGGGTCCTGAGGGGCATTAGAAGTGTCTGGGTGCCCTTATAAAAGCCCTGAGGGGAATAAGCAGGGTCTGGGGGACTTTAGAAGGGTCCTGAGGGGCTCTATAAGGGTCTGGGGGCCTTTAGAATGGTCTTCAGGGGCTCTAGAAGGGTCTGGGGACTTTTAGAAAGGCCCTGTGGGGCATTAGAAGGGTCTGGGGGCCTTTAGAATGCTCCTGAGGGGCAGTAGAAGGGTCTGGGGACCTTTATAAGTGTCCTGACGTGATCTAGAATGGTCTGGGAACCTTTATAAATGCCCTGAGTGGCATTAGAAGGGTCTAAGGGCTTTTAGAATGGTCCTGAGGGGCATTAGAAGGGTCTTGTGGCCTTAATAAGGGTCCTGAAAGGCATTAGAAGGGTCTGGGGGCTTTTAGATGGGTCCTGAGGCAATCTAGAAGGGTCTAGGGGCCTTTACATGGGTCTTGAGGGTCATGAGAAGGGTGTGGATGCCTTAGAAAGACCCTGAGGGGCTCTAGAAGGGTCTGGGGGCTATTAGAAGTGTCCAGAGGGGGTCGAGAAGGGTCTGGGGGCCTTTTTAAAGGCCCTCAGGGGGATTATAAGGGTCTCGCGGCCTTTAGAAAGGCCCTGAGTGGCATTACAGGGGTCTGGGTTGATATAGAAAGGCCCTGAGAGGTTCTAGAAGCGTCTGGTTTACTTTAGAAAGGCCCTTAGGGGCATTAGAAGGGTCTGGGTGCCTTTAGAATGGTCCTGACGGGGTCTAGAAGGGTCTGGAGGCATTTAAAACTGCACTGAGAGGCTCTAGAAGGGTCTGGGTGCCTTTATAAGGGTCCTGAGGGGCATTAGAAGATTCTGGGTGCCCTTATAAAAGCCCTGAGGGGAACTAGCAGGGTCTGGGGGACTTTAGAAGGGTCCTGAGGGGCTCTATAAGGGTCTGGGGGCCTTTAGAAGGGTCTTCAGGGGCTCTAGAAGGGTCTGGGGACCTTTAGAAAGGCCCTGTGGGGCATTAGAAGGGTCTGAGGGCCTTTAGAATGCTCCTGAGGGGCAGTAGAAGGGTCTGGGGACCTTTATAAAGGACCTGACGGGCATTAGAATGGTCTGCGGGCCTTTAGAAGTGTCCTGAGGGGCTCTAGAATGGTCTGGGGTCCTTTATAAGGGTCCTGACGGGCTCTAGAAGGGTCTGGGAACCTTTATAAATGCCCTGAGGGGCATTAGAAGGGTCTGAGGGCATTTAGAAAGGTCCTGAGGGGCATTAGAAGGGTCTTGTGGCCTTTATAAGGGTCCTGAAAGGCATTAGAAGGGTCTGGGGGCCTTTACATGGGTCTTGAGGGTCATTAGAAGGGTGTGGAGGCCTTTAGAAAGGCCCTGAAAGGCATTAGAAGGGTCTGGGGGCTTTTAGATGGGTCTTGAGGCAATCTAGAAGGGTCTAGGGGCATTTACATGGGTCTTGAGGGTCATTAGAAGGGTGTGGAGGCCTTTAGAAAGGCCCTGAAAGGCATTAGAAGGGTCTGAGGGCCTTTGGAAAGGTCCTGAGGGGCATTAGAAGGGTCTGAGGGCCTTTAGAAAGGTCCTGAGGGGCATTAGAAGGGTCTGAGGGCCTTTAGAAAGGTCCTGAGGGGCATTAGAAGGGTCTGGGGGCTTTTAGATGGGTCCTTATGCAATCTAGAAGGGTCTGGGGGCTTTACATGGGTCTTGAGGGTCATTAGAAGGGTGTGGAGGCCTTTAGAAAGGCCCTGAGGGGCTCTAGAAGGGTCTGGGGGCTATTAGAAGCGTCCTGAGGGGGTCCAGAAGGGTCTGGGGGCCTTTTTAAAGGCCCTCAGGGGGACTATAAGGGTCTCGCTGCCTTTAGAAAGGCCTTAGTGGCATTACAAGGGCCTGGGGTCATATAGAAAGGCCCTGAGAGGTTCTAGACGTGTCTGGGGTAATTTAGAAAGGCCCTGAGGGGCATTAGAAGGGTCTGGGTGCCCTTATAAAAGCCCTGAGGGGAATTAGCAGGGTCTGGGGGACTTTAGAAGTGTCCTAAGGGGTTCTATAAGGGTCTGGGGGCCTTTAGAAGGGTCTTCAGGGGCTCTAGAAGGGTCTGGGGTCCTTTAGAAAGGCCCTGTGGGGCATTAGAAGGGTCTGGGGGCCTTTAGATTGCTCCTGAGGGGCAGTAGAAGGGTCTGGGGACCTTTAGAAAGGCCCTGACGGGCATTAGAATGGTCTGCGGGCCTTTAGAAGTGTCCTGAGGGGCTCTAGAATGGTCTGGGGGCCTTTATAAGGGTCCTGACGTGCTCTAGAAGGGTCTGGGAACCTTTATAAATGCCCTTAGGGGCATTAGAAGGGTCTGAGGGCCTTTATAAATGCCCTGAGGGGCATTAGAAGGGTCTGAGGGCCTTTAGAAAGGTCCTGAGGGGCATTAGAAGGGTCTGAGGGCCTTTAGAAAGGTCCTGAGGGGCATTAGAAGGGTCCTGAGGGGCATTAGAAAGGTCCTGAGGGGCATTAGAAGGGTCTTGTGGCCTTCATAAGGGTCCTGAAAGGTATTAGAAGGGTCTGGGGTCTTTTAGATGGGTCCTGAGGCAATCTAGAAGGGTCTAGGGGCCTTTACATGGGTCTTGAAGGGTCATTAGAAGGGTGTGGAGGCCTTTAGAAAGGCCCTGATAGGCTCTAGAAGGGTCTGGGGGCTATTAGAAGCGTCCTGAGGGGATCCAGAAGGGTCTGGGGGCCTTTTTAAAGGCCCTCAGGGGGATTATAAGGGTCTCGCGGCCTTTAGAAAGGCCCTGAGTGGCATTACAAGGCCTGGGGTCATATAGAAAGGCCCTGAGAGGTTCTAGAAGCGTCTGGTTTACTTTAGAAAGGTCCTGAGGGGCATTAGAAGGGTCTGGGTGCCTTTAGAATGGTCCTGAGGGGGTCTAGAAGGGTCTGGAGGCATTTAAAACTGTCCTGAGAGGCTCTAGACGGGTCTGGGGGCCTTTATAAGGCTCCTGAGGGGCATTAGAAGATTCTGGGTGCCCTTATAAAAGCCCTGAGGGGAACTAGCAGGGTCTGGGGGACTTTAGAAGGGTCCTGAGGGGCTCTATAAGGGTCTGGGGGCCTTTAGAAGGGTCTTGAGGGGCTCTAGAAGGGTCTGGGGACCTTTAGAAAGGCCCTGTGTGGCATTAGAAGGGTCTGGGGTCCTTTAGAAGGTCTTCAGGGGCTCTAGAAGGGTCTGGGGACCTTTATAAAGGCCCTGACGGCATTAGAATGGTCAGCGGGCCTTTAGAAGTGTCCTGAGGGGCTCTAGAATGGTCTGGGGGCCTTTATAAGGGTCCTGACGGGCTCTAGAAGGGTCTGGGAAGCTTTATAAATGCCCTGAGGGGCATTAGAAGGGTCTGAGGGCCTTTAGAATGGTCCTGAGGGGCATTAGAATGGTCTTGTGGCCTTCATAAGGGTCCTGAAAGGCATTAGAAGGGTCTGGGGGCTTTTAGATGGGTCCTGAGGCAATCTAGAAGGGTCTGGGGGACTTTACATGGGTCTTGAGGGTCATTAGAAGGGTGTGGAGGCCTTTAGAAAGGCCCTGAAAGGCATTAGAAGGGTCTGGGGTCTATTAGAAGTGTCCTGAGGGGGTCCAGAAGGGTCTGGAGGCCTATTTAAAGGCCCTCAGGGGGATTCTAAGGGTCTCGTGGCCTTATAGAAAGGCCCTGAGTGGCATTAGAAGGGTCTGGGTGCCTTTAGAAATGACCTGAGGGGCATTAGAAGGGTCTGGTGGCCTTTATAATGCTCCTGAGGGGCAGTAGAAGGGTCTGGGGACCTTTGTAAGTGTCCTGACGGGCTCTAGAAGGGTCTGGGAACCTTTATAAATGCCCTGAGGGGCATTAGAAGGGTCTGAGGGCCTTTAGAAAGGTCCTGATGGGCATTAGAAGGGTCTTGTGGCCTTCATAAGGGTCCTGAAAGGCATTAGAAGGGTCTGGGGGCTTTTAGATGGGTCCTGAGGCAATCTAGAAAGGTCTAGGGGCCTTTACATGGGTCTTGAGGGTCATTAGAAGGGTGTGGAGGCCTTTAGAAAGGCCCTGATGGGCTCTAGAAGGGTCTGGGGGCTATTAGAAGCGTCCTGAGGGGATCCAGAATGGTCTTGGGGCCTTTTTAAAGGCCTTCAGGGGGATTATAAGGGTCTCGCGGCCTTTAGAATGACACTGAGTGGCATTAGAAGGGTGTGGGTGCCTTTAGAAATGACCTGAGGGGCATTAGAAGGGTCTGGTTTACTTTAGAATTGTCCTGAGGGGCATTAGAAGGGTCTGGGGGCCTTTAGAATGGTCCTGAGGGGGTCTAGAAGGGTCTGGAGGCATTTAAAACTGTCCTGAGAGGCTCTAGACGGGTCTGGGGGCCTTTATAAGGCTCCTGAGGGGCATTAGAAGATTCTGGGTGCCCTTATAAAAGCCCGGAGGGGAATTAGCAGGGTCTGGGGGCCTTTAGAGGGGTCCTGAAGGGCTCTATAAGGGTCTTGGGGCCTTTAGAAGGGTCTTCAGCGGATCTAGAAGGGTCTGGGGACCTTTAGAAAGGCCCTGTGGGGCATTAGAAGGGTCTGGGGGCTTTTAGAAGGCTCCTCAGGGGCAGTAGAAGGGTCTGGGGACCTTTAGAAAGGCCCTGACGTGCATTAGAATGGTCTGCAGGCCTTTAGAAGTGTCCTGAGGGGCTCTAGATTGGTCTGGGGGCCTTTATAAGGGTCCTGACGGGCTCTAGAAGGGTCTGGGAACCTTTATAAATGCCCTGAGGGGCATTAGAAGGGTCTGAGGGCCTTTAGAAAGGTCCTGATGGGCATTAGAAGGGTCTTGTGGCCTTCATAAGGGTCCTGAAAGGCATTAGAAGGGTCTGGGGTCTTTTCGATGGGTCCTGAGGCAATCTAGAAGGGTCTAGGGGCCTTTACATGGGTCTTGAGGGTCATTAGAAGGGTGTGGAGGCCTTTAGAAAGGCCCTGAGGGGCTCTAGAAGGGTCTGGGGGCTATTAGAAGCGTCCTGAGTGGGTCCAGAATGGTCTGGGGGCCTTTTTAAAGGCCCTCAGGGGGATTATAAGGGTCTCGCGGCCTTTAGAATGACCCTGAGTGGCATTAGAAGGGTGTGGGTGCCTTTAGAAATGACCTGAGTGGTATTAGAAGGGTCTGGTTTACTTTAGAAATGTCCTGAGGGGCATTAGAAGGGTCTGGGGGCCTTTGGAATGGTCCTGAGCGGGACTAGAAGGGTCTGTAACATTTAAAACTGTCCTGAGAGTCTCTAGAAGGGTCTGGGTGCCTTTATAAGGGTCCTGAGGGGCATTAGAAGGGTCTGGGCGCCCTTATAAAAGCCCGGAGGGGAATTAGCAGGGTCTGGGGGCCTTTAGAGGGGTCCTGAAGGGCTCTATAAGGGTCTAGGGGCCTTTAGAAGGGTCTTCAGGGGATCTAGAAGGGTCTGGGTACCTTTAGAAAGGCCCTGTGGGGCATTAGAAGGGTCTGGGGGCCTTTAGAAGGCTCCTCAGGGGCAGTAGAAGGGTCTGGGGACCTTTATAAAGGCCCTGACGGGCATTAGAATGGTCTGCGGTCCTTTAGAAGTGTCCTGAGGGGCTCTAGAATGGTCTGGGGGCCTTTTTAAGGGTCCTGATGGGCTCTAGAAGGGTCTGGGAACCTTTATAAATGCCCTGAGGGGCATTAGAAGGGTCTGAGGGCCTTTAGAAAGGTCCTGAGGGGCATTAGAAGGGTCTTGTGGCCTTCATAAGGGTCCAGAAAGGCATTAGAAGGGTCTGGGGGCTTTTAGATGGGTCCTGAGGCAATCTAGAAGGGTCTGGGGGCCTTTACATGGGTCTTGAGGGTCATTAGAAGGGTGTGGAGGCCTTTAGAAAGGCCCTGAGGGGCTCTAGAAGGGTCTGGGGGTCATTAGAAGCGTCCTGAAGGGGTCCAGAAGGGTCTGGGGGCCTTTTTAAAGGCCCTCAGGGGGATTATAAGGGTCTCGCGGCCTTTAGAAAGGCCCTGAGTGGCATTAGAAGGGTCTGGGGGCCTTTATAATGCTCCTGAGGGGCAGTAGAAGGGTCTGAGGACCTTTATAAGTGCCCTGACGGGCTCTAGAATGGTCTGGGAACCTTTATAAATGCCCTGAGGGGCATTAGAAGCGTCTGAGGGCCTTTAGAAAGGTCCTGAGGGGCATTAGAAGGGTCTGAGGGCCTTTGGAAAGGTCCTGAGGGGCTCTAGAAGGGTCTGGGGGCTATTAGAAGCGTCCTGAAGGGGTCCAGAAGGGTCTGGGGGCCTTTTTAAAGGCCCTCAGGGGGATTATAAGGGTCTCGCGGCATTTAGAAAGGCCCTGAGTGGCATTAGAAGGGCCTGGGGTCATATAGAAAGGCCCTGAGAGGTTCTAGAAGCGTCTGGTTTACTTTAGAAAGGCCCTGAGGGGCATTAGAAGGGTCTGGGTGCCTTTAGAATGGTCCTGAGGGGGTCTAGAAGGGTCTGGAGGCATTTAAACCTGTCCTGAGAGGCTCTAGACGGGTCTGGGGGCCTTTATAAGGGTCCTGAGGGGCATTAGAAGATTCTGGGTGCCCTTATAAAAGCCCTGCGGGGAACTAGCAGGGTCTGGGGGACTTTAGAAGGGTCCTGAGGGGCTCTATAAGGGTCTGGGGGCCTTTAGAAGGGTCTTGAGGGGCTCTAGAAGGGTCTGGGGACCTTTAGAAAGGCCCTGAGGGGTATTAGAAGGGTCTGGGGGCCTTTAGAATGCTCCTGAGGTGCAGTAGAAGGGTCTGGGGACCTTTATAAAGGCCCTGACGGGCATTAGAATGGTCTGCGGGCCTTTAGAAGTGTCCTGAGGTGCTCTAGAATGGTCTGGGGGCCTTTATAAGGGTCCTGACGGGCTCTAGAAGGGTCTGGGAACCTTTATAAATGCCCTGAGGGGCATTAGAAGGGTCTGAGGGCCTTTAGAAAGGTCCTGAGGGGCATTAGAAAGGTCTGAGGGCCTTTAGAAAGGTCCTGAGGGGCATTAGAAGGGTCTGAGGGCATTTAGAAAGGTCCTGAGGGGCATTAGAAGGGTCTGGGGGCTTTTAGATGGGTCCTGATGCAATCTAGAAGGGTCTAGGGGCTTTACATGGGTCTTGAGGGTCATTAGAAGGGTGTGGAGGCCTTTAGAAAGGCCCTGAGGGGCTCTAGAAGGGTCTGGGGGCTATTAGAAGCGTCCTGAGGGCGTCCAGAAGGGTCTGGGGGCCTTTTTAAAGGCCCTCAGGGGGATTATAAGGGTCTTGCGGCCTTTAGAAAGGCCCTGAGTGGCATTAGAAGGGTCTGGGTGCCTTTAGAAATGACCTGAGGGGCATTAGAATGGTCTTGGGGCCTTTATAATGCTCCTGAGGGGCAGTAGAAGGGTCTGGGGACCTTTATAAGTGTCCTGACGGGCTCTAGAATGGTCTGGGAACCTTTATAAATGCCCTGAGGGGCATTAGAAGGGTCTGAGTGCCTTTAGAAAGGTCCTGAGGGGCATTACATGTGCCTGGGGACATATACAAAGGCCCTGAGATGTTCTAGAAGTGTCTGGGGTACTCTAGAAAGGCCCTGAGGGGCATTAGAAGGGTCTGGGGGCCTTTAGAATGGTCCTGAGGGGGTCTAGAAGGGTCTGGAGGCATTTAAAACTGTCCTGAGAGGCTCTAGAAGGGTCTGGGTGCATTTATAAGGGTCCTGAGGGGCATTAGAAGATTCTGGGTGCCCTTATAAAAGCCCTGAGGGGAACTAGCAGGGTCTGGGGGACTTTAGAAGGGTCCTCAGGGGCTCTATAAGGGTCTCGGGGCCTTTAGAAGGGTCTTCAGGGGCTCTAGAAGGGTCTGGGGACCTTTAGAAAGGCCCTGTGGGGCATTAGAAAGGTCTGGGGGCCTTTAGAATGCTCCTGAGGGGCAGGAGAATGGTCTGGGGACCTTTAGAAAGGCCCTGACGGGCATTAGAATGGTCTGCGGGCCTTTAGAAGTGTCCTGAGGGGCTCTAGAATGGTCTGGGGGCCTTTATAAGGGTCCTGACGGGCTCTAGAAGGGTCTGGGAACCTTTATAAATGCCCTGAGGGGTATTAGAAGGGTCTGAGGGCCTTTAGAAAGGTCCTGAGGGGCATTAGAAGGGTCTGGGGGCCTTTAGAAAGGTCCTGAGGGGCATTAGAAGGGTCTTGTGGCCTTCATAAGGGTCCTGAAAGGCATTAGAAGGGTCTGGGGTCTTTTCGATGGGTCCTGAGGCAATCTAGAAGGGTCTAGGGGCTTTACATGGGTCTTGAGGGTCATTAGAAGGGTGTGGAGGCCTTTAGAAAGGCCCTGAAAGGCATTAGAAGGGTCTGGGGTCTTTTCGATGGGTCCTGAGGCAATCTAGAAGGGTCTGGGGGCCTTTACATGGGTCTTGAGGGTCATTAGAAGGGTGTGGAGGCCTTTAGAAAGGCCCTGAGGGGCTCTAGAAGGGTCTGGGGTTTATTAGAAGCGTCCTGAGTGGGTCCAGAAGGGTCTGGGGGCCTTTTTAAAGGCCCTCAGGGGGATTATAAGGGTCTCGCGGCCTTTAGAAAGGCCCTGAGTGGCATTACAAGGGCCTGGGGTCATATAGAAAGTCCCTGAGAGGTTCTAGAAGCGTCTGGTTTACTTTAGAAAGGCCCTGAGGGGCATTAGAAGGGTCTGGGTGCCTTTAGAATGGTCCTGAGGGGGTCTAGAATGGTCTGGAGGCATTTAAACCTGTCCTGAGAGGCTCTAGACGGGTCTGGGGGCCTTTATAAGGGTCCTGAGGGGCATTAGAAGATTCTGGGTGCCCTTATAAAAGCCCTGAGGGGAACTAGCAGGGTCTGGGGGACTTTAGAAGGGTCCTCAGGGGCTCTATAAGGGTCTGGGGGCCTTTAGAAGGGTCTTCAGGGGCTCTAGAAGGGTCTGGGGACCTTTAGAAAGGCCCTGAGGGGTATTAGAAGGGTCTGGGGGCCTTTAGAATGCTCCTGAGGGGCAGGAGAAGGGTCTGGGGACCTTTATAAATGCCCTGACGGGCATTAGAATGGTCTGCGGGCCTTTAGAAGTGTCCTGAGGTGCTCTAGAAAGGTCTGGGGGCCTTTATTAGGGTCCTGACGGGATCTAGAAGGGTCTGGGAAGCTTTATAAATGCCCTGAGGGGCATTAGAAGGGTCTGAGGGCCTTTAGAAAGGTCCTGAGGGGCATTAGAAGGGTCTGAGGGCCTTTAGAAAGGTCCTGAGGGGCATTAGAAGGGTCTGAGGGCCTTTAGAAAGGTCCTGAGGGGCATTAGAAGGGTCTGAGGGCCTTTAGAAAGGTCCTGAGGGGCA
Organism: Coccyzus lansbergi; assembly: GCA_033558105.1. Taxonomy (NCBI): domain Eukaryota; kingdom Metazoa; phylum Chordata; class Aves; order Cuculiformes; family Coccyzidae; genus Coccyzus; species Coccyzus lansbergi. The sequence continues at coordinate 455,134 of JAUMJK010000213.1, read as the reverse complement.
TTAGAAGGGTCTGGGGGCTTTTAGATGGGTCCTTATGCAATCTAGAAGGGTCTAGGGGCTTTACATGGGTCTTGAGGGTCATTAGAAGGGTGTGGAGGCTTTTAGAAAGGCCCTGAGGGGCTCTAGAAGGGTCTGGGGGCCTTTTTAAAGGCCCTCAGGGGGATTATAAGGGTCTCGCGGCCTTTAGAAAGGCCCTGAGGGGCATTAGACGGGTCTGGGTGCCTTTAGAATGGTCCTTAGGGGGTCTAGAAGGGTCTGGAGGCATTTAAAACTGTCCTGAGAGGCTCTAGAAGGGTCTGGGTGCCTTTATAAGGGTCCTGAGGGGCATTAGAAGATTCTAGGTGCCCTTATAAAAGCCCTGAGGGGAACTAGCAGGGTCTGGGGGACTTTAGAAGGGTCCTGAGGGGCTCTATAAGGGTCTGGGGGCCTTTAGAAGGGTCTTCAGGGGCTCTAGAAGGGTCTGGGGACCTTTAGAAAGGCCCTGTGGGGCATTAGAAGGGTCTGGGGGCCTTTAGAATGCTCCTGAGTGGCAGTAGAAGGGTCTGGGGACCTTTATAAATGCCCTGACGGGCATTAGAATGGTCTGCGGGCCTTTAGAAGTGTCCTGAGGGGCTCTAGAATGGTCTGGGGGCCTTTATAAGGGTCCTGACGGGCTCTAGAAGGGTCTGGGAACATTTATAAATACCCTGAGGGGCATTAGAAGGGTTTTACGGCCTTTTGAAAGGTCCTGAGGGGCATTACAAGGGACTTGTGGCCTTCATAAGGGTCCTGAAAGGCATTAGAATGGTCTGGAGGCTTTTAGATGGGTCCTGAGGCAATCTAGAAGGGTCTAGGGGCCTTTACATGGGACTTTAGGGTCATTAGAAGGGTGTGGAGGCGTTTAGAAAGGCCCTGAAAGGCATTAGAAGGGTCTGGGGGCTTTTAGATGGGTCCTGAGGCATTCTAGAAGGGTCTGGGGGCCTTTACATGGGTCTTGAGGGTCATTAGAAGGGTGTGGAGGACTTTAGAAAGGCCCTGAAGGGCTCTAGAAGGGTCTGGGGGCTATTAGAAGCGTCCTTAGGGGGTCTAGAAGGGTCTGGGGGCCTTTTTAAAGGCCCTCAGGGGGATTATAAGGGTCTCGCGGCCTTTAGAAAGGCCCTGAGTGGCATTAGAAGGGTCTGGGTGCCTTTAGAAAAGACCTGAGGGGCATTAGAAGGGTATGGGGGCCTTTAGAAAGGCCCTGAGGGGCATTAGAAGGGTCTGGGGGCCTTTAGAATGGTCCTGAGCGGGTCTAGAAGGGTCTGGAGGCATTTAAAACTGTCCTGAGAGGCTCTAGAAGGGCCTGGGTGCATTTATAAGGGTCCTGAGGGGCATTAGAAGATTCTGGGTGCCCTTATAAAAGCCCTGAGGGGAATTAGCAGGGTCTGGGGGACTTTAGAAGGGTCCTGAGGGGCTCTATAAGGGTCTGGGGGCCTTTAAAATGGTCTTCAAGGGCTCTAGAAGGGTCTGGGGACCTTTAGAATGGCCCTGTGGGGCATTAGAAGGGTCTGGGGGCCTTTAGAATGTTCCTGAGGGGCAGTAGAAGGGTCTGGGGACCATTATAAAGGCCCTGACGGGCATTAGAATGGTCTGCGGGCCTTTAGAAGTGTCCTGAGGGGCTCTAGAATGGTCTGGGGGCCTTTATAAGGGTCCTGACGGGCTCTAGAAGGGTCTGGGAACCTTTATAAGTGTCCTGAGGGGCATTAGAAGGGTCTGAGGGCCTTTAGAAAGGTCCTGAGGGGCATTAGAAGGGTCTTGTGGCCTTCATAAGGGTCCTGAAAGGCATTAGAAGGGTCTGAGGGCTTTTAGATGGGTCCTGAGGCAATCTAGAAGGGTCTAGGGGCCTTTACATGGGTCTTGAGAGTCATTAGAAGGGTGTGGAGGCCTTTAGAAAGGCCCTGAAAGGCATTAGAAGGGTCTGGGGGCTTTTGGATGGGTCCTGAGGCAATCTAGAAGGGTCTGGGGGCATTTACATGGGTCTTGAGGGTCATTAGAAGGGTGTGGAGGCCTTTAGAAAGGCCCTGAGCGGCTCTAGAAGGGTCTGGGGTCTATTAGAAGCGTCCTGAGGGGGTCCAGAAGGGTCTTGGGGCCTTTTTAAAGGCCCTCAGGGGGATTATAAGGGTCTCGCGGCCTTTAGAAAGGCCCTGAATGGCATTAGAAGGGTCTGGGTGCCTTTAGAAATGACCTGAGGAACATTAGAAGGGTATGGGGGCCTTTAGAAAGGCCCTGAGGGGCATTAGAAGGGTCTGGGGGCCTTTAGAATGGTCCTGAGCGGGTCTAGAAGGGTCTGGAGGCATTTAAAACTGTCCTGAGAGGCTCTAGAAGGGTCTGGGTGCCTTTATAAGGGTCCTGAGGGGCATTAGAAGATTCTGGGTGCCCTTATAAAAGACCTGAGGGGAACTAGCAGGGTCTGGGGGACTTTAGAAGGGTCCTCAGGGGCTCTATAAGTGTCTGGGGGCCTTTAGAAGGGTCTTCAGGGGCTCTAGAAGGGTCTGGGGACCTTTAGAAAGGCCCTGTGGGGCATTAGAAGGGTCTGGGGGCCTTTAGAATGCTCCTGAGGGACAGGAGAAGGGTCTGGGGCCTTTATAAAGGCCCTGACGGGCATTAGAATGGTCTGCGGGCCTTTAGAAGTGTCCTGAGGGGCTCTAGAATGGTCTGGGGGCCTTTATAAGGGTCGTGACGGGCTCTAGAAGGGTCTGGGAACCTTTATAAATGCCCTGAGGGGCATTAGAAGGGTCTGAGGGCCTTTAGAAAGGTCCTGAGGGGCATTAGAAGGGTCTTGTTGCCTTCATAAGGGTCCTGAAAGGCATTAGAAGGGTCTGGGGGCTTTTAGATGGGTCCTGAGGCAATCTAGAAGGGTCTAGGGGCCTTTACATGGGTCTTGAGGGTCATTAGAAGGGTGTGGAGGCCTTTAGAAAGGCCCTGAAAGGCATTAGAAGGGTCTGGGGGCTTTTAGATGGGTCCTGAGGCATTCTAGAAGGGTCTGGGGGCCTTTACATGGGTCTTGAGGGTCATTAGAAGGGTGTGGAGGCCTTTAGAAAGACCCTGAGGGGCTCTAGAAGGGTCTGGGGTCTATTAGAAGCGTCCTGAGGGGGTCCAGAAGGGTCTGGGGGCCTTTTTAAAGGCCCTCAGGGGGATTATAAGGGTCTCGCGGCCTTTAGAAAGGCCCTGAGTGGCATTACAAGGGTCTGGGTGCCTTTAGAAATGACCTGAGGGGCATTAGAAGGGTCTGGGGGCCTTTAGAATGTTCCTGAGGGGCAGTAGAAGGGTCTGGGGACCTTTATAAGTGTCCTGACGGGCTCTAGAAGGGTCTGGGAACCTTTATAAATGCCCTGAGGGGCATTTGAAGGGTCTGAGGGCATTTAGAAAGGTCCTGAGGGGCATTAGAAGGGTCTTGTGGCCTTCATAAGGGTCCTGAAAGGCATTAGAAGGGTCTGGGGGCTTTTAGATGGGTCCTGAGGCAATCTAGAAGGGTCTGGGGGCCTTTACATGGGTCTTGAGGGTCATTAGAAGGGTGTGGATGCCTTTAGAAAGGACCTGAAGAGCTCTAGAAGGGTCTGGGGGCTATTGGAAGCGTCCTGAGGGGGTCCAGAAGGGTCTGGGGGCCTTTTTAAAGGCCCTCAGGGGGATTATAAGGGTCTCGCGGCCTTTAGAAAGGCCCTGAGTGGCATTACATGGGCCTGGGGACATATAGAAAGGCCCTGAGATGTTCTAGAAGTGTCTGGGGTACTTTAGAAAGGCCCTGAGGGGCATTAGAAGGGTCTGGGGGCCTTTAGAATGGTCCTGAGGGGGTCTAGAAGGGTCTGGAGGCATTTAAAACTGTCCTGAGAGGCTCTAGAAGGGTCTGGGTGCCTTTATAAGGGTCCTGAGGGGCATTAGAAGATTCTGGGTGCCCTTATAAAAGCCCTGAGGGGAACTAGCAGGGTCTGGGGGACTTTAGATTGGTCCTCAGGGGCTCTATAAGGTTCTGGGGGCCTTTAGAAGGGTCTTCAGGGGCTCTAGAAGGGTCTGGGGACCTTTAGAAAGGCCCTGTGGGGCATTAGAAAGGTCTGGGGGCCTTTAGAATGCTCCTGAGGGGCAGGAGAAGGGTCTGGGGACCTTTATAAAGGCCCTGACGGGCATTAGAATGGTCTGCGGGCATTTAGAAGTGTCCTGAGGGGCTCTAGAATGGTCTGGGGGCCTTTATAAGGGTCCTGACGGGCTCTAGAAGGGTCTGGGAACCTTTATAAATGCCCTGAGGGGTATTAGAAGGGTCTGAGGGCCTTTAGAAAGGTCCTGAGGGGCATTAGAATGGTCTGGGGGCCTTTAGAAAGGTCCTGAGGGGCATTAGAAGGGTCTGAGGGCCTTTAGAAAGGTCCTGAGGGGCATTAGAAGGGTCTTGTGGCCTTCATAAGGGTCCTGAAAGGCATTAGAAGGGTCTGGGGTCTTTTCGATGGGTCCTGAGGCAATCTAGAAGGGTCTAGGGGCCTTTACATGGGTCTTGAGGGTCATTAGAAGGGTGTGGAGGCCTTTAGAAAGGCCCTGAGGGGCTCTAGAAGGGTCTGGGGGCTATTAGAAGCGTCCTGAGTGGGTCCAGAAGGGTCTGGGGGCCTTTTTAAAGGCCCTCAGGGGGATTATAAGGGTCTCGCGGCCTTTAGAAAGGCCCTGAGTGGCATTACAAGGGCCTGGGGTCATATAGAAAGGCCCTGAGAGGTTCTAGAAGCGTCTGGTTTACTTTAGAAAGGCCCTGAGGGGCATTAGAAGGGTCTGGGTGCCTTTAGAATGGTCCTGAGGGGGTCTAGAATGGTCTGGAGGCATTTAAACCTGTCCTGAGAGGCTCTAGACGGGTCTGGGGGCCTTTATAAGGGTCCTGAGGCGCATTAGAAGATTCTGGGTGCCCTTATAAAAGCCCTGAGGGGAACTAGCAGGGTCTGGGGGACTTTAGAAGGGTCCTGAGGGGCTCTATAATGGTCTGGGGGCATTTAGAATGGTCTTGAGGGGCTCTAGAAGGGTCTGGGGACCTTTAGAAAGGCCCTGAGGGGTATTAGAAGGGTCTGGGGGCCTTTAGAATGCTCCTGAGGGGCAGGAGAAGGGTCTGGGGACCTTTATAAAGGCCCTGACGGGCATTAGAATGGTCTGCGGGCCTTTAGAAGTGTCCTGAGGTGCTCTAGAATGGTCTGGGGGCCTTTATTAGGGTCCTGACGGGCTCTAGAAGGGTCTGGGAAGCTTTACAAATGCCCTGAGGGGCATTAGAAGGGTCTGAGGGCCTTTAGAAAGGTCCTGAGGGGCATTAGAAGGGTCTGAGGGCCTTTAGAAAGGTCCTGAGGGGCATTAGAAGGGTCTGGGGGCTTTTAGATGGGTCCTTATGCAATCTAGAAGGGTCTAGGGGCTTTACATGGGTCTTGAGGGTCATTAGAAGGGTGTGGAGGCCTTTAGAAAGGCCCTGAGGGGCTCTAGAAGGGTCTGGGGTCTATTAGAAGTGTCCAGAGGGGGTCCAGAAGGGTCTGGGGGCCTTTATAAAGGCCCTCAGGGGGATTATAAGGGTCTCGCGGCCTTTAGAAAGGCCCTGAGTGGCATTAGAAGGGTCTGGGTGCCTTTAGAAATGACCTGAGGGGCATTAGAAGGGTATGGGGGCCTTTAGAAAGGCCCTGAGGGGCATTAGACGGGTCTGGGTGCCTTTAGAATGGTCCTTAGGGGGTCTAGAAGGGTCTGGAGGCATTTAAAACTGTCCTGAGAGGCTCTAGAAGGGTCTGGGTGCCTTTATAAGGGTCCTGAGGGGCATTAGAAGATTCTGGGTGCCCTTATAAAAGCCCTGAGGGGAACTAGCAGGGTCTGGGGGACTTTAGAAGGGTCCAGAGGGGCTCTATAAGGGTCTGGGGGCCTTTAGAAGGGTCTTCAGGGGCTCTAGAAGGGTCTGGGGACCTTTAGAAAGGCCCTGTGGGGCATTAGAAGGGTCTGGGGGCCTTTAGAATGCTCCTGAGGGGCAGTAGAAGGGTCTGGGGACCTTTATAAATGCCCTGACGGGCATTAGAATGGTCTGCGGGCCTTTAGAAGTGTCCTGAGGGGCTCTAGAATGGTCTGGGGGCCTTTATAAGGGTCCTGACGGGCTCTAGAAGGGTCTGGGAACATTTATAAATACCCTGAGGGGCATTAGAAGGGTTTTACGGCCTTTTGAAAGGTCCTGAGGGGCATTACAAGGGACTTGTGGCCTTCATAATGGTCCTGAAAGGCATTAGAATGGTCTGGAGGCTTTTAGATGGGTCCTGAGGCAATCTAGAAGGGTCTAGGGGCCTTTACATGGGACTTTAGGGTCATTAGAAGGGTGTGGAGGCGTTTAGAAAGGCCCTGAAAGGCATTAGAAGGGTCTGGGGGCTTTTAGATGGGTCCTGAGGCATTCTAGAAGGGTCTGGGGGCCTTTACATGGGTCTTGAGGATCATTAGAAGGGTGTGGAGGACTTTAGAAAGGCCTTGAAGGGCTCTAGAAGGGTCTGGGGGCTATTAGAAGCGTCCTTAGGGGGTCTAGAAGGGTCTGGGGGCCTTTTTAAAGGCCCTCAGGGGGATTATAAGGGTCTCGCGGCCTTTAGAAAGGCCCTGAGTGGCATTAGAAGGGTCTGGGTGCCTTTAGAAAAGACCTGAGGGGCATTAGAAGGGTATGGGGGCCTTTAGAAAGGCCCTGAGGGGCATTAGAAGGGTCTGGGGGCCTTTAGAATGGTCCTGAGCGGGTCTAGAAGGGTCTGGAGGCATTTAAAACTGTCCTGAGAGGCTCTAGAAGGGTCTGGGTGCATTTATAAGGGTCCTGAGGGGCATTAGAAGATTCTGGGTGCCCTTATAAAAGCCCTGAGGGGAACTAGCAGGGTCTGGGGGACTTTAGAAGGGTCCTGAGGGGCTCTATAAGGGTCTGGGGGCCTTTAGAAGGGTCTTCAGGGGCTCTAGAAGGGTCTGGGGACCTTTAGAAAGGACCTGTGGGGCATTAGAAGGGTCTGGGGGCCTTTAGAATGCTCCTGAGGGGCAGGAGAAGGGTCTGGGGACCTTTATAAAGGCCCTGACCGGCATTAGAATGGTCTGCGGGCCTTTAGAAGTGTCCTGAGGGGCTCTAGAATGGTCTGGGGGCCTTTATAAGGGTCCTGACGGGCTCTAGAAGGGTCTGGGAACCTTTATAAATGCCCTGAGGGGCATTAGAAGGGTCTGAGGGCCTTTAGAAAGGTCCTGAGGGGCATTAGAAGGGTCTTGTGGCCTTCATAAGGGTCCTGAAAGGCATTAGAATGGTCTGGGGGCTTTTAGATGGGTCCTGAGGCAATCTAGAAGGTCTAGGGGCCTTTACATGGGTCTTGAGGGTCATTAGAAGGGTGTGGAGGCCTTTAGAAAGGCCCTGAAAGGCATTAGAAGGGTCTGGGGGCTTTTAGATGGGTCCTGAGGCATTCTAGAAGGGTCTGGGGGCCTTTACATGGGTCTTGAGGGTCATTAGAAGGGTGTGGAGGCCTTTAGAAAGGCCCTGAGGGGCTCTAGAATGGTCTGGGGGCTATTAGAAGCGTCCTGAGGGGGTCCAGAAGGGTCTTGGGGCCTTTTTAACGGCCCTCAGGGGGATTATAAGGGTCTCGCGGCCTTTAGAAAGGCCCTGAGTGGCATTAGAAGGGTCTGGGTGCCTTTAGAAATGACCTGAGGGGCATTAGAAGGGTATGGGGGCCTTTAGAAAGGCCCTGAGGGGCATTAGAAGGGTCTGGGGGCCTTTAGAATGGTCCTGAGCGGGTCTAGAAGGGTCTGGAGGCATTTAAAACTGTCCTGAGAGGCTCTAGAAGGGTCTGGGTGCATTTATAAGGGTCCTGAGGGGCATTAGAAGATTCTGGGTGCCCTTATAAAAGCCCTGAGGGGAATTAGCAGGGTCTGGGGGACTTTAGAAGGGTCCTGAGGGGCTCTATAAGGGTCTGGGGGCCTTTAAAATGGTCTTCAGGGGCTCTAGAAGGGTCTGGGGACCTTTAGAATGGCCCTGTGGGGCATTAGAAGGGTCTGGGGGCCTTTAGAATGTTCCTGAGGGGCAGTAGAAGGGTCTGGGGACCATTATAAAGGCCCTGACGGGCATTAGAATGGTCTGCGGGCCTTTAGAAGTGTCCTGAGGGGCTCTAGAATGGTCTGGGGGCCTTTATAAGGGTCCTGACGGGCTCTAGAAGGGTCTGGGAACCTTTATAAATGCCCTGAGGGGCATTAGAAGGGTCTGAGGGCCTTTAGAAAGGTCCTGAGGGGCATTAGAAGGGTCTTGTGGCCTTCATAAGGGTCCTGAAAGGCATTAGAAGGGTCTGAGGGCTTTTAGATGGGTCCTGAGGCAATCTAGAAGGGTCTAGGGGCCTTTACATGGGTCTTGAGAGTTATTAGAAGGGTGTGGAGGCCTTTAGAAAGGCCCTGAAAGGCATTAGAAGGGTCTGGGGGCTTTTGGATGGGTCCTGAGGCAATCTAGAAGGGTCTGGGGGCATTTACATGGGTCTTGAGGGTCATTAGAAGGGTGTGGATGCCTTTAGAAAGGCCCTGAGCGGCTCTAGAAGGGTCTGGGGTCTATTAGTAGCGTCCTGAGGGGGTCCAGAAGGGTCTTGGGGCCTTTTTAAAGGCCCTCAGGGGGATTATAAGGGTCTCGCGGCCTTTAGAAAGGCCCTGAATGGCATTAGAAGGGTCTGGGTGCCTTTAGAAATGACCTGAGGGGCATTAGAAGGGTATGGGGGCCTTTAGAAAGGCCCTGAGGGGCATTAGAAGGGTCTGGGGGCCTTTAGAATGGTCCTGAGCGGGTCTAGAAGGGTCTGGAGGCATTTAAAACTGTCCTGAGAGGCTCTAGAAGGGTCTGGGTGCCTTTATAAGGGTCCTGAGGGGCATTAGAAGATTCTGGGTGCCCTTATAAAAGACCTGAGGGGAACTAGCAGGGTCTGGGGGACTTTAGAAGGGTCCTCAGGGGCTCTATAAGTGTCTGGTGGCCTTTAGAAGGGTCTTCAGGGGCTCTAGAAGGGTCTGGGGACCTTTAGAAAGGCCCTGTGGGGCATTAGAAGGGTCTGGGGGCCTTTAGAATGCTCCTGAGGGACAGGAGAAGGGTCTGGGGCCTTTATAAAGGCCCTGACTGGCATTAGAATGGTCTGCGGGCCTTTAGAAGTGTCCTGAGGGGCTCTAGAATGGTCTGGGGGCCTTTATAAGGGTCCTGACGGGCTCTAGAAGGGTCTGGGAACCTTTATAAATGCCCTGAGGGGCATTAGAAGGGTCTGAGGGCCTTTAGAAAGGTCCTGAGGGGCATTAGAAGGGTCTTGTGGCCTTCATAAGGGTCCTGAAAGGCATTAGAAGGGTCTGGGGGCTTTTAGATGGGTCCTGAGGCAATCTAGAAGGGTCTAGGGGCCTTTACATGGGTCTTGAGGGTCATTAGAAGGGTGTGGAGGCCTTTAGAAAGGCCCTGAAAGGCATTAGAAGGGTCTGGGGGCTTTTAGATGGGTCCTGAGGCATTCTAGAAGGGTCTGGGGGCCTTTACATGGGTCTTGAGGGTCATTAGAAGGGTATGGAGGCCTTTAGAAAGACCCTGAGGGGCTCTAGAAGGGTCTGGGGTCTATTAGAAGCGTCCTGAGCGGGTCCAGAAGGGTCTGGGGGCCTTTTTAAAGGCCCTCAGGGGGATTATAAGGGTCTCGCGGCCTTTAGAAAGGCCCTGAGTGGCATTAGAAGGGTCTGGGTGCCTTTAGAAATGACCTGAGGGGCATTAGAAGGGTCTGGGGGCCTTTAGAATGTTCCTGAGGGGCAGTAGAAGGGTCTGGGGACCTTTATAAGTGTCCTGACGGGCTCTAGAAGGGTCTGGGAACCTTTATAAATGCCCTGAGGGGCATTTGAAGGGTCTGAGGGCATTTAGAAAGGTCCTGATGGGCATTAGAAGGGTCTTGTGGCCTTCATAAGGGTCCTGAAAGGCATTAGAAGGGTCTGGGGGCTTTTAGATGGGTCCTGAGGCAATCTAGAAGGGTCTGGGGGCCTTTACATGGGTCTTGAGGGTCATTAGAAGGGTGTGGATGCCTTTAGAAAGGACCTGAAGAGCTCTAGAAGGGTCTGGGGGCTATTGGAAGCGTCCTGAGGGGGTCCAGAAGGGTCTGGGGGCCTTTTTAAAGGCCCTCAGGGGGATTATAAGGGTCTCGCGGCCTTTAGAAATGCCCTGAGTGGCATTACATGGGCCTGGGGACATATAGAAAGGCCCTGAGATGTTCTAGAAGTGTCTGGGGTACTTTAGAAAGGCCCTGAGGGGCATTAGAAGGGTCTGGGGGCCTTTAGAATGGTCCTGAGGGGGTCTAGAAGGGTCTGGAGGCATTTAAAACTGTCCTGAGAGGCTCTAGAAGGGTCTGGGTGCCTTTATAAGGGTCCTGAGGGGCATTAGAAGATTCTGGGTGCCCTTATAAAAGCCCTGAGGGGAACTAGCAGGGTCTGGGGGACTTTAGATTGGTCCTCAGGGGCTCTATAAGGTTCTGGGGGCCTTTAGAAGGGTCTTCAGGGGCTCTAGAAGGGTCTGGGGACCTTTAGAAAGGCCCTGTGGGGCATTAGAAAGGTCTGGGGGCCTTTAGAATGCTCCTGAGGGGCAGGAGAAGGGTCTGGGGACCTTTATAAAGGCCCTGACGGGCATTAGAATGGTCTGCGGGCATTTAGAAGTGTCCTGAGGGGCTCTAGAATGGTCTGGGGGCCTTTATAAGGGTCCTGACGGGCTCTAGAAGGGTCTGGGAACCTTTATAAATGCCCTGAGGGGTATTAGAAGGGTCTGAGGGCCTTTAGAAAGGTCCTGAGGGGCATTAGAAGGGTCTGGGGGCCTTTAGAAAGGTCCTGAGGGGCATTAGAAGGGTCTGAGGGCCTCTAGAAAGGTCCTGAGGGGCATTAGAAGGGTCTTGTGGCCTTCATAAGGGTCCTGAAAGGCATTAGAAGGGTCTGGGGGCTTTTCGATGGGTCCTGAGGCAATCTAGAAGGGTCTAGGGGCCTTTACATGGGTCTTGAGGGTCATTAGAAGGGTGTGGAGGCCTTTAGAAAGGCCCTGAGGGGCTCTAGAAGGGTCTGGGGGCTATTAGAAGCGTCCTGAGTGGGTCCAGAAGGGTCTGGGGGCCTTTTTAAAGGCCCTCAGGGGGATTATAAGGGTCTCGCGGCCTTTAGAAAGGCCCTGAGTGGCATTACAAGGGCCTGGGGTCATATAGAAAGGCCCTGAGAGGTTCTAGAAGCGTCTGGTTTACTTTAGAAAGGCCCTGAGGGGCATTAGAAGGGTCTGGGTGCCTTTAGAATGGTCCTGAGGGGGTCTAGAATGGTCTGGAGGCATTTAAACCTGTCCTGAGAGGCTCTAGACGGGTCTGGGGGCCTTTATAAGGGTCCTGAGGCGCATTAGAAGATTCTGGGTGCCCTTATAAAAGCCCTGAGGGGAACTAGCAGGGTCTGGGGGACTTTAGAAGGGTCCTGAGGGGCTCTATAATGGTCTGGGGGCATTTAGAATGGTCTTGAGGGGCTCTAGAAGGGTCTGGGGACCTTTAGAAAGGTCCTGAGGGGTATTAGAAGGGTCTGGGGGCCTTTAGAATGCTCCTGAGGGGCAGGAGAAGGGTCTGGGGACCTTTATAAAGGCCCTGACGGGCATTAGAATGGTCTGCGGGCCTTTAGAAGTGTCCTGAGGTGCTCTAGAATGGTCTGGGGGCCTTTATTAGGGTCCTGACGGGCTCTAGAAGGGTCTGGGAAGCTTTACAAATGCCCTGAGGGGCATTAGAAGGGTCTGAGGGCCTTTAGAAAGGTCCTGAGGGGCATTAGAAGGGTCTGAGGGCCTTTAGAAAGGTCCTGAGGGGCATTAGAAGGGTCTGGGGGCTTTTAGATGGGTCCTTATGCAATCTAGAAGGGTCTAGGGGCTTTACATGGGTCTTGAGGGTCATTAGAAGGGTGTGGAGGCCTTTAGAAAGGCCCTGAGGGGCTCTAGAAGGGTCTGGGGGCTATTAGAAGTGTCCAGAGGGGGTCCAGAAGGGTCTGGGGGCCTTTTTAAAGGCCCTCAGGGGGATTATAAGGGTCTCGCGGCCTTTAGAAAGGCCCTGAGTGGCATTAGAAGGGTCTGGGTGCCTTTAGAAATGACCTGAGGGGCATTAGAAGGGTCTTGGGGCCTTTATAATGCTCCTGAGGGGCATTAGAAGGGTCTGGGGACCTTTATAAGTGTCCTGAACGGGCTCTAGAATGGTCTGGGAACCTTTATAAATGCCCTGAGGGGCATTAGAAGGGTCTGAGTGCCTTTAGAAAGGTCCTGAGGGGCATTAGAAGGGTCTTGTGGCCTTCATAAGGGTCCTGAAAGGCATTAGAAGGGTCTGGGGACCTTTATAAGTGTCCTGACGGGCTCTAGAATGGTCTGGGAACCTTTATAAATGACCTGAGGGGCATTAGAAGGGTATGGGGGCGTTTAAAAAGGCCCTGAGGGGCATTAGAAGGGTCTGGGTGCCTTTAGAATGGTCCTGAGGGGGTCTAGAAGGGTCTGGAGGCATTTAAAACTGTCCTGAGAGGCTCTAGAAGGGTCTGGGTGGCTTTATAAGGGTCCTGAGGGGCATTAGAAGATTCTGGGTGCCCTTATAAAAGCCCTGAGGGGAATTAGCAGGCTCTGGGGGACTTTAGAAGGGTCCTGAGGGGCTCTATAAGGGTCTGGGGGCCTTTAGAATGGTCTTCAGGGTCTCTAGAAGGGTCTGGGGACCTTTAGAATGGCCCTGTGGGGCATTAGAAGGGTCTGGGGGCCTTTAGAATGCTCCTGAGGGGCAGTAGAAGGGTCTGGGGACCTTTATAAAGGCCCTGACGGGCATGAGAATGGTCTGCGGGATTTAGAAGTGTCCTGAGGTGCTCTAGAATGGTCTGGGGGCCTTTATTAGGGTCCTGACGGGCTCTAGAAGGGTCTGGGAAGCTTTACAAATGCCCTGAGGGGCATTAGAAGGGTCTGAGGGCCTTTAGAAAGGTCCTGAGGGGCATTAGAAGGGTCTGAGGGCCTTTAGAAAGGTCCTGAGGGGCATTAGAAGGGTCTTGTGGCCTTCATAAGGGTCCTGAAAGGCATTAGAAGGGTCTGGGGACCTTTATAAGTGTCCTGACGGGCTCTAGAATGGTCTGGGAACCTTTATAAATGACCTGAGGGGCATTAGAAGGGTATGGGGGCCTTTAGAAAGGCCCTGAGGGGCATTAGAAGGGTCTGGGGGCCTTTAGAATGGTCCTGAGGGGGTCTAGAAGGGTCTGGAGGCATTTAAAACTGTCCTGAGAGGCTCTAGAAGGGTCTGGGTGCCTTTATAAGGGTCCTGAGGGGCATTAGAAGATTCTGGGTGCCCTTATAAAAGACCTGAGGGGAACTAGCAGGGTCTGGGGGACTTTAGAAGGGTCCTGAGGGGCTCTATAAGGGTCTGGGGGCCTTTAGAAGGGTCTTCAGGGGCTCTAGAAGGGTCTGGGGACCTTTAGAAAGGCCCTGTGGGGCATTAGAATGGTCTGGGGGCCTTTAGAATGCTCCTGAGGGGCAGTAGAAGGGTCTGGGGACCTTTATAAATGCCATGACGGGCATTAGAATGGTCTGCGGGCCTTTAGAATTGTCCTGAGGGGCTCTAGAATGGTCTGGGGGCCTTTATAAGGGTCCTGACGGGCTCTAGAAGGGTCTGGGAACCTTTATAAATGCCCTGAGGGGCATTAGAAGGGTCTGAGGGCCTTTTGAAAGGTCCTGAGGGGCATTACAAGGGACTTGTGGCCTTCATAATGGTCCTGAAAGGCATTAGAAGGGTCTGGAGGCTTTTAGATGGGTCCTGAGGCAATCTAGAAGGGTCTAGGGGCCTTTACATGGGTCTTTAGGGTCATTAGAAGGGTGTGGAGGCCTTTAGAAAGGCCCTGAAAGGCATTAGAAGGGTCTGGGGGCTTTTAGATGGGTCCTGAGGCATTCTAGAAGGGTCTGGGGTCCTTTACATGGGTCTTGAGGGTCATTAGAAGGGTGTGGAGGCCTTTAGAAAGGCCCTGAGGGGCTCTAGAATGGTCTGGGGTCTATTAGAAGCGTCCTGAGGGGGTCCAGAAGGGTCTGGGGGCATTTTAAAGGCCCTCAGGGGGATTATAAGGGTCTCGCGGCCTTTAGAAAGGCCCTGAGTAGCATTAGAAGGGTCTGGGTGCCTTTAGAAATGACCTGAGGGGCATTAGAAGGGTATGGGGGCCTTTAGAAAGGCCCTGTGGGGCATTAGAATGGTCTGGGTGCCTTTAGAATGGTCCTGAGGAAGTCTAGAAGGGTCTGGACGCATTTAAAACTGTCCTGAGAGGCTCTAGAAGGGTCTGGGTGTCTTTATAAGGGTCCTGAGGGGCATTAGAAAATTCTGGGTGCCCTTATAAAAGCCCTGAGGGGAATTAGCAGGGTCTGGGGGATTTTAGATGGGTCCTGAGGGGCTCTATAAGGGTCTGGGGGCCTTTAGAATGGTCTTCAGGGGCTCTAGAAGGGTCTGGGGACCTTTAGAATGGCCCTGTGGGGCATTAGAAGGGTCTGGGGCCTTTAGAATGTTCCTGAGGGGCAGTAGAAGGGTCTGGGGACCTTTAGAAAGGCCCTGACGGGCATTAGAATTGTCTGCGGGATTTAGAAGTGTCCTGAGGGGCTCTAGAATGGTCTGGGGGCCTTTATAAGGGTCCTGACGGGCTCTAGAAGGGTCTGGGAACCTTTATAAATGCCCTGAGGGGCATTAGAAGGGTCTGAGGGCCTTTAGAAAGGTCCTGAGGGGCATTAGAAGGGTCTTGTGGCCTTCATAAGGGTCCTGAAAGGCATTAGAAGGGTCTGGGGGCTTTTAGATGGGTCCTGAGGCAATCTAGAAGGGTCTAGGGGCCTTTACATGGGTCTTGAGGGTCATTAGAAGGGTGTGGAGGCCTTTAGAAAGGCCCTGAGGGGCTCTAGAATGGTCTGGGGGCTATTAGAAGCGTCCTGAGGTGGTCCAGAAGGGTCTGGGGGCATTTTAAAGGCCCTCAGGGGGATTATAAGGGTCTCGCGGCCTTTAGAAAGGCCCTGAGTGGCATTAGAAGGGTCTGGGTGCCTTTAGAAATGACCTGAGGGGCATTAGAAGGGTATGGGGGCGTTTAGAAAGGCCCTGAGGGGCATTAGAAGGGTCTGGGTGCCTTTAGAATGGTCCTGAGGGGGTCTAGAAGGGTCTGGAGGCATTTAAAACTGTCCTGAGAGGCTCTAGAAGGGTCTGGGTGGCTTTATAAGGGTCCTGAGGGGCATTAGAAGATTCTGGGTGCCTTTATAAAAGCCCTGAGGGGAATTAGCAGGCTCTGGGGGACTTTAGAAGGGTCCTGAGGGGCTCTATAAGGGTCTGGGGGCCTTTAGAATGGTCTTCAGGGTCTCTAGAAGGGTCTGGGGACCTTTAGAATGGCCCTGTGGGGCATTAGAAGGGTCTGGGGGCCTTTAGAATGCTCCTGAGGGGCAGTAGAAGGGTCTGGGGACCTTTATAAAGGCCCTGACGGGCATGAGAATGGTCTGCGGGATTTAGAAGTGTCCTGAGGGGCTCTAGAATGGTCTGGGGGCCTTTATAAGGGTCCTGACGGGCTCTAGAAGGGTCTGGGAACCTTTATAAATGCCCTGAGGGGCATTAGTAGGGTCTGAGGGCCTTTAGAAAGGTCCTGAGGGGCATTAGAAGGGTCTTGTGGCCTTCATAAGGGTCCTGAAAGGCATTAGAAGGGTCTGGGGGCTTTTAGATGGGTCCTGAGGCAATCTAGAAGGGTCTAGGGGCCTTTACATGGGTCTTGAGGGTCATTAGAAGGGTTTGGAGGCCTTTAGAAAGGCCCTGAAAGGCATTAGAAGGGTCTGGGTGCCTTTAGAAATGACCTGAGGGGCATTAGAAGGGTCTGGGGGCCTTTAGAATGCTCCTGAGGGGCAGTAGAATGGTCTGGGGACCTTTATAAGTGTCCTGACGGGATCTAGAAGGGTCTGGGAACCTTTATAAATGCCCTGAGGGGCATTAGAAGGGTCTGAGGGCCTTTAGAAAGGTCCCGAGGGGCATTAGAAGGGTCTTGTGGCCTTCATAAGGGTCCTGAAAGGCATTAGAAGGGTCTGGGGGCTTTTAGATGGGTCCTGAGGCAATCTAGAAGGGTCTGGGGGCCTTTACATGGGTCTTGAGGGTCATTAGAAGGGTGTGGATGCCTTTAGAAAGGCCCTGAGGGGCTCTAGAAGGGTCTGGGGGCTATTAGAAGTGTCCAGAGGCGATCCAGAAGGGTCTGGGGGCCTTTTTAAAGGCCCTCAGGGGGATTATAAAAGTCTCACGGCTTTAGAAAGGCCCTGAGTGGCATTACAGGGGTCTGGGTTCATATAGAAAGGCCCTAAGAGGTTCTAGAAGCGTCTGGTTTACTTTAGAAAGGCCCTGAGGGGCATTAGAAAGGTCTGGGGGCCTTTAGAATGCTCCTGAGGGGCAGGAGAAGGGTATGGGGACCTTTATAAAGGCCCTGACGGGCATTAGAATGGTCTGCGGGCCTTTAGAAGTGTCCTGAGGGGCTCTAGAATGGTCTGGGGGCCTTTATAAGGGTCCTGACGGGCTCTAGAAGGGTCTGGGAACCTTTATAAATGCCCTGAGGGGTATTAGAAGGGTCTGAGGGCCTTTAGAAAGGTCCTGATGGGCATTAGAAGGGTCTGGGGGCCTTTAGAAAGGTCCTGAGGGGCATTAGAAGGGTCTGAGGGCCTTTAGAAAGGTCCTGAGGGGCATTAGAAGGGTCTTGTGGCCTTCATAAGGGTCCTGAAAGGCATTAGAAGGGTCTGGGGTCTTTTCGATGGGTCCTGAGACAATCTAGAAGGGTCTAGGGGCCTTTACATGGGTCTTGAGGGTCATTAGAAGGGTGTGGAGGCCTTTAAAAAGGCCCTGAAAGGCATTAGAAGGGTCTGGGGGCTTTTAGATGGGTCCTTATGCAATCTAGAAGGGTCTGGGGGCCTTTACATGGGTCTTGAGGGTCATTAGAAGGGTGTGGAGGCCTTTAGAAAGGCCCTGAGGGGCTCTAGAAGGGTCTGGGGGCTATTAGAAGCGTCCTGAGTAGTCCAGAAGGGTCTGGGGGCCTTTTTAAAGGCCCTCAGGGGGATTATAAGTGTCTCGCAGCCTTTAGAAAGGCCCTGAGTGGCATTACAAGATCCTGGGGTCATATAGAAAGGCCCTGAGAGGTTCTAGAAGCGTCTGGTTTACTTTAGAAAGGCCCTGAGGGGCATTAGAAGGGTCTGGGTGCCTTTAGAATGGTCCTGAGGGGGTCTAGAAGGGTCTGGAGGCATTTAAACCTGTCCTGAGAGGCTCTAGAAGGGTCTGGGTGCCTTTATAAGGGTCCTGAGGGGCATTAGAAGATTCTGGGTGCCCTTATAAAAGCCCTGAGGGGAACTAGCAGGGTCTGGGGGACTTTAGAAGGGTCCTCAGGGGCTCTATAAGGGTCTGGGGGCCTTTAGAAGGGTCTTCAGGGGCTCTAGAGGGGTCTGGGAAAGTTTATATATGCCCTGAGAGGCATTAGAAGGGTCTGAGGGCCTTTAGAAAGGTCCTGAGGGGCATTAGAAGGGTCTGAGGGCCTTTAGGAAAGTCCTGAGGGGCATTAGAAGGGTCTGAGGGCCTTTAGAATGGTCCTGAGGGGCATTAGAAGGGTCTGGGGGCTTTTAGATGGGTCCTTATGCAATCTAGAAGGGTCTAGGGGCTTTACATGGGTCTTGAGGGTCATTAGAGGGGTGTGGAGGCCTTTAGAAAGGCCCTGAGGGGCTCTAGAAGGGTCTGGGAGCCATTAGAAGCGTCCTGAGGGGGTCCAGAAGGGTCTGGGGGCCTTTTTAAAGGCCCTCAGGGGGATTATAAGGGTCTCGCGGCCTTTAGAAAGGCCCTGAGTGGCATTAGAAGGGTCTGGGTGCCTTTAGAAATGACCTGAGGGGCATTAGAAGGGTCTTGGGGCCTTTATAATGCTCCTGAGGGGCAGTAGAAGGGTCTGGGGACCTTTATAAGTGTCCTGACGGGCTCTAGAATGGTCTGGGAACCTTTATAAATGCCCTGAGGGGCATTAGAAGGGTCTGAGTGCCTTTAGAAAGGTCCTGAGGGGCATTAGAAGGGTCTTGTGGCCTTCATAAGGGTCCTGAAAGGCATTAGAAGGGTCTTGGGGCTTTTAGATGGGTCCTGAGGCAATCTAGAAGGGTCTAGGGGCCTTTAAAAGGGTCTTGAGTGTCATTAGAAGGGTGTGGAGGCCTTTAGAAAGGCCCTGAAAGGCATTAGAAGGGTCTGGGGGCTTTTAGATGGGTCCTGAGGCAATCTAGAAGGGTCTGGGGGCCTTTACATGGGTCTTGAGGGTCATTAGAAGGGTGTGGATGCCTTTAGAAAGGCCCTGAAGAGCTCTAGAAGGGTCTGGGGGCTATTAGAAGCGTCCTGAGGGGGTCCAGAAGGGTCTGGGGGCCTTTTTAAAGTCCCTCAGGGGGATTATAAGGGTCTCGCGGCCTTTAGAAAGGCCCTGAGTGGCATTACATGGGCCTGGGGTCATATAGAAAGGCCTTGAGATGTTCTAGAAGTGTCTGGGGTACTTTAGAAAGGCCCTGAGGGGCATTAGAAGGGTCTGGGGGCCTTTAGAATGGTCCTGAGGGGGTCTAGAATGGTATGGAGGCATTTAAAACTGTCCTGAGAGGCTCTAGAAGGGTCTGGGTGCCTTTATAAGGGTCCTGAGGGGCATTAGAAGATTCTGGGTGCCCTTATAAAAGCCCTGAGGGGAACTAGCAGGGTCTGGGGGACTTTAGAAGGGTCCTCAGGGGCTCTATAAGGGTCTGGGGGCCTTTAGAAGGGTCTTCAGGGGCTCTAGAAGGGTCTGGGGACCTTTAGAAAGGCCCTGTGGGGCATTAGAAAGGTCTGGGGGCCTTTAGAATGCTCCTGAGGGGCAGGAGAAGGGTCTGGGGGCCTTTAGAAAGGTCCTGAGGGGCATTAGAAGGGTCTGAGGGCCTTTAGAAAGGTCCTGAGGGGCATTAGAAGGGTCTTGTGGCCTTCATAAGGGTCCTGAAAGGCATTAGAAGGGTCTGGGGTCTTTTCGATGGGTCCTGAGGCAATCTAGAAGGGTCTAGGGGCCTTTACATGGGTCTTGAGGGTCATTAGAAGGGTGTGGAGGCCTTTAGAAAGGCCCTGAAAGGCATTAGAAGGGTCTGGGGGCTTTTAGATGGGTCCTTATGCAATCTAGAAGGGTCTGGGGGCCTTTACATGGGTCTTGAGGGTCATTAGAAGGGTGTGGAGGCCTTTAGAAAGGCCCTTAGGGGCTCTAGAAGGGTCTGGGGGCTATTAGAAGCGTCCTGAGTGGGTCCAGAAGGGTCTGGGGGCCTTTTAAAGGCCCTCAGGGGGATTATAAGGGTCTGGGGGCCTTTAGAAAGGCCCTGAGTGGCATTACAAGGGCCTGGGGTCATATAGAGAAAGGCCCTGAGAGGTTCTAGAAGCGTCTGGTTTACTTTAGAAAGGCCCTGAGGGGCATTAGAAGGGTCTGGGTGCCTTTAGAATGGTCCTGAGGGGGTCTAGAATGGTCCGGAGGCATTTAAACCTGTCCTGAGAGGCTCTAGACGGGTCTGGGGGCCTTTATAAGGGTCCTGAGGGGTATTAGAATATTCTGGGTGCCCTTATAAAAGCCCTGAGGGGAACTAGCAGGGTCTGGGGGACTTTAGAATGGTCCTCAGGGGCTCTATAAGGGTCTGGGGGCCTTTAGAATGGTCTTCAGGGGCTCTAGAAGGGTCTGGGGACCTTTAGAATGGCCCTGTGGGGCATTAGAAGGGTCTGGGGGCCTTTAGAATGCTCCTGAGGGGCAGTAGAAGGGTCTGGGGACCTTTATAAAGGCCCTGACGGGCATTAGAATGGTCTGCGGGATTTAGAAGTGTCCTGAGGGGCTCTAGAATGGTCTGGGGGCCTTTATAAGGGTCCTAACGGGCTCTAGAAGTGTCTGGGAACCTTTATAAATGCCCTGAGGGGCATTAGAAGGGTCTGAGGGCCTTTAGAAAGGTCCTGAGGGGCATTAGAAGGGTCTTGTGGCCTTCATAAGGGTCCTGAAAGGCATTAGAAGGGTCTGGGGTCTTTTCGATGGGTCCTGAGGCAATCTAGAAGGGTCTAGGGGCCTTTACATGGGTCTTGAGGGTCATTAGAAGGGTGTGGAGGCCTTTAGAAAGGCCCTGAAAGGCATTAGAAGGGTCTGGGGGCTTTTAGATGGGTCCTTATGCAATCTAGAAGGGTCTGGGGGCCTTTACATGGGTCTTGAGGGTCATTAGAAGGGTGTGGAGGCCTTTAGAAAGGCCCTGAGGGGCTCTAGAAGGGTCTGGGGGCTATTAGAAGCGTCCTGAGTGGGTCCAGAAGGGTCTGGGGGCCTTTTAAAGGCCCTCAGGGGGATTATAAGGGTCTGGGGGCCTTTAGAAAGGCCCTGAGTGGCATTACAAGGGCCTGGGGTCATATAGAGAAAGGCCCTGAGAGGTTCTAGAAGCGTCTGGTTTACTTTAGAAAGGCCCTGAGGGGCATTAGAAGGGACTGGGTGCCTTTAGAATGGTCCTGAGGGGTTCTAGAAGGGTCTGGAGGCATTTAAACCTGTCCTGAGAGGCTCTAGACGGGTCTGGGGGCCTTTATAAGGGTCCTGAGGGGCATTAGAAGATTCTGGGTGCCCTTATAAAAGCCCTGAGGGGAACTAGCAGGGTCTGGGGGACTTTAGAAGGGTCCTGAGGGGCTCTATAAGGGTCTGGGGGCCTTTAGAAGGGTCTTGAGGGGCTCTAGAAGGGTCTGGGGACCTTTAGAAAGGCCCTGAGGGGTATTAGAAGGGTCTGGGGGCCTTTAGAATGCTCCTGAGGGGCAGTAGAAGGGTCTGGGGACCTTTATAAGTGTCCTGACGGGCTCTAGAAGGGTCTGGGAACCTTTATAAAGGCCCTGACGGGCATTAGAATGGTCTGCGGGCCTTTAGAAGTGTCCTGAGGTGCTCTAGAATGGTCTGGGGGCCTTTATTAGGGTCCTGACGGGCTCTAGAAGGGTCTGGGAACCTTTATATATGCCCTGAGGGGCATTAGAAGGGTCTGAGGGCATTTAGAAAGGTCCTGAAGGGCATTAGAAGGGTCTGAGGGCCTTTAGAAATGTCCTGAGGGGCATTAGAAGGGTCTGAGGGCCTTTAGAAAGGTCCTGAGGGGCATTAGAAGGGTCTGAGGGCCTTTAGAAAGGTCCTGAGGGGCATTAGAAGGGTCTGGGGGCTTTTAGATGGGTCCTTATGCAATCTAGAAGGGTCTAGGGGCTTTACATGGGTCTTGAGGGTCATTAGAAGGGTGTGGAGGCCTTTAGAAAGGCCCTGAGGGGCTCTAGAAGGGTCTGGGGGCTATTAGAAGTGTCCAGAGGGGGTCCAGAAGGGTCTGGGGGCCATTTTAAAGGCCCTCAGGGGGATTATAATGGTCTCGCGGCCTTTAGAAAGGCCCTGAGTGGCATTAGAAGGGTCTGGGTGCCTTTAGAAATGACCTGAGGGGCATTAGAAGGGTCTTGGGGCCTTTATAATGCTCCTGAGGGGCAGTAGAAGGGTCTGGGGACATTTATAATTGTCCTGACGGGCTCTAGAATGGTCTGGGAACCTTTATAAATGCCCTGAGGGGCATTAGAAGGGTCTGAGTGCCTTTAGAAAGGTCCTGAGGGGCATTAGAAGGGTCTTGTGGCCTTCATAAGGGTCCTGAAAGGCATTAGAAGGGTCTGGGGGCTTTTAGATGGGTCCTTAGGCATTCTAGAAGGGTCTGGGGGCCTTTACATGGGTCTTGAGGGTCATTAGAAGGGTGTGGAGGCCTTTAGAAAGACCCTGAGGGGCTCTAGAAGGGTCTGGGGGCTATTAGAAGCGTCCTGAGGGGGTCCATAAGGGTCTGGGGGCCTTTTTAAAGGCCCTCAGGGGGATTATAAGGGTCTCGCGGCCTTTAGAAAGGCCCTGAGTGGCATTAGAAGGGTCTGGGTGCCTTTAGAAATGACCTGAGGGGCATTAGAAGGGTCTGGGGGCCTTTAGAATGCTCCTGAGGGGCAGTAGAATGGTCTGGGGACCTTTATAAGTGTCCTGACGGGCTCTAGAAGGGTCTGGGAACCTTTATAAATGCCCTGAGGGGCATTTGAAGGGTCTGAGGGCATTTAGAAAGGTCCTGAGGGGCATTAGAAGGGTCTTGTGGCCTTCATAAGAGTCCTGAAAGGCATTAGAAGGGTCTGGGGGCTTTTAGATGGGTCCTGAGGCAATCTAGAAGGGTCTGGGGGCATTTACATGGGTCTTGAGGGTCATTAGAAGGGTGTGGATGCCTTTAGAAAGGCCCTGAAGAGCTCTAGAAGGGTCTGGGGGCTATTAGAATCGTCCAGAGGGGGTCCAGAAGGGTCTGGGGCCTTTTTAAAGGCCCTCAGGGGGATTATAAGGGTCTCGCGGCCTTTAGAAAGGCCCTGAGTGGCATTAGAAGGGTCTGGGTGCCTTTAGAAATGACGTGAGGGGCATTAGAAGGGTATGCGGGCCTTCAAAAAGGCCCTGAGGGGCATTAGAAGGGTCTGGGGGCCTTTAGAATGGTCCTGAGCGGGTCTAGAAGGGTCTGGAGGCATTTAAAACTGTCCTGAGAGGCTCTAGAAGGGTCTGGGTGCCTTTATAAGGGTCCTGAGGGGCATTAGAAGATTCTGGGTGCCCTTATAAAAGCACTGAGGGGAACTAGCAGGGTCTGGGGGACTTTAGAAGGGTCCTGAGGGGTTCTATAAGGGTCTGGGGGCCTTTAGAAGGGTCTTCAGGGGCTCTAGAAGGGTCTGGGGACCTTTAGAAAGGCCCTGTGGGGCATTAGAAGGGTCTGGAAGCCTTTAGAATGCTCCTGAGGGGCAGTAGAAGGGTCTGGGGACCTTTATAAATGCCCTGACGGGCATTAGAATGGTCTGCGGGCCTTTAGAAGTGTCCTGAGGGGCTCTAGAATGGTCTGGGGGCCTTTATAAGGGTCCTGACGGGCTCTAGAAGGGTCTGGGAACCTTTATAAATGCCCTGAGGGGCATTACAAGGGTCTTAGGGCCTTTTGAAAGGTCCTGAGGGGCATTACAAGGGACTTGTGGCCTTCATAATGGTCCTGAAAGGCATTAGAAGGGTCTGGAGGCTTTTAGATGGGTCCTGAGGCAATCTAGAAGGGTCTAGGGGCCTTTACATGGGTCTTTAGTGTCATTAGAATGGTGTGGAGACCTTTAGAAAGGCCCTGAAAGGCATTACAAGGGTCTGGGGGCTTTTAGATGGGTCCTCAGGCATTCTAGAAGGGTCTGGGGGCCTTTACATGGGTCTTGAGGGTCATTAGAAGAGTGTGGAGGCCTTTAGAAAGGCCCTGGAGGGCTCTAGAAGGGTCTGGGGGCTATTAGAAGCGTCCTTAGGGGGTCCAGAAAGGTCTGGGGGCCTTTTTAAAGGCCCTCAGGGGGATTATAAGGGTCTCGCGGCCTTTAGAAAGGCCCTGAGTGGCATTAGAAGGTTGTGGGTGCCTTTAGAAATGTCCTGAGGGGCTCTTGAAGGGTCTGGGGGCCTTTAGAAATGTCCTGAGGGGCATTAGAAGGGTCTGGGGGCCTTTACATGGGTCTTGAGGGTCATTAGAAGGGTGTGGAAGCCTTTAGAAAGGCCCTGAGGGGCTCTAGAAGGGTCTGGGGTCTATTAGAAGTGTCCTGAGGGGGTCCAGAAGGGTCTGGGGGCCTTTTTAAAGGTCCTCAGGGGGATTATAAGGGTCTCGCAGCCTTTACAAAGGTCCTGAGTGGCATTAGAAGGTTCTGGGTGCCTTTAGAAATGTCCTGAGGGGCTCTTGAAGGGTCTGGGGGCCTTTAGAAATGTCCTGAGGGGCATTAGAAGGGTATGGGGGCCTTTAGAAAGGCCCTGAGTGGCATTACAAGGGTCTGGGGTCATATAGAAAGGCCCTGAGAGGTTCTAGAAGTGTCTGGGGTACTTTAGAAAGGCCCTGAGGGGCATTAGAAGGGTCTGGGGGCCTTTACATGGGTCTTGAGGGTCATTAGAAGGGTGTGGAAGCCTTTAGAAAGGCCCTGAGGGGCTCTAGAAGGGTCTGGGGTCTATTAGAAGTGTCCTGAGGGGGTCCAGAAGGGTCTGGGGGCCTTTTTAAAGGCCCTCAGGGGGATTATAAGGGTCTCGCGGCCTTTAGAAAGGCCCTGAGTGGCATTAGAAGGTTCTGGGTGCCTTTAGAAATGACCTGAGGGGCATTAGAAGGGTCTGGGGGCCTTTAGAAGGGTCTTCAGGGGCTCTAGAAGGGTCTGGGGACCTTTAGAAAGGCCCTGTGGGGCATTAGAAGGGTCTGGGGGCCTTTAGAATGCTCCTGAGGGGCAGGAGAATGGTCTGGGGACCTTCATAAGGGTCCTGAAAGGCATTAGAAGGGTCTGGGGTCTTTTAGATGGGTCCTGAGGCAATCTAGAAGGGTCTGGGGGCCTTTACATGGGTCTTGAGAGTCATTAGAAGGGTGTGGAGGCCTTTAGAAAGGCCCTGAAAGGCATTAGAAGGGTCTGGGGGCTTTTGGATAAGTCCTGAGGCAATCTAGAAGGGTCTGGGGGCCTTTACATGGGTCTTGAGGGTCATTAGAAGGGTGTGGAGGCCTTTAGAAAGGCCCTGAGGGGCTCTAGAAGGGTCTGGGTTCTATTAGAAACGTCCTGAGGGGGTCCAGAAGGGTCTGGGGGCCTTTTTAAAGGTCCTCAGGGGGATTATAAGGGTCTCGCAGCCTTTAGAAAGGTCCTGAGTGGCATTAGAAGGTTCTGGGTGCCTTTAGAAATGTCCTGAGGGGCTCTTGAAGGGTCTGGGGGCCTTTAGAAATGTCCTGAGGGGCATTAGAAGGGTATGGGGGCCTTTAGAAAGGACCTGAGGGGCATTACAAGGGTCTGGGGTCATATAGAAAGGCCCTGAGAGGTTCTAGAAGTGTCTGGGGTACTTTAGAAAGGCCCTGAGGGGCATTAGAAGGGTCTGGGGGCCTTTAGAAGGGTCCTGAGCGGCATTAGAAGGGTCTGGGGGCTTTTAGAATGGTCCTGAGGGGGTCTAGAAGGGTCTGGAGGCATTTAAAACTGTCCTGAGAGGCTCTAGAGGGGTCTGGGTGCCTTTATAAGGGTCCTGAGGGGCATTAGAAGGGTCTTGTGGCCCTTATAAAAGCCCTGAGGGGAATTAGCAGGGTCTGGGGGACATTAGAAGGGTCCTGAGGCGCTCTATAAGGGTCTGGGGGACCTTTAGAAAGGCCCTGTGGGGCATTAGAAGGGTCTGGGGACCTTTAGAAAGGCCGTGTGGGGCATTAGAATGGTCTGGGGACCTTTATTAGTGTCCTGACGGGCTCTAGAAGGGTCTGGGGGCCTTTATAAATGCCCTGAGGGGCATTAGAAGGGTCTTGTGGCCTTCATAAGGGTCCTGAAAGGCATTAGAAGGGTCTGGGGTCTTTTAGATGGGTCCTGAGGCAATTTAGAAGGGTCTGGGGGCCTTTACATGGGTCTTGAGGGTCATTAGAAGGGTGTGGAGGCCTTTAGAAAGGCCCTGAAAGGCATTAGAAGAGTCTGGGTGCTTTTAGATGGGTCCTGATGCAATCTAGAAGGGTCTGGGGGCCTTTACATGGGTCTTGAGGGTCATTAGAAGGTGGTGGAGACCTTTAGAAAGGCCCTGAGGGGCTCTAGAAGGGTCTGGGGGCTATTAGAAGCGTCCTGAGGGGTCCAGAAGGGTCTGGGGGCCTTTTTAAAGGTCCTCAGGGGGATTATAAGGGTCTCGCAGCCTTTAGAAAGGCCCTGAGTGGCATTAGAAGGGTCTGGGTGCCTTTAGAAATGTCCTGAGGGGCTCTTCAATGGTCTGGGGGCCTTTAGAAATGTCCTGAGGGTCATTAGAAGGGTGTGGGGGCCTTTAGAAAGGCCCTGAGGGGCATTACAAGGGTCTGGGGTCATATAGAAAGGCCCTGAGAGGTTCTAGAAGTGTCTGGGGTAATTTAGAAAGCCCCTGCGGGGCATTAGAAGGGTCTGGGGGCCTTTATAAGGGTCCTGAGGGGCATTAGAAGGGTCTGGGGGCCTTTAGAAGGGTCCTGAGGGGCATTAGAAGGGTCTTGTGGCCCTTATAAAAGCCCTGAGGGGAATTAGCAGGGTCTGGGGGACATTAGAAGGGTCCTGAGGGGCTCTATAAGGGTCTGGGGGACCTTTAGAAAGGCCCTGTGAGGCATTAGAAGGGTCTGGGTGCCTTTAGAATGGTCCTGAGGGGGTCTAGAAGGGTCTGGAGGCTTTTAAAACTGTCCTGAGAGGCTCTAGAAGGGTCTGGGTGCCTTTATAAGGGTCCTGAGGGGCATTAGAAGGGTCTTGTGGCCCTTTTAAAAGCCCTGAGGGGAATTAGCAGGGTCTGGGGGACTTTAGAAGGGTCCTGAGGGGCTCTATAAGGGTCTGGGGGCCTTTAGAAGGGTCTTCAGGGGCTCTAGAAGGGTCTGGGGACCTTTAGAAAGGCCCTGTGGGGCCTTAGAAGGGTCCGGGTGCCTTTAGAATGCTCCTGAGGGGCAGTAGAAGGGTCTGGGGACCTTTAGAATGGCACTGATGGGCATTAGAATGGTCTGCGGGCCTTTAGAAGTGTCCTGAGGGGCTCTAGAATGGTCTGGGGGCATTTATAAGTGTCCTGACGGGCTCTAGAAGGGTCTGGGAACCTTTATAAATGCCCTGAGGGGCATTAGAAGGGTCTGAGGGCCTTTAGAAAGGTCCTGAGGGGCATTAGAAGGGCCTTGTGGCCTTCATAAGGGTCCTGAAAGGCATTAGAAGGGTCTGGGGGCTTTTAGGTGGGTCCTGAGGCAATCTAGAAGGGTCTAGAGGCCTTTACATGGGTCTTGAGGGTCATTAGAAGGGTGTGGAGGCCTTTAGAAAGGCCCTGAGGGGCTCTAGAAGGGTCTGGGGGCTATTAGAAGCGTCCTGAGGGGGTCCAGAGGGGTCTGGGGGCCTTTTTAAATGCCCTCAGGGGGATTATAAGGGTCTCGCAGACTTTAGAAAGGCCCTGAGTGGCATTAGAAGGTTCTGGGTGCCTTTAGAAATGTCCTGAGGGGCTCTAGAAGGGTCTGGGGGCCTTTAGAAATGACGTGAGGGGCATTACAAAAGTATGGGGGCCTTTAGAAAGGCCCTGAGGAGCATTAGAAGGGTCTGGGGGCCTTTAGAATGGTCCTCAGGAGGGTCTAGAAGGGTCTGGAGGCATTTAAAACTGTCCTGAGAGGCTCTAGAAGGGTCTGGGTGCCTTTATAAGGGTCCTGAGGGGCATTATAAGGGTCTGGGTGCCCTTATAAAAGCCCTGAGGGCAATTAGCGGGGTCTGGGGGACTTTAGAAGGGTCCTGAGGGGCTCTATAAGGGTCTGGGGGCTTTTAGAAGGGTCTTCAGGGGCTCTAGAAGGGTCTGGGTGCCTTTAGAAATGACGTGAGGGGCATTACAAAAGTATGGGGGCCTTTAGAAAGGCCCTGTGAGGCATTAGAAGGGTCTGGGGGCATTTAGAATGCTCCTGAGGGGCAGTAGAAGGGTCTGGGGACCTTTATAAAGGCCCTGACGGGCATTAGAATGGTCTGCGGGCCTTTAGAAGTGTCCTGAGGGGCTCTAGAATGGTCTGGGGGCCTTTATAAGGGTCCTGACGGGCTCTAGAAGGGTCTGGGAACCTTTATAAATGCCCTGAGGGGCATTAGAAGGGTCTGAGGGCCTTTAGAGAAGTCCTGAGGGGCATTAGAATGGTCTTGTGGCCTTCATAAGGGTCCTGAAAGGCATTAGAAGGGTCTGGGGGCTTTTAGATGGGTCCTGAGGCAATCTAGAAGGGTCTAGGGGTCCTTTACATGGGTCTTGAGGGGCATTAGAAGGGTCTGAGGGCCTTTAGAAGGGTCCTGAGGGGCATTAGAAGGGTCTGGGGGCTTTTAGATGGGTCCTGAGGCAATCTAGAAGGGTCTGGGGGCCTTTACATGGGTCTTTAGGGTCATTAGAAGGGTGTGGAGGCCTTTAGAAAGGCGCTGAGGGACTCTAGAAGGGTCTGGGGGCTATTAGAAGCGTCCTGAGGGGGTCCAGAAGGGTCTGGGGGCCTTTTTAAATGCCCTCAGGGGGATTATAATGGTCTCGCGGCTTTTAGAAATGCCCTGAGGGGCATTACAAGTGTCTGGGGTCATATAGAAAGGCCCTGAGAGGTTCTAGAAGTGTCTGGGGTACTTTAGAAATGCCCTGAGGGGCATTAGAAGGGTCTGGGGGCCTTTAGAATGGTCCTGAGGGGTTCTAGAAGGGTCTGGAGGCATTTAAAACTGTCCTGAGAGGCTCTAGAAGGGTCTGGGTGCCTTTATAAGGGTCCTGAGGGGCATTAGAAGGGTCTGGGTGCCCTTATAAAAGCCCTGAGGGCAATTAGCCGGGTCTGGGGGACTTTAAAAGGGTCCTGAGGGGATCTATAAGGGTCTGGGGGCCCTTAGAAGGGTCTTCAGGGGCTCTAGAAGGGTCTGGGGACCTTTAGAAAGGCCCTGTGGGGCATTAGAAGGGTCTGGGGGCCTTTAGAATGCTCCTGAGGGGCAGTAGAAGGGTCTGGGAACCTTTATAAATGCCCTGAGGGGCATTAGAAGGGTCTGAGGGCCTTTAGAAAGGTCCTGAGGGGCATTAGAAGGGTCTTGTGGCCTTCATAAGGGCCCTGAAAGTCATTAGAAGGGTCTGGGGGCTTTTAGATGGGTCCTGAGGCAATCTAGAAGGGTCTAGGGGCCTTTACATGGGTCTCGAGGGTCATTAGAAGGGTGTGGAGGCCTTTAGAAAGGCCCTGAAATGCATTAGAAGGGTCTGGGGGCTTTTAGATGGGTCCTGAGGCAATCTAGAAGGGTCTGGGGGCCTTTACATGGGTCTTGAGGGTCATTAGAAGGTTGTGGAGGCCTTTAGAAAGGCCCTGAGGGGCTCTAGAAGGGTCTGGGGGCTTTTAGAAGGTTCTTCAGGGGCTCTAGAAGAGTCTGGGGACCTTTAGAAAGGCCCTGTGGGGCATTAGAATGGTCTGGGGGCCTTTAGAATGCTCCTGAGGGGCAGTAGAAGGGTCTGGGGACCTTTATAAATGCCCTGAGTGGCATTAGAAGGGTCTGAGGGCCTTTATAAAGGTCCTGAGGGGCATTAGAAGGGTCTTGTGGCCTTCATAAGGGTCCTGAAAGGCATTAGAAGGGTCTGGGGCTTTTAGATGGGTCCTGAGGCAATCTAGAAGAGTCTAGGGGCCTTTACATGGGTCTTGAGGGTCATTAGAAGGGTGTGGAGGCCTTTAGAAAGGCCCTGAAAGGCATTAGAAGGGTCTGGGGGCTTTTAGATGGGTCCTGAGGCAATCTAGAAGGGTCTGGGGGCCTTTACATGGGTCTTGAGGGTCATTAGAAGGGTGTGGAGGCCTTTAGAAAGGCCCTGAGGGGCTCTAGAAGGGTCTGGGCGCTATTAGAAGCGTCCTGAGTGGGTCCAGAAGGGTCTGGGGGCCTTTTTAAAGGCCCTCAGGGGGATTATAAGGGTCTCGCGGCCTTTAGAAAGGCCCTGAGTGGCATTAGAAGGGTCTGGGTGCCTTTAGAAATGACCAGAGGGGCATTAGAAGGGTATGGGGGCATTTAGAAAGGCCCTGTGGGGCATTAGAAGGGTCTGGGGGCCTTTAGAATGGTCCTGAGGGGGTCTAGAAGGGTCTGGAGGCATTTAAAACTGTCCTGAGGGGCTCTGGACGGGTCTGGGTGCCTTTATAAGGGACCTGAGGGGCATTAGAAGGGTCTGGGTGCCCTTATAAAAGCCCTGAGGGGAATTAGCAGGGTCTGGGGGCCTTTAGAAGGGTCCTGAGGGGCTCTATAAGGGTATGGGGGCCTTTAGAAGGGTCTTGAGGGGCTCTAGAAGGGTCTGGGGACCTTTAGAAAGGCCCTGAGTGGCATTACAAGGGCCTGGGGTCGTATAGATAGGCCCTGAGATGTTCTAGAAGTGTCTGGGGTACTTTAGAAAGGCCCTGAGGGGCATTAGAAGGGTCTGGGGGCCTTTAGAAGGGTCCTGAGGGGCTCTATAAGGGTCTGGGGGCCTTTAGAAGGGTCTTGAGGGGCTCTAGAAGGGTCTGGGGACCTTTAGAAAGGCCCTGATGGGCATTAGAAGGGTCTGGGGGCCTTTTGAATGGTCCTGAGGGGGTCTAGAAGGGTCTGGAGGCATTTAAAACTGTCCTGAGAGGCTCTAGAAGGGTCTGGGTGCCTTTATAAGGGTCCTGAGGGGCATTAGAAGGGTCTGGGTGCCCTTATAAAAGCACTGAAAGGAATTAGCAGGGTCTGGGGGCCTTTAGAAGGGACCTGAGGGGCTCTATAAGGGTCTGGCGGCCTTTAGAAGTGTCTTCAGGGGCTCTAGAAGGGTCTGGGGACCTTTAGAAAGGCCCTGTGGGGCATTAGAAGGGTCCGGGTGCCTTTAGAATGCTCCTGAGGGGCAGTAGAAGGGTCTGGGGACCTTTAGAATGGCACTGATGGGCATTAGAATGGTCTGCGGGCCTTTAGAAGTGTCCTGAGGGGCTCTAGAATGGTCTGGGGGCATTTATAAGTGTCCTGACGGGCTCTAGAAGGGTCTGGGAACCTTTATAAATGCCCTGAGGGGCATTAGAAGGGTCTGAGGGCCTTTAGAAAGGTCCTGAGGGGCATTAGAAGGGCCTTGTGGCCTTCATAAGGGTCCTGAAAGGCATTAGAAGGGTCTGGGGGCTTTTAGGTGGGTCCTGAGGCAATCTAGAAGGGTCTAGAGGCCTTTACATGGGTCTTGAGGGTCATTAGAAGGGTGTGGAGGCCTTTAGAAAGGCCCTGAGGGGCTCTAGAAGGGTCTGGGGGCTATTAGAAGCGTCCTGAGGGGGTCCAGAGGGGTCTGGGGGCCTTTTTAAATGCCCTCAGGGGGATTATAAGGGTCTCGCAGACTTTAGAAAGGCCCTGAGTGGCATTAGAAGGTTCTGGGTGCCTTTAGAAATGTCCTGAGGGGCTCTAGAAGGGTCTGGGGGCCTTTAGAAATGACGTGAGGGGCATTACAAAAGTATGGGGGCCTTTAGAAAGGCCCTGAGGAGCATTAGAAGGGTCTGGGGGCCTTTAGAATGGTCCTCAGGAGGGTCTAGAAGGGTCTGGAGGCATTTAAAACTGTCCTGAGAGGCTCTAGAAGGGTCTGGGTGCCTTTATAAGGGTCCTGAGGGGCATTATAAGGGTCTGGGTGCCCTTATAAAAGCCCTGAGGGCAATTAGCGGGGTCTGGGGGACTTTAGAAGGGTCCTGAGGGGCTCTATAAGGGTCTGGGGGCTTTTAGAAGGGTCTTCAGGGGCTCTAGAAGGGTCTGGGTGCCTTTAGAAATGACGTGAGGGGCATTACAAAAGTATGGGGGCCTTTAGAAAGGCCCTGTGAGGCATTAGAAGGGTCTGGGGGCATTTAGAATGCTCCTGAGGGGCAGTAGAAGGGTCTGGGGACCTTTATAAAGGCCCTGACGGGCATTAGAATGGTCTGCGGGCCTTTAGAAGTGTCCTGAGGGGCTCTAGAATGGTCTGGGGGCCTTTATAAGGGTCCTGACGGGCTCTAGAAGGGTCTGGGAACCTTTATAAATGCCCTGAGGGGCATTAGAAGGGTCTGAGGGCCTTTAGAGAAGCCCTGAGGGGCATTAGAATGGTCTTGTGGCCTTCATAAGGGTCCTGAAAGGCATTAGAAGGGTCTGGGGGCTTTTAGATGGGTCCTGAGGCAATCTAGAAGGGTCTAGGGGTCCTTTACATGGGTCTTGAGGGGCATTAGAAGGGTCTGAGGGCCTTTAGAAGGGTCCTGAGGGGCATTAGAAGGGTCTGGGGGCTTTTAGATGGGTCCTGAGGCAATCTAGAAGGGTCTGGGGGCCTTTACATGGGTCTTGAGGGTCATTAGAAGGGTGTGGAGGCCTTTAGAAAGGCGCTGAGGGACTCTAGAAGGGTCTGGGGGCTATTAGAAGCGTCCTGAGGGGGTCCAGAAGGGTCTGGGGGCCTTTTTAAATGCCCTCAGGGGGATTATAATGGTCTCGCGGCTTTTAGAAATGCCCTGAGGGGCATTACAAGTGTCTGGGGTCATATAGAAAGGCCCTGAGAGGTTCTAGAAGTGTCTGGGGTACTTTAGAAATGCCCTGAGGGGCATTAGAAGGGTCTGGGGGCCTTTAGAATGGTCCTGAGGGGTTCTAGAAGGGTCTGGAGGCATTTAAAACTGTCCTGAGAGGCTCTAGAAGGGTCTGGGTGCCTTTATAAGGGTCCTGAGGGGCATTAGAAGGGTCTGGGTGCCCTTATAAAAGCCCTGAGGGCAATTAGCCGGGTCTGGGGGACTTTAAAAGGGTCCTGAGGGGATCTATAAGGGTCTGGGGGCCCTTAGAAGGGTCTTCAGGGGCTCTAGAAGGGTCTGGGGACCTTTAGAAAGGCCCTGTGGGGCATTAGAAGGGTCTGGGGGCCTTTAGAATGCTCCTGAGGGGCAGTAGAAGGGTCTGGGAACCTTTATAAATGCCCTGAGGGGCATTAGAAGGGTCTGAGGGCCTTTAGAAAGGTCCTGAGGGGCATTAGAAGGGTCTTGTGGCCTTCATAAGGGCCCTGAAAGTCATTAGAAGGGTCTGGGGGCTTTTAGATGGGTCCTGAGGCAATCTAGAAGGGTCTAGGGGCCTTTACATGGGTCTCGAGGGTCATTAGAAGGGTGTGGAGGCCTTTAGAAAGGCCCTGAAATGCATTAGAAGGGTCTGGGGGCTTTTAGATGGGTCCTGAGGCAATCTAGAAGGGTCTGGGGGCCTTTACATGGGTCTTGAGGGTCATTAGAAGGTTGTGGAGGCCTTTAGAAAGGCCCTGAGGGGCTCTAGAAGGGTCTGGGGGCTTTTAGAAGGTTCTTCAGGGGCTCTAGAAGAGTCTGGGGACCTTTAGAAAGGCCCTGTGGGGCATTAGAATGGTCTGGGGGCCTTTAGAATGCTCCTGAGGGGCAGTAGAAGGGTCTGGGGACCTTTATAAATGCCCTGAGTGGCATTAGAAGGGTCTGAGGGCCTTTATAAAGGTCCTGAGGGGCATTAGAAGGGTCTTGTGGCCTTCATAAGGGTCCTGAAAGGCATTAGAAGGGTCTGGGGCTTTTAGATGGGTCCTGAGGCAATCTAGAAGAGTCTAGGGGCCTTTACATGGGTCTTGAGGGTCATTAGAAGGGTGTGGAGGCCTTTAGAAAGGCCCTGAAAGGCATTAGAAGGGTCTGGGGGCTTTTAGATGGGTCCTGAGGCAATCTAGAAGGGTCTGGGGGCCTTTACATGGGTCTTGAGGGTCATTAGAAGGGTGTGGAGGCCTTTAGAAAGGCCCTGAGGGGCTCTAGAAGGGTCTGGGCGCTATTAGAAGCGTCCTGAGTGGGTCCAGAAGGGTCTGGGGGCCTTTTTAAAGGCCCTCAGGGGGATTATAAGGGTCTCGCGGCCTTTAGAAAGGCCCTGAGTGGCATTAGAAGGGTCTGGGTGCCTTTAGAAATGACCAGAGGGGCATTAGAAGGGTATGGGGGCATTTAGAAAGGCCCTGTGGGGCATTAGAAGGGTCTGGGGGCCTTTATAATGGTCCTGAGGGGGTCTAGAAGGGTCTGGAGGCATTTAAAACTGTCCTGAGGGGCTCTGGACGGGTCTGGGTGCCTTTATAAGGGACCTGAGGGGCATTAGAAGGGTCTGGGTGCCCTTATAAAAGCCCTGAGGGGAATTAGCAGGGTCTGGGGGCCTTTAGAAGGGTCCTGAGGGGCTCTATAAGGGTCTGGGGGCCTTTAGAAGGGTCTTGAGGGGCTCTAGAAGGGTCTGGGGACCTTTAGAAAGGCCCTGAGTGGCATTACAAGGGCCTGGGGTCGTATAGATAGGCCCTGAGATGTTCTAGAAGTGTCTGGGGTACTTTAGAAAGGCCCTGAGGGGCATTAGAAGGGTCTGGGGGCCTTTAGAAGGGTCCTGAGGGGCTCTATAAGGGTCTGGGGGCCTTTAGAAGGGTCTTGAGGGGCTCTAGAAGGGTCTGGGGACCTTTAGAAAGGCCCTGATGGGCATTAGAAGGGTCTGGGGGCCTTTTGAATGGTCCTGAGGGGGTCTAGAAGGGTCTGGAGGCATTTAAAACTGTCCTGAGAGGCTCTAGAAGGGTCTGGGTGCCTTTATAAGGGTCCTGAGGGGCATTAGAAGGGTCTGGGTGCCCTTATAAAAGCACTGAAAGGAATTAGCAGGGTCTGGGGGCCTTTAGAAGGGACCTGAGGGGCTCTATAAGGGTCTGGCGGCCTTTAGAAGTGTCTTCAGGGGCTCTAGAAGGGTCTGGGGACCTTTAGAAAGGCCCTGTGGGGCATTAGAAGGGTCTGGGTACCTTTAGAATGCTCCTGAGGGGCAGTAGAAGGGTCTGGGGACCTTTATAAGGCCCTGACGGGCATTAGAATGGTCTGCGGGCCTTTAGAAGTGTCCTGAGGGGCTCTAGAATGGTCTGGGGGCCTTTATAAGGGTCCTGACATGCTCTAGAAGGGTCTGGGAACCTTTATAAATGCCCTAAGGGGCATTAGAAGGGTCTGAGGGCCTTTAGAAAAGTCCTGAGGGGCATTAGAAGGGTCTGGGGGCCTTTAGAATGGTCCTGAGGGGGTCTAGAAGGGTCTGGAGGCATTTAAAACTGTTCTGAGAGGCTCTAGAAGGGTCTGGGTGCCTTTATAAGGGTCCTGAGGGGCATTAGAAGGGTCTGGGTGCCCTTATAAAAGCCCTGAGGAGAATTAGCAGGGTCTGGGGGACTTTAGAAGGGTCCTTAGGGGCTCTATAAGGGTCTGGGGGCCTTTAGAAGGGTCTTGAGGGGCTCTAGAAGGGTCTGGGGACCTTTAGAAAGGCCCTGTGTGGCATTAGAAGGGTCTGGGGGCCTTTAGAAGGGTCTTCAGGGGCTCTAGAAGGGTCTGGGGACCTTTAGAAAGGCCCTGTGGGGCATAAGAAGGGTCTGAGGGCCTTTAGAATGCTCCTGAGGGGCAGTAGAAGGGTCTGGGGACCTTTATAAGTGTCCTGACGTGCTCTAGAAGGGTCTGGGAACCTTTATAAATGCCCTGAGGTGCATTAGAAGGGTCTGAGGGCCTTTAGAAAGGTCCTGAGAGGCATTAGAAGGGTCTTGTGGCCTTCATAAGGGTCCTGGAAGGCATTAGAAGGGTCTGGGGGCTTTTAGATGGGTCCTGAGGCAATCTAGAAGGGTCAAGGGGCCTTTACATGGGTCTTGAGGGTCATTAGAAGGGTGTGGAGGCCTTTAGAAAGGCCCTGATGGGCCCTAGAAGTGTCTGGGGGCCTTTAGAAGGGTCTTCAAGGGCTCTAGAAGGGTCTGGGGACCTTTAGAAAGGCCCTGTGGGGCATTAGAAGGGTCTGGGGGCCTTTAGAATGCTCCTGAGGGGCAGTAGAAGGGTCTGGGAACCTTTATAAATTCCCTGAGGGGCATTAGAAGGGTCTGAGGGCCTTTAGAAAGGTCCTGAGGGGCATTAGAAGGGTCTTGTGGCCTTCATAAGGGTCCTGAAAGGCATTAGAAGGGTCTGCGGGCTTTTATATGGGTCCTGAGGCAATCTAGAAGGGTCTGGGGGCCTTTACATGGGTCCTGAGCATCATTAGAAGGGTGTGGAGGCCTTTAGAAAGGCCCTGAGGGGCTCTAGAAGGGTCTGGGGGCCTTTAGAAGGGTCTTCAAGGGCTCTAGAAGGGTCTGGGGACCTTTAGAAAGGCCCTGTGGGGCATTAGAAGGGTCTGGGGACCTTTAGAATGCTCCTGAGGGGCAGTAGAAGGGTCTGGGAACCTTTATAAATGCCCTGAAGGGCATTAGAAGGGTCTGAGGGCCTTTAGAAAGGTCCTGAGGGGCATTAGAAGGGTCTTGTGGCCTTCATAAGGGTCCTGAAAGTCATTAGAAGGGTCTGGGGGCTTTTAGATGGGTCCTGAGGCAATCTAGAAGGGTCTAGGGGCCTTTACATGGGTCTCGAGCGTCATTAGAAGGGTGTGGAGGCCTTTAGAAAAGCCCTGAAATGCATTAGAAGGGTCTGGGGGCTTTTAGATGGGTCCTGAGGCAATCTAGAAGGGTCTGGGGGCCTTTACATGGGTCTTGAGCGTCATTAGAAGGGTGTGGAGGCCTTTAGAAAGGCCCTCAGGAGCTCTAGAAGGGTCTGGGGGCTATTAGAAGCATCCTGAGGGGGTCCAGAAGGGTCTGGGGGCCTTTTTAAAGGCCCTCAGGGGGATTATAAGGGTCTCGCGGCCTTTAGAAAGGCCCTGAGTGGCATTAGAAGGGTCTGGGTGCCTTTAGAAATGACGTGAGGGGCATTACAAAAGTATGGGGGCCTTTAGAAAGGCCCTGAGGAGCATTAGAAGGGTCTGGGGGCCTTTAGAATGGTCCTCAGGAGGGTCTAGAAGGGTCTGGAGGCATTTAAAACTGTCCTGAGAGGCTCTAGAAGGGTCTGGGTGCCTTTATAAGGGTCCTGAGGGGCATTATAAGGGTCTGGGTGCCCTTATAAAAGCCCTGAGGGCAATTAGCGGGGTCTGGGGGACTTTAGAAGGGTCCTGAGGGGCTCTATAAGGGTCTGGGGGCTTTTAGAAGGGTCTTCAGGGGCTCTAGAAGGGTCTGGGTGCCTTTAGAAATGACGTGAGGGGCATTACAAAAGTATGGGGGCCTTTAGAAAGGCCCTGTGGGGCATTAGAAGGGTCTGGGGGCCTTTAGAATGCTCCTGAGGGGCAGTAGAAGGGTCTGGGGACCTTTATAAAGGCCCTGACGGGCATTAGAATGGTCTGCGGGCCTTTAGAAGTGTCCTGAGGGGCTCTAGAATGGTCTGGGGGCCTTTATAAGGGTCCTGACGGGCTCTAGAAGGGTCTGGGAACCTTTATAAATGCCCTGAGGGG
The DNA here is from genome assembly GCA_033558105.1 of Coccyzus lansbergi. Lineage (NCBI taxonomy): Eukaryota > Metazoa > Chordata > Aves > Cuculiformes > Coccyzidae > Coccyzus > Coccyzus lansbergi. The sequence goes on along the minus strand of JAUMJK010000213.1, from coordinate 418,412 downwards.
CATTAGAAGGGTCTGAGGGCCTTTAGAAAAGTCCTGAGGGGCATTAGAAGGGTCTTGTGGCCTTCATAAGGGTCCTGAAAGGCATTAGAAGGGTCTGGGGGCTTTTAGATGGGTCCTGAGGCAATCTAGAAGGGTCTAGGGGTCCTTTACATGGGTCTTGAGGGGCATTAGAAGGGTCTGAGGGCCTTTAGAAGGGTCCTGAGGGGCATTAGAAGGGTCTGGGGGCTTTTAGATGGGTCCTGAGGCAATCTAGAAGGGTCTGGGGGCCTTTACATGGGTCTTGAGGGTCATTAGAAGGGTGTGGAGGCCTTTAGAAAGGCGCTGAGGGACTCTAGAAAGGTCTGGGGGCTATTAGAAGCGTCCTGAGGGGGTCCAGAAGGGTCTGGGGGCCTTTTTAAATGCCCTCAGGGGGATTATAAGGGTCTCGCGGCTTTTAGAAATGCCCTGAGTGGCATTACAAGTGTCTGGGGTCATATAGAAAGGCCCTGAGAGGTTCTAGAAGTGTCTGGGGTACTTTAGAAATGCCCTGAGGGGCATTAGAAGGGTCTGGGGGCCTTTAGAATGGTCCTGAGGGGTTCTAGAAGGGTCTGGAGGCATTTAAAACTGTCCTGAGAGGCTCTAGAAGGGTCTGGGTGCCTTTATAAGGGTCCTGAGGGGCATTAGAAGGGTCTGGGTGCCCTTATAAAAGCCCTGAGGGCAATTAGCAGGGTCTGGGGGACTTTAAAAGGGTCCTGAGGGGATCTATAAGGGTCTGGGGGCCCTTAGAAGGGTCTTCAGGGGCTCTAGAAGGGTCTGGGGACCTTTAGAAAGGCCCTGTGGGGCATTAGAAGGGTCTGGGGGCCTTTAGAATGCTCCTGACGGGCTCTATAAGGGTCTGGGGACCTTTATAAGTGTCCTGACTGGCTCTAGAAGGGTCTGGGAACCTTTATAAATGCCCTGAGGGGCATTAGAAGGGTCTAAGGGTCTTTAGAAAGGTCCTGAGGGGCATTAGAAGGTTCTTGTGGCCTTCATAAGGGTCCTGAAAGGCATTAGAAGGGTCTGGGGGCTTTTAGATGGGTCCTGAGGCAATCTAGAAGGGTCTAGGGGCCTTTACATGGGTCCTGGGCATCATTAGAAGGGTGTGGAGGCCTTTAGAAAGGCCCTGAGGGGCTCTAGAAGGGTCTGGGGGCCTTTAGAAGCGTCTGGGGACCTTTAGAAAGGCCCTGTGGGGCATTAGAAGGGTCTGGGGGCCTTTAGAATTCTCCTGAGGGGCAGTAGAAGGGTCTGGGAACCTTTATAAATGCCCTGAGGGGCTTTAGAAGGGTCTGAGGGCCTTTAGAAAGGCCCTGAGGGGCTCTAGAAGGGTCTGGGGGCTATTAGAAGCGTCCTGAGGGGGTCTAGAAGTGTCTGGGGGCCTTTTTAAAGGCCCTCAGGGGGATTATAAGGGTCTCGCGGCCTTTAGAAAAGCCCTGAGTGGCATTAGAAGGGTCTGGGTGCCTTTAGAAATGACCTGAGGGGCATTAGAAGGGTATGGGGGCCTTTAGAAAGGCCCTGATGTGCATTAGAAGGGTCTGGGGGCCTTTAGAATGGTCCTGAGGGGGTCTAGAAGGGTCTGGAGGCATTTAAAACTGTCCTGAGAGGCTCTAGAAGGGTCTGGGTGCCTTTATAAGGGTCCTGAGGGGCATTAGAAGGGTCTGGGTGCCCTTATAAAAGCACTGAAAGGAATTAGCAGGGTCTGGGGGCCTTTGGAAGGGTCCTGAGGGGCTCTATAAGGGTCTGGGGGCCTTTAGAAGGGTCTTCAGGGGCTCTAGAAGGGTCTGGGGACCTTTAGAAAGGCCCTGTGGGGCATTAGAAGGGTCTGGGGTCCTTTAGAATGCTCCTGAGGGGCAGTAGAAGGGTCTGGGGACCTTTATAAGGCCCTGACGGGCATTAGAATGGTCTGCGGGCCTTTAGAAGTGTCCTGAGGGGCTCTAGAATGGTCTGGGGGCCTTTATAAGGGTCCTGACATGCTCTAGAAGGGTCTGGGAACCTTTATAAATGCCCTAAGGGGCATTAGAAGGGTCTGGGGGCCTTTAGAATGGTCCTGAGGGGGTCTAGAAGGGTCTGGAGGCATTTAAAACTGTTCTGAGAGGCTCTAGAAGGGTCTAGGTGCCTTTATAAGGGTCCTGAGGGGCATTAGAAGGGTCTGGGTGCCCTTATAAAAGCCCTGAGGAGAATTAGCAGGGTCTGGGGGACTTTAGAAGGGTCCTGAAGGGCTCTATAAGGGTCTGGGGGCCTTTAGAAGGGTCTTCAGGGGCTCTAGAAGGGTCTGGGGACCTTTACAAAGGCCCTGTGGGGCATTAGAAGGGTCTGGGGGCCTTTAGAAGGGTCTTCAGGGGCTCGAGAAGTGTCTGGGGACATTTAGAAAGGCCCTGACGGGCATTAGAAGGGTCTGAGGGCCTTTAGAATGCTCCTGAGGGGCAGTAGAAGGGTCTGGGGACCTTTATAAGTGTCCTGACGGGCTCTAGAAAGGTCTGGGAACCTTTATAAATGCCCTGAGGTGCATTAGAAGGGTCTGAGGGCCTTTAGAAAGGTCCTGAGGGGCATTAGAAGTGTCTTGTGGTCTTCATAAGGGTCCTGGAAGGCATTAGAAGGGTCTGGGGGCTTTTAGATGGGTCCTGAGGCAATCTAGAAGGGTCTAGGGGCTTTTACATGGGTCTTGAGGGTCATTAGAAGGGTGTGGAGGCCTTTAGAAAGGCCCTGAAAGGCATTAGAAGGGTCTGGGGGCTTTTAGATGGGTCCTCAGGCAATCTAGAAGGGTCTGGGGGCCTTTACATGGGTCTTGAGGGTCATTAGAAGGGTGTGGATGCCTTTAGAAAGGACCTGAGGGGCTCTAGAAGGGTCTGGGGGGTATTAGAAGCGTCCTGAGGGGGTCCAGAATGGTCTGGGGGCCTTTTGAAATGACCTGAGGGGCATTAGAAGGGTATGGGGGCCTTTAGAAAGGCCCTGAGGGGCATTAGAAGGGTATGGGGGCCTTTAGAATGGTCCTGAGGGGGTCTAGAAGGGTCTGGAGGCATTTAAAACTGTTCTGAGAGGCTCTAGAAGGGTCTGGGTGCCTTTATAACGGTCCTGAGGGGCATTAGAAGGGTCTGGGTGCCCTTATGAAAGCCCTGAGGGGAATTAGCAGGGTCTGGGGGCCTTTAGAAGGGTCCTGAGGGGCTCTATAAGGGTCTGGGGGCCTGTAGAAGGGTCTTCAGGGGCTCTAGAAGGGTCTGGGGACCTTTAGAAAGGCCCTGTGGGGCATTAGAAGGGTCTGGGGTCCTTTAGAATGCTCCTGAGGGGCAGTAGAAGGGTCTGGGGACCTTTATTAATGCCCTGAGGGGCATTAGAAGGGTCTGAGGGCCTTTAGAAAGGTCCTGAGGGGCTCTAGAAGGGTCTTGTTGCCTTCATAAGGGTCCTGAAAGGCATTAGAAGGGTCTGGGGGCTTTTAGATGGGTCCTGAGGCAATCTAGAAGGGTCTAGGGGCCTTTACATGGGTCTTGAGTGTCCTTAGAAGGGTGTGGAGGCCTTTAGAAAGGCCCTGAGGGGCTCTAGAAGGGTCTGGGGGCTATTAGAAGCGTCCTGAGTGGGTCCAGAAGGGTCTGGGGGCCTTTTTAAAGGCCCTCAGGGGGATTATAAGGGTCTCGCGGCCTTTAGAAAGGCCCTGAGTGGCATTAGAAGGGTCTGGGTGCCTTTAGAAATGACCTGAGGGGTATTAGAAGGGTATGGGGGCATTTAGAAAGGCTCTGTGGGGCATTAGAAGGGTCTGGGGGCCTTTAGAATGGTCCTGAGGGGGTCTAGAAGGGTCTGGAGGCATTTAAAACTGTCCTGAGAGGCTCTAGAAGGGTCTGGGTGCCTTTATAAGGGTCCTGAGGGGCATTAGAAGGGTCTGGGTGCCCTTATAAAAGCCCTGAGGGGAATTAGCAGGGTCTGGGGGCCTTTAGAAGGGTCCTGAGGGGCTCTATAAGGGTCTGGGGGCCTTTAGAAGGGTCTTCAGGGGCTCTAGAAGGGTCTGGGGACCTTTAGAAAGGCCCTGTGGGGCATTAGAAGGGTCTGGGGGCCTTTAGAAAGGTCTTCAGGGGCTCTAGAAGGGTCTGGGGACCTTTATAAATGCCCTGTGGGGCATTAGAAGGGTCTGAGGTCCTTCAGAATGCTCCTGAATGGCAGTAGAAGGGTCTGGGGACCTTTATAAATGCCCTGAGGGGCATTAGAAGGGTCTGAGGGCCTTTAGAAAGGTCCTGAGGGGCATTAGAAGGGTCTTGTGGCCTTGATAAGGGTCCTGAAAGGCATTAGAAGGGTCTGGGGGCTTTTAGATGGGTCCTGAGGCAATCTAGAAGGGTCTAGGGGCCTTTACATGGGTCTTGAGGGGCATTAGAAGGGTGTGGAGGCCTTTAGAAAGGCCCTGAAAGGCATTAGAAGGGTCTGGGGGCTTTTAGATGGGTCCTGAGGCAATCTAGAAGGGTCTGGGGGCCTTTACATGGGTCTTGAGGGTCATTAGAATGGTGTGGAGGCCTTTAGAAAGGCCCTGAGGGGCTCTAGAAGGGTCTGGGGGCTATTAGAAGCATCCTGAGAGGGTCCAGAAGGGTATGGGGGACTTTTTAAAGGCCCTCAAGGGGAATTATAAGGGTCTCGCGGCCTTTAGAAAGGCCCTGAGTGGCATTACAAGGGCCTGGGGTCATATAGATAGGCCCTGAGATGTTCTAGAAGTGTCTGGGGTACTTTAGAAAGGCCCTGAGGGGCATTAGAAGGGTCTGGGGGCCTTTAGAATGGTCCTGAGGGGGTCTAGAAGGGTCTGGAGGCATTTAAAACTGTCCTGAGAGGCTCTAGAAGGGTCTGGGTGCCTTTATAAGGGTCCTGAGGGGCATTAGAAGGGTCTGGGTGCCCTTATAAAAGCCCTGAGGGGAATTAGCAGGGTTTGGGGGCCTTTAGAAGGGTCCTGAGGGGCTCTATAAGGGTCTGGGGGCCTTTAGAAGGGTCTTGAGGGGCTCTAGAAGGGTCTGGGGACCTTTAGAAAGGCCCTGTGGGGCATTAGAAGGGTCTGGGGGCCTTTAGAATGCTCCTGAGGGGCAGTAGAATGGTCTGGGGACCTTTATAAGGGTCCTGACAGGCTCTAGAAGGGTCTGGGGACCTTTATAAGGGTCCTGACGGGCTCTAGAAGGGTCTGAGGGCCTTTAGAAAGGTCCTGAGGGGCATTAGAAGGCTCTTGTGGCCTTCATAAGGGTCCTGAAAGGCATTAGAAGGGTCTGGGGGCTTTTAGATGGGTCCTGAGGAAATCTAGAATGGTCTAGGGGCCTTTACATGGGTCTTGAGGGTCATTAGAAGGGTGTGGAGGCCTTTAGAAAGGCCCTGAAAGGCATTAGAAGGGTCTGGGTGCCTTTAGAAATGACCTGAGGGGCATTAGAAGTGTATGGGGGCCTTTAGAAAGGCCCTGAGGGGCATTAGAAGGGTCTGGGGGCCTTTAGAAGGGTCCTGAGCGGGCATTAGAAGGGTCTGGGGGCCTTTAGAATGGTCCTGAGGGGGTCTAAAAGGGTCTGGAGGCATTTAAAACTGTCCTGAGAGGCTCTAGAAGGGTCTGGGTGCCTTTATAAAAGCCCTGAGGGGAATTAGCAGGGTCTGGGGGCCTTTAGAAGGGTCCTGAGGGGCTCTATAAGGGTCTGGGGGCCTTTAGAAGGGTCTTCAGGGGCTCTAGAGGGGTCTGGGGACCTTTAGAAAGGCCCTGTGGGGCATTAGAAGGGTCTGGGGGCCTTTAGAATGCTCCTGAGGGGCAGTAGAAAGGTCTGGAGACCTTTATAAGGGTCCTGACGGGCTCTAGAAGGGTCTGAGGGCCTTTATAAAGGTCCTGAGGGGCATGAGAAGGGTCTTGTGGCCTTCATAAGGGTCCTGAAAGGCATTAGACGGCTCTGGGGGCTTTTAGATGGGTCCTGAGGCAATCTAGAAGGGTCTGGGGGCCTTTACATGGGTCTTGAGTGTCATTAGAAGGGTGTGGAGGCCTTTAGAAAGGCCCTGAGGGGCTCTAGAAGGGTCTGGGGGCTATTAGAAGCGTCCTGAGGGGGTCCAGAAGGGTCTGGGGGCCTTTTTAAAGGTCCTCAGGGGGATTATAATGGTCTCGCGGACTTTAGAAAGGCCCTGAGTGGCATTAGAAGGGTCTGGGTGCCTTTTAAAAAGACCTGAGTGGCATTAGAAGGGTATGGGGGCCTTTAGAAAGGCCCTGAGGGGCATTAGAAGGGTCTGGGGGCCTTTAGAAGGGTCCTGAGCGGCATTAGAAGGGTCTGGAGGCATTTAAAACTGTCCTGAGAGGCTCTAGAAGGGTCTGGGTGCCTTTATAAGGGTCCTGAGGGGAATTAGAAGGGTCTGGGTGCCCTTATAATAGCCCTGAAAGGAATTAGCAGGGTCTGGGTCCTTAGAAGGGTCCTGAGGGGCTCTGTAAGTGTCTGGGGGCCTTTAGAAGTGTCTTCAGGGGCTCTAGAAGGGTCTGGGGACCTTTAGAAAGGCCCTGTGGGGCATTAGAAGGGTCTGGGGGCCTTTAGAATGCTCCTGAGGGGCAGTAGAAGGGTCTGGGGACGTTTATAAAGGCCCTGACGGGCATTAGAATGGTCTGCGTGATTTAGAAGTGTCCTGAGAGGCTCTAGAATGTTCTGGGGGCCTTTATAAGGGTCCTGACGGGCTCTAGAAGGGTCTGGGAACCTTTATAAATGCCCTGAGGGGCATTAGAAGGGTCTTGTGGCCTTGATAATGGTCCTGAAAGGCATTAGAAGGCTCTGGGGGCTTTTAGATGGGTCCTGAGGCAATCTTGAATGGTCTAGGGGCCTTTACATGGGTCTTGAGGGTCATTAGAAGGGTGTGGAGGCCTTTAGAAAGGCCCTGAAAAGCATTACAAGGGTCTGGGTTCTTTTAGATGGTTCCTGATGCAATCTAGAAGGGTCTGGGGGCCTTTAAATGGGTCTTGAGGGTCATTAGAATGGTGTGGAGGCCTTTAGAAAGGCCCTGAAGGGCTCTATAAGGGTCTGGGGGCCTTTAGTAGGGTCTTCAGGGGCTCTAGAAGGGTCTGGGGACCTTTAGAAAGGCCCTGTAGGGCATTAGAATGGTCTGGGGGCCTTTAGAATGCTCCTGAGGGGCAGTAGAAGGGTCTGGAGACCTTTATAAGGGTCCTGACGGGCTCTAGAAGGGTCTGAGGGCCTTTATAAAGGTCCTGAGGGGCATGAGAAGGGTCTTGTGGCCTTCATAAGGGTCCTGAAAGGCATTAGAAGCGTCTGGGGGCTTTTAGATGGGTCCTGAGGCAATCTAGAAGGGTCTGGGGGCCTTTACATGGGTCTTGAGTGTCCTTAGAAGGGTGTGGAGGCCTTTAGAAAGGCCCTGAGGGGCTCTAGAAGGGTCTGGGGGCTATTAGAAGCGTCCTGAGTGGGTCCAGAAGGGTCTGGGGGCCTTTTTAAAGGCCCTCAGGGGGATTATAAGGGTCTCGCGGCCTTTAGAAAGGCCCTGAGTGGCATTAGAAGGGTCTGGGTGCCTTTAGAAATGACCTGAGGGGCATTAGAAGGGTATGGGGGCATTTAGAAAGGCCCTGTGGGGCATTAGAAGGGTCTGGGGGCCTTTAGAATGGTCCTGAGGGGGTCTAGAAGGGTCTGGAGGCATTTAAAACTGTCCTGAGAGGCTCTAGAAGGGTCTGGGTGCCTTTATAAGGGTCCTGAGGGGCATTAGAAGGGTCTGGGTGCCCTTATAAAAGCCCTGAGGGGAATTAGCAGGGTCTGGGGGCCTTTAGAAGGGTCCTGAGGGGCTCTATAAGGGTCTGGGGGCCTTTAGAATGGTCTTGAGGGGCTCTAGAAGGGTCTGGGGACCTTTAGAAAGGCCCTGTGGGGCATTAGAAGGGTCTGGGGGCCTTTAGAAGGGTCTTCAGGGGCTCTAGAAGGGTCTGGGGACCTTTAGAAAGGCCCTGTGGGGCATTAGAAGGGTCTGAGGTCCTGTAGAATGCTCCTGAAGGGCAGTAGAAGGGTCTGGGGACCTTTATAAGTGTCCTGACGGGCTCTAGAAGGGTCTGGGAACCTTTATAAATGCCCTGAGGGTCATTAGAAGGGTCTGAGGGCCTTTAGAAAGGTCCTGAGGGGCATTAGAAGGGTCTTGTGGCCTTGATAAGGGTCCTGAAAGGCATTAGAAGGGTCTGGGGGCTTTTAGATGGGTCCTGAGGCAATCTAGAAGGGTCTAGGGGCCTTTACATGGGTCTTGAGGAGCATTAGAAGGGTGTGGAGGCCTTTAGAAAGGCCCTGAAAGGCATTAGAAGGGTCTGGGGGCTTTTAGATGGGTCCTGAGGCAATCTAGAAGGGTCTGGGAGCCTTTACATGGGTCTTTAGGGTCATTAGAATGGTGTGGAGGCCTTTAGAAAGGCCCTGAGGGGCTCTAGAAGGGTCTGGGGGCTATTAGAATCATCCTGAGGGGGTCCAGAAGGGTCTGGGGGCCTTTTTAAAGGCCCTCAAGGGGAATTATAAGGGTCTCGCGGCCTTTAGAAAGGCCCTGAGTGGCATTACAAGGGTCTGGGTTCATATAGATAGGCCCTGAGATGTTCTAGAAGTGTCTGGGGTACTTTAGAAAGGCCCTGAGGGGCATTAGAAGGGTCTGGGGGCCTTTAGAGGGGTCTTCAGGGGCTCTAGAAGGGTCTGGGGACCTTTAGAAAGGCCCTGTGGGGCATTAGAAGGGTCTGAGGTCCTTTAGAATGCTCCTGAAGGGCAGTAGAAGGGTCTGGGGACCTTTATAAGTGTCCTGAGGGGCATTAGAAGGGTCTGAGGGCCTTTAGAAAGGTCCTCAGGGGCATTAGAAGGGTCTTGTGGCCTTGATAAGGGTCCTGAAAGGCATTAGAAGGGTCTGGGGGCTTTTAGATGGGTCCTGAGGCAATCTAGAAGGGTCTAGGGGCCTTTACATGGGTCTTGAGGGTCATTAGAAGGGTGTGGAGGCCTTTAGAAAGGCCCTGAAAGGCATTAGAAGGGTCTGGGTGCCTTTAGAAATGACCTGAGGGGCATTAGAAGTGTATGGGGGCCTTTAGAAAGGCCCTGAGGGGCATTAGAAGGGTCTGGGGGCCTTTAGAAGGGTCCTGAGGGGCATTAGAATGGTCTGGGGGCCTTTAGAATGGTCCAGAGGGGGTCTAAAAGGGTCTGGAGGCATTTAAAACTGTCCTGAGAGGCTCTAGAAGGGTCTGGGTGCCTTTATAAGGGTCCTGAGGGGCATTAGAAGGGTCTGGGTGCCCTTATAAAAGCGCTGAGGGGAATTAGCAGGGTCTGGGGGCCTTTAGAAGGGTCCTGAGGGGCTCTATAAGGGTCTGGGGGCCTTTAGAAGGGTCTTCAGATGCTCTAGAGGGGTCTGGGGACCTTTAGAAAGGCCCTGTGGGGCATTAGAAGGGTCTGGGGGCCTTTAGAATGCTCCTGAGGGGCAGTAGAAGGGTCTGGAGACCTTTATAAGGGTCCTGACGGGCTCTAGAAAGGTCTGGGAACCTTTATAAATGCCCTGAGGGGCATTAGAAGGGTCTGAGGGCCTTTAGAAAGGTCCTGAGGGGCATGAGAAGGGTCTTGTGGCCTTCATAAGGGTCCTGAAAGGCATTAGAAGGGTCTGGGGGCTTTTAGATGGGTCCTGAGGCAATCTAGAAGGGTCTAGGGGCCTTTACATGGTTCTTCAGGGTCATTAGAAGGGTGTGGAGGCCTTTAGAAGGGTCCTGAAAGGCATTAGAAGGGTCTGGGGGCTTTTAGATGGGTCCTGAGGCAATCTAGAAGGGTCTGGGGGCCTTTACATGGGTCTTGAGTGTCATTAGAAGGGTGTGGAGGCCTTTAGAAAGGCCCTGAGGGGCTCTAGAAGGGTCTGGGGGCTATTAGAAGCGTCCTGAGGGGGTCCAGAAGGGTCTGGGGGCCTTTTTAAAGGTCCTCAGGGGGATTATAAGGGTCTCGCGGACTTTAGAAAGGCCCTGAGTGGCATTAGAAGGGTCTGGGTGCCTTTTAAAAAGACCTGAGGGGCATTAGAAGGGTATGGGGGCCTTTAGAAAGGCCCTGAGGTGCATTAGAAGGGTCTGGGGGCCTTTAGAATGGTCCTGAGCGGCATTAGAAAAGTCTGGAGGCATTTAAAACTGTCCTGAGAGGCTCTAGAAGGGTCTGGGTGCCTTTATAAAGGTCTTCAGGGGCTCTAGAAGGGTCTGGGGACCTTTAGAAAGGCCCTGTGGGGCATTAGAAGGGTCTGGGGGCCTTTAGAATGCTCCTGAGGGGCAGTAGAAGGGTCTGGGGACGTTTATAAAGGCCCTGACGGGCATTAGAATGGTCTGTGGGCCTTTAGAAGTGTCCTGAGGGGCTCTAGAATGGTCTGGGGGCCTTTATAAGGGTCCTGACGGGCTCTAGAAGGGTCTGGGAACCTTTATAAATGCCCTGAGGGGCATTAGAAGGGTCTTGTGGCCTTGATAATGGTCCTGAAAGGCATTAGAAGGCTCTGGGGGCTTTTAGATGGGTCCTGAGGCAATCTAGAATGGTCTAGGGGCCTTTACATGGGTCTTGAGGGTCATTAGAAGGGTGTGGAGGCCTTTAGAAAGGCCCTGAAATGCATTAGAAGGGTCTGGGTTCTTTTAGATGGTTCCTGATGCAATCTAGAAGGTCTGGGGGCCTTTAAATGGGTCTTGAGGGTCATTAGAATGGTGTGGAGGCCTTTAGAAAGGCCCTGAAGGGCTCTATAAGGGTCTGGGGGCCTTTAGTAGGGTCTTCAGGGGCTCTAGAAGGGTCTGGGGACCTTTAGAAAGGCCCTGTAGGGCATTAGAAGGTTCTGGGGGCCTTTAGAATGCTCCTGAGGGGCAGTAGAAGGGTCTGGGGACCTTTATAAAGGCCCTGACGGGCATTAGAATGGTCTGCGGGATTTAGAAGTGTCCTGAGGGGCTCTAGAATGGTCTGGGGGCCTTTATAAGGGTCCTGACGGGCTCTAGAAGGGTCTGGGAACCTTTATAAATGCCCTAAGGGGCATTAGAAGGGTCTGAGGGCCTTTAGAAAGGTCCTGAGGGGCATTAGAAGGGTCTTGTGGCCTTGATAAGGGTCCTGAAAGGCATTAGAAGGCTTTGGGGGCTTTTAGATGGGTCCTGAGGCAATCTAGAAGGGTCTAGTAACCTTTACATGGGTCTTTAGGGTCATTAGAAGGGTGTGGAGGCCTTTAGAAAGGCGCTGAGGGGCTCTAGAAGGGTCTGGGGCTATTAGAAGCGTCCTGAGGGGGTCCCGAAGGGTCTGGGGGCCTTTTTAAAGGCCCTCAGGGGGATTATAAGGGTCTCGCGGCCTTTAGAAAGGCCCTGAGTGGCATTAGAAGGGTCTGGGTGCCTTTAGAAATGACCTGAGGGGCATTAGAATGGTATGGGAGCCTTTAGAAAGGACCTGAGGGGCATTAGAAGGGTCTGGGGGCCTTTAGAATGCTCCTGAGGGGCAGTAGAAGGGTCTGGGGACCTTTATAAAGGCCCTGACGGGCATTAGAATGGTCTGCGGGCCTTTAGAAGTGTCCTGAGGGGCTCTAGAATGGTCTGGGGGCCTTTATAAGGGTCCTGACGGGCTCTAGAAGGGTCTGGGAACCTTTATAAATGCCCTGAGGGGCATTAGAAGGGTCTGAGGGCCTTTAGAAAGGTCCTGAGGGGCATTAGAAGGGTCTTGTGGCCTTCATAAGGGTCCTGAAAGGCATTAGAAGGGTCTGGGGGCTTTTAGATGGGTCCTGAGGCAATCTAGAAGGGTCTAGGGGCCTTTACATGGGTCTTGAGGGTCATTAGAAGGGTGTGGAGGCCTTTAGAAAGGCCCTGAAAGGCATTAGAAGGGTCTGGGGGCTATTAGATGGGTCCTGATGCAATCTAGAAGGGTCTGGGGGCCTTTACATGGGTCTTGAGGGTCATTAGAAGGGTGTGGAGGCCTTTAGAAAGGCCCTGAGTGGCTCTAGAAGGGTCTGGGGGCTATTAGAAACGTCCTGAGGGGGTCCAGAAGGGTCTGGGGGCCTTTAGAAAGACCCTGAGTGGCATTACAAGGGCCTGGGGTCATATAGAAAGGCCCTGAGAGGTTCTAGAAGTGTCTGGGGTACTTTTGAAAGGCCCTGAGGGGCATTAGAATGGTCTGGGGGCCTTTAGAATGGTCCTGAGGGGGTCTAGAAGGGTCTGGAGGCATTTAAAACTGTCCTGAGGGGCTCTAGACGGGTCTGGGTGCCTTTATAAGGGTCCTGAGGGGCATTAGAAGGGTCTGGGTGCCCTTATATAAGCCCTGAAAGGAATTAACATGGTCTGGGGGCCTTTAGAAGGGTCCTGAGGGGCTCTATAAGGGTCTGGGGGCCTTTAGAAGGGTCTTCAGGGGCTCTAGAAGGGTCTGGGGACCTTTAGAAAGGCCCTGTGGGGCATTAGAAGGGTCTGGGGGCCTTTAGAAGGGTCCTGAGGGGCAGTAGAAGGGTCTGGGGACATTTAGAAAGGCCCTGACGGGCATTAGAATGGTCTGCGGGATTTAGAAGTGTCCTGAGGGGCTCTAGAATGGTCTGGGGGCCTTTATAAGTGTCCTGACGGGCTCTAGAAGGGTCTGTGAACCTTTATAAATGCCCTGAGTTGCATTAGAATGGTCTGAGGGCCTTTATAAAGGTCCTGAGGGGCATTAGAAGGGTCTTGTGGCCTTGAAATGGGTCCTGAAAGGCATTAGAAGGGTCTGGGGGCTTTTAGATGGGTCCTGAGGCAATCTAGAAGGGTCTGGGGGCCTTTACATGGGTCTTGAGGGTCATTAGATGGGTGTGGAGGCCTTTAGAAAGGACCTCAGGAGCTCTAGAAGGGTCTGGGGGCTATTAGAAGCATCCTGAGGGGGTCCAGAAGGGTCTGGGGGCCTTTTTAAAGGCCCTCAGGGGGATTATAAGGGTCTCGCAGCCTTTAGAAAGGCCCTGAGTGGCATTAGAAGGGTCTGGGTGCCTTTAGAAATGACCTGAGGAGCATTAGAAGGGTCTGGGGGCCTTTAGAATGGTCCTGAGGGGGTCTAGAAGGGTCTGGAGGCATTTAAAACTGTCCTGAGAGGCTCTAGAAGGGTCTGGGTGCCTTTATAAGGGTCCTGAGGGGCATTAGAAGGGTCTGGGTACCCTTATGAAAGCCCTGAGGGGAATTAGCAGGGTCTGGGGGACTTTAGAAGGGTCCTGAGGGGCTCTATAAGGGTCTGGGGGCCTTTAGAAGGGTCTTCAGGGGCTCTAGAGGGGTCTGGGGACCTTTAGAAAGGCCCTGTGGGACATTAGAAGGGTCTGGGGTCCTTTAGAATGCTCCTGAGGGGCAGTAGAAGGGTCTGGGTACCCTTATGAAAGCCCTGAGAGGAATTAGCAGGGTCTGGGGGACTTTAGAAGGGTCCTGAGGAGCTCTATAAGGGTCTGGGGGCCTTTAGAAGGGTCTTCAGGGGCTCTAAAAGGGTCTGGGGACCTTTAGAAAGGCCCTGTGGGACATTAGAAGGGTCTGGGGTCCTTTAGAATGCTCCTGAGGGGCAGTAGAAGGGTCTGGGGGCTTTTAGATGGGTCCTGACGGGCTCTAGAAGGGTCTGGGGACCTTTATAAGGGTCCTGACGGGCTCTAGAAGGGTCTGAGGGCCTTTAGAAAGGTCCTGAGGGGCATTAGAAGGGTCTGGGGGCTTTTAGATGGGTCCTGAGGCAATCTAGAAGGGTCTGGGGGCCTTTACATGGGTCTTGAGAGTCATTAGAAGGGTGTGGAGGCCTTTAGAAAGGCGCTGAGGGGCTCTAGAAGGGTCTTGGGGCTATTAGAAGCGTCCTGAGGGGGTCTATAAGGGTCTGGGGGCCTTTTTAAAGGCCCTCAGGGGGATTATAAGGGTCTCGCGGCTTTTAGAAAGAACCTGAGTGGCATTAGAAGGGTCTGGGTGCCTTTAGAAATGACCTGAGGGGCATTAGAAGGGTATGGGGGCCTTTAGAAAGGCCCTGAGGGGGTCTAGAAGGGTCTGGAGGCATTTAAAACTGTCCTGAGAGGCTCTAGAAGGGTCTGGGTGCCTTTATAAGGGTCCTGAGGGGCATTAGAAGGGTCTGGGTGCCCTTATGAAAGCCCTGAGGGGAATTAGCAGGGTCTGGGTGCCTTTAGAAGGGTCCTGAGGGGCTCAATAATGGTCTGGGTGCCTTTAGAAACGCCCTGTGGTGCATTAGAAGGGTCTGGGGGCCTTTAGAATGCTCCTGAGGGGCAGTAGAAGGGTCTGGGAACCTTTATAAATGCCCTGAGGGGCATTAGAAGGGTCTGAGGGACTTTAGAACGGTCCTGAGGGGCATTAGAAGGGTCTTGTGGCCTTCATAAGGGTCCTTAAAGGCATTAGAAGGGTCTGGGGGCTTTTAGATGGGTCCTGAGGCAATCTAGAAGGGTCTAGGGGCCTTTACATGGGTCTCGAGGGTCATTAGAAGGGTGTGGAGGCCTTTAGAAAGGCCCTGAAATGCATTAGAAGGGTCTAATGCCCTGAGGTGCTCTAGAAGGGTCTGGGGGCTATTAGAAGCGTCCTGAGGGGGTCCAGAAGGGTCTGGGGGCCTTTTTAAAGGCCCTCAGAGGGATTATAAGGGTCTCGCGGCTTTTAGAAAGGCCCTGAGTGGCATTACAAGGGTCTGGGGTCATATAGAAAGGCCCTGAGAGGTTCTAGAAGTGTCTGGGGTACTTTAGAAATGCCCTGAGGGGCATTAGAAGGGTCTGGGGGCCTTTAGAATGGTCCTTAGGGGGTCTAGAAGGGTCTGGAGGCATTTAAAACTGTCCTGAGAGGCTCTAGAAGGGTCTGGGTGCCTTTATAAGGGTCCTGAAAGGCTTTAGAAGGGTCTGGGTGCCCTTATAAAAGCCCTGAGGGGAATTAGCAGGGTCTGGGGGACTTTAGAAGGGTCCTGAGGGGCTCTATAAGGGTCTGGGGGCCCTTAGAATGGTCTTCAGGGGCTCTAGAAGGGTCTGGGGACCTTTAGAAAGGCCCTGTGGGGCATTAGAAGGGTCTGGGGGCCTTTAGAAAGGTCTTCAGGGGCTCTAGAAGGGCATGGGGACCTTTAGAAAGGCCCTGTGGGGCATTAGAAGGGTCTGGGTGCCTTTAGAAATGACCTGAGAGGCATTAGAAGTGTATGGGGGCCTTTAGAAAGGCCCTGAGGGGCATTAGAAGTGTATGGGGGCCTTTAGAAGGGTCCTGAGGGGCATTAGAAGGGTCTGGGGGCCTTTAGAATGGTCCTGAGGGGGTCTAAAAGGGTCTGGAGGCATTTAAAACTGTCCTGAGAGGCTCTAGAAGGGTCTGGGTGCCTTTATAAGGGTCCTGAGGGGCATTAGAAGGGTCTGGGTGCCCTTATAAAAGCCCTGAGGGGAATTAGCAGGGTCTGGGGGCCTTTAGAAGGGTCCTGAGGGGCTCTATAAGGGTCTGGGGGCCTTTAGAAGGGTCTTCAGGGGCTCTAGAGGGGTCTGGGGACCTTTAGAATGGCCCTGTGGGGCATTAGAAGGGTCTGGGGGCCTTTAGAAGGGTCTTCAGGGGCTCTAGAAGGGTCTGGGGACCTTTAGAAAGGCCCTGTGGGGCATTAGAAGGGTCTGAGGTCCTGTAGAATGCTCCTGAAGGGCAGTAGAAGGGTCTGGGGACCTTTATAAGTGTCCTGACGGGCTCTAGAAGGGTCTGGGAACCTTTATAAATGCCCTGAGGGTCATTAGAAGGGTCTGCGGGCATTTAGAAAGGTCCTGAGGGGCATTAGAAGGGTCTTGTGGCCTTGATAAGGGTCCTGAAAGGCATTAGAAGGGTCAGGGGGCTTTTAGATGGGTCCTGAGGCAATCTAGAAGGGTCTAGGGGCCTTTACATGGGTCTTGAGGGTCATTAGAAGGGTGTGGAGGCCTTTAGAAAGGCCCTGAAAGGCATTAGAAGGGTCTGGGGGCTTTTAGATGGGTCCTGAGGCAATCTAGAAGGGTCTGGGGGCCTTTACATGGGTCTTTAGGGTCATTAGAATGGTGTGGAGGCCTTTAGAAAGGCCCTGAGGGGCTCTAGAAGGGTCTGGGGGCTATTAGAAGCATCCTGAGGGGGTCCAGAAGGGTCTGGGGGCCTTTTTAAAGGCCCTCAAGGGGAATTATAAGGGTCTCGCGGCCTTTAGAAAGGCCCTGAGTGGCATTACAAGGGCCTGGGGTCATATAGATAGGCCCTGAGATGTTGTAGAAGTGTCTGGGGTACTTTAGAAAGGCCCTGAGGGGCATTAGAAGGGTCTGGGGGCCTTTAGAATGGTCCTGAGGGGGTCTAGAAGGGTCTGGAGGCATTTAAAACTGTCCTGAGAGGCTCTAGAAGGGTCTGGGTGCCTTTATAAGGGTCCTGAGGGGCATTAGAAGGGTCTGGGTGCCCTTATAAAAGCCCTGAGGGGAATTAGCAGGGTCTGGGGGACTTTAGAAGGGTCCTGAGGGGCTCTATAAGGGTCTGGGGGCCTGTAGAAGGGTCTTCAGGGGCTCTAGAAGGGTCTGGGGACCTTTAGAAAGGCCCTGTGGGGCATTAGAAGGGTCTGGGGGCCTTTAGAATGCTCCTGAGGGGCAGTAGAATGGTCTGGGGACCTTTATAAGTGTCCTGACAGGCTCTAGAAGGGTCTGGGGACCTTTATAAGGGTCCTGACGGGCTCTAGAAGGGTCTGGGGGCCTTTAGAAAGGTCTTCAGGGGCTCTAGAAGGGCATGGGGACCTTTAGAAAGGCCCTGTGGGGCATTAGAAGGGTCTGGGTGCCTTTAGAAAAGACCTGAGAGGCATTAGAAGTGTATGGGGGCCTTTAGAAAGGCCCTGAGGGGCATTAGAAGTGTATGGGGGCCTTTAGAAGGGTCCTGAGGGGCATTAGAAGGGTCTGGGGGCCTTTAGAATGGTCCTGAGGGGGTCTAAAAGGGTCTGGAGGCATTTAAAACTGTCCTGAGAGGCTCTAGAAGGGTCTGGGTGCCTTTATAAGGGTCCTGAGGGGCATTAGAAGGGTCTGGGTGCCCTTATAAAAGCCCTGAGGGGAATTAGCAGGGTCTGGGGGCCTTTAGAAGGGTCCTGAGGGGCTCTATAAGGGTCTGGGGGCCTTTAGAAGGGTCTTCAGGGGCTCTAGAGGGGTCTGGGGACCTTTAGAATGGCCCTGTGGGGCATTAGAAGGGTCTGGGGGCCTTTAGAAGGGTCTTCAGGGGCTCTAGAAGGGTCTGGGGACCTTTAGAAAGGCCCTGTGGGGCATTAGAAGGGTCTGAGGTCCTGTAGAATGCTCCTGAAGGGCAGTAGAAGGGTCTGGGGACCTTTATAAGTGTCCTGACGGGCTCTAGAAGGGTCTGGGAACCTTTATAAATGCCCTGAGGGTCATTAGAAGGGTCTGCGGGCATTTAGAAAGGTCCTGAGGGGCATTAGAAGGGTCTTGTGGCCTTGATAAGGGTCCTGAAAGGCATTAGAAGGGTCAGGGGGCTTTTAGATGGGTCCTGAGGCAATCTAGAAGGGTCTAGGGGCCTTTACATGGGTCTTGAGGGTCATTAGAAGGGTGTGGAGGCCTTTAGAAAGGCCCTGAAAGGCATTAGAAGGGTCTGGGGGCTTTTAGATGGGTCCTGAGGCAATCTAGAAGGGTCTGGGGGCCTTTACATGGGTCTTTAGGGTCATTAGAATGGTGTGGAGGCCTTTAGAAAGGCCCTGAGGGGCTCTAGAAGGGTCTGGGGGCTATTAGAAGCATCCTGAGGGGGTCCAGAAGGGTCTGGGGGCCTTTTTAAAGGCCCTCAAGGGGAATTATAAGGGTCTCGCGGCCTTTAGAAAGGCCCTGAGTGGCATTACAAGGGCCTGGGGTCATATAGATAGGCCCTGAGATGTTGTAGAAGTGTCTGGGGTACTTTAGAAAGGCCCTGAGGGGCATTAGAAGGGTCTGGGGGCCTTTAGAATGGTCCTGAGGGGGTCTAGAAGGGTCTGGAGGCATTTAAAACTGTCCTGAGAGGCTCTAGAAGGGTCTGGGTGCCTTTATAAGGGTCCTGAGGGGCATTAGAAGGGTCTGGGTGCCCTTATAAAAGCCCTGAGGGGAATTAGCAGGGTCTGGGGGACTTTAGAAGGGTCCTGAGGGGCTCTATAAGGGTCTGGGGGCCTGTAGAAGGGTCTTCAGGGGCTCTAGAAGGGTCTGGGGACCTTTAGAAAGGCCCTGTGGGGCATTAGAAGGGTCTGGGGGCCTTTAGAATGCTCCTGAGGGGCAGTAGAATGGTCTGGGGACCTTTATAAGTGTCCTGACAGGCTCTAGAAGGGTCTGGGGACCTTTATAAGGGTCCTGACGGGCTCTAGAAGGGTCTGAGGGCCTTTAGAAAGGTCCTGAGGGGCATTAGAAAGGACTTGTGGCCTTCATAAGGGTCCTGAAAGGCATTAGAAGGGTCTGGGGGCTTTTAGATGGGTCCTGACGCAATCTAGAAGGGTCTAGGGGCCTTTACATGGGTCTTGAGGGTCATTAGAAGAGTGTGGAGGCCTTTAGAAAGGCCCTGAAAGGCATTAGAAGGGTCTGGGTGCCTTTAGAAATGACCTGTGGGGCATTAGAAGTGTATGGGGGCCTTTAGAAAGGCCCTGAGGGGCATTAGAAGGGTCTGGGGGCCTTTAGAAGGGTCCTGAGGGGCATTAGAAGGGTCTGGGGGCCTTTAGAATGGTCCTGAGGGGGTCTAAAAGGGTCTGGAGGCATTTAAAACTGTCCTGAGAGGCTCTAGAAGGGTCTGGGTGCCTTTATAAGGGTCCTGAGGGGCATTAGAAGGGTCTGGGTGCCCTTATAAAAGCCCTGAGGGGAATTAGCAGGGTCTGGGGGCCTTTAGAAGGGCCCTGATGGGCTCTATAAGGGTCTGGGGGCCTTTAGAAGGGTCTTCAGGGGCTCTAGAGGGGTCTGGGGACCTTTAGAAAGGCCCTGTGGGGCATTAGAAGGGTCTGGGGGCCTTTAGAATGCTCCTGAGGGGCAGTAGAAGGGTCTGGAGACCTTTATAAGGGTCCTGACGGGCTCTAGAAGGGTCTGAGGGCCTTTATAAAGGTCCTGAGGGGCATGAGAAGGGTCTTGTGGCCTTCATAAGGGTCCTTAAAGGCATTAGAAGGGTCTGGGGGCTTTTAGATGGGTCCTGAGGCAATCTAGAAGGGTCTGGGGCCTTTACATGGGTCTTCAGTGTCCTTAGAAGGGTGTGGAGGCCTTTAGAAAGGCCCTGAGGGGCTCTAGAAGGGTCTGGGGGCTATTAGAAGCGTCCTGAGTGGGTCCAGAAGGGTCTGGGGGCCTTTTTAAAGGCCCTCAGGGGGATTATAAGGGTCTCGGGGCCTTTAGAAAGGCCCTGAGTGGCATTAGAAGGGTCTGGGTGCCTTTAGAAATGACCTGAGGGGCATTAGAAGGGTATGGGGGCATTTAGAAAGGCCCTGTGGGGCATTAGAAGGGTCTGGGGCCTTTAGAATGGTCCTGAGGGGGTCTAGAAGGGTCTGGAGGCATTTAAAACTGTCCTGAGAGGCTCTAGAAGGGTCTGGGTGCCTTTATAAGGGTCCTGAGGGGCATTAGAAGGGTCTGGGTGCCCTTATAAAAGCCCTGAGGGGAATTAGCAGGGTCTGGGGGCCTTTAGAAGGGTCCTGAGGGGCTCTATAAGGGTCTGGGGGCCTTTAGAAGGGTCTTGAGGGGCTCTAGAAGGGTCTGGGGACCTTTAGAAAGGCCCTGAGGGGCATTAGAAGGGTCTGGGGGCCTTTAGAGGGGTCTTCAGGGGCTCTAGAAGGGTCTGGGGACCTTTAGAAAGGCCCTGTGGGGCATTAGAAGGGTCTGAGGTCCTTTAGAATGCTCCTGAAGGGCAGTAGAAGGGTCTGGGGACCTTTATAAGTGTCCTGACGGGCTCTAGAAGGGTCTGGGAACCTTTATAAATGCCCTGAGGGTCATTAGAAGGGTCTGAGGGCCTTTAGAAAGGTCCTGAGGGGCATTAGAAGGGTCTTGTGGCCTTGATAAGGGTCCTGAAAGGCATTAGAAGGGTCTGGGGGCTTTTAGATGGGTCCTGAGGCAATCTAGAAGGGTCTAGGGGCCTTTACATGGGTCTTGAGGGTCATTAGAAGGGTGTGGAGGCCTTTAGAAAGGCCCTGAAAGGCATTAGAAAGGTCTGGGTGCCTTTAGAAATGACCTGAGGGGCATTAGAAGTGTATGGGGGCCTTTAGAAGGGTCCTGAGGGGCATTAGAATGGTCTGGGGGCCTTTAGAATGGTCCTGAGGGGGTCTAAAAGGGTCTGGAGGCATTTAAAACTGTCCTGAGAGGCTCTAGAAGGGTCTGGGTGCCCTTATAAAAGCCCTGAGGGGAATTAGCAGGGTCTGGGGGCCTTTAGAAGGGTCCTGAGGGGCTCTATAAGGGTCTGGGGGCCTTTAGAAGGGTCTTCAGGGGCTCTAGAGGGGTCTGGGGACCTTTAGAAAGGCCCTGTGGGGCATTAGAAGGGTCTGGGGGCCGTTAGAATGCTCCTGAGTGGCAGTAGAAGGGTCTGGAGACCTTTATAAGGGTCCTGACGGGCTCTAGAAGGGTCTGAGGGCCTTTATAAAGGTCCTGAGGGGCATGAGAAGGGTCTTGTGGCCTTCATAAGGGTCCTGAAAGGCATTAGAAGGGTCTGGGGGCTTTTAGATGGGTCCTGAGGCAATCTAGAAGGGTCTAGGGGCCTTTACATGGTTCTTCAGGGTCATTAGAAGGGTGTGGAGGCCTTTAGAAGGGTCCTGAAAGGCATTAGAAGGCTCTGGGGGCTTTTAGATGGGTCCTGAGGCAATCTATAAGGGTCTGGGGGCCTTTACATGGGTCTTGAGTGTCATTAGAAGGGTGTGGAGGCCTTTAGAAAGGCCCTGAGGGGCTCTAGAAGGGTCTGGGGGCTATTAGAAGCGTCCTGAGGGGGTCCAGAAGGGTCTGGGGGACTTTTTAAAGGTCCTCAGGGGCATTATAAGGGTCTCGCGGACTTTAGAAAGGCCCTGAGTGGCATTAGAAAAGTCTGGGTGCCTTTTAAAAAGACCTGAGGGGCATTAGAAGGGTATGGGGGCCTTTAGAAAGGCCCTGAGGGGCATTAGAAGGGTCTGGGGGCCTTTAGAAGGGTCCTGAGCGGCATTAGAAGGGTCTGGAGGCATTTAAAACTGTCCTGAGAGGCTCTAGAAGGGTCTGTGTGCCTTTATAAAGGTCTTCAGGGGCTCTAGAAGGGTCTGGGGACCTTTAGAAAGGCCCTGTGGGGCATTAGAAGGGTCTGGGGGCCTTTAGAATGCTCCTGAGGGGCAGTAGAAGGGTCTGGGGACGTTTATAAAGGCCCTGACGGGCATTAGAATGGTCTGCGGGATTTAGAAGTGTCCTGAGAGGCTCTAGAATGTTCTGGGGGCCTTTATAAGGGTCCTGACGGGCTCTAGAAGGGTCTGGGAACCTTTATAAATGCCCTGAGGGGCATTAGAAGGGTCTTGTGGCCTTGATAATGGTCCTGAAAGGCATTAGAAGGCTCTGGGGGCTTTTAGATGGGTCCTGAGGCAATCTAGAATGGTCTAGGGGCCTTTACATGGGTCTTGAGGGTCATTAGAAGGGTGTGGAGGCCTTTAGAAAGGCCCTGAAAGGCATTAGAAGGGTCTGGGTTCTTTTAGATGGTTCCTGATGCAATCTAGAAGGGTCTGGGGGCCTTTAAATGGGTCTTGAGGGTCATTAGAATGGTGTGGAGGCCTTTAGAAAGGCCCTGAAGGGCTCTATAAGGGTCTGGGGGCCTTTAGTAGGGTCTTCAGGGGCTCTAGAATGGTCTGGGGACCTTTAGAAAGGCCCTGTAGGGCATTAGAAGGTTCTGGGGGCCTTTAGAATGCTCCTGAGGGGCAGTAGAAGGGTCTGGGGACCTTTATAAAGGCCCTGACGGGCATTAGAATGGTCTGTGGGCCTTTAGAAGTGTCCTGAGGGGCTCTAGAATGGTCTGGGGGCCTTTATAAGGGTCCTGACGGGCTCTAGAAGGGTCTGGGAACCTTTATAAATGCCCTTAGGGGCATTAGAAGGGTCTGAGGGCCTTTAGAAAGGTCCTGAGGGGCATTAGAAGGGTCTTGTGGCCTTCATAAGGGTCCTGAAAGGCATTAGAAGGGTCTGGGGGCTTTTAGATGGGTCCTGAGGCAATCTAGAAGGGTCTAGGGGCCTTTACATGGGTCTTCAGGGTCATTAGAAGGGTGTGGAGGCCTTTAGAAAGGCCCTGAAAGGCATTAGAAGGGTCTGGGGGCTTTTAGATGGGTCCTGATGCAATCTAGAAGGGTCTGGGGGCCTTTACATGGGTCTTGAGGGTCATTAGAAGGGTGTGGAGGCCTTTAGAAAGGCCCTGAGTGGCATTACAAAGGCCTGGGGTCATATAGAAAGGCCCTGAGAGGTTCTAGAAGTGTCTGGGGTACTTTTGAAAGGCCCTGAGGGGCATTAGAAGGGTCTGGGGGCTTTTAGAATGGTCCTGAGGGGGTCTAGAAGGGTCTGGAGGCATTTAAAACTGTCCTGAGGGGCTCTAGACGGGTCTGGGTGCCTTTATAAGGGTCCTGAGGGGCATTAGAAGGGTCTGGGTGCCCTTATATAAGCCCTGAAAGGAATTAACATGGTCTGGGGGCCTTTAGAAGGGTCCTGAGGGGCTCTATAAGGGTATGGGGGCATTTAGAAGGGTCTTCAGGGGCTCTAGAAGGGTCTGGGGACCTTTAGAAAGGCCCTGTGGGGCATTAGAAGGGTCTGGGGGCCTTTAGAATGCTCCTGAGGGGCAGTAGAAGGGTCTGGGGACATTTAGAAAGGCCCTGACGGGCATTAGAATGGTCTGCGGGATTTAGAAGTGTCCTGAGGGGCTCTAGAAGGGTCTGTGAATCTTTATAAATGCCCTGAGGTGCATTAGAATGGTCTGAGGGCCTTTATAAAGGTCCTGAGGGGCATTAGAAGGGTCTTGTGGCCTTGATATGGGTCCTGAAAGGCATTAGAAGGGTCTGGGGGCTTTTAGATGGGTCCTGAGGCAATCTAGAAGGGTCTGGGGGCCTTTACATGGGTCTTGAGGGTCATTAGATGGGTGTGGAGGCCTTTAGAAAGGACCTGAGGAGCTCTAGAAGGGTCTGGGGGCTATTAAAAGCATCCTGAGGGGGCCCAGAAGGGTCTGGGGGCCTTTTTAAAGGCCCTCAGGGGGATTATAAGGGTCTCGCAGCCTTTAGAAAGGCCCTGAGTGGCATTAGAAGGGTCTGGGTGCCTTTAGAAATGACCTGAGGGGCATTAGAAGGGTATGGGAGCCTTTAGAAAGGCCCTGAGGAGCATTAGAAGGGTCTGGGGGCCTTTAGAATGGTCCTGAGGGGGTCTAGAAGGGTCTGGAGGCATTTAAAACTGTCCTGAGAGGCTCTAGAAGGGTCTGGGTGCCTTTATAAGGGTCCTGAGGGGCATTAGAAGGGTCTTGTGGCCTTCATAAGGGTCCTGAAAGGCATTAGAAGGGTCTGGGGGCTTTTAGATGGGTCCTGAGGCAATCTAGAAGGGTCTAGGGGCCTTTACATGGGTCTTGAGGGTCATTAGAAGGGTGTGGAGGCCTTTAGAAAGGCCCTGAAATGCATTAGAAGGGTCTAATGCCCTGAGGTGCTCTAGAAGGGTCTGGGGGCTATTAGAAGCGTCCTGAGGGGGTCCAGAAGGGTCTGGGGGCCTTTTTAAAGGCCCTCAGAGGGATTATAAGGGTCTCGCGGCTTTTAGAAAGGCCCTGAGTGGCATTACAAGGGTCTGGGGTCATATAGAAAGGCCCTGAGAGGTTCTAGAAGTGTCTGGGGTACTTTAGAAATGCCCTGAGGGGCATTAGAAGGGTCTGGGGGCCTTTAGAATGGTCCTGAGGGGGTCTAGAAGGGTCTGGAGGCATTTAAAACTGTCCTGAGAGGCTCTAGAAGGGTCTGGGTGCCTTTATAAGGGTCCTGAAAGGCTTTAGAAGGGTCTGGGTGCCCTTATAAAAGCCCTGAGGGGAATTAGCAGGGTCTGGGGGACTTTAGAAGGGTCCTGAGGGGCTCTATAAGGGTCTGGGGGCCCTTAGAATGGTCTTCAGGGGCTCTAGAAGGGTCTGGGGACCTTTAGAAAGGCCCTGTGGGGCATTAGAAGGGTCTGGGGGCCTTTAGAATGCTCCTGAGGGGCTCTATAAGGGTCTGGGGACCTTTATAAGTGTCCTGACTGGCTCTAGAAGGGTCTGGGAAGCTTTATAAATGCCGTGAGGGGCATTAGAAGGGTCTAATGGCCTTTAGAAAAATCCTGAGGGGCATTAGAAGGTTCTTGTGGCCTTCATAAGGGTCCTGAAAGGCATTAGAAGGGTCTGGGGGCTTTTAGATGGGTCCTGAGGCAATCTAGAAGGGTCTAGGGGCCTTTACATGGGTCTTGAGAGTCATTAGAAGGGTGTGGAGGCCTTTAGAAAGGCGCTGAGGGGCTCTAGAAGGGTCTGGGGGCCTTTAGAATGGTCTTCAAGGGCTCTAGAAGGGTCTGGGGACCTTTAGAAAGGCCCTGTGGGGCATTAGAAGGGTCTGGGGGCCTTTAGAATGCTCCTGAGGGGCAGTAGAAGGGTCTGGGGACCTTTATAAGTGTCCTGACGGGCTCTAGAAGGGTCTGGGAACCTTTATAAATGCCCTGAGGGGCATTAGAAGGGTCTAAGGGCCTTTAGAAAGGTCCTGAGGGGCATTAGAAGGTTCTTGTGGCCTTCATAATGGTCCTGAAAGGCATTAGAAGGGTCTGGGGTCTTTTAGATGGGTCCTGAGGCAATCTAGAAGGGTCTAGGGGCCTTTACATGGGTCTTGAGGGTCATTAGAATGGTGTGGAGGCCTTTAGAAAGGCCCTGAGGGGCTCTAGAAGGGTCTGGGGGCCTTTAGAAGGGTCTTCAGGGTCTCTAGAGTGGTCTGGGGACCTTTAGAAAGGCCCTGTGGGGCATTAGAAGGGTCTGGGGGCCTTTAGAATGCTCCTGAGGGGCAGTAGATGGGTCTTGTGGACTTGATAAGGGTCCTGAAATGCATTAGAAGGGTCTGGGGTCTTTTAGATGGGTCCTGAGGCATTCTAGAAGGGTCTGGGGGCCTTTACATGGGTCTTGAGGGTCATTAGAAGGGTGTGGTGTCCTTTAGAAAGGCCCTGAAAGGCATTAGAAGGGTCTGGGTGCTTTTAGATGGGTCCTGAGGCAATCTAGAAGGGTCTGGGGGCCTTTACATGGGTCTTGAGGGTCATTAGAAGGGTGTGGAGGCCTTTAGAAAGGCCCTGAGGGGCTCTAGAAGGGTCTCGCGGCCTTTAGAAAAGCCCTGAGTGGCATTAGAAGGGTCTGGGTGCCTTTAGACATGACCTGAGGGGCATTAGAAGGGTATGGGGGCATTTAGAAAGGCCCTGTGGGGCATTAGAAGGGTCTGGGGGCCTTTAGAATGGTCCTGAGGGGGTCTAGAAGGGTCTGGAGGCATTTAAAACTGTCCTGAGAGGCTCTAGAAGGGTCTGGGTGCCTTTATAAGGGTCCTGAGGGGCTCTATAAGGGTCTGGGGGCCTTTAGAAGGGTCTTGAGGGGCTCTAGAAGGGTCTGGGGACCTTTAGAAAGGCCCTGTGGGGCATTAGAAGGGTCTTGGGGCCTTTAGAAGGGTCTTCAGGGGCTCTAGAAGGGTCTGGGGGCCTTTAGAAAGTCCCCGTGGGGCATTAGAAGGGTCTGGGGGCCTTTAGAATGCTCCTGAGGGGCAGTAGAAGGGTCTGGGGACCTTTATAAGTGTCCTGACGGGCTCTAGAAGGGTCTGGGAACCTTTATAAATGCCCTGAGGGGCATTAGAAGGGTCTGAGGGCCTTTAGAAAGGTCCTGAGGTGCATTAGAAGGGTCTTGTGGCTTTCATAAGGGTCCTGAAAGGCATTAGAAGGGTCTGGGGGCTTTTAGATGGGTCCTGAGGCAATCTAGAAGGGTCTGGGGGCCTTTACATGGGTCTTGAGGGTCATTAGAAGGGTGTGGAGGCTTTTAGAAAGGCCCTGAGTGGCTCTAGAAGGGTCTGGGGGCTATTAGAAGCGTCCTGAGGGGGTCCAGAATGGTCTGGGGGCCTTTAGAAATGACCTGAGGGGCATTAGAAGGGTATGGGGGCCTTTAGAAAGGCCCTGAGGGGCATTAGAAGGGTCTGGGGGCCTTTAGAATGGTCCTGAGGGGGTCTAGAAGGGTCTGGAGGCATTTAAAACTGTCCTGAGAGGCTCAAGAAGGGTCTGGGTGCCTTTATAAGGGTCCTGAGGGGCATTAGAAGGGTCTGGGTGCCCTTATGAAAGCCCTGAGGGGAATTAGCAGGGTCTGGGGGCCTTTAGAAGGGTCCTGAGGGGCTCTATAAGGGTCTGGGGGCCTGTAGAAGGGTCTTCAGGGGCTCTAGAAGGGTCTGGGGACCTTTAGAAAGGCCCTGTGGGGCATTAAAAGGGTCTGGGGGCCTTTAGAATGCTCCTGAGGGGCAGTAGAAGGGTCTGGGGACCTTTATAAATGCCCTGAGGGGCATTAGAAGGGTCTGAGGGCCTTTAGAAAAGTCCTGAGGAGAATTAGCAGGGTCTGGGGGCCTTTAGAAGGGTCCTTAGGGGCTCTATAAGGGTCTGGGGGCCTTTAGAAAGGTCTTGAGGGGCTCTAGAAGGGTCTGGGGACCTTTAGAAAGGCCCTGTGTGGCATTAGAAGGGTCTGGGGGCCTTTAGAAGGGTCTTCGGGGGCTCTAGAAGGGTCTGAGGACCTTTAGAAAGGCCCTGTGGGGCATTAGAAGGGTCTGAGGGCCTTTATAATGCTCCTTAGGGGCAGTAGAAGGGTCTGGGGACCTTTATAAATGCCCTGAGGGGCATTAGAAGGGTCTGAGGGCCTTTAGAAAGGTCCTGAGGGGCATTAGAAGGGTCTTGTGGCCTTCATAAGGGTCCTGAAAGGCATTAGAAGGGTCTGGGGGCTTTTAGATGGGTCCTGAGGCAATCTAGAAGGGTCTAGGGGCCTTTACATGGGTCTTGAGGGTCATTAGAAGGGTGTGGAGGCCTTTAGAAAGGCCCTGAATGGCATTAGAAGGGTCTGGGTGCTTTTAGATGGGTCCTCAGGCAATCTAGAAGGGTCTGGGGGCCTTTACATGGGTCTTGAGGGTCATTAGAAGGGTGTGGAGGCCTTTAGAAAGGCCCTGAGGGGCTCTAGAAGGGTCTGGAGGCTATTAGAAGCGTCCTGAGGGGGTCCAGAATGGTCTGGGGGCCTTTAGAAATGACCTGAGCGGCATTAGAAGGGTACGGGGGCCTTTAGAAAGGCCCTGAGGGGCATTAGAAGGGTCTGGGGGCCTTTAGAATGGTCCTGAGGGGGTCTAGAAGGGTCTGGAGGCATTTAAAACTGTCCTGAGAGGCTCTAGAAGGGTCTGGGTGCCTTTATAAGGGTCCTGAAAGGCTTTAGAAGGGTCTGGGTGCCCTTATAAAAGCCCTGAGGGGAATTAGCAGGGTCTGGGGGACTTTAGAAGGGTCCTGAGGGGCTCTATAAGGGTCTGGGGGCCCTTAGAATGGTCTTCAGGGGCTCTAGAAGGGTCTGGGGACCTTTAGAAAGGCCCTGTGGGGCATTAGAAGGGTCTGGGGGCCTTTAGAATGCTCCTGAGGGGCTCTATAAGGGTCTGGGGACCTTTATAAGTGTCCTGACTGGCTCTAGAAGGGTCTGGGAAGCTTTATAAATGCCGTGAGGGGCATTAGAAGGGTCTAATGGCCTTTAGAAAAATCCTGAGGGGCATTAGAAGGTTCTTGTGGCCTTCATAAGGGTCCTGAAAGGCATTAGAAGGGTCTGGGGGCTTTTAGATGGGTCCTGAGGCAATCTAGAAGGGTCTAGGGGCCTTTACATGGGTCTTGAGAGTCATTAGAAGGGTGTGGAGGCCTTTAGAAAGGCGCTGAGGGGCTCTAGAAGGGTCTGGGGGCCTTTAGAATGGTCTTCAAGGGCTCTAGAAGGGTCTGGGGACCTTTAGAAAGGCCCTGTGGGGCATTAGAAGGGTCTGGGGGCCTTTAGAATGCTCCTGAGGGGCAGTAGAAGGGTCTGGGGACCTTTATAAGTGTCCTGACGGGCTCTAGAAGGGTCTGGGAACCTTTATAAATGCCCTGAGGGGCATTAGAAGGGTCTAAGGGCCTTTAGAAAGGTCCTGAGGGGCATTAGAAGGTTCTTGTGGCCTTCATAATGGTCCTGAAAGGCATTAGAAGGGTCTGGGGTCTTTTAGATGGGTCCTGAGGCAATCTAGAAGGGTCTAGGGGCCTTTACATGGGTCTTGAGGGTCATTAGAATGGTGTGGAGGCCTTTAGAAAGGCCCTGAGGGGCTCTAGAAGGGTCTGGGGGCCTTTAGAAGGGTCTTCAGGGTCTCTAGAGTGGTCTGGGGACCTTTAGAAAGGCCCTGTGGGGCATTAGAAGGGTCTGGGGGCCTTTAGAATGCTCCTGAGGGGCAGTAGATGGGTCTTGTGGACTTGATAAGGGTCCTGAAATGCATTAGAAGGGTCTGGGGTCTTTTAGATGGGTCCTGAGGCATTCTAGAAGGGTCTGGGGGCCTTTACATGGGTCTTGAGGGTCATTAGAAGGGTGTGGTGTCCTTTAGAAAGGCCCTGAAAGGCATTAGAAGGGTCTGGGTGCTTTTAGATGGGTCCTGAGGCAATCTAGAAGGGTCTGGGGGCCTTTACATGGGTCTTGAGGGTCATTAGAAGGGTGTGGAGGCCTTTAGAAAGGCCCTGAGGGGCTCTAGAAGGGTCTCGCGGCCTTTAGAAAAGCCCTGAGTGGCATTAGAAGGGTCTGGGTGCCTTTAGACATGACCTGAGGGGCATTAGAAGGGTATGGGGGCATTTAGAAAGGCCCTGTGGGGCATTAGAAGGGTCTGGGGGCCTTTAGAATGGTCCTGAGGGGGTCTAGAAGGGTCTGGAGGCATTTAAAACTGTCCTGAGAGGCTCTAGAAGGGTCTGGGTGCCTTTATAAGGGTCCTGAGGGGCTCTATAAGGGTCTGGGGGCCTTTAGAAGGGTCTTGAGGGGCTCTAGAAGGGTCTGGGGACCTTTAGAAAGGCCCTGTGGGGCATTAGAAGGGTCTTGGGGCCTTTAGAAGGGTCTTCAGGGGCTCTAGAAGGGTCTGGGGGCCTTTAGAAAGTCCCCGTGGGGCATTAGAAGGGTCTGGGGGCCTTTAGAATGCTCCTGAGGGGCAGTAGAAGGGTCTGGGGACCTTTATAAGTGTCCTGACGGGCTCTAGAAGGGTCTGGGAACCTTTATAAATGCCCTGAGGGGCATTAGAAGGGTCTGAGGGCCTTTAGAAAGGTCCTGAGGTGCATTAGAAGGGTCTTGTGGCTTTCATAAGGGTCCTGAAAGGCATTAGAAGGGTCTGGGGGCTTTTAGATGGGTCCTGAGGCAATCTAGAAGGGTCTGGGGGCCTTTACATGGGTCTTGAGGGTCATTAGAAGGGTGTGGAGGCTTTTAGAAAGGCCCTGAGTGGCTCTAGAAGGGTCTGGGGGCTATTAGAAGCGTCCTGAGGGGGTCCAGAATGGTCTGGGGGCCTTTAGAAATGACCTGAGGGGCATTAGAAGGGTATGGGGGCCTTTAGAAAGGCCCTGAGGGGCATTAGAAGGGTCTGGGGGCCTTTAGAATGGTCCTGAGGGGGTCTAGAAGGGTCTGGAGGCATTTAAAACTGTCCTGAGAGGCTCAAGAAGGGTCTGGGTGCCTTTATAAGGGTCCTGAGGGGCATTAGAAGGGTCTGGGTGCCCTTATGAAAGCCCTGAGGGGAATTAGCAGGGTCTGGGGGCCTTTAGAAGGGTCCTGAGGGGCTCTATAAGGGTCTGGGGGCCTGTAGAAGGGTCTTCAGGGGCTCTAGAAGGGTCTGGGGACCTTTAGAAAGGCCCTGTGGGGCATTAAAAGGGTCTGGGGGCCTTTAGAATGCTCCTGAGGGGCAGTAGAAGGGTCTGGGGACCTTTATAAATGCCCTGAGGGGCATTAGAAGGGTCTGAGGGCCTTTAGAAAAGTCCTGAGGAGAATTAGCAGGGTCTGGGGGCCTTTAGAAGGGTCCTTAGGGGCTCTATAAGGGTCTGGGGGCCTTTAGAAAGGTCTTGAGGGGCTCTAGAAGGGTCTGGGGACCTTTAGAAAGGCCCTGTGTGGCATTAGAAGGGTCTGGGGGCCTTTAGAAGGGTCTTCGGGGGCTCTAGAAGGGTCTGAGGACCTTTAGAAAGGCCCTGTGGGGCATTAGAAGGGTCTGAGGGCCTTTATAATGCTCCTTAGGGGCAGTAGAAGGGTCTGGGGACCTTTATAAATGCCCTGAGGGGCATTAGAAGGGTCTGAGGGCCTTTAGAAAGGTCCTGAGGGGCATTAGAAGGGTCTTGTGGCCTTCATAAGGGTCCTGAAAGGCATTAGAAGGGTCTGGGGGCTTTTAGATGGGTCCTGAGGCAATCTAGAAGGGTCTAGGGGCCTTTACATGGGTCTTGAGGGTCATTAGAAGGGTGTGGAGGCCTTTAGAAAGGCCCTGAATGGCATTAGAAGGGTCTGGGTGCTTTTAGATGGGTCCTCAGGCAATCTAGAAGGGTCTGGGGGCCTTTACATGGGTCTTGAGGGTCATTAGAAGGGTGTGGAGGCCTTTAGAAAGGCCCTGAGGGGCTCTAGAAGGGTCTGGAGGCTATTAGAAGCGTCCTGAGGGGGTCCAGAATGGTCTGGGGGCCTTTAGAAATGACCTGAGCGGCATTAGAAGGGTACGGGGGCCTTTAGAAAGGCCCTGAGGGGCATTAGAAGGGTCTGGGGGCCTTTAGAATGGTCCTGAGGGGGTCTAGAAGGGTCTGGAGGCATTTAAAACTGTCCTGAGAGGCTCTAGAAGGGTCTGGGTGCCTTTATAAGGGTCCTGAGTGGCATTAGAATGGTCTGGGTGCCCTTATGAAAGCCCTGAGGGGAATTAGCAGGGTCTGGGGGCCTTTAGAAGGGTCCTGAGGGGCTCTATAAGGGTCTGGGGGCCTGTAGAAGGGTCTTCAAGGGCTCTAGAAGGGTCTGGGGACCTTTAGAAAGGCCCTGTGGGGCATTAGAAGGGTCTGGGGGCCTTTAGAATGCTCCTGAGGGGCAGTAGAAGGGTCTGGGGACCTTTATAAATGCCCTGAGGGGCATTAGAAGGGTCTGAGGGCCTTTAGAAAGGTCCTGAGGGGCATTAGAAGGGTCTTGTTGCCTTCATAAGGGTCCTGAAAGGCATTAGAAGGGTCTGGGGGCTTTTAGATGGGTCCTGAGGCAATCTAGAAGGGTCTAGGGGCCTTTACATGGGTCTTGAGGGTCATTAGAAGGGTGTGGAGGCCTTTAGAAAGGCCCTGAGGGGCTCTAGAAGGGTCTGGGGGCTATTAGAAGCGTCCTGAGTGGGTCCAGAAGGGTCTGGGGGCCTTTTTAAAGGCCCTCAGGGGGATTATAAGGGTCTCGCGGCCTTTAGAAAGGCCCTGAGTGGCATTAGAAGGGTCTGGGTGCCTTTAGAAATGACGTGAGGGGCATTACAAGGGTATGGGGGCCTTTAGAAAGGCCCTGAGGGGCATTAGAAGGGTCTGGGTGCCTTTAGAAATGACCTGAGGGGCATTAGAAGGGTATGGGGGCATTTAGAAAGGCCCTGTGGGGCATTAGAATGGTCTGGGGGCCTTTAGAATGCTCCTGAGGGGCAGTAGAAGGGTCTGTGGACCTTTATAAGGCCCTGACGTTCATTAGAATGGTCTGCAGGCCTTTAGAAGTGTCCTGAGGGGCTCTAGAATGATCTGGGGGCCTTTATAAGGGTCCTGACGGGCTCTAGAAGGGTCTGGGAACCTTTATAAATCCCCTGAGGGGCATTGGAAGGGTCTTGTGGCCTTCATAAGGGTCCTGAAAGGCATTAGAAAGGTCTGGGGGCTTTTAGATGGGTCCTGAGGCAATCTAGAAGGGTCTAGGGGCCTTTACATGGGTCTTGCGGGTCATTAGAAGGGTGTGGATGCCTTTAGAAAGGCGCTGAGGGGCTCTAGGAGGGTCTGGGGGCTATTAGAAGCGTCCTGAGGGGGTCCAGAAGGGTCTGGGGGCCTTTTTAAAGGACCTCAGGGGGATTATAAGGGTCTCGCGGCCTTTAGAAAGGCCCTGAGTGGCATTAGAAGGGTCTGGGTGCCATTAGAAATGTCCTGAGCGGGTCTAGAAGGGTCTGGGGGCCTTTAGAAATGTCCTGAGGGGCATTAGAAGGGTCTGGGGGCCTTTAAAAAGGCCCTGAGGGGCATTACAAGGGTCTGGGGGCCTTTAGAAAGGCCCTGAGGGGCATTAGAAGGGTCTGGGTGCCTTTAGAAATGACATGAGGGGCATTACAATGGTATGGGGGCCTTTAGAAAGGCCCTGAGGGGCATTAGAAGGGTCTTGTGGCCTTCATAAGGGTCCTGAAAGGTATTGGAAGGGTCTGGGGGCTTTTAGATGGGTCCTGAGGCAATCTAGAAGGGTCTGGGGGCCTTTACATGGGTCTTGAGGGTCATTAGAAGGGTGTGGAGGCCTTTAGAAACGGTCTGAGGGGCTCTAGAAGGGTCTGGGGGCTATTAGATGCGTCCTGAGGGGTTCTAGAAGGGTCTGGGGGCCTTTTTAAAGGCCCTCAGGGGGATTATAAGGGTCTCCCGGCCTTTAGAAAGGCCCTGAGTGGCATTAGAAGGGT
Source organism: Coccyzus lansbergi (assembly GCA_033558105.1). Classification (NCBI taxonomy): domain Eukaryota; kingdom Metazoa; phylum Chordata; class Aves; order Cuculiformes; family Coccyzidae; genus Coccyzus; species Coccyzus lansbergi. Next base: position 385,941 of record JAUMJK010000213.1, on the reverse strand, counting down.
CTGGGTGCCTTTAGAAATGTCCTGAGCGGGTCTAGAAGGGTCTGGGGGCCTTTAGAAATGTCCTGAGGGGCATTAGAAGGGTCTGGGGGCCTTTAAAAAGGCCCTGAGGGGCATTACAAGGGTCTGGGGGCCTTTAGAATGGCCCTGAGGGGAATTACAAGGGTCTGGAGGCATTTAAAACTGTCCTGAGAGGCTCTAGAAGGGTCTGGGTGCCTTTATAAGGGTCCTGAGGGGCATTAGAAGGGTCTGGGTGCCCTTATAAAAGCCCTGAGGGGAATTAGCAGGGTCTGGGGGCCTTTAGAAGTGTCCTGAGGGGCTCTATAATGGTCTGGGGGCCTTTTGAAGGGTCTTCAGGGGCTCTAGAAGGGTCTGGGGACCTTTAGAAAGGCCCTGTGGGGCATTAGAAGGGTCTGGGGGCCTTTAGAATGCTCCTGAGGGGCAGTAGAAGGGTCTGGGGACCTTTATAAAGGCCCTGACAGGCATTAGAATGGTCTGCAGGCCTTTAGAAGTGTCCTGAGGTGCTCTAGAATGGTCTGGGGGCCTTTATAAGGGTATTGACAGGATCTAGAATGGTCAGGGAACCTTTATAAATGCCCTGAGGGGCATTAGAAGGGTCTGAGGGCCTTTAGAAAGGTCCTGAGGGGCATTACAAGGGTCTTGTGGCATTGATAAGGGTCCTGAAAGGCATTAGAAGGGTCTGGGGGCTTTTAGATGGGTCCTGAGGCAATCTAGAAGGGTCTAGGGGCCTTTACATGGGTCTTGAGGGTCATTAGAAGGGTGTGGAGGCCTTTAGAAAGGCCCTGAGGGGCTCTAAAAGGGTCTGGGGGCTATTAGAAGCGTCCTGAAAGGGTCCAGAAGGCTCTGGGGGCCTTTTTAAAGGCCCTCAGGGGGATTATAAGGGTCTCGCGGCCTTTAGAAAGGCCCTGAGTGGCATTAGAAGGGTCTGGGTGCCTTTAGAAATGTCCTGAGGGGCTCTAGAAGGGTCTGGGTGCCTTTAGAAAGGCCCTGAGGGGCATTAGAAGGGTCTTGTGGCCTTCATAAGGGTCCTGAAAGGCATTAGAAGGGTCTGGGGGCTTTTAGATGGGTCCTGAGGCAATCTAGAAAGGTCTAGGGGCCTTTACATGGGTCTTCAGGTCATTAGAAGGTTGTGGAGGCCTTTAGAAAAGCCATGAAAGGCATTAGAAGGGTCTGGGGGCTTTTAGATGGGTCCTGAGGCAATCTAGAAGGGTCTGGGGGCCTTTACATGGGTCTTGAGGGTCATTAGAAGGGTGTGGAGGCCTTTAGAAAGGCCCTGAGGGGCTCTAGAAGGGTCTGGGGGCTATTAGAAGCGTCCTGAGGGGGTCCAGAAGGGTCTGGGGGCCTTTAGAAATGTCCTGAGGGGCATTAGAAGGGTCTGGGGGCCTTTAGAATGCTCCTGAGGGGCAGTAGAAGGGTCTGGGGACCTTTAGGAGGGCCCTGACGGGCATTAGAATGGTCTGCGGGCCTTTAGAAGTGTCCTGAGGGGCTCTAGAATGGTCTGGGGGCCTTTAGAAGGGTCCTGACAGGCTCTAGAAGGGTCTGGGAACCTTTATAAATGACCTGAGGGGAACTAGAAGGGTCTGAGGGCCGTTAGAAAGGTCCTGAGGGGCATTAGAAGGGTCTTGTGTCCTTCATAAGGGTCCTGAAAGGCATTAGAAGGGTCTGGGGGCTTTTAGATGGGTCCTGAGGCAATCTAGAAGGGTCTAGGGGCCTTTACATGGGTCTTGAGAGTAATTAGAAGGTTGTGGAGGCCTTTAGAAAGGCCCTGAAAGGCATTAGAAGGGTCTGGGGGCTTTTAGATGGGTCCTGAGGCAATCTAGAAGGGTCTAGGGGCCTTTACATGGGTCTTGAGGGTCATTAGAAGGTTGTGGAGGCCTTTAGAAAGGCCCTGAAAGGCATTAGAAGGGTCTGGGTGCTTTTAGATGGGTCCTGAGGCAATCTAGAAGGGTCTGGGGGCCTTTACATGGGTCTTGAGGGTCATTAGAAGGGTGTGGAGGCCTTTAGAAAGGCCCTGAGGGGCTCTAGAAGGGTCTGGGGGCTATTAGAAGCGTCCTGAGGGGGTCCAGAAGGGTCTGGGGGCCTTTTAAAAGGCCCTCAGGGGGATTATAAGGGTCTCGCGGCCTTTAGAAAGGCCCTGAGGGGCATTAGAAGGGTCTGGGTGCCTTTAGAAATGTCCTGAGGGGCATTAGAAGGGTCTGGGGGCCTTTAGAAATGTCCTGAGGGGCATTAGAAGGATATGGGGGACTTTAGAAAAGCCCTGAGGGGCATTACATGGGTCTGGGGTCATATAGAAAGGCCCTGAGAGGTTCTAGAAGTGCCTGGGGTACTTTAGAAAGGCCCTGAGGGGCATTAGAAGGGTCTGGGGGCCTTTAGAAGGGCCCTGAGGGGCATTAGAAGGGTCTGAGGGCCTTTAGAAAGGTCCTGAGGGGCATTAGAAGGGTCTTGTGGCCTTCATAAGGGTCCTGAAAGGCATTAGAAGGGTCTGGGGTCTTTTCGATGGGTCCTGAGGTAATCTAGAAGGGTCTAGAGGCCTTTACATGGGTCTTGAGGGTCATTAGAAGGGTGTGGAGGCCTTTAGAAAGGCCCTGAAAGGCATTAGAAGGGTCTGGTGGCTTTTAGATGGGTCCTGAGGCAATCTAGAAGGGTCTGGGGGCCTTTACATGGGTCTTGAGGGTCATTAGAAGGGTGTGGAGGCATTTAGAAAGGCCCTGAGGGGCTCTAGAAGGGTCTGGGGGCTATTAGAAGCATCCTGAGGGGGTCCAGAAGGGTCTGGGGGCCTTTTTAAAGGCCCTCAGGGGGATTATAAGGGTCTCGCGGCCTTTAGAAAGGCCCTTAGTGGCATTACAAGGGTCTGGGGGCCTTTAGAAATGTCCTGAGGGGCATTAGAAGGGTCTGGGTGCCCTTATAAAAGCCCTGAGGGGAATTAGCAGGGTCTGGGGTACTTTAGAAAGGCCCTGAGGGGCATTAGAAGGGTCTGGGGGCCTTTAGAATGCTCCTGAGTGGCAGTAGAAGGGTCTGGATGCCCTTATAAAAGCCCTGAGGGGAATTAGCAGGGTCTGGGGTACTTTAGAAAGGCCCTGACGGGCATTAGAATGGTCTCCAGGCCTTTAGAAGTGTCCTGAGGGGCTCTAGAATGGTCTGGGGGCCTTTATAAGGGTCCTGACGGGCTCTAGAAGGGTCTGGGAACCTTTATAAATGCCCTGAGCGGCATTAGAAGGGTCTGAGGGCCTTTAGAAAGGTCCTGAGGGGCATTAGAAGGGTCTTGTTACCTTCATAAGGGTCCTGAAAGGCATTAGAAGGGTCTGGGGGCTTTTAGATGGGTCCTGAGGCAATCTAGAAGGGTCTGGGGGCCTTTACATGGGTCTTGAGGGTCATTAGAAGGGTGTGGAGGCCTTTAGAAAGGCCCTGAGGGGCTCTAGAAGGGTCTGGTGGCTATTAGAAACGTACTGAAAGGGTCCAGAAGGGTCTGGGGGCCTTTTTAAAGGCCCTCAGGGGGATTATAAGGGTCTCGCGGCCTTTAGAAAGGCCCTGAGTGACATTAGAAGGGTCTGGGTGCCTTTAGAAATGTCCTGAGGGGCTCTAGAAGGGTCTGGGGGCCTTTAGAAATGTCCTGAGGGGCATTAGAAGGGTATGGGGGACTTTAGAAAAGCCCTGAGGGGCATTACAAGGGTCTCGGGTCATATAGAAAGGCCCTGAGAGGTTCTAGAAGTGTCTGGGGTACTTTAGAAAGGCCCTGAGAGGCATTAGAAGGGTCTGGGGGCCTTTAGACGGGTCTTCAGGGGCTCTAGATGGGTCTGGGGACCTTTAGAAAGGCCCTGTGGGGCATTAGAAGGGTCTGGGCTCCTTTAGAATGCTCCTGAGGGGCAGTACAAGGGTCTGGGGACCTTTAGAAAGGCCCTGACGGGCATTAGAATGGTCTGCGGGCCTTTAGAAGTGTCCTGAGGGGCTCTAGAATGGTCTGGAGGCCTTTATAAGGGTCCTGACGGGCTCTAGAAGGGTCTGGGAACCTTTATAAATGCCCTGAGGGGCATTAGAAGGGTCTGAGGGCCTTTATAAAGGTCCTGAGGGGCATTAGAAGGGTCTTGTGGCCTTCATAAGGGTCCTGAAAGGCATTAGAAGGGTCTGGGGGCTTTTAGATGGGTCCTGAGGCAATCTAGAAGGGTCTAGGGGCCTTTACATGGGTCTTGAGGGTCATTAGAAGGGTGTGGAGGCCTTTAGAAAGGCTCTGAAAGGCATTAGAAGGGTCTGGGGGCTTTTAGATGGGTCCTGAGGCAATCTAGAAGGGTCTGGGGGCCTTTACATGGGTCTTGAGGGTCATTAGAAGGGTGTGGAGGCCTTTAGAAAGGCCCTGAGGGGCTCTAGAAGGGTCTGGGGGCTATTAGAAGCGTCCTGAGGAGGTCCAGAAGGGTCTGGGGGCCTTTTTAAAGGCCCTCAGGGGGATTATAAGGGTCTCGCGGCCTTTAGAAAGGCCCTGAGTGGCATTACAAGGGTCTGGGTGCCTTTAGAAATGTCCTGAGGGGCTCTAGAATGTTCTGGGGGCCTTTAGAAATGTCCTGAGGGGCATTAGAAGGGTCTGGGTGCCCTTATAAAAGCCCTGAGCGGAATTAGCAGGGTCTGGGGGACTTTAGATTGGTCCTGAGGGGCTCTATATGGGTCTGGGGGCCTTTAGAAGGGTCTTGAGGGGCTCTAGAAGGGTCTGGGGACCTTTAGAAAGGCCCTGTGGGGCATTAGAAGGGTCTGGGGGCCTTTAGAATGCTCCTGAGGGGCAGTAGAAGGGTCTGGGGACCTTTATAAAGGCCCTGACAGGCATTAGAATGGTCTGCAGGCCTTTAGAAGTGTTCTCAGGTGCTCTAGAGGGGTCTGGGGGCCTTTATAAGGGTCCTGACAGGCTCTAGAAGGGTCTGGGAACCTTTATAAATGCCCTGAGGGGCACTAGAAGGGTCTGAGGGCCTTTAGAAAGGTCCTGAGGGGCATTAGAAGGGTCTTGTGGCCTTTATAAGGGTCCTGAAAGACAGATACAGGCTGGAACTGCCCTGCCTGGCGCACGCTAGCTTGGGTCTGAAAATTAAACCCTTCTCCAAATCTGTAACGAGGCAAACTCTCCCCACGCAACCTTCTACCCTACGCTAAATCTCCTCCTTGCTGCTCTTGACATTCTGCCCTCTTCCCGGCAAAAACCACAGCCCTCTTAACTTCCTGAGGACCGAGGACCCAAAGCCATCCCAGGCAAAAAACCTCTAACTGCATCAAGTAACTGGAAAAATCCTGCACTGTCACATTGTCCTGGACTATAATACACACACACACAAAAAAAAAAAAAAAAGAGACAGCAAACAGAGTGCTAAGTCAGCATCACACTGCTCACTGCCGACATCTTGTACTAAACCCGCTGCAAAACTGTCAGGGCACCTGCCAAACCAAAGGTTCCGTACATAATCGAGATAACAAATGCTACTACTTTACTCTTCGAGACATACTTAGTTTCCTCCTCGCCGCCAGCCCCTTAAGAGTGAGCCCAACTACCTCACAGGCACGCCAAAATGCCACACGGTCCGCTTACCTCTTCTCTCCGCCGCTCCCGTTACAGGAACATAGTAGTGCCGATAGCCGGGACAAAAGACAGATGAGCTGTGCGGATCAAAATTCTAGGAATTTTACTAGACTTTAGTTACAGCAGTAAACAAAAAGAACTTGAAAAATTACAACCTTTACCGGTTCTCAAAAAGAATCGACACAGAAGACCTAAAAAATCAGAACACTTACCAGACAGTAATGGACACTGGAAGGACAAAGGCAAGCAGCCGATGAAAAGTTCACAACGGTGGGAACTGACTCCTTTAAGACCTAAACTGGAAAGTCTATGAACATAAAAATCCACACAATGGATAACAGGAACGAGGTTCCGACCGCTGTGAGCGATAATAGAGCAAATCTCCCCGGTAAGTTTGGAAAAATCCCAAGCTCTTCTAAACGAGGGAGGCTCGTGTGCCCACAGACCGGATGAGGAATGATCGCTCAGCTGTTAACTGTTACGAGGCAAAACAATGACCGTCCTCTTCCCTGAGAAATACAGTGGAAGACAAGGACGGAATCCTGCGCTGCAGATAGGCAGCAAATCCATACTTTCAAGTAGCAAAGTATCCGATATTCAGACAGATGAAGACGGGATGGGTGCAAATAAGTCACTCGAACAATGCAATAAGTAGAAGGGACGAGGGAGCAGAGATCTCAGTCCCAGAGAGTACATTTTTAAGGCGACCGAAACTTCTCGAGATCAAATTCCTCCGATATGCAAACTGGCAATTGCCACACGAGAGTCCAAATAATCCATACCTCGTGTCTGAATCTGTGTCTCAATCGCATCGTTACCTCCTACTGGCTGCAGAGAGACTGGAACGACAGAAACCTGAATGACGCTTGCATCTGACCGCCAAACCGATCCGAGAAAGTCTGATGAAGCTATCTTCCTTTCCCAGTTCTAAACCATTAAAGTCCTTCCGCACCCCTGAAAAATCAGACAAAGAACTCTGGTTTTTCCTAACAGAACCTGCACTATATTTTAATCCCTTGACCCTTATGAGCTGATATTCCTCGAGAGCTGTACTTCTCAGCCTTTCCCAGGGTTCCCCTGGTCCCTTGCATCATCTACCGACCCACGGAATCGACTTACTCCTCTAGGCAAGTGTACTAAAATCTAAATTGTTATGTCCCATAAGGAGCCAACTACAAACTGCAGAGATTCTAGGATAAAAACATCGACCCCACAGAATGAGGAACACCCAGAACTGACCCCATAACCAGAAATGCTAAACAAAGACAAAGCACTGTAAAAGAAAAAAAAAAAATAAGCTTACCTTTCCAGCACACCCTCATCGGCCGCAAGAAGGTAAAGCGGCAGCAGAGCTCTGACCTCGAGGGAAGCCAGAGGCCGAATGAACTCTGTGGGCAAGGCCTGGGGCTTATATACACCCTGGGCCTTCATGCACATCACCTGTGAAGGGGGTGGGGTGAACTATCTCAAAGGTATAAATAGGAAATGGGGAGCACCTGTGTTTTACTGACTATACCTTACATTTTTGCTAAGAACTATGCCGTTATTATGCCCAAAAGCATTCTTATCAGAAATAACAGTATGCAAGCTTTCATTGCGATGCCGCTTCTCGTGACGGTAAGGTGACTAGATAGCAAAGATCTTAGAGCTAGACTTTTCGGTTCCTTTCATTTACTGTACTGCAATACAATTTTTATTTTCTGGCATCCCTATAACCATACTCTTTTATTTTTCTGTGTTGTTTTCTCTTTCTCCCCACCCCGCCCCGCTTCCCCCCAGTCTTTAGTATCTGTCTTGTGTCCATAGTTCTTTTTTCCTTTTTCATCTTTTTTCCCAGCCTGCGGGTTTGTTTTTTTTTTTTTTTTCATTTTCCCCACAATGTTACTAGCCCAGTCCCTGACTCTCTGCAATGACCAAAGAATTCCAAACCTCTTGCCTGCTTTTGCTCACGCTGCCTCGACTGCAAAGCACAGCCAAGCCAAGCTAGTCTACAACCAAACTCAAACATTAAGCTCTGCTTCCTCAGCATTCAACCCCCTCGGCTACTGCTCCGATGGCTTCTCCCACGCTGTTTTGGTTATCCCCCTCCATGGCTCCAGAGACTAGCAGAAACTACCCTCCTCACCCACCACGCCTAGGGCTGCTATCCCCAAGCCACCTCCCGCTTATTGACTCTGTCCCCTCAACTTAGCTTGCAGAGGGTCACCGCTGAAGCTCTCCTTGGCCAAAGCTGCTTAAGTCAGGTCTGCTTATGGAAATAATCGTGCAGTCACCGGCTCCCTCTTCAGCATCTACAAGAAAAAAAAGAAACAGAAAAGTACAGCATCAAAATATGAGACGGCTGCAGGCTTTAGGAGCTCAATTCAAGAAAAGCAGTGCCCTAGCTAACAAATTTTTATCCCCCATATGCTGCCAGCAACAAACTGGAGATACTCTAGGATGAATGCATCACCATCCCCCACCCCCCTGCCCAGAATGAAGAATAGCAACAAGTTGCCTCACAGACAAAGTGCTATTAAAAACCAAAAAAAAAACCCTTACCATTCCAGCCCTCATCCGACACAAGGAGTTAAAACACCAGCAGAGCTCCAATCTCAAGGGAAACCAGAGGCTGAATGACCTCCCCAGGCAAGGCCTGGGGCTTATATACACCCTGGGCCTTCACAAGCATCACCTGTGAATGGGGTGGGGGCGAACTCTCTCAAAGGTATAAATATGGTCTGGGGAGCAGCTGCATTTGATTGACTCTCCTTTACATTCTCGGCAAGAGCCCTGCTGTTACTATGCCTGAAAGCATCCTTATGAGAAATAATAGTATGTGTGCTTTCCCTGCTCTGCTGCTTGTTGCGACAGTGATGGGAGGAGATAGCAAACTTTTTAAAGGTGGACTTTTTGGTTCCTTTCATTTATTGTGCTGCTGCTACAATTTTTGTCTCCTGGGATCCCTATAACTCTGCCCTTTTATTTCTCTGTGCTCTTTTCTCTCCTTTTCCCAGTCTTCAGCATCTGTTCTCTGCCCACGCTTTTTTTTTTTTCTTTTCCATCTTTGTCCTATTCTGTATTTCTCATTCTTTCCCCCTACAATTTCACTGGTTTGATCCTTGCAGTTTGTTCTTTCTCTGCACCTGAAAATGCTTTGCTTTTCTTTCTCTCTTTTTTTCTCTCTTTCCATCTCTCTTTTTCTTTCTCTATCCCTTTGTATTGCTCACTGTTGCTGTTCCAGCTTCTACATTCACTCTGTATCTTGACGCTTTTACATGGGTCTTGAGGGTCATTAGAAGGGTGTGGAGACCTTTAGAAAGGCCCTGAAAGGCATTAGAAATGTCTGGGATACTTTAGAAAGGCCCTGAGGTTCATTTGAATGGTCTGGGAGCCTTTAGAAAGGCCCTGAGTTGCATTAGAAGGGTCTGGGGGCCTTTAAAAGAGTCCTGAGGCTCATTTGAATGGTCTGGGGGCCTTTAGAAAGGCCCTGAGGTGGATTAGAAGGGTCTGGGGGCCTTTAAAATGGTCCTGAGGGGCTCTAGAAGGGTCTGGGGGCTTTTAGAAATGTCAGAGGGGCTCTAGATGGGTCTGGGGGCCGTTACAAAAGTCCTGAGGGGTCTAGAATAGTCTGGGAGCCTTTAGAAAGGATCTGAGGGGCTCTAGAATGGTCTGGGGGCCTCAAAATGGCTGGAATCTTCGTCAAAATGGCCGTCGCCCGATTCAAAAATGGCTGCCGCCTGAACTCAAAATGGCGGGAGTCGGCTTCAAAATGGCCTCCGCCCGATTCAAATATGGCGGCTGCCCGACCTCAAAATGGCGGGATTTGGCTTCAAAATGGCCGCCACCCGATTCAAAAATGGTGGCTGCCCGATCTGAAAATGTCGGGAGTTGGCTTCAAAATGTTGGATGCCGGATTTAAACATGGTGGCTGTCTGAGTTGAAAATTTCTTCTTTTAGTTTCTTTTTTGTTTTTTTGTGTGTGTGTTTTGATTGAGTGCTTTCTCTTTTAGGCATTGTTTTTGAGAGGTTTTTTTGAGGAGTGTTATCTGGGGGCTTGGCTATGTAATTAATTTGTTTTGTCGCTGGGTGGGTGCTTAATTGCTTGATGGGTGAATGTTTGGGGTGGGTGCTTAATTGCTAACGGGTGAATGTTTGGGGTGGGTGCTCGGGGAGGGTGGGTGCGCCCCATTCTAATGCCCCTCAGAACCCTTCAAAAGGCCCTGAGACCATTCTAATGCCCCTCAGGGCATATATAAAGGTTCCCAGACCCTTCTAGAGCCCGTCAGGACCATTCTAAAGGCCGACAGACCCTTCTAGAGCCCCTCAAGACGATTCAAAGTGACCCCAGACTTTTCCAGAGCCCCTCAGGACCCTTCTTAAGGACCCCAGACCCATCTAATGCCCTTCAGGACCCTTCTAACGACCCCAACACTCTTCTAGAGCCCCTCAGGCCCATTCTAAAGGCCCCCAGACCCTTCTAGAGCCCCTCAAGTCCTTTCTAAAGGCTCCCAGATTCTTCTAGAGCCCCTCAGGACCCTTCTAATGGCACCCAGACCCATTTAGAGCCCCTCAGAACATATCTAAAAGCCCCCAGACCCTTCTAGAGACCTTCAGGTCCTTTCTAAAGGACCCCAAACCCTTCTAGAGCCCCTCAAGACACTTCTAAAGGCCCCCAGACTCTTCTAGAGCCCCTCAGGACCCTTCTAAAGGACACCAGACCCTTGTAATGCAACTCAGGGTCTTTCTAAAGGACCCCAGACCCTTCTAATGCCCCTCCAGACCTTCTAAAGGTCCCAAGACTCATCTAATGACCCTCAGGGCCTTTATAAAGGACCTCAGACCACACTAGAGCCCTTCAGGACCTGTCTAAAGGCCCCCAGACTCTTCTAGGACCCCTAACGGCCATTCTAAAGGCCCCCAGACCCATCTAGAGACCCTCAAGACCCTTCTAAAGACCCCCAGACCCTTCTAATGCCCCTCAGGACCCTTCTAAAGGCCCCCAGACATTTATAGAACCTGTCAGGACCCTTCAAAGGCCCACAGACCTTTCTAGACCTCACAGGACCTTTCTAACGGTACCCAGACCCTTGTAATGCCCCTCAGAACCCTTCTAAAGGCCCCCAGACCCTGGTAATTCCCCTCAAGACCATTCTAATAGCCCCCAGACCCTTCTAGAGCCCCTCAGGACTCTTTTAAAGGCCCCCAGACCCTTCTAATCCACCTCAGGGCCTTTCTAAAGGCCCCCAGACCGTTCAAATGCCCCTCAGGACCCTTTTAAAGGCCCCCAGACCATTCAAATGCCTCTCAGAGCCCTTCTAAAAGCCCCCAGACCATTCAAATGCCCCTCAGAACCCTTCTAAAGGCCCCCAGACCCTTCTAATGCCCCTCAGGGCCGTTCTAAAGTACCCCAGACACTTCTAGAACCTCTCAGGGCCTTTCTATATGACCCCAGACCCTTGTAATGCCATTCAGTACATTTTTAAAGGCCGCGAGACCCTTATAATCCCCCTGAGGGCCTTTAAAAAGGCCCCCAGACCCTTCCGGACCCCCTCAGGACGCTTCTAATAGCCCCCACACCCTTCTAGAGCCCCTCAGGTCCTTTCTAAAGGCCTCCACACCCTTCTAATGACACCCAAGACCCATGTAAAGGCCCCTAGACCCTTCTAGATTGCCTCAGGACCAAACTAAAAGCCCCCAGAGCATTCTAATGCCTTTCAGGACCCTTATGAAGGCTTCAAGACCCTTCTAATGCCCCTCAGGACCTTTCTAAAGGCACCCAGACCATTCTAATGCCCCTCAGGACCTTTATAAATGCCCCCGGACCCTTCTAATGCCACTCAGTGACTATCTAAAGGACCCCAGAACCCTCTAATGACCCTCAAGACCCATGTAAAGGGCCCCAGACCGATCGAGATTGCCTCAGGACCCATCTAAAGCCCCCCAGACCCTTCTAATGCCTTTCAGGACCCTTATAAAGGCCACAAGACCCTTCTAATGCCCCTCAGGACCTTTCTAAATACACTCAGACCCTTCTAATGCCCCTCAAGACCCATGTAAAGACCCCCAGACCCTTCCAGATTGCCTCAGAACCCATCTAAATACCCCCAGACCCTTCTATAGCCTTTCAGGGCCTTTCTAAAGGCCTCCACACCCTTCTAATGACTTTCAAGACCCATGTAAAGGCCCCCAGACCCTTCTAGACCCCCTCAGGACAATTCTAAAGGCCTCCAGACCCTTCTAATGCCCCTCAGGACCCTTCTAAAAGCCCCCAGACCCTTATATTGCCCCTCAGGGCCTTTCCAAAGCACCCCAGACACTTCTAGAACCTCTCAGGGCCTTTCTATATGACCCCAGACCCTTGTAATGCACCTCAGGGCCTTTCTAAAGGCCCCCATACCCTTCTAATGCCCCTCAGGACATTTCTAAAGGTCCCCAGACCCTTCTAGAGCCCCTGAAGACCCTTCTAAAGGCCCCCTAACCCTTATAGAGCCCCTCAGGACCCTTCTAAACTCCCCCAGACCCTGCTAATTCCCCTCAGGGCTTTTATAAAGGCACCCAGACCCTTCTAGAGCCTCTCAGGACAGTTTTAAATGCCTGCAGACCCTTCTAGACCCACTCAGGACCATTCTAAAAGCCCACAGACCCTTCTAATGCCCCTCAGGAGCCTTCTAAAGGCCCCCAGACCCTTCTAAATCTCCTCAGGACATTTCTAAAGTACCCCAGACACTTCTAGAACATCTCAGGGCCTTTCTATATGACCCCAGACCCTTCTAATGCCCCTCAGGGCCTTTCTAAAGGCCCCCTGACCCTTCTAATGCACCTCAGGACATTTCTAAAGGCCCCCAGACCCTTCTAGAGCTCCTCAGGACATTTCTAAAGGCACCCAGACCCTTCTAATGCCACTCAGGGCGTTTCTAAAGGCCGAGAGACCCTTATAATCCCCCTGAGCGCCTTTAAAAAGGCCCCAAGACCCTTCTGGACCCCCTCAGGACGCTTATAATAGACCCCAGACCCTTCTAGAGCCCCTCAGGGCCTTTCTAAAGGCCTCCACACCCTTCTAATGACCCTCAAGACCCATGTAAAGGCCCCCAGACCCTTCTAGATTGCACTTGACCCTTCTAAAAGCCCCCAGACCATTCTAATGCCTTTCAGGACCTTTCTAAAGACCCTCAGACCATTCTAATGCCCTTCAGGGCATTTATAAAGGTTCCCAGACCCTTCTAGAGCCCGTCAGGACCCTTATAAAGGCCCCCAGACCATTCCAAAGCCCCTCAGGACACATCTAAAGGCTGGCAGACCATTCTAATGCCCGTCAGGGCCTTTATAAAGGTTCCCAGACCGTTCTACTGCCCCTCAAGAGCATTCTAAAGGCCCCCAGACCATTCTAGATCCCCTCCAGACACTTCTAAAGGCCCCCAGACCCTTCTAGATCCCCTCAAGACCCTTCTAAATGCCCTGCAGGGCATTTCTAAAGGCCCCCAGACCCGTCTAATGTCCATCAGGACCCTTTGAAAGGCCCCGAGACACTTTGAGAGCACCTCAGGCACTTCTAAATGACCCCAGATCTTTCTAGAGCCCATCAGGACCCTTCTAGAGGCCCCCAGACCATTCTAGAGCCACTGAGGACGATTCTAAAGGCCCCCAGACCCTTCTAATCCACCTCATAGCCTTTCTAAAGGCCCCCAGACCATAAAAATGCCTCTCAGGACCCTTTTAAAGGCCTTCAGACACTTCTAATGCCCCTCAGGACCCTTCTAAAGGCCTTCAGACCCTTCTAATGTCCTTCAGGGCCTTTCTAAAGTACCCCAGACACTTCTAGAACCTCTCAGGGCCTTTCTATATGACCCCAGACCATTCTAATGCCACTCAGGGCCTTTCTAAAGGCCGCGACACCCTTATAATCCCCCTGAGGACCTTTAAAAAGGCCCCCAGACCCTTCTGGACCCCCTCAGGACGCTTCTAATAGCCACCAGACCCTTCTAGAGCCCCTCAGGGCCTTTCTAAAGGCCTCCACACCCTTCTAATGACCCTCAAGACCCATGTAAAGGCCCCTAGACCCTTCTAGATTGCCTCAGGACCCATCTAAAAGCCCCCAGACCCTTCTAATGAATTTCAGGACCCTTATGAAGGCCACAAGACCCTTCTAATGCCCCTCAGGGCATTTATAAAGGCCCCCAGACCATTCTAGAGCCCCTCAGGACACTTCTAAAGGCCCGCAGACCATTCTAATGCCCGTCAGGGCCTTTATAAAGGTCCCCAGACCCTTCTACTGCCCCTCAGGAGCATTCTAAAGGCCCCCAGACCATTCTAATGCCCCACACGGCCTTTCTAAAGGTCCCCAGACCCTTCTAGAGCCCCTGAAGACCCTTCTAAAGGCCCCCAGACCCTTATAGAGCCCCTCAGGACCCTTCTAAAGTCCCCCAGACCCTGCTAATTCCCCTCAGGGTTTTTATAAGGGCCACAAGACCCCTCTAATGCCACTCAGGACCCTTATAAAGGCACCCAGACCCTTCTAGAGCCTCTCAGGACAGTTTTAAAAGCCTCCAGACCCTTCTAGACCCCCTCAGGACCATTCTAAAGGCCCCCAGACCCTTCTAATGCCCCTCAGGACCCTTCTAAAGGCCCCCAGACCCTTCTAATGCCCCTCAGGACCCTTATAAAGGCAACCAGACCCTTCTAATGCCCCGCAGGGCCTTTCTAAATTACCCCAGACACTTCTAGAACCTCTCAGGGCCTTTCTATATGACCCCAGACCCTTGTAATGCCACTCAGGGCCTTTCTAAAGGCCCCCACACCCTTCTAATGACCCTTAGGACATTTCTAAAGGCCCCCAGACCATTCAAGAGCCCCTCAGGACATTTCTAAAGGCACCCAGACCCTTCTAATGCCACTCAGGGCCTTTCTAAAGGCTGCGAGACCCTTATAATCCCCCTGAGGACCTTTAAAAAGGCCCCCAGACCATTCTGGACCCCCTCAGGACGCTTCTAATAGCCCCCAGACCCTTCTAGAGCCCCTCAGGGCCTTTCTAAAGGCCTCCACACCATTCTAATGACCCTCAAGACCCATGTAAAGGCCCCCAGACCCTTCTAGATTGCATCAGGACCCATCTAAAAGCCCCCAGACCCTTCTAATGCCTTTCAGGGCCTTTCTAAAGGCATCCACACCCTTCTAATGACCCTCAAGACCCATGTAAAGGCCCCCAGACCCTTCTAGATTGCCTCAGGACCCATCTAAAAGACCCCAGACCCTTCTAATGCATTTCAGGACCCTTATGAAGGCCACAAGACCCTTCAAATGCCCCTCAGGGCATTTATAAAGGCCCCCAGACCATTCTAGAGCCCCTCAGGACACTTCTAAAGGCCTGCAGACCATTCTAATGCCCGTGAGGGCCTTTATAAAGGTCCCCAGACCCTTCTACTGCCCCTCAGGAGCATTCTAAAGGCCCCCAGACCATTCTAATGCCCCACACGGCCTTTCTAAAGGTCCCCAGACCCTTCTAGAGCCCCTCAAGACCCTTCTAAAGGCCCCCAGACCCTTATAGAGCCCCTCAGGACCCTTCTAAAGTCCCCCAGACCCTGCTAATTCCCCTCAGGGCTTTTATAAGGGCCAAAAGACCCCTCTAATGCCCCTCAGGACCCTTATAAAGGCACCCAGACCCTTCTAGAGCCTCTCAGGACAGTTTTAAAAGCCTCCAGACCCTTCTAGACCCCCTCAGGACCCTTCTAAAGGCCCCCAGACCCTTCTAATGCCCATCAGGGCATTTATAAAGGTTCCCAGACCCTTCTAGAGCCCCGCAGGGCCTTTCTAAATTACCCCAGACACTTCTAGAACCTCTCAGGGCCTTTCTATATGACCCCAGACCCTTGTAATGCCCCTCAGGGCCTTTCTAAAGGCCCCCACACCCTTCTAAAGGCCCCCAGACCATTCAAGAGCCCCTCAGGACATTTCTAAAGGCACCCAGACCCTTCTAATGCCACTCAGGGCCTTTCTAAAGGCTGCGAGACCCTTATAATCCCCCTGAGGACCTTTAAAAAGGCACCCAGACCCTTCTGGACCCCCTCAGGACGCTTCTAATAGCCCCAAGACCCTTCTAGAGCCCCTCAGGGCCTTTCTAAAGGCCTCCACACCCTTCTAATGACCCTCAAGACCCATGTAAAGGCCCCCAGACCCTTCTAGATTGCCTCAGGACCCATCCAAAAGCCCCCAGACCCTTCTAATGCCTTTCAGGACCCTTATGAAGGCCACAAGACCCTTCTAATGCCCCTCAGGACCTTTCTAAAGGCCCTCAGACCTTTCTAGTGCCCCTCAGGGCATTTAGAAAGGTTCCCAGACCCTTCTAGAGCCCGTCAGGACCCTTATAAAGGCCCCCAGACCATTCCAAAGCCCCTCAGGACACATCTAAAGGCTGGCAGACCATTCTAATGCCCGTCAGGGCCTTTATAAAGGTTCCCAGACCGTTCTACTGCCCCTCAAGAGAATTCTAAAGGCCCCCAGACCATTCTAGATCCCCTCCAGACACTTCTAAAGGCCCCCAGACCCTTCTAGATCCCCTCAAGACCCTTCTAAATAGCCCCAGACCTTTCTAATGCCCTGCAGGGCATTTCTAAAGGCCCCCAGACCCGTCTAATGCCCATCAGGACCCTTTGAAAGGCCCCGAGACACTTTGAGAGCACCTCAGGCACTTCTAAATGACCCCAGATCTTTCTAGAGCCCATCAGGACCCTTCTAGAGGCCCCCAGACCATTCTAGAGCCACTGAGGATGATTCTAAAGGCCCCCAGACCCTTCTAATCCACCTCATAGCCTTTCTAAAGGCCCCCAGACCATAAAAATGCCTCTCAGGACCCTTTTAAAGGCCTTCAGACACTTCTAATGCCCCTCAGGACCCTTCTAAAGGCCTTCAGACCCTTCTAATGTACTTCAGGGCCTTTCTAAAGTACCCCAGACACTTCTAGAACCTCTCAGGGCCTTTCTATATGACCCCAGACCATTCTAATGCCACTCAGGGCCTTTCTAAAGGCCGCGACACCCTTATAATCCCCCTGAGGACCTTTAAAAAGGCCCCCAGACCCTTCTGGACCCCCTCAGGACGCTTCTAATAGCCCCCAGACCCTTCTAGAGCCCCTCAGGGCCTTTCTAAAGGCCTCCACACCCTTCTAATGACCCTCAAGACCCATGTAAAGGCCCCTAGACCCTTCTAGATTGCCTCAGGACCCATCTAAAAGCCCCCAGACCCTTCTAATGAATTTCAGGACCCTTATGAAGGCCACAAGACCCTTCTAATGCCCCTCAGGGCATTTATAAAGGCCCCCAGACCATTCTAGAGCCCCTCAGGACACTTCTAAAGGCCCGCAGACCATTCTAATGCCCGTCAGGGCCTTTATAAAGGTCCCCAGACCCTTCTACTGCCCCTCAGGAGCATTCTAAAGGCCCCCAGACCATTCTAATGCCCCACACGGCCTTTCTAAAGGTCCCCAGACCCTTCTAGAGCCCCTGAAGACCCTTCTAAAGGCCCCCAGACCCTTATAGAGCCCCTCAGGACCCTTCTAAAGTCCCCCAGACCCTGCTAATTCCCCTCAGGGTTTTTATAAGGGCCACAAGACCCCTCTAATGCCCCTCAGGACCCTTATAAAGGCACCCAGACCCTTCTAGAGCCTCTCAGGACAGTTTTAAAAGCCTCCAGACCCTTCTAGACCCCCTCAGGACCATTCTAAAGGCCCCCAGACCCTTCTAATGCCCCTCAGGACCCTTCTAAAGGCCCCCAGACCCTTCTAATGCCCCTCAGGACCCTTATAAAGGCAACCAGACCCTTCTAATGCCCCGCAGGGCCTTTCTAAATTACCCCAGACACTTCTAGAACCTCTCAGGGCCTTTCTATATGACCCCAGACCCTTGTAATGCCCCTCAGGGCCTTTCTAAAGGCCCCCACACCCTTCTAATGACCCTTAGGACATTTCTAAAGGCCCCCAGACCATTCAAGAGCCCCTCAGGACATTTCTAAAGGCACCCAGACCCTTCTAATGCCACTCAGGGCCTTTCTAAAGGCTGCGAGACCCTTATAATCCCCCTGAGGACCTTTAAAAAGGCCCCCAGACCATTCTGGACCCCCTCAGGACGCTTCTAATAGCCCCCAGACCCTTCTAGAGCCCCTCAGGGCCTTTCTAAAGGCCTCCACACCATTCTAATGACCCTCAAGACCCATGTAAAGGCCCCCAGACCCTTCTAGATTGCATCAGGACCCATCTAAAAGCCCCCAGACCCTTCTAATGCCTTTCAGGGCCTTTCTAAAGGCATCCACACCCTTCTAATGACCCTCAAGACCCATGTAAAGGCCCCCAGACCCTTCTAGATTGCCTCAGGACCCATCTAAAAGACCCCAGACCCTTCTAATGCATTTCAGGACCCTTATGAAGGCCACAAGACCCTTCAAATGCCCCTCAGGGCATTTATAAAGGCCCCCAGACCATTCTAGAGCCCCTCAGGACACTTCTAAAGGCCCGCAGACCATTCTAATGCCCGTGAGGGCCTTAATAAAGGTCCCCAGACCCTTCTACTGCCCCTCAGGAGCATTCTAAAGGCCCCCAGACCATTCTAATGCCCCACACGGCCTTTCTAAAGGTCCCCAGACCCTTCTAGAGCCCCTGAAGACCCTTCTAAAGGCCCCCAGACCCTTATAGAGACCCTGAGGACCCTTCTAAAGTCCCCCAGACCCTGCTAATTCCCCTCAGGGCTTTTATAAGGGCCAAAAGACCCCTCTAATGCTCCTCAGGACCCTTATAAAGGCACCCAGACCCTTCTAGAGCCTCTCAGGACAGTTTTAAAAGCCTCCAGACCCTTCTAGACCCCCTCAGGACCCTTCTAAAGGCCCCCAGACCCTTCTAATGCCTCTCAGGACCCTTATAAAGTCCCCCAGACCCTTCTAATGCCCCGCAGGGCCTTTCTAAATTACCCCAGACACTTCTAGAACCTCTCAGGGCCTTTCTATATGACCCCAGACCCTTGTAATGCCCCTCAGGGCCTTTCTAAAGGCCCCCACACCCTTCTAAAGGCCCCCAGACCATTCAAGAGCCCCTCAGGACATTTCTAAAGGCACCCAGACCCTTCTAATGCCACTCAGGGCCTTTCTAAAGGCTGCGAGACCCTTATAATCCCCCTGAGGACCTTTAAAAAGGCACCCAGACCCTTCTGGACCCCCTCAGGACGCTTCTAATAGCCCCAAGACCCTTCTAGAGCCCCTCAGGGCCTTTCTAAAGGCCTCCACACCCTTCTAATGACCCTCAAGACCCATGTAAAGGCCCCCAGACCCTTCTAGATTGCCTCAGGACCCATCCAAAAGCCCCCAGACCCTTCTAATGCCTTTCAGGACCCTTATGAAGGCCACAAGACCCTTCTAATGCCCCTCAGGACCTTTCTAAAGGCCCTCAGACCTTTCTAGTGCCCCTCAGGGCATTTAGAAAGGTTCCCAGACCCTTCTAGATCCTGTCAGGACCCTTATAAAGGCCCCCAGACCATTCTAGAGCCCCTGAAGACCCTTCTAAAGGCCCCCAGACCCTTATAGAGCCCGTCAGGACCCTTCTAAAGTCCCCCAGACCCTGCTAATTCCCCTCAGGGCTTTTATAAAGGCACCCAGACCATCTAATGCCCCTCAGGACATTTCTAAAGGCCCCCAGACCATTCTAGAGCCCCTCAGGACATTTCTAAAGGCACCCAGACCCTTCTAATGCCCCTCAGGACATTTCTAAAGGCCCCCAGACCCTTCTAGAGCCCCTCAGGACATTTCTAAAGGCACCCAGACCCTTCTAATGCCACTCAGGGCCTTTCTAAAGGCCGCGAGACCCTTATAATCCCCCTGAGGGCCTTTAAAAAGGCCCCCAGACCCTTCCGGACCCCTCAGGACGCTTCTAATAGCCCCCAGACCCTTCTAGAGCCCCTCAGGGCCTTTCTAAAGGCCTCCACACCCTTCTAATGACCCTCAAGACCCATGTAAAGGCCTCTAGACCCTTCTAGATTTGCTCAAGACCCACCTAAAAGACCCCAGACCCTTCTAATGCCTTTCAGGACCCTTATGAAGGCCACAAGACCCTTCTAATGCCCCTCAGGACCTTTCTAAATGCCCTCAGACCCTTCTAATGCCCCTCAGGGCATTTATAAAGGTTCCCAGACTATTCTAGAGCCCCTCAGGACATTTCTACAGGCCCGCAGACCATTCTAATGCCCGTCAGGGCCTTTCTAAAGGTCCCCAGACCCTTCTACTGCCCCTCAGGAGCATTCTAAAGGCCTTCAGACCCTTCTAATGCCCCACAGGTCCTTTCTAAAAGTCTCCAGACCCTTCTAGAGCACCTGAAGACCCTTCTAAAGGCCCCCAGACCCTTGTAATGCCCCTCAAGGCCTTTCTAAAGTACGCCAGACACTTCTAGAAACTATCAGGGCCTTTCTATATGACCCGAGACCCTTCTAATGCCTGTCAGGGCCTTTCTAAAGGCCGCGAGACCCTTATAATCTCCCTGAGGGCCTTTAAAAAGGCCCCCAGACCCTTCTGGACCCCCTCAGGACGCTTCTAATAGCCCCCAGACCCTTCTAATGTATTTCAGGGCCTTTCTAAAGGCCCCCACACCCTTCTAATGACCCTCAGGACATTTCTAAAGGCCCCCAGACCATTCAAGAGCCCCTCAGGACATTTCTAAAGGCACCCAGACCCTTCTAATGCCACTCAGGGCCTTTCTAAAGGCTGCGAGACCTTTATAATCCCCCTGAGGACCTTTAAAAAGGCCCCCAGACCCTTCTGGACCCCTTCAGGACGCTTCTAATAGACCCCAGACCCTTCTAGAGCCCCTCAGGGCCTTTCTAAAGGCCTCCACACCCTTCTAATGACCCTCAAGACCCATGTAAAGGCCCCCAGACCCTTCTAGATTGCCTCAGGACCCATCTAAAAGCCCCCAGACCCTTCTAATGCATTTCAGGGCCTTTCTAAAGGCCTCCACACCCTTCTAATGACCCTCAAGACCCATGTAAAGGCCCCCAGACCCTTCTAGATTTCCTCAGGACCCATCTAAAAGACCCCAGACCCTTCTGATGCATTTCAGGACCATTATGAAGGCCACAAGACCCTTCTAATGCCCCTCAGGGCATTTATAAAGGCCCCCAGACCATTCTAGAGCCCCTCAGGACACTTCTAAAGGCCCGCAGACCATTCTAATGCCCGTCAGGGCCTTTATAAAGGTCCCCAGACCCTTCTACTGCCCTTCAGGAGCATTCTAAAGGCACCCAGACCCTTCTAATGCCCCACAGGGCCTTTCTAAAGGACCCCCAGACCCTTATAGAGCCCCTCAGGACCCTTCTAATGTCCCCCAGACCCTGCTAATTCCCCTCAGGGCTTTTATAAGGGCCACAAGACCTTTCTAATGTCCCTCACGACCCTTATAAAGGCACCCAGACCCCTCTAGAGCCTCTCAGGACAGTTTTAAATACCTCCAGACCCTTCTAGACCCCCTCAGGAACATTCTAAAAGCCCCAGACCCTTCTAATGCCGCTCAGGACCCTTCTAAAGGCCCCCAGACCCTTCTAATGCCCCTCAGGGCCTTTCTAAAGTACCCCAGACATTTCTAGAACATCTCAGGGCCTTTCTATATGACCCCAGACCCTTGTAATGCCCCTCAGGGCCTTTCTAAAGGCCCCCAGACCCTTCTAATGAGCCTCAGGACATTTCTAAAGGCCCCCAGACCCTTCAAGAGCCCCTCAGAACATTTCTAAAGGCACCCAGAACCTTCTAATGCCACTCAGGACCTTTCTAAAGGCTGCGAGACCCTTATAATCCCCCTGAGGACCTTTAAAAAGGCCCCCAGACCCTTCTGGACCCCCTCAGAACGCTTCTAATAGACCCCAGACCCTTCTAGAGCCCCTCAGGGCCTTTCTATAGGCCTCCACACCCTTCTAATGACCCTCAAGACCCATGTAAAGGCCCCCAGACCCTTCTAGATTTCCTCAGGACCCATCCAAAAGCCCCCAGACCCTTCTAATGCCTTTCAGGGCCTTTCTAAAGGCCTCCACACCCTTCTAATGACTCTCAAGACCCATGTAAAGGCCCCTAGACCCTTCTAGATTGCCTCAGGACCCATCTAAAAGCCCTCAGACCCTTCTAATGCCTTTCAGGACCCTTATGAAGGCCACAAGACCCTTCTAATGCCCCTCAGGACCTTTCTAAAGGCCCTCAGACCCTTCTAATGCCCCTCAGGGCATTTATAAAGGTTCCCAGACCCTTCTAGAGCCCGTCAGGACCCTTATAAAGGCCCCCAGACCATTCTAGAGCCCCTCAGGACACTTCTAAATCCCGCAGACCATTCTAATGCCCGTCAGGGCCTTTATAAAGGTCCCCAGACCCTTCTACTGCCCCTCAGGAGCATTCTAAAGGCCCCCAGACCCTTCTAATATCACACACGGCCTTTCTAAAGGTCCCCAGACCCTTCTAGAGCCCTTGAAGACCCTTCTAAAGGCCCCCAGACCCTTATAGAGCCCCTCAGGACCCTTCTAAAGTCCCCCAGACCCTGCTAATTCCCCTCAGGGCTTTTATAAGGGCCACAAGACCCTTCTAATGCCCCTCAAGACCCTTATAAAGGCACCCAGACTTTTCTAGAGCCTCTCAGGACAGTTTTAAAAGCCTCCAGACCCTTCTAGACCCCCTCAGGACCATTCTAAAGGTCCCCAGACCCTTCTAATGCCCATCAGGACCCTTCTAAAGGCCCCCAGACCCTTCTAATGTTCCTCAGGACCCTTCTAAAGGCCCCCAGACCCTTCTAATGCCCCGCAGGGCCTTTCTAAATTACCCCAGACACTTCTAGAACCTCTCAGGGCCTTTCTATATGACCCCAGACCCTTGTAATGCCTCTCAGGGCCTTTCTAAAGGCCCCCACACCCTTCTAATGACCCTCAGGACATTTCTAAAGGCCCCCAGACCATTGAAGAGCCCCTCAGGACATTTCTAAAGGCACCCAGACCCTTCTAATGCCACTCAGGGCCTTTCTAAAGGCCGCGAGACCCTTATAATCCCCCTGAGGGCCTTTAAAAAGGCCCCCAGACCCTTCTGGACCCACTCAGGACGCTTCTAATAGCCCCCAGACCCTTCTAGAGCCCCTCAGGGCCTTTCTAAAGGCCTCCACACCCTTCTAATGACCCTCAAGACCCATGTAAAGGCCCCCAGACCCTTCTAGATTGCATAAGGACCCATCTAAAAGCCCCCAGACCCTTCTAATGCCTTTCAGGGCCTTTCTAAAGGCCTCCACACCCTTCTAATGACCCTCAAGACCCATGTAAAGGCCCCTAGACCCTTCTAGATTGCCTCAGGACCCATATAAAAGCCCCCAGAGCCTTCTAATGCCTTTCAGGACCCTTATGAAGGCCACAAGACCCTTCTAATGCCCCTCAGGACCTTTCTAAAGGCCCTCAGACCCTTCTAATGCCCCTCAGGACCTTTCTAAAGGCCCTCAGACCCTTCTAATGCCCTTCAGGGCTTTTATAAAGGTTCCCAGACCCTTCTAGAGCCCGTCCGGACCCTTAAAAAGGCCCCCAGACCATTCTAGAGCCCCTCAGGACACTTCTAAAGGCCCGCAGACCATTCAAATGCCCGTCGGGACCTTTCTAAAGGCCCCCAGACCATTCTACTGCCCCTCAGGAGCATTCTAAAGGCCCCCAGACCATTCTAATGCCCCACAGGGCCTTTCTAAAGGTCCTCAGACCCTTCTAGAGCCCCTCAAGACCCTTCTAAAGGCCCCCAGACGCTTATACAGCCCCTCAGGACCCTTCTAAAGTCCCCCAGACCCTGCTAATTCCCCTCAGGGCTTTTATAAGGGCTCCCAGACCCTTCTAATTCCCCTCAGGACCCTTATAAAGGCACCCAGACCTTTCTAGAGCCTCTCAGGACCTTTAGAAAGGCCCTGTGGGGAATTAGAAGGGTCTGGGGGCCTTTAGAAGTGTCCTGAGGGGCTCTAGAATGGTCTGGGGGCCTTTATAAGGGTCCTGACGGGCTCTAGAAGGGTCTGGGAACCTTTATAAATGCCCTGAGGGGCATTAGAAGGGTCTGAGGGCCTTTAGAAAGGTCCTGAGGGGCATTAGAAGGGTCTTGTTGCCTTCATAAGGGTCCTGAAAGGCATTAGAAGGGTCTGGGGACTTTTAGATGGGTCCTGAGGCAATCTAGAAGGGTCTGGGGGCCTTTACATGGGTCTTGAGGGTCATTAAAAGGGTGTGGAGGCCTTTAGAAAGGACCTGAGGGGCTCTAGAAGGGTCTGGGGTATTTTAGAAGCGTCCTGAGGGGCTGTAGAAGGGTCTGGGGGCCTTTTTAAGGGTCCTGACGGGCTCTAGAAGGGTCTGGGGGCCTTTTTAAGAGCTCTCAGGGGCATTAGAATGGTCTGGGGGCCTTTAGAATGGACCTGAGGGGTTCTAGAAGGGTGTGGAAGCCGTTAGAGTGACGTTGAGGGGCTCTAGAAGGGTCTGCGGGCCTTTAGAATGGCCCTGAAGGGCTCTAAAAGAGTCTGGGGGCCTTTAGAATGGTCCTGAGGGGCTCTAGAAGGGTCTGGGGACCTTTTTAAATGCCGTGAGGGGCATTAGAAGGGTCTGGGGGCCTTTAGAAAGGCCCTGAGGGGCATTACAAGGCTCTGGGGGCCTTTAGAAAGGCCCTGATAGGTTCTAGAAGGGTCTGGGGGCCTTTAGAATGGTCCTGAGGGTGTCTAGAAGGGTCTGGAGGCATTTAAAACTGTCGTGAGTGGCTCTAGAAGGGTCTGGGTTCCTTTAAAAGGGTCCTGAGGAGAATTAGCAGGGTCTGGGGGACTTTAGAAGGGTCCTGAGGGGCTCTATAAGCGTCTGGGGGCCTTTAGAAGGGTCTTCAGGGTCTCTAGAAGGGTCTGGGGACCTTTAGAATGGACCTGTGGGGCATTAGAAGGGTCTGGGGGCCTTTAGAATGCTCCTGGGGGGCATTAGAAGGGTCTTGTGGCCTTCATAAGGGTCTTGAAAGGCATTTGAAGGGTCTGGGGTCTTTTAGATGGTTCCTGAGGCAATCTAGAAGGGTCTGGGGGCCTTTACATGGGTCTTGAGGGTCATTAGAAGGGTGTGGAGTTCTTTAGAAAGGCGCTGAGGGTCTCTAGAAGGGTCTGGGGGCTATTAGAAGTGTCCTTAGGGAGTCCAGAAGGGTCTGGGGGCCTTTATAAAGGGCTCAGGGGAATTAGAAGAGTCTCTCCGCCTTTAGAAAGGCCCTGAGTGGCATTACAAGGGTCTGGGGTCATATAGAAAGGCCCTGAGAGGTTCTAGAAGTGTCTGTGGTACTTTAGGAAGGCCCTGAGGAGCATTAGAAGGGTCTGGGGGCCTTTAGAAGGGTTCTGAGGGGCATTTGAATGGTCTCGGGGCCTTTAGAAAGGCCCTGAGGTGCATTAGAAAAGTCTGGGGCCTTTTAGAAGGGTCTTGAGGGGATCTAGAAGGGTCTGGGGGCATTTAGAATAGTCCTGAGGGGGTCTAGAAGGGTCTGGGAGCCTTTAGATAGGCCCTGAGAGGCTCTAGAAGGGTCAGGGAGCCGTTAGAAGGATGTTGAGGGGATCTTGAAGGGTCTGCAGGTCTTTAGAATGGCCCTGAGGGGCTCTAAAAGAGTCTGAGGGCCTTTTGAATGGTCCTCAGGGGTTCTAGAAGGGTCTGGGGACCTTTAGAAATGCCCTGAGGGGCATTAGAAGGGTCTGGGGGCCTTTAGAAAGGCCCTGAAAGGCATTAGAATGGTCTGGGGGCCTTTAGAATGGTCCTGAGGGGGTCTAGAATGGTCTGGAGGCATTTAAAACTGTCCTGAGAGACTCTAGAAGGGTCTGGGGGCATTTATAAATGTCCTGAGGGGCATTAGAAGGGTCTGGGTGCCCTTATAAAAGCCCTGAGGGGAATTAGTAGGGTCTGGGGGACTTTAGAAGGGTCCTGAGGGGCTCTATATAGGTCTGGGGGCTTTTAGAAGGGTCTTGAGGGGCTCTAGAAGGGTCTGGGGACCTTTAGAAAGGCCCTGTGGGGCATTAGAAGGGTCTGGGAGCCTTTAGAATGCTCCTGAGGGGCAGTAGAAGGGTCTGGGGACCTTTATAAAGGCCCTGACGGGCATTAGAATGGTCGGCGGGCCTTTAGAAGTGTCCTTAGGGGCTCTAGAATGGTCTGGGGTCCTTTATAAGGGTCGTGACGGGCTCTAGAAGGGTCTGGGAACCTTTATAAATGCCCTGAGGGGCATTAGAAGGGTCTGAGGGCTTTTAGAAACGTCCTGAGGGGCATTAGAAGGGTCTTGTGGCCTTGATAAGGGTCCTGAAAGGCATTAGAAGGGTCTGGGGGCTTTTAGATGGGTCCTGAGGCAATCTAGAAGGGTCTGGGGGCCTTTACATGGGTCTTGAGGGTCTTTAGAAGGGTGTGGAGGCCTTTAGAAAGGCCCTGAGGGGCTCTAGAAGGGTCTGGGGTACTTAGAAGCGTCCTGAGGTACTGTAGAAGGGTCTGGGGGCCTTTACATGGGTCCTGATGGGTTTTAGAAAGATCTGAGGGCCTCTAGAAATGTCCTGAGTGGCTCTAGAAGGGTCTCGGGGCCATTTTAAGGGCTCTGAGGGGCATTTGAATGGTCTGGGGGCCTTTAGAAAGGCCCTGATGTGGATTAGAAGGGTCTGGGGGCCTTTAGAATCGTCCTGACGGGTTCTAGAAGGGTCTGGAATTCGTTAGAATGACGTTGACGGGCTCTAGAAGGGTCTGTGGGCCTTTAGAATGGCCCTGAGGGGCTCTAAAAGAGTCTGGGGGCCTTTAGAATGGTCCTGAGGGGCTCTAGAAGGGTCTGGGGACCTTTGTAAATGCCCTGAGGGGCATTAGAAGGGTCTGGGGGCCTTTAGAAAGGCCCTGAAAGGCATTAGAAGGGTCTGGGGGGATTTAGAAAGGCCTTGATAGGTTCTAGAAGGGTCTGGGAAACTTTAGAATGGTCCTCAGGGGGTCTAGAAGGGTCTGCAGGCATTTAAAACTGTCCTGAGTTGCTCTAGAAGGGTCTGGGTGCCTTTAAAAGGGTCCTGAGGGGCATTAGAAGGGTCTGGGTGTCCTTATAAAAGCCCTGAGCGGAATTAGCAGGGTCTGGGGGACTTTAGAAGGGTCCTGAGTGGCTCTATAAGGGTCTGGGGGCCTTTAGAAGGGTCTTCAGGGGCTCTAGAAGGGTCTGGGGACCTTTAGAAAGGCCCTGTGGGGCATTAGAAGGGTCTGGGGCCTTTAGAATGCTCCTGAGGGGCATTAGAACGGTCTTGTGCCCTTCATAAGGGTCTTGAAAGGCATTTGAAGGGTCTGGGGTCTTTTTGATGGGTCCTGAGGCAATCTAGAAGGGTCTGGGGGCCTTTACATGGGTCTTGAGGGTCATTAGAAGGGTGTGGAGGTCTTTAGAAAGGCCCTGAGGGGCTCTAGAAGGGTCTGGGAGCTACTAGAAGTGTCCTTAGGGAGTCCAGAAGGGTCTGGGGTCGTTTATAAAGGCCCTCAGGGGGATTATAAGGGTCTCACGGCCTTTAGAAAGGCCCTGAGTGGCATTACAAGGGTCTTGGTTCATATAGAAAGGCCCTGAGAGGTTCTAGAAGTGTCTGTGGTACTTCAGAAAGGCCCTGAGGAGCATTAGAATGGTCTGGGGGACTTTAGAAAGGACCTGAGGTACATTAGAAAGGTCTGGGGCCTTTTAGAAGGGTCTTGATGGGATCTAGAAGGGTCTGGGGTCCTTTACATGGGTCTTGAGGGTCATTAGAAGGGTGTGGAGGCCTTTAGAATGGCCCAGAGGGGCTCTAGAAGGGTCAGGGAGCCGTTGGAAGGATGTTGAGGGGCTCTTGAAGGGTCTGCAAGCCTTTAGAATGGCCCTGAGGGGCTCTAAAAGAGTCTGGGGTCCTTTTGAATGGTCCTGAGGGGCTCTAGAAGGGTCTGGGGACCTTTAGAAATGCTCTGAGGGGCATTAGAAGGGTCTGGGGGCCTTTAGAAAGGCCCTGAGGGGCATTAGAAAGGTCTGGGGGCCTTTAGAATGGTCCTGAGGGGGTCTAGATGGGTCTGGAGGCATTTAAAACTGTCCTGAGAGACTCTAGAAGGGTCTGGGGGACTTTATAAGGGTCCTGAGGGGCATTAGAAGGGTCTGGGTGCCCTTATAAAAGCCCTGAGGGGAATTAGCAGGGTCAGGGGGACTATAGAAGGGTCCTGAGGGCCTCTATAAGGGTCTGGGGGCCTTTATAAGGGTCTTCAGGGGCTCTAGAAGTGTCTGGGGACCTTTAGAAAGGCCCTGACGGGCATTAGAATGGTCGGCGGGCCTTTAGAAGTGTCCTCAGGGGCTCTAGAATGGTCTGGGGGCCTTTATAAGGGTCCTGACAGGCTCTAGAAGGGTCTGGGAACCTTTATAAATGCCCTGAGGGGCATTAGAAGGGTCTGAGGGCCTTTAGAAAGGTCCTGAGGGGCATTAGAAGGGTCTTGTGGCCTTCATAAGGGTCCTGAAAGGCATTAGAAGGTTCTGGGGTCTTTTAGATGGGTCCTGAGGCAATCTAGAAGGGTCTGGGGGCCTTTAAATGGGTCTTGAGGGTCATTAGATGGGTGTGGAGGCCTTTAGAATGGCCCTGAGGGGCTCTAGAAGGGTCGGGGAGCCGTTAGAAGGATGTTGAGGGGCTCTTGAAGGTTCTGCGGGCCTTTAGTATGGCCCTGAGGGGCTCTAAAAGAGTCTGGGGGCCTTTAGAATGGTCCTGAGTGGCTCTAGAAGGGTCTGGGGACCTTTCAAAATGCCCTTAGGGGCATTAGAACGGTCTGGGGGGCTTTAGAATGGTCCTAAGGGGGTCTAGAAGGGTCTGGAGGCATTTAAAACTGTCCTGAGAGACTCTAGAAGGGTCTGGGGCCATTATAAGAGTCCTGAGGGGCATTAGAAGGGTCTGGGTGTCCTTATAAAAGCCCTGAGGGTAATTAGCAGGGTTTGGTGGATTTTAGAAGGGTCCTAAGGGGCTCTATAAGGGTCTGGTGGCCTTTAGAAGGGTCTTCAGGGTCTCTAGAAGGGTCTGGGGACCTTTAGAAAGGCCCTGTGGGGCATTAGAAGGGTCTGGGGGCCTTTAGAATGCTCCTTAGGGGCAGTAGAAGGGTCTGGGGACCTTTATAAAGGCCCTGACGGCATTAGAATAGTCTGCGAGCCTTTAGAATTGTCCTGAGGGGCTCTAGAACGGTCTGGGGACCTTTATAAATGCCCTCACGGGCATTAGAAGGGTCTGAGGGCCTTTAGAAAGGTCCTGAGGGGCATTAGAAGGGTCTTGTGAACTTTATAAGGGTCTTTAAAGGCATTTGAATGGTCTGGGTGCTTTTAGATGGGTCCTGAGGCAATCTAGAAGGGTCTGGAGGCCTTTACATGGGTCTTGAGGGTCATTAGAAGGGTGTGGAGGCCTTTAGAATGGCCCTGAGGGGCTCTAGAAGGGTCAGGGAGCCGTTAGAAGGATGTTTGAGGGGCTCTTGAAGGTTCTGCGGGCCTTTAGAATGGCCCTGACGGGCTCTAAAAGAGTCTGGGGTCCTTTAGAATGGTCCTGAGTGGCTCTAGAAGGGTCTGGGAACATTTCGAATTGCCCTTAGGGGCATTAGAAGGGTCTGTGGGGCTTTAGAATGGTCCTGAGTGGGTCTAGAAGGGTCTGGAGGCATTTAAAACTGCCCTGAGAGGTTCTAGACGGGTCTGGGGGCCTTTAGAATGCTCCTGAGGGGCAGTAGAAGGGTCTGGGAACCTTTATAAAGGCCCGACGGGCATTAGAATGGTCTGCGGGCCTTTAGAAGTGTGCTGAGGGGCTCTAGAATGGTCTGGGGGGCTTTATAAGGGTCCTGACGGGCTCTAGAAAGGTCTGGGAACCTTTATAAATGCCCTGAGGGGCATTAGAAGGGTCTGAGGGCCTTTAGAAAGGTCCTGAGGGGCATTAGAAGGGTCTTGTGGCCTTCATAAGGGTCCTGAAAGGCATTAGAAGGGTCTGGGGGCTTTTAGATGGGTCCTGAGGCAATCTAGAAGGGTCTGGGGGCCTTTACATGGGTCTTGAGGGTCATTAGAAGAGTGTGGAGGCCTTTAGAAAGGCCCTGAGGGGCTCTAGAAGGGTCTGGGAACTTTAGAAGCGTCCTGAGGGGCTGTAGAAGGGTCTGGGGGCCTTTACATGGGTCCTGATGGGTTCTAGAAAGATTTGATGGCCTCTAGAAATGTCCTGAGTGGCTCTAGAAGGGTCTGGGGGCCTTTTTAAGGGCTCTGAGGGGCATTTGAATGGTCTGGGGGCCTTTAGAAAGGCCCTGAGGTGGATTAGAAGGGTCTGAGTGCCTTTAGAATGGTCCTGAAGGGTTCTAGAAGGGTCTGGGGTCCTTTAGAATCGTCCTGAGGGGCTCTAGAAGGGTCAGGGAGCCGTTAGAAGGATGTTGAGGGGCTCTTGAAGGTTCTGCGGGCCTTTAGAATGGTTCTGAGGTGCTCTAAAAGAGTCTGGGGGCCTTTAGAATGGTCCTGAGGGGCTCTAGAAGGGTCTGGTGACCTTTAGAATGGTCCTGAGGGGTCTAGAATGGTCTGGAGGCATTTAAAACTGTCCTGAGAGACTCTAGAAGGGTCTGGGTGCCTTTATAAGGGTCCTGAGGGGCATTAGAAGGGTCTGGGTGCCCTTATAAAAGCCCTGAGGGGAATTAGCAGGGTCTGGGGGACTTTAGAAGGGTCCTGAGGGGCTCTATAAGGGTCTGGGGTCTTTTAGAAGGGTGTTCAGGGGCTCTAGAAGGGTCTGGGGACCTTTAGAAAGGCCCTGTGGGGCATTAGAAGGGTCTGGGGGCCTTTAGAATGCTCCTGAGGGGCAGTAGAATGGTCTGGGGACATTTAGAAAGGCCCTGACGGGCATTAGAATGGTCTGCGGGCCTTTAGAAGTGTCCTGAGGGGCTCTAGAATGGTCTGGGGGCCTTTAGAAGGGTCCTGACGGGCTCTAGAAGGGTCTGGGAACCTTTATAAATGCCCTGAGGGGCATTAGAAGGGTCTGAGGGCCTTTAGAAAGGTCCTGAGGGGCATTAGAAGGGTCTTGTCTCCTTTATAAGGGTCCTAAAAGGCATTAGAAGCGTCTGGGGGCTTTTCGATGGGTCCTGAGGCAATCTAGAAGGGTCTGGGGGCCTTTACATGGGTCTTGAGGGTCATTAGAAGGGTGTGGAGGCCTTTAGAAAGGCCTTGAGGGGCTCTAGAAGGGTCTGGGGGCTATTAGAAGCGTCCTGAGGGGGTCCAGAAGGGTCTGGGGGCCTTTTTAAAGGCCCTCAGGGGGATTATAAGGGTGTCGGGGCCTTTAGAATGCCCCTGAGGGGTATTGGAAGGGTCTGAGTGCCTTTAGAAATGTCCTGAGGGGCTCTAGAAGGGTCTGGGGGCCTTTAGAAATGTCCTGAGGGGCTCTAGAAGGGTTTGGGGGCCTTTAGAAAGGCCCTGAGGGGCATTAGAAGGGTCAGGGTGCCTTTAGAAATGTCCTGAGGGGCTCTAGAAGGGTCTGGGGGCCTTTAGAAATGTCCTGAGGGGCTCTAGAAGGGTCTGGGGGCCTTTAGAAAGGCCCTGAGGGGCATTACAAGGGTCTGGGGTCATAGAGAAAGGCCCTGAGAGTTTCTAGAAGTGTCTGGGGTACTTTAGAAAGGCCCTGAGGGGCATTAGAAGGCTCTGGGGGCTTTTAAAAAGGGTCCTGAGGGGCATTAGAAGGGTCTGGGGACCTTTAGAATGGACCTGAGTGGTTCTAGAAGGGTCTGGAAGCCGTTAGAATGACGTTGAGGGGCTCTAGAATGGTCTGCGGGCCTTTAGAATGGCCCTGAAAGGCTCTAAAAGAGGCTGGGGGCCTTTAGAAGTGTCCTGAGGGGCTCTAGAAGGGTCAGGGGACCTTTTTTAATGCCCTGAGGGGCATTAGAAGGGTCTGGGGGCCTTTAGAAAGGCCCTGAGGGGCATTAGAAGGGTCTGTGGAAATTTAGATAGGCCCTGATAAGTTCTAGAAAGGTCTTGGGGCCTTTAGATTGGTCCTGAGGGTGTCTAGAAGAGTCTGGAGGCATTTAAAACTGTCCTGAGTTGCTCTAGGATGGTCTGGGTGCCTTTATAAGGGTCCTGAGGGGCATTAGAAGGGTCTGGGTGTCCTTATAAAAGCCCTGAGGGGAATTAGCAGGGTCTGGGGTACTTCAGAAGGGTCCTGAGGGGCTCCATAAGGGTCTGGGGGCCTTTAGAAGGGTCTTCAGGGGCTCTAGAAGGGTCTGGGGACCTTTAGAAAGGCCCTGTGGGTCATTAGAAGGGTCTGGGGGCCTTTAGAATGCACCTGAGGGGCAGTAGAAGGGTCTGGGGACCTTTATAAAGGCCCTGACGGGCATTAGAATGGTCTGCGGGCCTTTAGAAGTGTCCTGAGGGGCTCTAGAATGGTCTGGGGACCTTTATAAGGGTCCTGACGGGCTCCAGAAGGGTCTGGGTACCTTTATAAAAGCCCTGAGGGGCATTAGAAGGGTCTGGGGGCCTTTAGAATGGTCCTGAGGGGGTCTAGAAGGGTCTGGAGGCATTTAAAACTGTCCTGAGAGACTCTAGATGGGTCTGCTTGCCATTATAAGGGTCCTGAGGGGCATTAGAAGGGTCTGGGTACCATTATAAAAGCCCTGAGGGGAATTAGCAGGGTCTGGGGGACTGTAGAAGGGTCCTGAGAGGCTCTATAAGTGTCTGGGGGCCTTTAGAAGGGTCTTCAGGGGCTCTAGAAGGGTCTGGGGACCTTTAGAAAGGCCCTGTGGGGCATTAGAAGGGTCTGGGGGCCTTTAGAAAGGTCCTGAGGGGCATTAGAAGGGTCTGGTGGCCTTTAGAATTGTCCTGAGGGGGTCTAGAAGGGTCTGGAGGCATTTAAAACTGCCCTGAGAGGTTCTAGACGGGTCTGGGGGCCTTTAGAATGCTCCTGAGGGGCAGTAGAAGGGTCTGGGAACCTTTATAAAGGCCCGACGGGCATTAGAATGGTCTGCGGGCCTTTAGAAGTGTGCTGAGGGGCTCTAGAATGGTCTGGGGGGCTTTATAAGGGTCCTGACAGGCTCTAGAAAGGTCTGGGAACCTTTATAAATGCCCTGAGGGGCATTAGAAGGGTCTGAGGGCCTTTAGAAAGGTCCTGAGGGGCATTAGAAGGGTCTTGTTGCCTTCATAAGGGTCCTGAAAGGCATTAGAAGGGTCTGGGGGCTTTTAGATGGGTCCTGAGGCAATCTAGAAGGGTCTGGGGGCCTTTACATGGGTCTTGAGGGTCATTAGAAGAGTGTGGAGGCCTTTAGAAAGGCCCTGAGGGGCTCTAGAAGGGTCTGGGAACTTTAGAAGCGTCCTGAGGGGCTGTAGAAGGGTCTGGGGGCCTTTACATGGGTCCTGATGGGTTCTAGAAAGATTTGATGGCCTCTAGAAATGTCCTGAGTGGCTCTAGAAGGGTCTGGGGGCCTTTTTAAGGGCTCTGAGGGGCATTTGAATGGTCTGGGGGCCTTTAGAAAGGCCCTGAGGTGGATTAGAAGGGTCTGAGTGCCTTTAGAATGGTCCTGAAGGGTTCTAGAAGGGTCTGGGGTCCTTTAGAATCGTCCTGAGGGGCTCTAGAAGGGTCAGGGAGCCGTTAGAAGGATGTTGAGGGGCTCTTGAAGGTTCTGCGGGCCTTTAGAATGGTTCTGAGGTGCTCTAAAAGAGTCTGGGGGCCTTTAGAATGGTCCTGAGGGGCTCTAGAAGGGTCTGGTGACCTTTAGAATGGTCCTGAGGGGTCTAGAATGGTCTGGAGGCATTTAAAACTGTCCTGAGAGACTCTAGAAGGGTCTGGGTGCCTTTATAAGGGTCCTGAGGGGCATTAGAAGGGTCTGGGTGCCCTTATAAAAGCCCTGAGGGGAATTAGCAGGGTCTGGGGGACTTTAGAAGGGTCCTGAGGGGCTCTATAAGGGTCTGGGGTCTTTTAGAAGGGTGTTCAGGGGCTCTAGAAGGGTCTGGGGACCTTTAGAAAGGCCCTGTGGGGCATTAGAAGGGTCTGGGGGCCTTTAGAATGCTCCTGAGGGGCAGTAGAATGGTCTGGGGACATTTAGAAAGGCCCTGACGGGCATTAGAATGGTCTGCGGGCCTTTAGAAGTGTCCTGAGGGGCTCTAGAATGGTCTGGGGGCCTTTAGAAGGGTCCTGACGGGCTCTAGAAGGGTCTGGGAACCTTTATAAATGCCCTGAGGGGCATTAGAAGGGTCTGAGGGCCTTTAGAAAGGTCCTGAGGGGCATTAGAAGGGTCTTGTCTCCTTTATAAGGGTCCTAAAAGGCATTAGAAGCGTCTGGGGGCTTTTAGATGGGTCCTGAGGCAATCTAGAAGGGTCTGGGGGCCTTTACATGGGTCTTGAGGGTCATTAGAAGGGTGTGGAGGCCTTTAGAAAGGCCTTGAGGGGCTCTAGAAGGGTCTGGGGGCTATTAGAAGCGTCCTGAGGGGGTCCAGAAGGGTCTGGGGGCCTTTTTAAAGGCCCTCAGGGGGATTATAAGGGTGTCGGGGCCTTTAGAATGCCCCTGAGGGGTATTGGAAGGGTCTGAGTGCCTTTAGAAATGTCCTGAGGGGCTCTAGAAGGGTCTGGGGGCCTTTAGAAATGTCCTGAGGGGCTCTAGAAGGGTTTGGGGGCCTTTAGAAAGGCCCTGAGGGGCATTAGAAGGGTCAGGGTGCCTTTAGAAATGTCCTGAGGGGCTCTAGAAGGGTCTGGGGGCCTTTAGAAATGTCCTGAGGGGCTCTAGAAGGGTCTGGGGGCCTTTAGAAAGGCCCTGAGGGGCATTACAAGGGTCTGGGGTCATAGAGAAAGGCCCTGAGAGTTTCTAGAAGTGTCTGGGGTACTTTAGAAACACCCTGAGGGGCATTAGAAGGCTCTGGGGGCTTTTAAAAAGGGTCCTGAGGGGCATTAGAAGGGTCTGGGGACCTTTAGAATGGACCTGAGTGGTTCTAGAAGGGTCTGGAAGCCGTTAGAATGACGTTGAGGGGCTCTAGAATGGTCTGCGGGCCTTTAGAATGGCCCTGAAAGGCTCTAAAAGAGGCTGGGGGCCTTTAGAAGTGTCCTGAGGGGCTCTAGAAGGGTCAGGGGACCTTTTTTAATGCCCTGAGGGGCATTAGAAGGGTCTGGGGGCCTTTAGAAAGGCCCTGAGGGGCATTAGAAGGGTCTGTGGAAATTTAGATAGGCCCTGATAAGTTCTAGAAAGGTCTTGGGGCCTTTAGATTGGTCCTGAGGGTGTCTAGAAGAGTCTGGAGGCATTTAAAACTGTCCTGAGTTGCTCTAGGATGGTCTGGGTGCCTTTATAAGGGTCCTGAGGGGCATTAGAAGGGTCTGGGTGTCCTTATAAAAGCCCTGAGGGGAATTAGCAGGGTCTGGGGTACTTCAGAAGGGTCCTGAGGGGCTCCATAAGGGTCTGGGGGCCTTTAGAAGGGTCTTCAGGGGCTCTAGAAGGGTCTGGGGACCTTTAGAAAGGCCCTGTGGGTCATTAGAAGGGTCTGGGGGCCTTTAGAATGCACCTGAGGGGCAGTAGAAGGGTCTGGGGACCTTTATAAAGGCCCTGACGGGCATTAGAATGGTCTGCGGGCCTTTAGAAGTGTCCTGAGGGGCTCTAGAATGGTCTGGGGACCTTTATAAGGGTCCTGACGGGCTCCAGAAGGGTCTGGGTACCTTTATAAAAGCCCTGAGGGGCATTAGAAGGGTCTGGGGGCCTTTAGAATGGTCCTGAGGGGGTCTAGAAGGGTCTGGAGGCATTTAAAACTGTCCTGAGAGACTCTAGATGGGTCTGCTTGCCATTATAAGGGTCCTGAGGGGCATTAGAAGGGTCTGGGTACCATTATAAAAGCCCTGAGGGGAATTAGCAGGGTCTGGGGGACTGTAGAAGGGTCCTGAGAGGCTCTATAAGTGTCTGGGGGCCTTTAGAAGGGTCTTCAGGGGCTCTAGAAGGGTCTGGGGACCTTTAGAAAGGCCCTGTGGGGCATTAGAAGGGTCTGGGGGCCTTTAGAAAGGTCCTGAGGGGCATTAGAAGGGTCTGGTGGCCTTTAGAATTGTCCTGAGGGGGTCTAGAAGGGTCTGGAGGCATTTAAAACTGCCCTGAGAGGTTCTAGACGGGTCTGGGGGCCTTTAGAATGCTCCTGAGGGGCAGTAGAAGGGTCTGGGAACCTTTATAAAGGCCCGACGGGCATTAGAATGGTCTGCGGGCCTTTAGAAGTGTGCTGAGGGGCTCTAGAATGGTCTGGGGGGCTTTATAAGGGTCCTGACGGGCTCTAGAAAGGTCTGGGAACCTTTATAAATGCCCTGAGGGGCATTAGAAGGGTCTGAGGGCCTTTAGAAAGGTCCTGAGGGGCATTAGAAGGGTCTTGTGGCCTTCATAAGGGTCCTGAAAGGCATTAGAAGGGTCTGGGGGCTTTTAGATGGGTCCTGAGGCAATCTAGAAGGGTCTGGGGGCCTTTACATGGGTCTTGAGGGTCATTAGAAGAGTGTGGAGGCCTTTAGAAAGGCCCTGAGGGGCTCTAGAAGGGTCTGGGAACTTTAGAAGCGTCCTGAGGGGCTGTAGAAGGGTCTGGGGGCCTTTACATGGGTCCTGATGGGTTCTAGAAAGATTTGATGGCCTCTAGAAATGTCCTGAGTGGCTCTAGAAGGGTCTGGGGGCCTTTTTAAGGGCTCTGAGGGGCATTTGAATGGTCTGGGGGCCTTTAGAAAGGCCCTGAGGTGGATTAGAAGGGTCTGAGTGCCTTTAGAATGGTCCTGAAGGGTTCTAGAAGGGTCTGGGGTCCTTTAGAATCGTCCTGAGGGGCTCTAGAAGGGTCAGGGAGCCGTTAGAAGGATGTTGAGGGGCTCTTGAAGGTTCTGCGGGCCTTTAGAATGGTTCTGAGGTGCTCTAAAAGAGTCTGGGGGCCTTTAGAATGGTCCTGAGGGGCTCTAGAAAGGTCTGGTGACCTTTAGAATGGTCCTGAGGGGTCTAGAATGGTCTGGAGGCATTTAAAACTGTCCTGAGAGACTCTAGAAGGGTCTGGGTGCCTTTATAAGGGTCCTGAGGGGCATTAGAAGGGTCTGGGTGCCCTTATAAAAGCCCTGAGGGGAATTAGCAGGGTCTGGGGGACTTTAGAAGGGTCCTGAGGGGCTCTATAAGGGTCTGGGGTCTTTTAGAAGGGTGTTCAGGGGCTCTAGAAGGGTCTGGGGACCTTTAGAAAGGCCCTGTGGGGCATTAGAAGGGTCTGGGGGCCTTTAGAATGCTCCTGAGGGGCAGTAGAATGGTCTGGGGACATTTAGAAAGGCCCTGACGGGCATTAGAATGGTCTGCGGGCCTTTAGAAGTGTCCTGAGGGGCTCTAGAATGGTCTGGGGGCCTTTAGAAGGGTCCTGACGGGCTCTAGAAGGGTCTGGGAACCTTTATAAATGCCCTGAGGGGCATTAGAAGGGTCTGAGGGCCTTTAGAAAGGTCCTGAGGGGCATTAGAAGGGTCTTGTCTCCTTTATAAGGGTCCTAAAAGGCATTAGAAGCGTCTGGGGGCTTTTCGATGGGTCCTGAGGCAATCTAGAAGGGTCTGGGGGCCTTTACATGGGTCTTGAGGGTCATTAGAAGGGTGTGGAGGCCTTTAGAAAGGCCTTGAGGGGCTCTAGAAGGGTCTGGGGGCTATTAGAAGCGTCCTGAGGGGGTCCAGAAGGGTCTGGGGGCCTTTTTAAAGGCCCTCAGGGGGATTATAAGGGTGTCGGGGCCTTTAGAATGCCCCTGAGGGGTATTGGAAGGGTCTGAGTGCCTTTAGAAATGTCCTGAGGGGCTCTAGAAGGGTCTGGGGGCCTTTAGAAATGTCCTGAGGGGCTCTAGAAGGGTTTGGGGGCCTTTAGAAAGGCCCTGAGGGGCATTAGAAGGGTCAGGGTGCCTTTAGAAATGTCCTGAGGGGCTCTAGAAGGGTCTGGGGGCCTTTAGAAATGTCCTGAGGGGCTCTAGAAGGGTCTGGGGGCCTTTAGAAAGGCCCTGAGGGGCATTACAAGGGTCTGGGGTCATAGAGAAAGGCCCTGAGAGTTTCTAGAAGTGTCTGGGGTACTTTAGAAAGGCCCTGAGGGGCATTAGAAGGCTCTGGGGGCTTTTAAAAAGGGTCCTGAGGGGCATTAGAAGGGTCTGGGGACCTTTAGAATGGACCTGAGTGGTTCTAGAAGGGTCTGGAAGCCGTTAGAATGACGTTGAGGGGCTCTAGAATGGTCTGCGGGCCTTTAGAATGGCCCTGAAAGGCTCTAAAAGAGGCTGGGGGCCTTTAGAAGTGTCCTGAGGGGCTCTAGAAGGGTCAGGGGACCTTTTTTAATGCCCTGAGGGGCATTAGAAGGGTCTGGGGGCCTTTAGAAAGGCCCTGAGGGGCATTAGAAGGGTCTGTGGAAATTTAGATAGGCCCTGATAAGTTCTAGAAAGGTCTTGGGGCCTTTAGATTGGTCCTGAGGGTGTCTAGAAGAGTCTGGAGGCATTTAAAACTGTCCTGAGTTGCTCTAGGATGGTCTGGGTGCCTTTATAAGGGTCCTGAGGGGCATTAGAAGGGTCTGGGTGTCCTTATAAAAGCCCTGAGGGGAATTAGCAGGGTCTGGGGTACTTCAGAAGGGTCCTGAGGGGCTCCATAAGGGTCTGGGGGCCTTTATAAGGGTCTTCAGGGGCTCTAGAAGGGTCTGGGGACCTTTAGAAAGGCCCTGTGGGTCATTAGAAGGGTCTGGGGGCCTTTAGAATGCACCTGAGGGGCAGTAGAAGGGTCTGGGGACCTTTATAAAGGCCCTGACGGGCATTAGAATGGTCTGCGGGCCTTTAGAAGTGTCCTGAGGGGCTCTAGAATGGTCTGGGGACCTTTATAAGGGTCCTGACGGGCTCCAGAAGGGTCTGGGTACCTTTATAAAAGCCCTGAGGGGCATTAGAAGGGTCTGGGGGCCTTTAGAATGGTCCTGAGGGGGTCTAGAAGGGTCTGGAGGCATTTAAAACTGTCCTGAGAGACTCTAGATGGGTCTGCTTGCCATTATAAGGGTCCTGAGGGGCATTAGAAGGGTCTGGGTACCATTATAAAAGCCCTGAGGGGAATTAGCAGGGTCTGGGGGACTGTAGAAGGGTCCTGAGAGGCTCTATAAGTGTCTGGGGGCCTTTAGAAGGGTCTTCAGGGGCTCTAGAAGGGTCTGGGGACCTTTAGAAAGGCCCTGTGGGGCATTAGAAGGGTCTGGGGGCCTTTAGAAAGGTCCTGAGGGGCATTAGAAGGGTCTGGTGGCCTTTAGAATTGTCCTGAGGGGGTCTAGATGGGTCTGGAGGCATTTAAAACTGCCCTGAGAGGTTCTAGACGGGTCTGGGGGCCTTTAGAATGCTCCTGAGGGGCAGTAGAAGGGTCTGGGAACCTTTATAAAGGCCCGACGGGCATTAGAATGGTCTGCGGGCCTTTAGAAGTGTGCTGAGGGGCTCTAGAATGGTCTGGGGGGCTTTATAAGGGTCCTGACGGGCTCTAGAAAGGTCTGGGAACCTTTATAAATGCCCTGAGGGGCATTAGAAGGGTCTGAGGGCCTTTAGAAAGGTCCTGAGGGGCATTAGAAGGGTCTTGTGGCCTTCATAAGGGTCCTGAAAGGCATTAGAAGGGTCTGGGGGCTTTTAGATGGGTCCTGAGGCAATCTAGAAGGGTCTGGGGGCCTTTACATGGGTCTTGAGGGTCATTAGAAGAGTCTGGAGGCCTTTAGAAAGGCCCTGAGGGGCTCTAGAAGGGTCTGGGAACTTTAGAAGCGTCCTGAGGGGCTGTAGAAGGGTCTGGGGGCCTTTACATGGGTCCTGATGGGTTCTAGAAAGATTTGATGGCCTCTAGAAATGTCCTGAGTGGCTCTAGAAGGGTCTGGGGGCCTTTTTAAGGGCTCTGAGGGGCATTTGAATGGTCTGGGGGCCTTTAGAAAGGCCCTGAGGTGGATTAGAAGGGTCTGAGTGCCTTTAGAATGGTCCTGAAGGGTTCTAGAAGGGTCTGGGGTCCTTTAGAATCGTCCTGAGGGGCTCTAGAAGGGTCAGGGAGCCGTTAGAAGGATGTTGAGGGGCTCTTGAAGGTTCTGCGGGCCTTTAGAATGGTTCTGAGGTGCTCTAAAAGAGTCTGGGGGCCTTTAGAATGGTCCTGAGGGGCTCTAGAAGGGTCTGGTGACCTTTAGAATGGTCCTGAGGGGTCTAGAATGGTCTGGAGGCATTTAAAACTGTCCTGAGAGACTCTAGAAGGGTCTGGGTGCCTTTATAAGGGTCCTGAGGGGCATTAGAAGGGTCTGGGTGCCCTTATAAAAGCCCTGAGGGGAATTAGCAGGGTCTGGGGGACTTTAGAAGGGTCCTGAGGGGCTCTATAATGGTCTGGGGTCTTTTAGAAGGGTGTTCAGGGGCTCTAGAAGGGTCTGGGGACCTTTAGAAAGGCCCTGTGGGGCATTAGAAGGGTCTGGGGGCCTTTAGAATGCTCCTGAGGGGCAGTAGAATGGTCTGGGGACATTTAGAAAGGCCCTGACGGGCATTAGAATTGTCTGCGGGCCTTTAGAAGTGTCCTGAGGGGCTCTAGAATGGTCTGGGGGCCTTTAGAAGGGTCCTGACGGGCTCTAGAAGGGTCTGGGAACCTTTATAAATGCCCTGAGGGGCATTAGAAGGGTCTGAGGGCCTTTAGAAAGGTCCTGAGGGGCATTAGAAGGGTCTTGTCTCCTTTATAAGGGTCCTAAAAGGCATTAGAAGCGTCTGGGGGCTTTTCGATGGGTCCTGAGGCAATCTAGAAGGGTCTGGGGGCCTTTACATGGGTCTTGAGGGTCATTAGAAGGGTGTGGAGGCCTTTAGAAAGGCCTTGAGGGGCTCTAGAAGGGTCTGGGGGCTATTAGAAGCGTCCTGAGGGGGTCCAGAAGGGTCTGGGGGCCTTTTTAAAGGCCCTCAGGGGGATTATAAGGGTGTCGGGGCCTTTAGAATGCCCCTGAGGGGTATTGGAAGGGTCTGAGTGCCTTTAGAAATGTCCTGAGGGGCTCTAGAAGGGTCTGGGGGCCTTTAGAAATGTCCTGAGGGGCTCTAGAAGGGTTTGGGGGCCTTTAGAAAGGCCCTGAGGGGCATTAGAAGGGTCAGGGTGCCTTTAGAAATGTCCTGAGGGGCTCTAGAAGGGTCTGGGGGCCTTTAGAAATGTCCTGAGGGGCTCTAGAAGGGTCTGGGGGCCTTTAGAAAGGCCCTGAGGGGCATTACAAGGGTCTGGGGTCATAGAGAAAGGCCCTGAGAGTTTCTAGAAGTGTCTGGGGTACTTTAGAAAGGCCCTGAGGGGCATTAGAAGGCTCTGGGGGCTTTTAAAAAGGGTCCTGAGGGGCATTAGAAGGGTCTGGGGACCTTTAGAATGGACCTGAGTGGTTCTAGAAGGGTCTGGAAGCCGTTAGAATGACGTTGAGGGGCTCTAGAATGGTCTGCGGGCCTTTAGAATGGCCCTGAAAGGCTCTAAAAGAGGCTGGGGGCCTTTAGAAGTGTCCTGAGGGGCTCTAGAAGGGTCAGGGGACCTTTTTTAATGCCCTGAGGGGCATTAGAAGGGTCTGGGGGCCTTTAGAAAGGCCCTGAGGGGCATTAGAAGGGTCTGTGGAAATTTAGATAGGCCCTGATAAGTTCTAGAAAGGTCTTGGGGCCTTTAGATTGGTCCTGAGGGTGTCTAGAAGAGTCTGGAGGCATTTAAAACTGTCCTGAGTTGCTCTAGGATGGTCTGGGTGCCTTTATAAGGGTCCTGAGGGGCATTAGAAGGGTCTGGGTGTCCTTATAAAAGCCCTGAGGGGAATTAGCAGGGTCTGGGGTACTTCAGAAGGGTCCTGAGGGGCTCCATAAGGGTCTGGGGGCCTTTATAAGGGTCTTCAGGGGCTCTAGAAGGGTCTGGGGACCTTTAGAAAGGCCCTGTGGGTCATTAGAAGGGTCTGGGGGCCTTTAGAATGCACCTGAGGGGCAGTAGAAGGGTCTGGGGACCTTTATAAAGGCCCTGACGGGCATTAGAATGGTCTGCGGGCCTTTAGAAGTGTCCTGAGGGGCTCTAGAATGGTCTGGGGACCTTTATAAGGGTCCTGACGGGCTCCAGAAGGGTCTGGGTACCTTTATAAAAGCCCTGAGGGGCATTAGAAGGGTCTGGGGGCCTTTAGAATGGTCCTGAGGGGGTCTAGAAGGGTCTGGAGGCATTTAAAACTGTCCTGAGAGACTCTAGATGGGTCTGCTTGCCATTATAAGGGTCCTGAGGGGCATTAGAAGGGTCTGGGTACCATTATAAAAGCCCTGAGGGGAATTAGCAGGGTCTGGGGGACTGTAGAAGGGTCCTGAGAGGCTCTATAAGTGTCTGGGGGCCTTTAGAAGGGTCTTCAGGGGCTCTAGAAGGGTCTGGGGACCTTTC
Organism: Coccyzus lansbergi; assembly: GCA_033558105.1. NCBI lineage: Eukaryota > Metazoa > Chordata > Aves > Cuculiformes > Coccyzidae > Coccyzus > Coccyzus lansbergi. The sequence continues at coordinate 344,075 of JAUMJK010000213.1, read as the reverse complement.
GAAAGGCCCTGTAGGGCATTAGAAGGGTCTGGGGGCCTTTAGAAAGGTCCTGAGGGGCATTAGAAGGGTCTGGTGGCCTTTAGAATTGTCCTGAGGGGGTCTAGAAGGGTCTGGAGGCATTTAAAACAGCCCTGAGAGGCTGTAGACGGGTCTGGGGGCCTTTAGAATGCTCCTGAGGGGCAGTAGAAGGGTCTGGGGACCTTTAGAAAGGACCTGACGGGCATTAGAATGGTCTGCGGGCCTTTAGAAGTGTCCTGAGGGGCTCTAGAATGGTCTGGGGGCCTTTATAAGGGTCCTGACGGGCTCTAGAAGGGTCTGGGAACCTTTAGAACGGTTCTGAGGGGCATTAGAAAGGTCTTGTGGCCTTCATAATGGTCCTGAAAGGCATTAGAAGGGTCTGGGGGCTTTTAGATGGGTCCTCAGGCAATCTAGAAAGGTCTAGGGGCCTTTACATGGGTCTTGAGGGTCATTAGAAGGGTGTGGAGGCCTTTAGAAAGGCCCTGAGGGGCTCTAGAAGGGTCTGGGGGCCTTTAGAATCGTCTTGAGGGGCTCTAGAAGGGTCTGGGGGCATCTAGAAGTGTCCAGAGGGGCTCTAGAAAGATCTGGGGTCCTTTCGAAATGTCCTGAGGTGCTCTAAAAGTGTCGCGGGGCCTTACGAAGGGTCCTGAGGGGAATTATATGGGTCTGGGGGCCTTTAGAAATTTCCTGAGGGGCATTAGAAAGGTCTGGGGCCTTTTAGAAGGGTCTTGAGGGGATCTAGAAGGGTCTGGGGGCGTTTACAAGTGTCCTGAGGGGCTCTAGAAGGGTCTGGGGGCATTTAGAAAGGCCCTGAGGGGCTCTAGAAGGGTCAGGGAGCCGTTAGAAGGATGTTGAGGGGCTCTTGAAGGGTCTGCGGGCCTTTTGAATGGCCCTGAGGGGCTCTAAAATAGTCTGGGGGCCTTTAGATTGGTACTGAGGGGCTCTAGAAGGGTCTGGGGACCTTTAGAAATGCCCTGAGGGGCATTAGAAGGGTCTGGGGGCCTTTAGAAAGGCCCTGAGGGGCATTAGAAGGGTCTGGGGGGCTTTAGAATGGTCCTGAGGGGATCTAGAAGGGTCTGGAGGCATTTAAAACTGTCCTGAGAGGCTCTAGAAGGGTCTGGGGACCTTTAGAAAGGCCCTGTGGGGCATTAGAATGGTCTGGGGGCCTTTAGAATGCTCCTGAGGGGCAGTAGAAGGGTCTGGGAACCTTTATAAAGGCCCTGACGGGCATTAGAATGGTCTGCGGGCCTTTAGAAGTGTCCTGAGGGGCTCTAGAATGGTCTGGGGTCCTTTATAAGGGTCCTGACGGGCTCTAGAAGGGTCTGGGAACCTTTATAAATGCCCTGAGGGACATTAGAAGGGTCTGAGGGCCTTTAGAAAGGTCCTGAGGGGCATTAGAAGGGTCTTGTGGCATTCATAAGGGTCCTGAAAGGCATTAGAAGGGTCTGGGAGCTTTTAGAAGGGTCTTGATGCAATCTAGAAGGGTCTGGGGGCCTTTACATGGGTCTTGAGGGTCATTAGAAGGGTGTGGAGGCCTTTAGAAAGGCCCTGAGGGCCTCTAGAAGGATCTGGGGGCTATTAGAAGCGTCCTGAGGGGGTCCAGAAGGGTCTGGGGCCTTTTTAAAGGCCCTCAGGGGGATTATAAGGGTCTCGCGGCCTTTAGAAAGGCCCTGAGTGGCATTAGAAGGGTCTGGGTGCCTTTTGAAATGTCCTGAAGGGCTCTAGAAGGGTCTGGGGGCCTTTAGAAATGTCCTGAGGGGCATTAGAAGGGTATGGAGGCCTTTAGAAAGGACCTGAGGGGCAGTAGAATGGTCTGGGGTCATATAGAAAGGCCGAGATGGTTCTAGAAGTGTCTGGGGTACTTTAGAAAGGCCCTTAGGGGCATTAGAGTGGTCTGGAGGCCTTTAGAAGGGTCCTGAGGGGCATTAGAAGGGTCTGTGGGCCTTTAGAATGGTCCTGTGGGGGTCTAGAAGGGTCTGGAGGCATTTAAAACTGTCCTGAGAGGCTCTAGAAGGGTCTGGGTGCCTTTATAAGGGTCCTGAGGGGCATTAGAAGGGTTTTGTGGCCCTTATAAAAGCCCTGAGGGGAATTAGCAGGGTCTGGGGGAGTTTAGAAGGGTCCTGAGGGGCTCTATAAGGGTCTGGGGGCCTTTATAAGGGCCTTCAGGGGCTCTAGAAGGGTCTCGGGACCTTTAGAAATGCCCTGAGGGGCATTTGAAGGGTCTGGGGGCCTTTAGAAAGGCCCTGAGGGGCATTAGAAGGGTCTGGGGGGCTTTAGAATGGTCCTGAGGGGCATTAGAAGGGTCTGGGGGCCTTTAGAATTGTCCTGAGGGGGTCTAGAAGGGTCTGGAGGCATTTAAAACTGCCCTGAGAGGCTGTAGACGGGTCTGGGGGCCTTTAGAATGCTCCTGAGGTGCAGTAGAACGGTCTGGGGACCTTTAGAAAGGCCCTGACGGGCATTAGAATGGTCTGCGGGCCTTTAGAAGTGTCCTGAGGGGCTCTAGAATGGTCTGGGGGCCTTTATAAGGGTCCTGACGGGCTCTAGAAGGGTCTGGGAACCTTTATAAATGCCCTGAGGGGCATTAGAAGGGTGTGTAGGCCTTTAGAAAGGCCCTGAGGGGCATTAGAATGGTCTTGGTTCCTTTATAAGGGTCCTAAAAGGCATTAGAAGGGTCTGGGGTCTTTTTGATGGGTCCTGAGGCAATCTAGAAGGGTCTGGGGGCCTTTACATGGGTCTTGAGGGTCATTAGAAGGGTGTGGAGGCCTTTAGAAAGGCCCTGAGGGGGTCTAGAAGGGTCTGGGGGCTATTAGATGCGTCCTGAGGTGGTCGAGAAGGGTCTGAGGGCCTTTTTAAAGGCCCTCAGGGGGATTATAAGGGTCTCGCGGCCTTTAGAAAGGCCCTGAGTGGCATTAGAAGGGTCTGGGTGCCTTTAGAAATGTCCTGAGGGGCTCTAGAAGGGTCTGGGTGCCTTTAGAAATGTCCTGAGGTGCATTAGAAGGGTATGTGGTCCTTTAGAAAGGCCCTGAGGGGCATTAGAAGGGTCTGGGGGCCTTTAGAAGGGTCCTGAGGGGCATTAGAAGGGTCTGGGGGCCTTTAGAATGGTCCTGAGGGGGTCTAGAAGGGTCTGGAGGCACGTAAAACTGCCCTGAGAGACTCTAGAAGGTCTGGGTTCCTTTATAAGGGTCCTGAGGGGCATTAGAAAGGTCTGGGTGCCCTTATAAAAGCCCTGAGGGGAATTAGCAGGGTCTGGGTGACTTTAGAAGGGTCCTGAGGGGCTCTATAAGGGTCTGGGGGCCTTTAGAAGGTCTTCAGGAGCTCTAGAAGGGTCTGGGGGCGTTTAGAAAGGCCCTGTGGGGCATTAGAAGGGTCTGGGGGCCTTTAGAATGCTCCTGAGGGGCAGTAGAAGGGTCTGGGGACCTTTATAAAGGCCCTGACGGGCATTAGAATGGTCTGCGGGCCTTTAGAAGTGTCCTGAGGGGCTCTAGAATGGTCTGGGGACCTTTATAAGGGTCCTGACGGGCTCTAGAAGGGTCTGGGAACCTTTAGAACAGTTCTGAGGGGCATTAGAAAGGTCTTGTGGCCTTCATAATGGTCCTGAAAGGCATTAGAAGGGTCTGGGGGCTTTTAGATGGGTCCTCAGGCAATCTAGAAGGGTCTAGGGGCCTTTATATGGGTCTTGAGGGTCATTAGAATGGTGTGGAGGCCTTTAGAAAGGCCCTGAGGGGCTCTAGAAGGGTCTGGGGGCCTTTAGAATCGTCCTGAGGGGCTCTAGAAGGGTCTGGGGGCATCTAGAAGTGTCCTGAGGGGCTCTAGAAAGATCTGGGGTCCTTTCGAAATGTCCTGAGGTGCTCTAAAAGTGTCTCGGGGCCTTACGAAGGGTCCTGAGGGGCATTAGATGGGTCTGGGGGCCTTTAGAATTGTCCTGAGGGGGTCTAGAAGGGTCTGGAGGCATTTAAAACTGCCCTGAGAGGCTGTAGACGGGTCTGGGGGCCTTTAGAATGCTCCTGAGGGGCAGTAGAACGGTCTGGGGACCTTTAGAAATGCCCTGACGGGCATTAGAATGGTCTGCGGGCCTTTAGAAGTGTCCTGAGGGGCTCTAGAATGGTCTGGGGGCCTTTATAAGGGTCCTGACGGGCTCTAGAAGGGTCTGGGAACCTTTATAAATGCCCTGAGGGGCATTAGAAGGGTGTGGAGGCCTTTAGAAAGGCCCTGAGGGGCATTAGAATGGTCTTGGTTCCTTTATGAGGGTCCTAAAAGGCATTAGAAGGGTCTAGGGTCTTTTTGATGGGTCCTGAGGCAATCTAGAAGGGTCTGGGGGCCTTTACATGGGTCTTGAGGGTCATTAGAAGGGTGTGGAGGCCTTTAGAAAGGCCCTGAGGGGCTCTAGAAGGGTCTGGGGGCTATTAGAAGCGTCCTGAGGTGGTCGAGAAGGGTCTGAGGGCCTTTTTAAAGGCCCTCAGGGGGATTATAAGGGTCTCGCGGCCTTTAGAAAGGCCCTGAGTGGCATTAGAAGGGTCTGGGTGCCTTTAGAAATGTCCTGAGGGGCTCTAGAAGGGTCTGGGTGCCTTTAGAAATGTCCTGAGGGGCTCTGGAAGGGTCTGGGTGCCTTTAGAAATGTCCTGAGGTGCATTAGAAGGGTATGGGGTCCTTTAGAAAGGCCCTGAGTGGCATTAGAAGGGTCTGGGGGCCTTTAGAAGGGTCCTGAGGGGCATTAGAAGGGTCTGGGGGCCTTTAGAATGGTCCTTAGGGGGTCTAGAAGGGTCTGGAGGCACGTAAAACTGCCCTGAGAGACTCTAGAAGGTCTGGGTTCCTTTATAAGGGTCCTGAGGGGCATTAGAAAGGTCTGGGTGCCCTTATAAAAGCCCTGAGGGGAATTAGCAGGGTCTGGGGGACTTTAGAAGGGTCCTGAGGGGCTCTATAAGGGTCTGGGGGCCTTTAGAAAGGTCTTCAGGAGCTCTAGAAGGGTCTGGGGGCGTTTAGAAAGGCCCTGTGGGGCATTAAAGGGTCTGGGGGCCTTTAGAATGCTCCTGAGGGGCAGTAGAAGGGTCTGGGGACCTTTATAAAGGCCCTGACGGGCATTAGAATGGTCTGCGGGCATTTAGAAGTGTCCTGAGGGGCTCTAGAATGGTCTGGGGGCCTTTATAAGGGTCCTGACGGGCTCTAGAAGGGTCTGGGAACCTTTAGAACGGTTCTGAGTGGCATTAGAAAGGTTTTGTGGCCTTCATAATGGTCCTGAAAGGCATTAGAAGGGTCTGGGGGCTTTTAGATGGGTCCTCAGGCAATCTAGAAGGGTCTAGGGGCCTTTATATGGGTCTTGAGGGTCATTAGAAGGGTGTGGAGGCCTTTAGAAAGGCCCTGAGGGGCTCTAGAAGGGTCTGGGGGCCTTTAGAATCGTCCTGAGGGGCTCTAGAAGGGTCTGGGGGCATCTAGAAGTGTCCTGAGGGGCTCTAGAAAGATCTGGGGTCCTTTCGAAATGTCCTGAGGTGCTCTTAAAGTGTCTCGGGGCCTTACGAAGGGTCCTGAGGGGCATTAGATGGGTCTGGGCGCCTTTAGAATTGTCCTGAGGGGGTCTAGAATGGTCTGGAGGCATTTAAAACTGCCCTGAGAGGCTGTAGACGGGTCTGGGGGCCTTTAGAATGCTCCTGAGGGGCAGTAGAAGGGTCTGGGGACCTTTAGAAAGGCCCTGACGGGCATTAGAATGGTCTGCGGGCCTTTAGAAGTGTCCTGAGGGGCTCTAGAATGGTCTGGGAGCCTTTATAAGGGTCCTGACTGGCTCTAGAAGGGTCTGGGAACCTTTATAAATGCCCTGAGGGACATTAGAAGGGTCTGAGGGCCTTTAGAAAGGTCCTGAGGGGCATTAGAAGGGTCTTGTGGCATTCATAAGGGTCCTGAAAGGCATTAGAAGGGTCTGGGAGCTTTTAGAAGGGTCTTGATGCAATTTAGAAGGGTCTACGGGCCTTTACATGGGTCTTGAGGGTCATTAGAAGGGTGTGGAGGCCTTTAGAAAGGCCCTGAGGGCCTCTAGAAGGATCTGGGGGCTATTAGAAGCGTCCTGAGGGGGTCCAGAAGGGTCTGGGGGCCTTTTTAAAGGCCCTCAGGGGGATTATAAGGGTCTCGCGGCCTTTAGAAAGGCCCTGAGTGGCATTAGAAGGGTCTGGGTGCCTTTAGAAATGTCCTGAAGGGCTCTAGAAGGGTCTGGGGGCCTTTAGAAATGTTCTGAGGGGCATTAGAAGGGTATGGAGGCCTTTAGAAAGGACCTGAGGGGCAGTAGAATGGTCTGGGGTCATATAGAAAGGCCCAGATGGTTCTAGAACTGTCTGGGGTACTTTAGAAAGGCCCTGAGGGGCATTAGAGTGGTCTGGAGGCATTTAGAAGGGTCCTGAGGGGCATTAGAATGGTCTGTGGGCCTTTAGAATGGTCCTGTGGGGGTCTAGAAGGGTCTGGAGGCATTTAAAACTGTCCTGAGAGGCTCTAGAAGGGTCTGGGTGCCTTTATAAGGGTCCTGAGGGGCATTAGAAGGGTTTTGTGGCCCTTATAAAAGCCCTGAGGGGAATTAGCAGGGTCTGGGGGAGTTTAGAAGGGTCCTGAGGGGCTCTATAAGGGTCTGGGGGCCTTTATAAGGGCCTTCAGGGGCTCTAGAAGGGTCTGGGGACCTTTAGAAATGCCCTGAGGGGCATTTGAAGGGTCTGGGGGCCTTTAGAAAGGCCCTGAGGGGCATTAGAAGGGTCTGGGGGGCTTTAGAATGGTCCTGAGGGGCATTAGAAGGGTCTGGGGGCCTTTAGAATTGTCCTGAGGGGGTCTAGAAGGGTCTGGAGGCATTTAAAACTGCCCTGAGAGGCTGTAGACGGGTCTGGTGGCCTTTAGAATGCTCCTGAGGTGCAGTAGAACGGTCTGGGGACCTTTAGAAAGGCCCTGACGGGCATTAGAATGGTCTGCGGGCCTTTAGAAGTGTCCTGTGGGGCTCTAGAATGGTCTGGGGGCCTTTATAAGGGTCCTGACGGGCTCTAGAAGGGTCTGGGAACCTTTATAAATGCCCTGAGGGGCATTAGAAGGGTGTGGAGGCCTTTAGAAAGGCCCTGAGGTGCATTAGAATGGTCTTGGTTCCTTTATAAGGGTCCTAAAAGGCATTAGAAGGGTCTGGGGTCTTTCTGATGGGTCCTGAGGCAATCTAGAAGGGTCTGGGGGCCTTTACATGGGTCTTGAGGGTCATTAGAAGGGTGCGGAGGCCTTTAGAAAGGCCCTGAAAGGCTCTAGAAGGGTCTGGGGGCTATTAGAAGCGTCCTGAGGTGGTCGAGAAGGGTCTGAGTGCCTTTTTAAAGGCCCTCAGGGTGATTATAAGGGTCTCGCGGCCTTTAGAAAGGCCCTGAGTGGCATTAGAAGGGTCTGGGTGCCTTTAGAAATGTCCTGAGGGGCTCTAGAAGGGTCTGGGTGCCTTTAGAAATGTCCTGAGGTGCATTAGAAGGGTATGGGGTCCTTTAGAAAGGCCCTGAGGGGCATTAGAAGGGTCTGGGGGCCTTTAGAAGGGTCATGAGGGGCATTAGAAGGGTCTGGGGGCCTTTAGAATGGTCCTGAGGGGGTCTAGAAGGGTCTGGAGGCACGTAAAACTGCCCTGAGAGACTCTAGAAGGTCTGGGTTCCTTTATAAGGGTCCTGAGGGGCATTAGAAAGGTCTGGGTGCCCTTATAAAAGCCCTGAGGGGAATTAGCAGGGTCTGGGGGACTTTAGAAGGGTCCTGAGGGGCTCTATAAGGGTCTGGGGGCCTTTAGAAGGTCTTCAGGAGCTCTAGAAGGGTCTGGGGGCGTTTAGAAAGGCCCTGTGGGGCATTAGAAGGGTCTGGGGGCCTTTAGAATGCTCCTGAGGGGCAGTAGAAGGGTCTGGGGACCTTTATAAAGGCCCTGACGGGCATTAGAATGGTCTGCGGGCCTTTAGAAGTGTCCTGAGGGGCTCTAGAATGGTCTGGGGGCCTTTATAAGGGTCCTGACGGGCTCTAGAAGGGTCTGGGAACCTTTAGAACAGTTCTCAGGGGCATTAGAAAGGTCTTGAGGCCTTCATAATGGTCCTGAAAGGCATTAGAAGGGTCTGGGGGCTTTTAGATGGGTCCTCAGGCAATCTAGAAGGGTCTAGGGGCCTTTATATGGGTCTTGAGGGTCATTAGAAGGGTGTGGAGTCCTTTAGAAAGGCCCTGAGGGGCTCTAGAAGGGTCTGGGGGCCTTTAGAATCGTCCTGAGGGGCTCTAGAAGGGTCTGGGGGCATCTAGAAGTGTCCTGAGGGGCTCTAGAAAGATCTGGGGTCCTTTCGAAATGTCCTGAGGTGCTCTAAAAGTGTCTCGGGGCCTTACGAAGGGTCCTGAGGGGCATTAGATGGGTCCGGGGGCCTTTAGAATTGTCCTGAGGGGGTCTAGAAGGGTCTGGAGGCATTTAAAACTGCCCTGAGAAGCTGTAGACGGGTCTGGGGGCCTTTAGAATGCTCCTGAGGGGCAGTAGAAGGGTCTGGGGACCTTTAGAAATGCCCTGACGGGCATTAGAATGATCTGCGGGCCTTTAGAAGTGTCCTGAGGGGCTCTAGAATGGTCTGGGGGCCTTTATAAGGGTCCTGACGGGCTCTAGAAGGGTCTGGGAACCTTTATAAATGCCCTGAGGGGCATTAGAAGGGTGTGGAGGCCTTTAGAAAGGCCCTGAGGGGCATTAGAATGGTCTTGGTTCCTTTATAAGGGTCCTAAAAGGCATTAGAAGGGTCTGGGGTCTTTTTGATGGGTCCTGAGGCAATCTAGAAGGGTCTGGGGGCCTTTACATGGGTCTTGAGGGTCATTAGAAGGGTGTGGAGTCCTTTAGAAAGGCCCTGAGGGGCTCTAGAAGGGTCTGGGGGCTATTAGAAGCGTCCTGAGGTGGTCAAGAAGGGTCTGAGGGCCTTTTTAAAGGCCCTCAGGGGGATTATAAGGGTCTCGCGGCCTTTAGAAAGGCCCTGAGTGGCATTAGAAGGGTCTGGGTGCCTTTAGAAATGTCCTGAGGGGCTCTAGAAGGGTCTGGGTGCCTTTAGAAATGTCCTGAGGTGCATTAGAAGGGTATGGGGTCCTTTAGAAAGGCCCTGAGTGGCATTAGAAGGGTCTGGGGGCCTTTAGAAGGGTCATGAGGGGCATTAGAAGGGTCTGGGGGCCTTTAGAATGGTCCTGAGGGGGTCTAGAAGGGTCTGGAGGCACGTAAAACTGTCCTGAAAGACTCTAGAAGGTCTGGGTTCCTTTATAAGGGTCCTGAGGGGCATTAGAAAGGTCTGGGTGCCCTTATAAAAGCCCTGAGGGGAATTAGCAGGGTCTGGGGGACTTTAGAAGGGTCCTGAGGGGCTCTATAAGGGTCTGGGGGCCTTTAGAAAGGTCTTCAGGAGCTCTAGAAGGGTCTGGGGGCGTTTAGAAAGGCCCTGTTGGACATTAAAGGGTCTTGGGGCCTTTAGAATGCTCCTGAGGGGCAGTAGAAGGGTCTGGGGACCTTTATAAAGGCCCTGACGGGCATTAGAATGGTCTGCGGGCCTTTAGAAGTGTCCTGAGGGGCTCTAGAATGGTCTGGGGGGCCTTTATAAGGGTCCTGACGGGCTCTAGAAGGGTCTGGGAACCTTTAGAACGGTTCTGAGGGGCATTAGAAAGGTCTTGTGGCCTTCATAATGGTCCTGAAAGGCATTAGAAGGGTCTGGGGGCTTTTAGATGGGTCCTCAGGCAATCTAGAAGGGTCTAGGGGCCTTTACGTGGGTCTTGAGGGTCATTAGAAGGGTGTGGAGGCCTTTAGAAAGGCCCTGAGGGGCTCTAGAAGGGTCTGGGGGCCTTTATAATCGTCCTGAGGGGCTCTAGAAGGGTCTGGGGGCATCTAGAAGTGTCCTGAGGGGCTCTAGAAAGATCTGGGGTCCTTTCGAAATGTCCTGAGGTGCTCTAAAAGTGTCTCGGGGCCTTACGAAGGGTCCTGAGGGGCATTAGATGGGTCTGGGGGCCTTTAGAATTGTCCTGAGGGGGTCTAGAAGGGTCTGGAGGCATTTAAAACTGCCCTGAGAGGCTGTAGACGGGTCTGGGGGCCTTTAGAATGCTCCTGAGGGGCAGTAGAAGGGTCTGGGGACCTTTAGAAATGCCCTGACGGGCATTAGAATGGTCTGCGGGCCTTTAGAAGTGTCCTGAGGGGCTCTAGAATGGTCTGGGGGCCTTTATAAGGGTCCTGACGGGCTCTAGAAGGGTCTGGGAACCTTTATAAATGCCCTGAGGGGCATTAGAAGGGTGTGGAGGCCTTTAGAAAGGCCCTGAGGGGCATTAGAATGGTCTTGGTTCCTTTATGAGGGTCCTAAAAGGCATTAGAAGGGTCTGGGGTCTTTTTGATGGGTCCTGAGGCAATCTAGAAGGGTCTGGGGGCCTTTACATGGGTCTTGAGGGTCATTAGAAGGGTGTGGAGGCCTTTAGAAAGGCCCTGAGGGGCTCTAGAAGGGTCTGGGGGCTATTAGAAGCGTCCTGAGGTGGTCGAGAAGGGTCTGAGGGCCTTTTTAAAGGCCCTCAGGGGGATTATAAGGGTCTCGCGGCCTTTAGAAAGGCCCTGAGTGGCATTAGAAGGGTCTGGGTGCCTTTAGAAATGTCCTGAGGGGCTCTAGAAGGGTCTGGGTGCCTTTAGAAATGTCCTGAGGGGCTCTGGAAGGGTCTGGGTGCCTTTAGAAATGTCCTGAGGTGCATTAGAAGGGTATGGGGTCCTTTAGAAAGGCCCTGAGTGGCATTAGAAGGGTCTGGGGGCCTTTAGAAGGGTCCTGAGGGGCATTAGAAGGGTCTGGGGGCCTTTAGAATGGTCCTGAGGGGGTCTAGAAGGGTCTGGAGGCACGTAAAACTGCCCTGAGAGACTCTAGAAGGTCTGGGTTCCTTTATAAGGGTCCTGAGGGGCATTAGAAAGGTCTGGGTGCCCTTATAAAAGCCCTGAGGGGAATTAGCAGGGTCTGGGGGACTTTAGAAGGGTCCTGAGGGGCTCTATAAGGGTCTGGGGGCCTTTAGAAAGGTCTTCAGGAGCTCTAGAAGGGTCTGGGGGCGTTTAGAAAGGCCCTGTGGGGCATTAAAGGGTCTGGGGGCCTTTAGAATGCTCCTGAGGGGCAGTAGAAGGGTCTGGGGACCTTTATAAAGGCCCTGACGGGCATTAGAATGGTCTGCGGGCCTTTAGAAGTGTCCTGAGGGGCTCTAGAATGGTCTGGGGGCCTTTATAAGGGTCCTGACGGGCTCTAGAAGGGTCTGGGAACCTTTAGAACGGTTCTGAGTGGCATTAGAAAGGTCTTGTGGCCTTCATAATGGTCCTGAAAGGCATTAGAAGGGTCTGGGGGCTTTTAGATGGGTCCTCAGGCAATCTAGAAGGGTCTAGGGGCCTTTATATGGGTCTTGAGGGTCATTAGAAGGGTGTGGAGTCCTTTAGAAAGGCCCTGAGGAGCTCTAGAAGGGTCTGGGGGCCTTTATAATCGTCCTGAGGGGCTCTAGAAGGGTCTGGGGGCATCTAGAAGTGTCCTGAGGGGCTCTAGAAAGATCTGGGGTCCTTTCGAAATGTCCTGAGGTGCTCTAAAAGTGTCTCGGGGCCTTACGAAGGGTCCTGAGGGGCATTAGATGGGTCTGGGGGCCTTTAGAATTGTCCTGAGGGGGTCTAGAAGGGTCTGGAGGCATTTAAAACTGCCCTGAGAGGCTGTAGACGGGTCTGGGGGCCTTTAGAATGCTCCTGAGGGGCAGTAGAAGGGTCTGGGGACCTTTAGAAAGGCCCTGACGGGCATTAGAATGGTCTGCGGGCCTTTAGAAGTGTCCTGAGGGGCTCTAGAATGGTCTGGGAGCCTTTATAAATGCCCTGAGGGACATTAGAAGGGTCTGAGGGCCTTTAGAAAGGTCCTGAGGGGCATTAGAAGGGTCTTGTGGCATTCATAAGGGTCCTGAAAGGCATTAGAAGGGTCTGGGAGCTTTTAGAAGGGTCTTGATGCAATTTAGAAGGGTCTACGGGCCTTTACATGGGTCTTGAGGGTCATTAGAAGGGTGTGGAGGCCTTTAGAAAGGCCCTGAGGGCCTCTAGAAGGATCTGGGGGCTATTAGAAGCGTCCTGAGGGGGTCCAGAAGGGTCTGGGGGCCTTTTTAAAGGCCCTCAGGGGGATTATAAGGGTCTCGCGGCCTTTAGAAAGGCCCTGAGTGGCATTAGAAGGGTCTGGGTGCCTTTAGAAATGTCCTGAAGGGCTCTAGAAGGGTCTGGGGGCCTTTAGAAATGTTCTGAGGGGCATTAGAAGGGTATGGAGGCCTTTAGAAAGGACCTGAGGGGCAGTAGAATGGTCTGGGGTCATATAGAAAGGCCCAGATGGTTCTAGAACTGTCTGGGGTACTTTAGAAAGGCCCTGAGGGGCATTAGAGTGGTCTGGAGGCCTTTAGAAGGGTCCTGAGGGGCATTAGAAGGGTCTGTGGGCCTTTAGAATGGTCCTGTGGGGGTCTAGAAGGGTCTGGAGGCATTTAAAACTGTCCTGAGAGGCTCTAGAAGGGTCTGGGTGCCTTTATAAGGGTCCTGAGGGGCATTAGAAGGGTTTTGTGGCCCTTATAAAAGCCCTGAGGGGAATTAGCAGGGTCTGGGGGAGTTTAGAAGGGTCCTGAGGGGCTCTATAAGGGTCTGGGGGCCTTTATAAGGGCCTTCAGGGGCTCTAGAAGGGTCTGGGGACCTTTAGAAATGCCCTGAGGGGCATTTGAAGGGTCTGGGGGCCTTTAGAAAGGCCCTGAGGGGCATTAGAAGGGTCTGGGGGGCTTTAGAATGGTCCTGAGGGGCATTAGAAGGGTCTGGGGGCCTTTAGAATTGTCCTGAGGGGGTCTAGAAGGGTCTGGAGGCATTTAAAACTGCCCTGAGAGGCTGTAGACGGGTCTGGGGGCCTTTAGAATGCTCCTGAGGTGCAGTAGAACGGTCTGGGGACCTTTAGAAAGGCCCTGACGGGCATTAGAATGGTCTGCGGGCCTTTAGAAGTGTCCTGTGGGGCTCTAGAATGGTCTGGGGGCCTTTATAAGGGTCCTGACGGGCTCTAGAAGGGTCTGGGAACCTTTATAAATGCCCTGAGGGGCATTAGAAGGGTGTGGAGGCCTTTAGAAAGGCCCTGAGGTGCATTAGAATGGTCTTGGTTCCTTTATAAGGGTCCTAAAAGGCATTAGAAGGGTCTGGGGTCTTTCTGATGGGTCCTGAGGCAATCTAGAAGGGTCTGGGGGCCTTTACATGGGTCTTGAGGGTCATTAGAAGGGTGCGGAGGCCTTTAGAAAGGCCCTGAGGGGCTCTAGAAGGGTCTGGGGGCTATTAGAAGCGTCCTGAGGTGGTCGAGAAGGGTCTGAGTGCCTTTTTAAAGGCCCTCAGGGGGATTATAAGGGTCTCGCGGCCTTTAGAAAGGCCCTGAGTGGCATTAGAAGGGTCTGGGTGCCTTTAGAAATGTCCTGAGGGGCTCTAGAAGGGTCTGGGTGCCTTTAGAAATGTCCTGAGGTGCATTAGAAGGGTATGGGGTCCTTTAGAAAGGCCCTGAGGGGCATTAGAAGGGTCTGGGGGCCTTTAGAAGGGTCATGAGGGGCATTAGAAGGGTCTGGGGGCCTTTAGAATGGTCCTGAGGGGGTCTAGAAGGGTCTGGAGGCACGTAAAACTGCCCTGAGAGACTCTAGAAAGTCTGGGTTCCTTTATAAGGGTCCTGAGGGGCATTAGAAAGGTCTGGGTGCCCTTATAAAAGCCCTGAGGGGAATTAGCAGGGTCTGGGGGACTTTAGAAGGGTCCTGAGGGGCTCTATAAGGGTCTGGGGGCCTTTAGAAGGTCTTCAGGAGCTCTAGAAGGGTCTGGGGGCGTTTAGAAAGGCCCTGTGGGGCATTAGAAGAGTCTGGGGGCCTTTAGAATGCTCCTGAGGGGCAGTAGAAGGGTCTGGGGACCTTTATAAAGGCCCTGACGGGCATTAGAATGGTCTGCGGGCCTTTAGAAGTGTCCTGAGGGGCTCTAGAATGGTCTGGGGGCCTTTATAAGGGTCCTGACGGGCTCTAGAAGGGTCTGGGAACCTTTATAAATGCCCTGAGGGGCATTAGAAGGGTGTGGAGGCCTTTAGAAAGGCCCTGAGGGGCATTAGAATGGTCTTGGTTCCTTTATAAGGGTCCTAAAAGGCATTAGAAGGGTCTGGGGTCTTTTTGATGGGTCCTGAGGCAATCTAGAAGGGTCTGGGGGCCTTTACATGGGTCTTGAGGGTCATTAGAAGGGTGTGGAGGCCTTTAGAAAGGCCCTGAGGGGCTCTAGAAGGGTCTGGGGGCTATTAGAAGCGTCCTGAGGTGGTCGAGAAGGGTCTGAGGGCCTTTTTAAAGGCCCTCAGGGGGATTATAAGGGTCTCGCGGCCTTTAGAAAGGCCCTGAGTGGCATTAGAAGGGTCTGGGTGCCTTTAGAAATGTCCTGAGGGGCTCTAGAAGGGTCTGGGGGCCTTTAGAAATGTCCTGAGGGGCTCTAGAAGGGTCTGGGGGCCTTTATAATCGTCCTGAGGGGCTCTAGAAGGGTCTGGGGGCATCTAGAAGTGTCCTGAGGGGCTCTAGAAAGATCTGGGGTCCTTTCGAAATGTCCTGAGGTGCTCTAAAAGTGTCTAAGGGCCTTACGAAGGGTCCTGAGGGGCATTAGATGGGTCTGGGGGCCTTTAGAAATTCCCTGAGGGGCATTAGAAAGGTCTGGGGCCTTTTAGAAGGGTCTTGAGGGGATCTAGAAAGGTCTGGGGGCGTTTACAAGTGTCCTGAGGGGCTCTAGAAGGGTCTGGGGGCATTTAGAAAGGCCCTGAGTGGCTCTAGAAGGGTCAGGGAGCCGTTAGAAAGATGTTGAGGGGCTCTTGAAGGGTCTGCGGGCGTTTAGAATGGACCTGAGGGGCTCTAAAAGAGTCTGGGGGCCTTTAGATTGGTACTGAGGGGCTCTAGAAGGGTCTGGGTACCTTTAGGGTACTCTAGAAGGGTCTGGGTACCCTGAGGGGCATTATAAGGGTCTGGGGGCCTTTAGACAGGCCCTGAGGTGGATTAGAAGGGTCTGGGGGCCTTTAGAATGGTCCTGAGGGGGTCTAGACGGGTCTGGAGGCATTTAAAACTGTCCTGAGAGGCTCTAGAAGGGTCGTGGGGCCTTTAGAATGCTCCTGAGGGGCAGTAGAAGGGTCTGGGGGACTTTAGAAATGCCCTGAGGGGCATTAGAAAGGTCTGGGGCCTTTTAGAAGGGTCTTGAGGGGATCTAGATGGGTCTGGGGGCCTTTACAAGTGTCCTGAGGGGTTCTAGAAGGGTCTGGGGGCATTTAGAATGGCCCTGAGGGGCTCTAGAAGGGTCAGGGAGCCGTTAGAAGGATGTTGAGGGGCTCTTGAAGGGTCTGCGGGCCTTTTGAATGGCCCTGAGGGGCTCTAAAATAGTCTGGGGGCCTTTACATTGGTACTGAGGGGCTCTAGAAGGGTCTGGGGACCTTTAGAAATGCCCTGAGGGGCATTAGAAGGGTCTGGGGGCCTTTAGAAAGGCCCTGAGGGGCATTAGAAGGGTCTGGGGGCTTTAGAATGGTCCTGAGGGGATCTAGAAGGGTCTGGAGGCATTTAAAACTGTCCTGAGAGGCTCTAGAAGGGTCTGGGGACCTTTAGAAAGGCCCTGTGGGGCATTAGAATGGTCTGGGGGCCTTTAGAATGCTCCTGAGGGGCAGTAGAAGGGTCTGGGGACCTTTAGAAAGGCCCTGACGGGCATTAGAATGGTCTGCGGGCCTTTAGAAGTGTCCTGAGGGGCTCTAGAATGGTCTGGGGGCCTTTATAAGGGTCCTGACGGGCTCTAGAAGGGTCTGGGAACCTTTAGAACGGTTCTGAGGGGCATTAGAAAGGTCTTGTGGCCTTCATAATGGTCCTGAAAGGCATTAGAAAGGTCTGGGGGCTTTTAGATGGGTCCTCAGGCAATCTAGAAGGGTCTAGGGGCCTTTACATGGGTCTTGAGGGTCATTAGAAGGGTGTGGCGGCCTTTAGAAAGGCCCTGAGGGGCTCTAGAAGGGTCTGGGGGCCTTTAGAATCGTCCTGAGGGGCTCTAAAAGAGTCTGGGGGCCTTTAGATTAGTACTGAGGGGCTCTAGAAGGGTCTGGGTACCTTTGAAATGCCCTGAGGGGCATTATAAGAGTCTGGGGGCCTTTAGACAGGCCCTGAGGTGGATTAGAAGGGTCTGGGGGCCTTTAGAATGGTCCTGAGAGGGTCTAGACGGGTCTGGAGGCATTTAAAACTGTCCTGAGAGGCTCTAGAAGGGTCTGGGGGCCTTTAGAATGCTCCTGAGGGGCAGTAGAAGGGTCTGGGGGACTTTAGAAATGCCCTGAGGGGCATTAGAAAGGTCTGGGGCCTTTTAGAAGGGTCTTGAGGGGATCTAGAAGGGTCTGGGGCCTTTACAAGTGTCCTGAGTGGTTCTAGAAGGGTCTGGGGGCATTTAGAAAGGCCCTGAGGGGCTCTAGAAGGGTCAGGGAGCCGTTAGAAGGATGTTGAGGGGCTCTTGAAGGGTCTGCGGGCCTTTTAAATGGCCCTGAGGGGCTCTAAAATAGTCTGGGGGCCTTTAGATTGGTACTGAGGGGCTCTAGAAGGGTCTGGGTACCTTTAGAAATGCCCTGAGGGGCATTAGAAGGGTCTGGGGGCCTTTAGAAAGGCCCTGAGGGGCATTAGAAGGGTCTGGGGGGCTTTAGAATGGTCCTGAGGGGATCTAGAAGGGTCTGGAGGCATTTAAAACTGTCCTGAGAGGCTCTAGAAGGGTCTGGGTGTCTTTATAAGGGTAATGAGGGGTATTAGAAGGGTCTGGGTGCCCTTATAAAAGACCTGAGGGGAATTAGCAGGGTCTGGGGGCCTTTAGAAGGGACCTGAGGGGCTCTATAAGGGTCTGGGAGCCTTTAAAAGGGTCTTCAGGGGCAGTAGAAGGGTCTGGGGACCTTTAGAAAGGCCCTGTGGGGCATTAGAAGGGTCTGGGGGCCTTTAGAACGCTCCTGAGGGGCAGTAGAAGGGTCTGGAGACATTTATAAAGGCCCTGACGGGCATTAGAATGGTCTGCGGGCCTTTAGACGTGTCCTGAGGGGATCTAGAATGGTCTGGGGGCATTTATAAGGGTCCTGACGGGCTCTAGAATGGTCTGGGAACCATTATAAAAGCCCTGAGGGGCATTAGAAGGGTCTGAGGGCCTTTAGAAAGGACCTGAGGGGCATTAGAAGGGTCTTGTGGCCTTCATAAGGGTCCTTAAAGGCATTAGAAGGGTCTGGGGACTTTTAGATGGGTCCTGAGGCAATCTAGAAGGGTCTGGGGGCCTTTACATGGGTCTTGAGGGCCATTAGAAGGGTGTGGAGGCCTTTAGAAAGGCCCTGAGGGGCTCTAGAAGGGTGTGGGGTCTATTAGAAGCGTCCTGAGGGGGTACAGAAGGGTCTGGGGGCCTTTTTAAAGGCCCTCAGGAGGGTCATAAGGGTCTCGCGGCCCTTAGAAAGGCCCTGAGTAGCATTAGAAGGTTCTGGGGGCCTTTAGAAATGTCCTGAAGGGCTCTAGAAGGGTCTGGGGGCCTTTAGAAATGTCCTGAGGTGCATTAGAAGGGTCTGGGGGTATTTAGAAAGGCCCTGAGGGGCATTACAAGGGTCTGGGGTCATATAGAAAGGCCCTGAGAGGTTCTAGAAGTGTCTGGGGTACTTTAGAAAAGCCCTGTGGGGCATTACAAGGGACTGGGGGCCTTTAGAAGAATCCTGAGGGGCATTAGAATGGTCTGGGGGAATTTAGAATGGTCCTGAGGGGGTCTAGAAGGGTCGGGAGGCATTTAAAACTGTCCTGAGAGGCTCTAGAAGGGTCTGGGTGCCTTTATAAGGGTCCTGAAAGGTATTAGAAGGGTCTGGGGGATTTTAGATGGGTCCTGAGGCAATCTAGAAGGGTCTAGGGGCCTTTACATGGGTCTTGAGGGTCATTATAAGGGTGTGGACGCCTTTAGAAAGGCCCTGAAAGGCATTAGAAGGGTCTGGGAGCTTTTAGATGGGTCCTGAGGCAATCTAGAAGGGTCTGGGGGCCTTTACATGGGTCTTGAGTGTCATTAGAAGGGTGTGGAGGCCTTTAGAAAAGCCCTGAGGGGCTCTAGAAGGGTGTGGGGGCTATTAGAAGCGTCCTGAGGGGGTCCAGAAGGGTCTGGGGGCCTTTTTAAAGGCTCTCAGGGGGATTATAAGGGTCTCGCGGCCTTTAGAAAGGCCATGAGTGGCATTAGAAGGGTCTGGGGGCCTTTAGAAGGGTCTTCAGGGGCTATAGAAGGGTCTGGGGACCTTTAGAAAGGCCCTGTGGGGCATTAGTAGGGTCTGGGGGCCTTTAGAATGCTCCTGAGGGGCTCTAGTATGATCTCGGGGCCTTTATAAGGGTCCTGACGGGCTCTAGAAGGGTCTGGGAACCTTTATAAATGCCCTGAGGTGCATTAGAAGGGTCTGATGGCCTTTAGAAAGGTCCTGAGGGGCATTAGAAGGGTCTTGTGGCCTTCATAAGAGTCCTGAAAGGCATTAGAAGGGTCTGGGGGCTTTTAGATGGGTCCTGAGGCAATCTAGAAGGGTCTGGGGGCCATTACATGGGTCTTGATGGTCATTAGAAGGGTGTGGAGGCCTTTGGAAAGGCCCTGAGGGGCTCTAGAAGGGTGTGGGGGCCATTAGAAGCGTCCTGAGGGGGTCCAGAAGGGTCTGGGGGCCTTTTTAAAGGCCCTCAGAGGGATTATAAGGGTCTCGCGACCTTTAGAAATACCCTGAGTGGCATTAGTAGGGTCTGGGGGCTATTATAAGCGTACGGAGGGCGTCCAGAAGGGTCTGGGGGCCTTTTTAAAAGCCCTCAGGGGGATTATAAGGGTCTCGCGGCCTTTAGAAAGGCCCTGAGTGGCATTAGAAGGGTCTGGGGGCCATTAGAAGGGTCTTCAGGGGCTCTAGAAGGGTCTGGCGACCTTTAGAAAGGCCCTGTGGGGCAGTAGAATGGTCTGCGGGCCTTTAGAAGTGTCCTGTGGGGATCTAGAATGATCTGGGGGCATTTATAAGGGTCCTGACGGTCTCTAGAAGGGTCTGGGAACCTTTATAAAGGCCCTGAAAAGCATTAGAAGGGTCTGAGGGCCTTTAGAAAGATTCCTGAGGGGCATTAGAAGGGTCTTGTGGCCTTCATAAGGGTCCTGAAAGGCATTAGAAGGGTCTGGGGGCTTTTAGATGGCTCCTGAGGCAATCTAGAAGGGTCTAGGTGCCTTTACATGGGCCTTGAGGGTCATTAGAAGGGTGTGGAGGCCTTTAGAAAGGCCCTGAAAGTCATTAGAAGGGTCTGGGAGCTTTTAGATGGGTCCTGAGGCAATCTAGAAGGGTCTAGGGGCCTTTACATGGGTCTTGAGGGTCATTAGAAGGGTGTGGAGGCCTTTATAAAGGCCCTGAGTTGCTCTAGAAGGGTGTGGGGGCTATTAGAAGCGTCCTGAGGGAGTCCAGAAGGGTCTGGGAGCCTTTTTATAGGCCCTCAGGGGGATTATAAGGGACTCACGGCCTTTACAAAGGCCCTGAGTGGCATTAGAAGGGTCTGGGTGCCTTTAGAAATGTCCTGAGGGGCTCAAGAAGGGTCTGGGGGCCTTTAGAAATGTCCTGAGGGGCATTAGAAGTGTCTGGGGGCCTTTAGAAAGGCCCTGAGGGGCATTACAAGGGTCTGGGGTCATATAGAAAGGCCCTGAGAGGTTCTAGAAGTGTCTGGGGTACTTTAGAAAGGCCCTGAGGGGCATTAGAACGGTCTGGGGGCCTTTAGAAGGGTCCTGAGGGGCATTAGAAGGGTCTGGGGGCCTTTAGAATGGTCCTGAGGGGGTCTAGAAGTGTCTGGAGGCATTTAAAACTGTCCTGAGAGGCTCTAGAAGGGTCTGGGTGCCTTTAAAAGGGTCCTGAAAGGCATTAGAAGGGTCTGGGGGCTTTTAGATGGGTCCTGAAGCAATCTAGAAGGGTCTAGGGGCCTTTACATGGGTCTTGAGGGTCATTAGAAGGGTATGGAGGCCTTTAGAATGGCCCTGAAAGGCATTAGAAGGGTCTGGGAGCTTTTAGATGGGTCCTGAGGTAATCTAGAAGGGTCTGGGGGCCATTACATGGGTCTTGAGGGTCATTAGAAGGGTGTGGAGGCCTTTAGAAAGGCCCTGAGGGGCTCTAGAAGGGTGTGGGGGCTATTAGAAGCGTCCTAAGGGGGTCCAGAAGGGTCTGGGGGCCTTTTTAAAGGCCCTCAGGGGGATTATAATGGTCTCGCTGCCTTTAGAAAGGCCCTGAGTGGCATTAGAAGGGTCTGGGGTCCTTTAGAATGGTCTTCAGGGGCTATAGAAGGGTCTGGGGACCCTTAGAAAGGCCCTGTGGGGCATTAGTAGGGTCTGGGGACATTTAGAGTGCTCCTGAGAGGCAGTAGAATGGTCTGCGGGCATTTAGAAGTGTCCAGAGGTGCTCTAGAATGATCTGGGGGCCTTTATAAGGGTCCTGACGGACTCTAGAAGGGTCTGGGAACCTTTATAAAGGTCCTGAAAGGCATTAGAAGGGTCTGAGGGCCTTTAGAAAGGTCCTGAAAGGCATTAGAAGGGTCTGAGGGCCTTTAGAAAGGTCCTGAGGGGCATTAGAAGGGTCTTGTGGCCTTCATAAGGGTCCTGAAAGGCATTAGAAGGGTCTGGGGGCTTTTAGCTGGGTCCTGAGGCAATCTAGAAGGGTCTGGGGGCCTTTACGTGGGTCTTGAGGGTCATTAGAAGGGTGTGGAGGCCTTTAGAAAGGCCCTGAAAGGCATTAGAAGGGTCTGGGGGCTTTTAGATGGGTCCTGAGGCAATCTAGAAGGGTCTAGGGGCCTTTACATGGGTCTTGAGGGTCATTAGAAGGGTCTGGAGGCCTTTAGAAAGGCCCTGATGGGCTCTAGAAGGGACTGGGGGCTATTAGAAGCGTCCTGAGGGGATCCAGAAAGGTCTGGGAGCCTTTTTAAAGGCCCTCAGGGGGATTATAAGGGTCTCGCGGCCTTTAGAAAGGCCCTGAGTGGCATTAGAAGGGTCTGAGTGCCTTTAGAAAGGCCCTGAGGGGCATTACAAGGGTCTGGGGTCATATAGAAAGGCCCTGAGAGGTTTCTGAAGTGTCTGGGGTACTTTAGAAAGGCCCTGAGGGGCATTAGAAGGGTCTGGGGGCCTTTAGAATTGTCCTGAGGGGGTCTAGAAGGGTCTGGAGGCATTTAAAACTGTACTGAGAGGCTCTAGAAGGGTCTTGGTGCCTTTATAAGGGTCCTGAAAGGCATTAGAAGGGTCTGGGGGCTTTAAGATGGGTCCTGAGGCAATCTAGAAGGGTCTAGGGGCCTCTACATGGGTCTTGAGGGTCATTAGAAGGGTATGGAGGCCTTTAGAATGGCCCTGAAAGGCATTAGAAGGGTCTGGGAGCTTTTAGATGGGTCCTGAGGTAATCTAGAAGGGTCTGGGGGCCTTTACATGGGTCTTGAGGGTCATTAGAAGGGTGTGGAGGCCTTTAGAAAGGCCCTGAGGGGCTCTAGAAGGGTGTGGGGGCTATTAGAAGCGTCCTGAGGGGGTCCAGAAGGGTCTGGGAGCCTTTTTAAAGGCCCTCAGGGGGATTATAAGGGTCTCGCGACCTTTAGAAAAGCCCTGAGTGACATTAGAAGGGTCTGGGGGCTTATAGAAGCGTCCTGAGGGGGTCCAGAAATGTCTGGGGGCCTTTTTAAAGGCCCTCAGGGGGATTATAAGGGTCTCACTGCCTTTAGAAAGGCCCTGAGTGGTATTAGAAGGGTCTGGGGTACTTTAGAATGGTCTTCAGTGGCTATAGAAGGGTCTGGAGACCTTTAGAAAGGCCCTGTGGGGCATTAGTAGGGTCTGGGGACATTTAGAATGCTCCAGAGAGGCAGTAGAATGGTCTGCGGGCCTTTAGAAGTGTCCTGAGGGGCTCTAGAATGGTCTGGGGGCCTTTATAAGGGTCCTGACGGGCTCTAGAAGGGTCTGGGAACCTTTATAAATGCCCTGAGGGGCATTAGAAGGGTCTGAGGGCCTTTAGAAAGGTCCTGAGGGGCATTAGAAGGGTCTTGTGACCTTCGTAAGGGTCCTGAAAGGCATTAGAAGGGTCTGGGGGCTTTTAGATGGGTCCTGAGGTAATCTAGAAGGGTCTGGGGGCCATTACATGGGTCTTGAGGGTCATTAGAAGGGTGTGGAGGCCTTTAGAAAGGCCCTGAGGGGCTCTAGAAGGGTGTGGGGGCTATTAGAAGCGTCCTAAGGGGGTCCAGAAGGGTCTGGGGGCCTTTTTAAAGGCCCTCAGGGGGATTATAATGGTCTCGCTGCCTTTAGAAAGGCCCTGAGTGGCATTAGAAGGGTCTGGGGTCCTTTAGAATGGTCTTCAGGGGCTATAGAAGGGTCTGGGGACCCTTAGAAAGGCCCTGTGGGGCATTAGTAGGGTCTGGGGACATTTAGAGTGCTCCTGAGAGGCAGTAGAATGGTCTGCGGGCATTTAGAAGTGTCCAGAGGTGCTCTAGAATGATCTGGGGGCCTTTATAAGGGTCCTGACGGACTCTAGAAGGGTCTGGGAACCTTTATAAAGGTCCTGAAAGGCATTAGAAGGGTCTGAGGGCCTTTAGAAAGGTCCTGAGGGGCATTAGAAGGGTCTTGTGGCCTTCATAAGGGTCCTGAAAGGCATTAGAAGGGTCTGGGGGCTTTTAGCTGGGTCCTGAGGCAATCTAGAAGGGTCTGGGGGCCTTTACGTGGGTCTTGAGGGTCATTAGAAGGGTGTGGAGGCCTTTAGAAAGGCCCTGAAAGGCATTAGAAGGGTCTGGGGGCTTTTAGATGGGTCCTGAGGCAATCTAGAAGGGTCTGGGTGCATTTACATGGGTCTTGAGGGTCATTAGAATGGTGTGGAGGCCTTTAGAAAGGCCCTGAGGGGCTCCAGAAAGGTGTGGGGGCTATTAGAAGCGTCCTGAGTGGGTCCAGAATGGTCTGGGGGCCTTTTTAAAGGCCCTCAGGGGGATTATACGCGTCTCGCTTCATTTAGAAAGGCCCTGAGTGGCATTAGAAGGGTCTGGGGGCCTTTAGAAGGGTCTTCAGGGGTTCTAGAAGGGTCTGGGCGCCTTGAGAAAGGCCCTGTGGGGCATTAGAAGGGTCCGGGGGCCTTTAGAAGGGTCTTCAGGGGCTCTAGAAGGGTCTGGGGACATTTAGAAAGGCCCTATGGGGCATTAGAAGGTTCTGGGGGCCTTTAGAATGCTCCTTAGGGGCAGTAGAATGGTCTGCAGGCCTTTAGAAGTGTCCTGAGGGGCTCTAGAATGATCTGGGGGCCTTTATAAGGGTCCTGACGGGCTCTAGAATCGTCTGGGAACCTTTATAAAGGCCCTGAAAGGCATTAGAAGGGTCTGAGGGCCTTTAGAAAAGTCCTGAGGGGCATTAGAAGGGTCTTGTGGCCTTCATAAGAGTCCTGAAAGGCATTAGAAGAGTCTGGGGGCTTTTAGCTGGGTCCTGAGGCAATCTAGAAGGGTCTTGGGGCCTTTACGTGGGTCTTGAGGGCCATTAGAAGGGTGTGGAGGCCTTTAGAAAGGCCCTGAGGGGCTCTAGAAGGGTCTGGGGGCTATTAGAAGCGTCCTGAGGGGGTCCAGAAGAGTCTGGGGGCCTTTTTAAAGGCCCTCAGGGGGATTATAAGGGTCTCGCGGCCTTTAGAAAGGCCCTGAGTGGCATTAGAAGGGACTGGGGGCCTTTAGAAGGGTCTTCAGGGGCTCTAGAAGGGTCTGGGGACCTTTAGAAAGGCCCTGTGGGGCATTAGAATGGTCTGGGGGCCTTTAGAATGGTCCTGAGGGGCATTAGAAGGGTCTGGGAGCCTTTAGAATGGTCCTGAGTGGGTCTAGAAGGGTCTGCAGGCATTTAAAACTGTCCTGAGAAGCTCTAGAAGGGTCTGGGTGCCTTTGTAAGGGTCCAGAGGGGCATTAGAAGGGTCTGGGTGCCCTTATAAAAGACCTGAGGGGAATTAGCAGGGTCTGGGGGACTTTAGAAGGGTCCTGAGGGGCTCTATAAGGGTCTGGGGGCCTTTAGAAGGGTCTTCAGAGGCTCTAGAAGGGTCTGGGGACTTTTAGAAAGGCCCTGTGGGGCATTAGAAGGGTCTGGGGACCTTTAGAATGCTCCTGAGGGGCATTTGAATGGTCTGGGGACATTTATAAAGGCCCTGACGGGCATTAGAATGGTCTGCGGGCCTTTAGAAGTGTCCTGAGGGGCTCTAGAATGGTCTGGGGGCCTTTATAAGGGTCCTGACGTGCTCTAGAAGGGTCTGGGAACCTTTATAAATGCCCTGAGGGGCATTAGAAGGGTCTGAGGTCCTTTAGAAAGGTCCTGAGGGGCATTAGAATTGTCTTGTTGCCTTCATAAGGGTCCTGAAAGGCATTAGAAGGGTCTGGGGGCTTTTAGCTGGGTCCTGAGGCAATTTAGAAGGGTCTTGGGGCCTTTACGTGGGTCTTGAGGGCCATTAGAAGGGTGTGGAGGCCTTTAGAAAGGCCCTGAGGGGCTCTAGAAGGGTGTGGGGGCTATTAGAAGTGTCCTGAGGGGGTCCAGAAGGGTCTGGGGGCCTTTTTAAAGGCCCTCAGGGGGATTATAAGGGTCTCGCGACGTTTAGAAAGGCCCTGAGTGGCATTAGAAGGGTCTGGGGGCTTTTAGAAGCGTCCTGAGGGGTGTCCAGAAATGTCTGGGTGCCTTTTTAAAGGCCCTCAGGGGGATTATAAGGGTCTCGCGGCCTTTAGAAAGGCCCTGAGTGGCATTAGAAGGGTCTGGGGGCCTTTAGAAGGGTCTTCTGGGGCTATAGAAGGGTCTGGGGACCTTTAGAAAGGCCCTGTGGGGCAATAGTAGGGTCTGGGGACATTTAGAGTGCTCCTGAGAGGCAGTAGAATGGTCTGCGGGCCTTTAGAAGTGTCTTGATGGGCTCTAGAATGATCTGGGGTCCTTTATAAGGGTCCTGAAGGGCTCTAGAAGGGTCTGGGAACCTTTATAAAGGCCGTGAAATGAATTAGAAGGGTCTGAGGGCCTTTAGAAAGGTCCTGAGGTGCATTAGAAGGGTCTTGTGGCCTTCATAAGGGTCCTGAAAGGCATTAGAAGGGTCTGGGGGCTTTTAGCTGTATATTGAGGCAATCTAGAAGGGTCTGGGGGGCTTTACGTGGGTCTTGAGGGTCATTAGAAGGGTGTGGAGGCCTTTAGAAAGGCTCTGAAAGGCATTAGAAGGGTCTGGGTGCTATTAGAAGCGTCCTGAGGGGGTCCAGAATGGTC
Organism: Coccyzus lansbergi; assembly: GCA_033558105.1. NCBI lineage: Eukaryota > Metazoa > Chordata > Aves > Cuculiformes > Coccyzidae > Coccyzus > Coccyzus lansbergi. The sequence continues at coordinate 318,829 of JAUMJK010000213.1, read as the reverse complement.
TGAGGGCCTTTTTAAAGGCCCTCAGGGGGATTATAAGGGTCTCGTGGCCTTTAGAATGGCCCTGAGTGGCATTTGAAGGGTCTGGGTGCCTATAGAAATGTCCTGAGGGGCTCTAGAATGGTCTGGGGGCCTTTAGAAATGTCCTGAGGGGCAATAGAAGGGTATGGGTGCCTTTAGAAAGGCCCTGAGGGGCATTTAGAAGGGTCTGGGGGCCTTTAGAAGGGTCCTGAGGTGGTCTAGAAGGGTCTGGAGGCATTTAAAACTGTCCTGAGAGGCTCTAGAAGGGTCCGGGGGCCTTTGTAATGGTCCTGAGGGGCATTAGAAGGGTCTTGTGGCCCTTATAAAAGCCCTGAGGGGAATTAGCAGGGTCTGGAGGACTTTAGAAGGGTCCTGAGGGCCTCTATAAGGGTCTGGGGGCCTTTAGAAGGGTCTTCAGGGTCTCTAGAAGGGTCTGGGTACGTTTAGAAAGGCCCTGTGGGGCATTAGATGGGTCTGGGGGCATTTAGAATGCTCCTGAGGGGCAGTAGAAGGGTCTGGGGACCTTTATAAAGGCCCTGACGGGCATTAGAATGGTCTGCGGGCCTTTAGAAGTGTCCTGAGGGGCTCTAGAATTGTCTGGGGGCCTTTATAAGGGTCCTAAGCTGCTCTAGAAGGGTCTGGGAACCTTTATAAATGCCCTGAGGGGCATTAGAAGGGTCTCAGGGCCTTTAGAAAGATCCTCAGGGGCATTAGAAGGGTCTTGTGGCCTTCATAAGGGTCCTGAAAGGCATTAGAATGCTCCAGGGGCTTTTAGATGGGTCCTGAGGCAATCTAGAAGGGTCTAGGGGCCTTTACATGGGTCTTGAGGGTCATTAGAAGGGTGTGGAGGCCTTTAGAAAGGCCCTGAAAGGTATTAGAAGGGTCTGGGGGCTTTTAGATGGGTCCTGAGGCAATCTAGAAGGGTCTGGGGGCCTTTACATGGGTCTTGAGGGCAATTAGAAGGGTGTGGAGGCCCTTAGAAAGGCCCTGAGGGGCTCTAGAAGGGTGTGGGGGCTATTAGAAGCGTCCTGAGGGGGTCCAGAAGGGTCTGGGGGCCTTTTTAAAGGCCCTCAGGGGGATTATAAGGGTCTTGCGTCCTTTAGAAAGGCCCTGAGTGGCATTAGAAGGGACTGGGGGCCTTTAGAAAGGTCTTCAGGGGCTCTAGAAGGGTCTGGGGACCTTTAGAAAGGCCCTGTGGGGCATTAGAAGGGTCTGGGGGCCTTTAGAAGGGTCCTGAGGGGCATTAGAAGGGTCTGGGAGCCTTTAGAATGGTCCTGAGGGGGTCTAGAAGAGTCTGGAGGCATTTTAAACTGTCCTGAGAAGCTCTAGTAGGGTCTGGGTGCCTTTATAATGGTCCAGAGGGGCATTAGAAGGGTCTGGGTGCCCTTATAAAAGACCTGAGGGGAATTAGCAGGGTCTGGGGGACTTTAGAAGGGTCCTGAGGGGCTCTATAAGGGTCTGGGGGCCTTTAGAAGGGTCTTCAGGGGCTCTAGAAGGGTCTGGGGACTTTTAGAAAGGCCCTGTGGGGCATTAGAAGGGTCTGGGGACCTTTAGAATGCTCCTGAGGGGCATTTGAATGGTCTGGGGATAATTATAAAGGCCCTGACGGGCATTAGAATGGTCTGCGGGCCTTTAGAAGTGTCCTGAGGGGCTCTAGAATGGTCTGGGGGCCTTTATAAGGGTCCTGACGGGCTCTAGAAGGGTCTGGGAACCTTTATAAAAACCCTGAAGGGCATTAGAAGGGTCTGAGGGCCTTTAGAAAGGTCCTGAGGGGCATTAGAAGGGTCTTGTGGCCTTCATAAGGGTCCTGAAATGCATTAGAAGGGTCTGGGGGCTTTTAGCTGGGTCCTGAGGCAATCTAGAAGGGTCTTGGGGCCTTTACATGGGTCTTGAGTGTCATTAGATGGGTGTGGAGGCCTTTAGAAAGGCCCTGAAAGGCATTAGAAGTGTCTGGGGGCTTTTACATGGGTCCTGAGGCAATCTAGAAGGGTCTGGGGGCCTTTACATGGGTCTTGAGGGTCATTAGGAGGGTGTGGAGGCCTTTAGAAAGGCCCTGAGGGGCATTAGAAGGGTCTGGGGGCTATTAGAAGCGTCCTGAGGGGGTCCAGAAGGGTCTGGGGGCCTTTTTAAAGGACCTCAGGGGGATTATAAGGGTCTCGCGACCTTTAGAAAGGCCCTGAGTGGCATTAGAAGGGTCTGGGGGCCTTTAGAACTGCCTTCAGGGGCTCTAGAATGGTCTGGGGACCTTTAGAAAGGCCCTGAGGGGCATTAGAAGGGTCTGGAGACCTTTAGAAAGGCCGTGAGTGGCATTACATGGGTCTGGGGTCATATAGAAAGGCTCTGAGAGGTTCTAGAAGTGTCTGAAGTAATTTAGAAAGGCCCTGACGGGCATTAGAAGGGTCTAGGGGCCTTTAGAAGGGTCCTGAGGGACATTAGAAAGGTCTGGGGGCCTTTAGAATGGTCCTGAGGGGGTCTAGAAGGGTCTGGAGGCATTTAAAACTGTCCTGAGAGGCTCTAGAAGGGTCTGGGTGCATTTATAAGGGTCCTGAGGGGCATTAGAATGGTCTGGGTGCCCTTATAAAAGCCCTGAAGGGAATTAGCAGGGTCTGGGGGACTTTAGAATGGTCCTGACGGGGTCTATAAGGGTATGAGGGCCTTTAGAAACGTCCTGAGGGGCATTAGAATGGTCTTGCTGCCTTCATAAGGGTCCTGAAAGGCATTAGAAGGGTCTGGGGTCTTTTAGATGGGTCCTGAGGCAATCTAGAAGGGTCTAGGGGCCTTTGCTTGGGTCTTGAGGGTCATTAGAAGGGTGTGGAGGCCTTTAGAAAGGCCCTGAAAGGCATTAGAAGGGTCTGGGAGATTTTAGATGGGTCCTGAGGCAATCTAGAAGGGTCTGGGGGCCTTTACATGGGTCTTGAGGGTCATTAGAAGGGTGTGGAGGCCTTTAGAAAGGCCCTGAGGGGCTCTAGAAGGGTGTGGGGGCTATTAGAAGCGTCCTGAGGGGGTCCAGATATGTCTGGGGGCCTTTTTAAAGGCCCTCAGGGGGGATTATAAGGGTGTCGCGGCCTTTAGAAAGGCTCTGAGTGGCATAAGAAGGGTCTGGGGGCCTTTAGAAGGGTCTTCAGGGGCTCTAGTATGGTCTGGGGACATTTAGAAAGGCCCTGTGGGGCATTAGAAGGGTCTGGGGACATGTAGAATGCTCCTCAGAGGCAGTAGAATGGTCTGCGGGCCTTTAGAAGTGTCCTGAGGGGCTCTAGAATGATCTGGGGGCCTTTATAATGGTCCTGAAAGGCATTAGAATGGTCTGGGGGCTTTTAGATGGGTCCTGAGGCAATCTAGAAGGGTCTAGGGGCCTTTACATGGGTCTTGAGGGTCATTAGAAGGGTGTGGAGGCCTTTAGAAAGGCCCTGAAGGGCTCTAGAAGGGTCTGGGTGCTATTAGAAGCGTCCTGAGGGGTTCCAGAAAGGTCTGGGGGCCTTTTTAAAGGCCTTCTGGGGGATTATAAAGGTCTCGCGGCCTTTAGAAAGGCCCTGAGTGGCATTACAAGGGTCTGGGGTCATATAGAAAGGCTCTGAGAGGTTCTAGAAGTGTCTGGGGTAATTTAGAAAGGCCCTGAGGGGCATTAGAAGGGTCTGGGGACCTTTAGAAGTGTCCTGAGGGGCATTAGAAGGGTCTGGGGGCCTTTAAAAGACTCCTGAGGGGCATTTGAATAGTCTGAGGGCCTTTAGAAGGTCCTGAGGGGCATTAGAAGGGTCTGCGGGCATTTAGAAGGGTCCTGAGGGGCATTAGAAGGGTCTGGGGGCATTTAGAAGCGTCCTGAGGGGGTCCAGAAATGTCTGGGGGCCTTTTTAAAGGCCCTCAGGGGAATTATAAGGGTCTCGCGGCCTTTAGAAAGGCCCTGAGTGGCATTAGAAGGGTCTGGGTGCCTATAGAAATGTCCTGAGGGGCTCTAGAAGGGTCTGGGGGCCTTTAGAAATGTCCTGAGGGGCAATAGAAGGATATGGGTGCCTTTAGAAAGGCCCTGAGTGGCATTAGAAGGGTCTGGGTTCATATAGAAAGGCTCTGAGAGGTTCCAGAAGTGTCTGCGGTAATTTAGAAAGGCCCTGAGGGGCATTAGAAGGGTCTGGGGGCCTTTAGAATGGTCCTGAGGGGCATTAGAAGGGTCTGGGGGCCTTTAGAAGGGTCCTGAGGGGGTCTAGAAGGGTCTGGATGCATTTAAAACTGTCCTGAGAGGCTCTAGAAGGGTCTGGGTGCCTTTGTAAGGGTCCTGAGGGGCATTAGAAGGGTCTGGGTGCCCTTATAAAAGCCCTGAGGGGAATTAGCAGGGTCTGGGGGACTTTAGAAGGGTCCTGAGGGCATCTATAAGGGTCTGGGGGCCTTTAGAAGGGTCTTCAGGGTCTCTAGAAGGGTCTGGGGACCTTTAGAAAGGCCCTGTGGGGCATTAGAAGGGTCTGGGGGCCTTTAGAATGCTCCTGAGGGGCAGTAGAAGGGTCTGGGGACATTTATAAAGGACCTGACGGGCATTACAATGGTCTGCGGGCCTTTAGAAGTGTCCTGAGGGGCTCTAGAATGGTCTGGGGGCCTTTATAAGGGTCCTGACGTGCTCTAGAGGGGTCTAGGAACATTTATAAATGCCCTGAGGGGCATTAGAAGGGTCTGAGGGCCTTTAGAAAGGTCCTGAGGGGCATTAGAAGGGTCTTGTGGCCTTCATAAGGGTCTTGAAAGGCATTAGAAGGGTCTGGGGGCTTTTAGATGGCTCCTGAGGCAATCTAGAAGGGTCTAGGGGCCTCTACATGGGTCTTGAGGGTCATTAGAAGTGTGTGGAGGCCTTTAGAAAGGCCCTGAAAGGCATTAGAAGGGTCTGGGGGCTTTTAGATGGGTCCTGAGGCAATCTAGAAGGGTCTAGGGGCCTCTACATGGGTCTTGAGGGTCATTAGAAGGGTTTGGAGGCCTTTAGAAAGGCCCTGATGGGCTCTAGAAGGGTCTGGGGGCTATTAGATGCGTCCTGAGGGGGTCCAGAAGGGTCTGGGGGCCTTTTTAAAGGCCCACAGGGGGATTATAAGGGTCTCGCGGCCTTTAGAAAGGCCCTGAGTGGCATTAGAAGGGTCTGGGTGCCTTTAGAAATGTCCTGAGGGGCATTAGAAGGGTCTGGGGGCCTTTAGAAAGGCCCTGAGGGGCATTAGAAGGGTCTGGGGTCATATAGAAAGGCCCTGAGAGGTTCTAGAAGTGTCTGGGGTACTTTAGAAAGGCCCTGAGGGGCATTAGAAGGGTCTGGGGGCCTTTAGAAGGGTCCTGAGGGGCATTAGAAGGGTCTGGGGGCCTTTAGAATGGTCCTGAGGCAATCTAGAAGGGTCTAGGGGCCTTTACATGGGTCTTGAGGGTCATTAGAAGGGTGTGGAGGCCTTTAGAATGGCCCTGAAAGGCATTAGAAGGGTCTGGGAGCTTTTAGATGGGTCCTGAGGCAATCTAGAAGGGTCTGGGGGCCTTTACATGGGTCTTGAGGGTCATTAGAAAGGTGTGGAGGCCTTTAGAAAGGCCCTGAGGGGCTCTAGAAGGGTGTGGGGGCTATTAGAAGCGTCCTGAGTGGGTCCAGAATGGTCTGGGGGCCTTTTTAAAGGCCCTCAGAGGGATTATAAGGGTCTCGCGACCTTTAGAAAGGCCATGAGTGGCATTAGGAGGGTCTGGGAGCTTTTAGAATCGTCCTGAGGGGGTCCAGAAATGTCTGGGTGCCTTTTTAAAGGCCTTCAGGGGGATTATAAGCGTCTCGCGGCCTTTAGAAAGGCCCTGAGTGGCATTAGAAGGGTCTGGGGGCCTTTAGAAGGGACTTCAGGGGCTATAGAAAGGTCTGGGGACCTTTAGAAAGGCCCTGTGGGGCATTAGTAGGGTCTGGGGACATTTAGAGTGCTCCGGAGAGGCAGTAGAATGGTCTGCGGGCCTTTAGAAGTGTCCTGAGGGGCTCTAGAATGATCTGGGAGCCATTATAAGGGTCCTGACGGGCTCTAGAAGGGTCTGGGAACCTTTATAAAGGCCCTGAAAGGCATTAGAAGGGTCTGAGGGCCTTTAGAAAGGTCCTGAGGGGCATTAGAAGGGTCTTGTGGCCTTCATAAGGGTCCTGAAAGGCATTAGAAGGCTCTGGGGTCTTTTAGCTGGGTCCTGAGGCAATCTAAAAGGGTCTGGGGGCCTTTACGTGGGTCTTGAGGGTCATTAGAAGGGTGTGGAGGCCTTTAGAAAGACCCTGAGGGGATCTAGAAGGGTCTGGGTGCTATTAGAAGCGTCCTGAGGGGGTCCAGAATGGTCTGGGAGCCTTTTTAAAGGCCCTCAGGGGGATTATAAGGGTCTCGCGGCCTTTAGAATGGCCCTGAGTGACATTAGAAGGGTCTGGGTGCCTATAGAAATGTCCTGACGGGCTCTAGAAGGGTCTGGGGGCCTTTAGAAATGTCCTGAGGGGCAATAGAAGGGTATGGGTGCCTTTAGAAAGGCCCTGAGTGGCATTACAAGGGTCTAGGGTCATATAGAAAGGCTCTGAGAGGTTCTAGAAGTGTCTGGGGTAATTTAGAAAGGCCCTGAGGGGCATTAGAAGGGTCTGGGGGCCTTTAGAAGGGTCCTGAGGGGCATTAGAAGGGTCTGGGGGCCTTTAGAAGGGTCCTGAGGGGGTCTAGAAGGGTCTCGAGGCATTTAAAACTGTCCTGAGAGGCTCTAGAAGGGTCTGGGGGCCTTTGTAAGGGTCCTGAGGGGAATTAGAAGGGTCTGGGGGCCCTTATAAAAGCCCTGAGGGGAATTAGCAGGGTCTGGGGGACTTTAGAAGGGTCCTGAAAGCCTCTATAAGGGTCTGGGGGCCTTTAGAAGGGTCTTCAGGGGCTCTAGAATGGTCTGGGGACCTTTAGAAAGGCCCTATGGGGCATTAGAAAGGTCTGGGGGCGTTTAGAATGCTGCTGAGGGGCAGTAGAAGGGTCTGGGGACCTTTAGAAAGGCACTGACGGGCATTAGAAGGGTCTGGGGGCTTTTAGCTGGGTCCTGAGGCAATCTAGAAGGGTCTAGGGTCCTTTACATGGGTCTTGAGGGTCATTAGAAGGGTGTGGAGGCCTTTAGAAAGGCCCTGAAAGGCATTAGAAGTGTCTGGGGGCTTTTACATGGGTCCTGAGGCAATCTAGAAGGGTCTGGGGGCCTTTACATGGGTCTTGAGGGTCATTAGGAGGGTGTGGAGGCCTTTAGAAAGGCCCTGAGGGGCATTAGAAGGGTCTGGGGGCTATTAGAAGCGTCCTGAGGGGGTCCAGAAGGGTCTGGGGGCCTTTTTAAAGGCCCTCAGGGGGATTATAAGGGTCTCGCGACCTTTAGAAAGGCCCTGAGTGGCATTAGAAGGGTCTGGGGGCCTTTAGAACTGCCTTCAGGGGCTCTAGAATGGTCTGGGGACCTTTAGAAAGGCCCTGAGGGGCATTAGAAGGGTCTGGAGACCTTTAGAAAGGCCGTGAGTGGCATTACATGGGTCTGGGGTCATATAGAAAGGCCCTCAGAGGTTCTAGAAGTGTCTGAAGTAATTTAGAAAGGCCCTGACGGGCATTAGAAGGGTCTAGGGGCCTTTAGAAGGGTCCTGAGGGACATTAGAAGGGTCTGGGGGCCTTTAGAATGGTCCTGAGGGGGTCTAGAAGGGTCTGGAGGCATTTAAAACTGTCCTGAGAGGCTCTAGAAGGGTCTGGGTGCCTTTGTAAGGGTCCTGAGGGGCATTAGAAGGGTCTGGGTGCCCTTATAAAAGCCCTGAGGGGAATTAGCAGGGTCTGGGGGACTTTAGAAGGGTCCTGAGGGCATCTATAAGGGTCTGGGGGCCTTTAGAAGGGTCTTCAGGGTCTCTAGAAGGGTCTGGGGACCTTTAGAAAGGCCCTGTGGGGCATTAGAAGGGTCTGGGGGCCTTTAGAATGCTCCTGAGGGGCAGTAGAAGGGTCTGGGGACATTTATAAAGGACCTGACGGGCATTACAATGGTCTGCGGGCCTTTAGAAGTGTCCTGAGGGGCTCTAGAATGGTCTGGGGGCCTTTATAAGGGTCCTGACGTGCTCTAGAGGGGTCTAGGAACATTTATAAATGCCCTGAGGGGCATTAGAAGGGTCTGAGGGCCTTTAGAAAGGTCCTGAGGGGCATTAGAAGGGTCTTGTGGCCTTCATAAGGGTCTTGAAAGGCATTAGAAGGGTCTGGGGGCTTTTAGATGGCTCCTGAGGCAATCTAGAAGGGTCTAGGGGCCTCTACATGGGTCTTGAGGGTCATTAGAAGTGTGTGGAGGCCTTTAGAAAGGCCCTGAAAGGCATTAGAAGGGTCTGGGGGCTTTTAGATGGGTCCTGAGGCAATCTAGAAGGGTCTAGGGGCCTCTACATGGGTCTTGAGGGTCATTAGAAGGGTTTGGAGGCCTTTAGAAAGGCCCTGATGGGCTCTAGAAGGGTCTGGGGGCTATTAGATGCGTCCTGAGGGGGTCCAGAAGGGTCTGGGGGCCTTTTTAAAGGCCCACAGGGGGATTATAAGGGTCTCGCGGCCTTTAGAAAGGCCCTGAGTGGCATTAGAAGGGTCTGGGTGCCTTTAGAAATGTCCTGAGGGGCATTAGAAGGGTCTGGGGGCCTTTAGAAAGGCCCTGAGGGGCATTAGAAGGGTCTGGGGTCATATAGAAAGGCCCTGAGAGGTTCTAGAAGTGTCTGGGGTACTTTAGAAAGGCCCTGAGGGGCATTAGAAGGGTCTGGGGGCCTTTAGAAGGGTCCTGAGGGGCATTAGAAGGGTCTGGGGGCCTTTAGAATGGTCCTGAGGCAATCTAGAAGGGTCTAGGGGCCTTTACATGGGTCTTGAGGGTCATTAGAAGGGTGTGGAGGCCTTTAGAATGGCCCTGAAAGGCATTAGAAGGGTCTGGGAGCTTTTAGATGGGTCCTGAGGCAATCTAGAAGGGTCTGGGGGCCTTTACATGGGTCTTGAGGGTCATTAGAAAGGTGTGGAGGCCTTTAGAAAGGCCCTGAGGGGCTCTAGAAGGGTGTGGGGGCTATTAGAAGCGTCCTGAGTGGGTCCAGAATGGTCTGGGGGCCTTTTTAAAGGCCCTCAGGGGTATTATAAGGGTCTCGCGACCTTTAGAAAGGCCCTGAGTGGCATTAGGAGGGTCTGGGAGCTTTTAGAATCGTCCTGAGGGGGTCCAGAAATGTCTGGGTGCCTTTTTAAAGGCCTTCAGGGGGATTATAAGCGTCTCGCGGCCTTTAGAAAGGCCCTGAGTGGCATTAGAAGGGTCTGGGGGCCTTTAGAAGGGACTTCAGGGGCTATAGAAAGGTCTGGGGACCTTTAGAAAGGACCAGTGGGGCATTAGTAGGGTCTGGGGACATTTAGAGTGCTCCGGAGAGGCAGTAGAATGGTCTGCGGGCCTTTAGAAGTGTCCTGAGGGGCTCTAGAATGATCTGGGAGCCATTATAAGGGTCCTGACGGGCTCTAGAAGGGTCTGGGAACCTTTATAAAGGCCCTGAAAGGCATTAGAAGGGTCTGAGGGCCTTTAGAAAGGTCCTGAGGGGCATTAGAAGGGTCTTGTGGCCTTCATAAGGGTCCTGAAAGGCATTAGAAGGCTCTGGGGTCTTTTAGCTGGGTCCTGAGGCAATCTAAAAGGGTCTGGGGGCCTTTACGTGGGTCTTGAGGGTCATTAGAAGGGTGTGGAGGCCTTTAGAAAGACCCTAAGGGAATCTAGAAGGGTCTGGGTGCTATTAGAAGCGTCCTGAGGGGGTCCAGAATGGTCTGGGAGCCTTTTTAAAGGCCCTCAGGGGGATTATAAGGGTCTCGCGGCCTTTAGAATGGCCCTGAGTGACATTAGAAGGGTCTGGGTGCCTATAGAAATGTCCTGACGGGCTCTAGAAGGGTCTGGGGGCCTTTAGAAATGTCCTGAGGGGCAATAGAAGGGTATGGGTGCCTTTAGAAAGGCCCTGAGTGGCATTACAAGGGTCTAGGGTCATATAGAAAGGCTCTGAGAGGTTCTAGAAGTGTCTGGGGTAATTTAGAAAGGCCCTGAGGGGCATTAGAAGGGTCTGGGGGCCTTTAGAAGGGTCCTGAGGGGCATTAGAAGGGTCTGGGGGCCTTTAGAAGGGTCCTGAGGGGGTCTAGAAGGGTCTCGAGGCATTTAAAACTGTCCTGAGAGGCTCTAGAAGGGTCTGGGGGCCTTTGTAAGGGTCCTGAAAGGAATTAGAAGGGTCTGGGGGCCCTTATAAAAGCCCTGAGGGGAATTAGCAGGGTCTGGGGGACTTTAGAAGGGTCCTGAAAGCCTCTATAAGGGTCTGGGGGCCTTTAGAAGGGTCTTCAGGGGCTCTAGAATGGTCTGGGGACCTTTAGAAAGGCCCTATGGGGCATTAGAAAGGTCTGGGGGCGTTTAGAATGCTGCTGAGGGGCAGTAGAAGGGTCTGGGGACCTTTAGAAAGGCACTGACGGGCATTACAAGGGTCTGGGGGCTTTTAGCTGGGTCCTGAGGCAATCTAGAAGGGTCTAGGGTCCTTTACATGGGTCTTGAGGGTCATTAGAAGGGTGTGGAGGCCTTTAGATAGGCCCTGAAAGGCATTAGAAGGGTCTGGGGGCTTTTAGATGGGTCCTTAGGCAATCTAGAAGGGTCTGGGGGCCTTTACATGGGTCTTGAGGGTCATTAGAAGGGTGTGGATACCTTTAGAAAGGCCCTGAGGTGCTCTAGAAGGGTGTGGGGGCTATTAGAAGCGTCCTGAGGGGGTCCAGAAGGGTCTGGGGGCCTTTTTAAAGGCCCTAAGAGGGATTATAATGGTTTCGCGACCTTTAGAAAGGCCCTGAGTGGCATTAGTAGGGTCTGGGGGCTATTAGAAGCGTCCTGAGGGGGTCCAGAAGGGTCTGGGGGCCTTTATAAGGGTCCTGAAAGGCATTAGATTGGTCTGGGGGCTTTTAAATGGGTCCTGAGGCAATCTAGAAGGGTCTAGGGGCCTTTACATGGGTCTTGAGGGTCATTAGAAGGGTGTGGAAGCCTTTAGAAAGGCCCTGAGGGGCTCTAGAAGGGTCTGGGGACTATTAGAAGCGTCCTGAGGGGGTACAGAAAGGTCTGGGGGCCTTTTTAAAGGCCCTCAGGGGGATTAGAAGAGTGTCGCGGCCTTTAGAAAGGCCCTGAGTGGCATTACAAAGGTCTGGGGTCATATAGAAAGGCTCTGAGAGGTTCTAGAAGTGTCTGGGGTAATTTAGAAAGGCCCTGAGGGGCATTAGAAGGGTCTGGGGGCCTTTAGAAGTGTCCTGAGGTGCATTAGAAGGGTCTGGGGGCCTTTAAAGTGTCCTGAGGGGCATTTGAATAGTCTGAGGGCCTTTAGAAGGTCCTGAGGGGCATTAGAAGGGTCTTGTGGCCTTCATAAGGGTCCTGAAAGGCATTAGAAGGGTCTGGGCGCTTTTAGATGGGTCCTGAGGCAATCTAGAATGATCTAGGGGCCTTTACATGGGTCTAGAGGGGCATTAGAATGGTCTGAGGGCCTTTAGAAAGGTCCTGAGGGGCATTAGAAGGGTCTGGGTGCTTTTAGATGGGTCCTGAGGCAATCGAGAAGGGTCTGGGGGCCTTTACATGGGTCTTGAGGGTCATTAGAAGGGTGTGGATGCCTTTAGAAAGGGGGGGGCTCTAGATGGGTCTGGGGGCTATTAGAAGCATCCTGAGGGGGTCCAGAAGGGTCTGGGTGCCTTTATAAAGGCCCTCAGGGGGATTATAAGGGTCTCGCGGCTTTTAGAAAGGCCCTGAGTGGCATTACAAGGGTCTGGGGTCATATAGAAAGGCCCTGAGAGGTTCTAGAAGTGTCTGGGGTACTTTAGAAAGGCCCTGAGGGGCATTAGAAGGGTCTGGGGTCCTTTAGAATGGTCCTGAGGGGCTCTAGAAGGGTCTGGAGGCATTTAAAACTGTCCTGAGAGGCTCTAGAAGGGTCTGGGTGCATTTATAAGGGTCCTGAGGGGCATTAGAAGGGTCTGGGTGCCCTTATAAAAGCCCTGAGGGGAATTAGCAGGGTCTGGGGGACTTTAGAAGGGTCCAGAGGGGCTCTATAAGGGTCTGGGGGCCTTTAGAAGGATCTTCAGGGGCTCTAGAGGGGTCTGGGAACCTTTAGAAAGGCCGTGTGGGGCATTAGAAGGGTCTGGGGGCCTTTAGAAGGGTCCTGAGGGGCAGTAGAAGGGTGTGGGGACCTTTATAAAGGCCCTGACAGGCATTAGAAGGGTCTACGGGCCTTTAGAAGTGTCCTGAGGGGCTCTAGAAGGGTCTGGGTGCCTTTATAAGGGTCCTGAGTGGCATTAGAAGGGTCTGGGCGCTCTTATAAAAGCCCTGAGGGGAATTAGCAGGGTCTGGGGGACTTTAGAAGGGTCCTGAGTGGCTCTATAAGGGTCTGGGGTCCTTTAGAAGGGTCTTCAGGGGCTCTAGAAGGGTCTGGGGACCTTTAGAAAGGCCCTGTGGGGCATTAGAAGGGTCTGGGGGCCTTTAGAATGCTCCTGAGGGGCAGTAGAAGGGTCTGGGGACCTTTATAAAGGCCCTAACGGGCATTAGAATGGTCTGCGGGATTTAGAAGTGTCCTGAGCGGCTCTAGAATGGTCTGGGGGACTATATAAGGGACCTGACGGGCTCTAGAAGGGTCTGGGAACATTTATAAATGCCCTGAGGTGCATTAGAAGGGTCTGAGGGCCTTTAGAAGGGTCCTGAAAGGCATTAGAAGGGTCTGGGAGCTTTTAGATGGGTCCTGAGGCAATCTAGAAGGGTCTAGGGGCCTTTACATGGGTCTTGAGGGTCATTAGAAGGGTGTGGAGGCCTTTAGAAAGGCCCTGAAAGGCATTAGAAGGATCTGGGTGCTTTTAGATGGGTCCTTAGGCAATCTGGAAGGGTCTGGGGGCCTTTACATGGGTCTTGAGGGTCATTAGAAGGGTGTGGAGGCCTTTAGAAAGGCGCTGAGGGGCTCTAGATGGGTCTGGGGGCTATTAGAAGCGTCCTGAGGGGGTCCAGAAGGGTCTGGGGGCCTTTATAAAGGCCCTCAGGGGGATTATAAGGGTCTCGCGGCTTTTAGAAAGGCCCTGAGTGGCATTACAAGGGTCTGGGTTCATATAGAAAGGCCCTGAGAGGTTCTAGAAGTGTCTGGGGTACTTTAAAAAGGCCCTGAGGGGCATTAGAAGGGTCTGGGGGCCTTTAGAATGGTCCTGAGGGGTTCTAGAAGGGTCTGGAGGCATTTAAAACTGTCCTGAGAGGCTCTAGAAGGGTCTGGGTGCCTTTATAAGGGTCCTGAGGGGCATTAGAAGGGTCTGGGTGCCCTTATTAAAGCCCTGAGAGGAATTAGCAGGGTCTGGGGGAATTTAGAAGGGTCCAGAGGGGCTCTATAAGGGTCTGGGGGCCTTTAGAAGGGTCTTCAGGGGCTCTAGAGGGGTCTGGGGACCTTTAGAAAGGCCCTGTGGGGCATTAGAAGGGTCTGGGGGCCTTTAGAATGCTCCTGAGGGGCAGTAGAATGGTCTGGGGACCTTTATAAGGGTCCTGACGGTCTCTAGAAGGGTCTGGGAACCTTTATAAGGGTCCTGACGGGCTCTAGAAGGGTCTGAGGGCCTTTAGAAAGGTCCTGAGGGGCATTAGAAGGGTCTTGTGGCCTTCATAAGGGTCCTGAAAGGCATTAGAAGGGTCTGGGGGCTTTTAGATGGGTCCTGAGGCAATCTAGAAGGGTCTAGGGGCCTTTACATGGGTCTTGAGGGTCATTAGAAGGGTGTGGAGGCCTTTAGAAAGGCCCTGAAAGGCATTAGAACGGTCTGGGGGCTATTAGATGAGTCTTTAGGCAATCTAGAAGGGTCTTGGGGCCTTTAGAAGGGTCTTCAGGGGCTCTAGACGGGTCTGGGGACATTTAGAAAGGCCCTGTGGGTCATTAGAAGGGTCTGGGGACCTTTATAAGGGTCCTGACGGGCTCTAGAAGGGTCTGGGGACATTTATAAGGGTCCTGACGGGCTATAGAAGGGTCTGAGGGCCTTTAGAAAGGTCCTGAGGGGCATTAGAAGGGTCTTGTGGCCTTCATAAGGGTCCTGAAAGGCATTAGAAGGGTCTGGGGGCTTTTAGATGGGTCCTGAGGCAATCTAGAAGGGTCTGGGGGCCTTTACATGGGTCTTGAGGGTCATTAGAAGGGTGTGGAGGCCTTTAGAAAGGCCCTGAAGGGCTCTAGAAGGGTCTGGGGGCTATTAGAAGCATCCTGAGGGGGTCCAGAAGGGTCTGGGGGCCTTTTTAAAGGCCCTCAGGGGGATTATAAGGGTCTCGCGGCCTTTAGAAAGGCCCTGAGTGGCATTAGAAGGGTCTGGGTGCCTTTAGAAATGACCTGAGGGGCATTAGTAGTGTAAGGGGGCCTTTAGAAAGGCCCTGTGGGGCATTAGAAGGGTCTGGGGGCCTTTAGAATGGTCCTGAGGGGGTCTAGAAGTGTCTGGAGGAATTTAAAACTGTCCTGAGAGGCTCTAGAAGGGTCTGGGTGCCTTTATAAGGGTCCTGAGGGGCATTAGAAGGGCCTGGGGGCCTTTATAAAAGCCCTGAGAGGAATTAGCAGGGTCTGGGGGACTTTAGAATGGTCCTGAGGGGCTCTATAAGGGTCTCGGCGCCTTTAGAAGGGTCTTCAGGGGCTCTAGAAGGGTCTGGTTACCTTTAGAAAGGCCCTGTGGGGCATTAGAAGGGTCTGGGGGCCTTTAGAAGGGTCCTGAGGGGCTCTATAAGGGTCTCGGTTCCTTTAGAAGGGTCTTCAGGGGCTCTAGAAGGGTCTGGGGACCTTTAGAAAGGCCCTGTGGGGCATTAAAAGGGTCTGGGGGCCTTTAGAATGCTCCTGAGTGGCAGTAGAAGGGTCTGGAGACCTTTAAAAGGGCCCTGACGGTCTCTAGAAGGGTCTGAGGACCTTTATAAGGGTCCTGACGGGCTCTAGAAGGGTCTGAAGGCCTTTAGAAAGGTCCTGAGGGGCATTAGAAGGGTCTGGGTGCCTTTAGAAATGACCTGAGGGGCATTAGAAGTGTAAGGGGGCCTTTAGAAAGGCCCTGTGGGGCATTAGAAGGGTCTGGGGGCCTTTAGAATGGTCCTGAGGCGGTCTAGAAGTGTCTGGAGGCATTTAAAACTGTCCTGAGAGGCTCTAGAAGGGTCTGGGTGCCTTTATAAGGGTCCTGAGGGGCATTAGAAGGGCCTGGGGGCCTTTATAAAAGCCCTGAGAGGAATTAGCAGGGTCTGGGGGACTTTAGAATGGTCCTGAGGGGCTCTATAAGGGTCTCGGCGCCTTTAGAAGGGTCTTCAGGGGCTCTAGAAGGGTCTGGGGACCTTTAGAAAGGCCCTGTGGGGCATTAGAAGGGTCTGGGGGCCTATAGAAGGGTCCTGAGGGGCTCTATAAGGGTCTCGGCGCCTTTAGAAGGGTCTTCAGGGGCTCTAGAAGGGTCTGGGGACCTTTAGAAAGGCCCTGTGGGGCATTAAAAGGGTCTGGGGGCCTTTAGAATGCTCCTGAGTGGCAGTAGAAGGGTCTGGGGACCTTTAAAAGGGTCCTGACGGGCTCTACAAGGGTCTGAAGGCCTTTAGAAAGGTCCTGAGGGGCATTAGAAGGGTCTTGTGGCCTTCATAAGGGTCCTGAAAGGCTTTAGAAGGGTCTGGGGGCTTTTAGATGGGTCCTGAGGCAATCTAGAAGGGTCTAGGGGCCTTTACATGGGTCTTGAGGGTCATTAGAAGGGTGTGGAGGCCTTTAGAAAGGCCCTGAAAGGCATTATAAGGATCTGGGGGCTTTTAGATTGGTCCTGAGGCAATCTAGAAGGGTCTGGGGGCCTTTACATGGGTCTTGAGGGTCATTAGAAGGGTGTGGAGGCCTTTAGAAAGGCCCCGAGGGGCTCTAGAAGGGTCTGGGGGCTATTAGAAGCGTCCTGAGGGGGTCCAGAAGGGTCTGGGGGCCTTTTTAAAGGCCCTCAGGGGGATTATAAGGGTCTCGCGGCCTTTAGAAAGGCCGGGAGTGTCATTAGAAGGGTCTGGGTGCCTTTAAAAATGACCTGAGGGGCATTAGAAGGGTATGGGGGCCTTTAGAAAGGCCCTGTGGGGCATTAGAAGGGTCTGGGGGCCTTTAGAATGGTCCTGAGGGGGTCTAGAAGGGTCTTGAGCCATTTAAAACTGTCCTGAGAGGCTCTAGAAGGGTCTGGGTGCCTTTATAAGGGTCCTGAGGGGCATTAGAAGGGTCTGGGTGCCCTTATAAAAGCCCTGAGAGGAATTAGCAGGGTCTGGGGGACTTTAGAATGGTCCTGAGGTGCTCTATAAGGGTCTGGGGGCCTTTAGAAGGGTCTTCAGGGGCTCTAGAATGGTCTGGGGACCTTTAGAAAGGCCCTGTGGGGCATTAGAAGGGTCTGGGGGCCTTTAGAATGGTCCTGAGGGGCTCTATAAGGGTCTGGGGGCCTTTAGAAGGGTCTTCAGGGGCTCTAGAAGGGTCTCGGGACCTTTAGAAAGGCCCTGTGGGGCTTTAGAAGGCTCTGGGGGCCTTTAGAATGCTCCTGAGGGGCAGTAGAAGGGTCTGGGGACCTTTATAAGGCCCTGACGGGTATCAGAATGGTCTGCAGGCCTTTAGAATTGTCCTGAGGGGCTCTAGAATGGTCTGGGGGCCTTTATAAGGGTCCTGAGGGGCATTAGAAGGGTCTGGGGGCTTTTAGATGGGTCCTTAGGCAATCTAGAAGGGTCTGGGGGCCTTTACATGGGTCTTGAGGGTCATTAGAAGGGTGTGGAGGCCTTTAGAAAGGCGCTGAGGGGCTCTAGATGGGTCTGGGGGCTATTAGAAGCGTCCTGAGGGGGTCCAGAAGTGTCTGGGGGCCTTTATATAGGCCCTCAGGGGGATTATAAGGGTCTCGCGGCTTTTAGAAAGGCCCTGAGTGGCATTACAAGGGTCTGGGTTCATATAGAAAGGCCCTGAGAGGTTCTAGAAGTGTCTGGGGTACTTTAAAAAGGCCCTGAGGGGCATTAGAAGGATCTGGGGGCCTTTAGAATGGTCCTGAGGGGGTCTAGAAGGGTCTGGAGGCATTTAAAACTGTCCTGAGAGGCTCTAGAAGGGTCTGGGTGCCTTTATAAGGGTCCTGAGGGGCATTAGAAGGGTCTGGGTGCCCTTATAAAAGCCCTGAGAGGAATTAGCAGGGTCTGTGGGAATTTAGAAGGGTCCAGAGGGGCTCTATAAGGGTCTGGGGGCCTTTAGAAGGGTCTTCACAGGCTCTAGAGGGGTCTGGGGAACTTTAGAAAGGCCCTGTGGGGCATTAGAAGGGTCCGGGGGCCTTTAGAATGCTCCTGAGGGGCAGTAGAATGGTCTGGGGACCTTTATAAGGGTCCTGACGGTCTCTAGAAGGGTCTGGGAACCTTTATAAGGGTCCTGACGGGCTCTAGAAGGGTCTGAGGGCCTTTAGAAAGGTCCTGAGGGGCATTAGAAGGGTCTTGTGGCCTTCATAAGGGTCCTGAAAGGCATTAGAAAGGTCTGGGTGCTTTTAGATGGGTCCTGAGGCAATCTAGAAGGGTCTAGGGGCCTTTACATGGGTCTTGAGGGTCATTAGAAGGGTGTGGAGGCCTTTAGAAAGGCCCTGAAAGGCATTAGAACGGTCTGGGGGCTATTAGATGAGTCTTTAGGCAATCTAGAAGGGTCTGGGGGCCTTTAGAAGGGTCTTCAGGGGCTCTAGAAGGGTCTGGGGACATTTAGAAAGGCCCTGTGGGTCATTAGAAGGGTCTGGGGACCTTTATAAGGGTCCTGACGGGCTCTAGAAGGGTCTGGGGACATTTATAAGGGTCCTGACGGGCTATAGAAGGGTCTGAGGGCCTTTAGAAAGGTCCTGAGGGGCATTAGAAGGGTCTTGTGGCCTTCATAAGGGTCCTGAAAGGCATTAGAAGGGTCTGGGGGCTTTTAGATGGGTCCTGAGGCAATCTAGAAGGGTCTGGGGGCCTTTACATGGGTCTTGAGGGTCATTAGAAGGGTGTGGAGGCCTTTAGAAAGGCCCTGAGGGGCTCTAGAAGGGTCTGGGGGCTATTAGAAGCGTCCTGAGGGGGTCCAGAAGGGTCTGGGGGCCTTTTTAAAGGCCCTCAGGGGGATTATAAGGGTCTCGCGGCCTTTAGAAAGGCCCTGAGTGGCATTAGAAGGGTCTGGGTGCTTTTAGAAATGACCTGAGGGGCATTAGAAGTGTAAGGGGGCCTTTAGAAAGGCCCTGTGGGGCATTAGAAGGGTCTGGGGGCCTTTAGAATGGTCCTGAGGGGGTCTAGAATGGTTTGTAGTCATTTAAAACTGCCCTGAGAGGCTCTACAAGGGTCTGGGTGCCTTTATAAGGGTCCTGAGGGGCATTAGAAGGTTCTGGGTGCCCTTATAAAAGCCCTGAGGGGAATTAGCAGGGTCTGGGGGACTTTAGAAGGGTCCTGAGGGGCTCTATAAGGGTCTGGTGGCCTTTAGAAGGGTCTTCAGGGGCTCTAGAAGGGTCTGGGGACCTTTAGAAAGGCCCTGTGGGGCATTAGAAGGGTCTGGGGCCTTTAGAATGCTCCTGAGGGGCAGTAGAAGGGTCTGGGGACCTTTATAAATGCCCTGACGGGCATTAGAATGGTCTGCGGGCCTTTAGAAGTGTCCTGAGGGGCTCTAGAATGGTCTGGGGGCCTTTATAAGGGTCCTGACGGGCTCTAGAAGGGTCTGGGAACCTTTATAAATGCCCTGAGGGGCATTAGAAGGGTCTGAGGGCCTTTAGAAAGGTCCTGAGGGGCATTAGAAGGGTCTTGTGGCCTTGATAAGGGTCCTGAAATGCATTAGAAGGGTCTGGGGGCTATTAGAAGCGTCCTGAGGGGGTCCAGAAGGGTCTGGGGGCCTTTTTAAAGGCCCTGAGGGGAATTTTAAGGGTCTCGCGGCCTTTAGAAAGGCCCTGAGTGGCATTAGAAGGGTCTCTGGTCATATAGAAAGTCCCTGAGAGGTTCTAGAAATGTCTGGAGTACTTTAGAAAGGCCCTGAGGTGCATTAGAAGAGTCTGGGGGCCTTTATAAGGTCCTGAGGGGCATTAGAAGGGTCTGGGGGCTTTAAGAATTGTCCTGAGGGGGTCTAGAAGGATCTGGAGGCACTTAAAACTGTCCTGAGAGGCTCTAGAAGGGTCTGGGTGCCTTTATAAGGGTCCTGAAAGGCATTAGAAGGGTCTGGGGGCTTTTAGATGGGTCCTGAGGCAATCTAGAATGGTCTAGGGACCTTTACATGGGTCCTGAGGGTCATTAGAAGGGTGTGGAGGCCTTTAGAAAGGCCCTGAAAGGCATTAGAACGGTCTGGGGGCAATTAGATGGGTCTTTAGGCAATCTAGAAGGGTCTAGGTGCCTTTAGAAGGGTCTTCAGGGGCTCTAGAATGGTCTGGGGACCTTTAGAAAGGCCCTGTAGGGCATTAGAAGGGTCTGGGGGCCTTTAGAATGCTCCTGAGGGGCAGTAGAAGGCTATGGGGACCTTTATAATGGTCCTGACGGGCTCTGGAAGGGTCTGGGGACCTTTATAAGGGTCCTGACGGGCTCTAGAAGTGTCTGTGGGCCTTTAGAAAGGTCCTGAGGGGCATTAGAACGGTCTTGTGGCCTTCATAAGGGTCCTGAAATGCATTAGAAGGGTCTGGGGGCTTTTAGATGGGTCCTGAGGCAATCTAGAAGGGTCTAGGGGCCTTTACATGGATCTTAAGGGTCATTAGAAGGGTGTGGAGGCCTTTAGTAAGGCCCTGAAAGGCATTAGAAGGATCTGGGGGCTATTAGATGGGTCCTTAGGCAATCTAGAAGGGTCTGGGGGCCTTTACATGGGTCTTGAGGGTCATTCGAAGGGTGTGGAGGCCTTTAGAAAGGCGCTGAGGGGCTCTAGAAGGGTCTGGGGGCTATTAGAAACATCCTGAGGGGGTGCAGAAGGGTCTGGGGGCCTTTTTAAAGGCCCTCAGTGGGATTATAAGCGTCTCGCGGCCTTTAGAAAGGCCCTGAGTGGCATTACAAGGGCCTGGGGTCATATAGAAAGACCCTGAGAGTTTCTAGAAGTGTCTGGGGTACTTTAGAAAGGCCCTGAGGGGCATTAGAAGGGTCTGGGGTACTTTAGAATGCTCCTGAGGGGCAGTAGAGTGGTCTGGGGACCTTTATAAAGGCCCTGACGGGCATTAGAATGGTCTGCTAGATTTAGAAGTGTCCTGAGGGGCTCTAGAATGGTCTGGGGGCCTTTATAAGGGTCCTGACGGGCTCTAGAAGGGTTTGGGAACCTTTATAAATGCCCTGAGGGGCATTAGAAGGGTCTGAGGGCCTTTGGAAAGGTCCTGAGGGGCATTAGAAGGGTCTTGTGGCCTTCATAAGGGTCCTGAAAGGCATTAGAAGGGTCTGGGGGCTTTTATATTGGTCCTGAGGCAATCTAGAAGGGTCTAGGGGCCTTTACATTGGTCTTGGGGGTCATTCGAAGGGTGTGGAGGCCTTTAGAAAGGCCCTGAGGGACTCTAGAGGGGTCTGGGGGCTATTAGAAGCGTCCTGAGGGGGTCCAGAAGGGTCTGGGGGCCTTTTTAAAGGCCCTCAGGGGGATTATAAGAGTCTCGCGGCCTTTAGAAAGGCCCTGAGTGGAATTGCAAGGGCCTGGGGTCATATAGAAAGGCCCTGAGAGTTTCTAGAAGTGTCTGGGGTACTTTATAAAGGCCCTGAGGGGCATTAGAAGGGTCTGGGGGCCTTCAGAATGGTCCTGAGGGGGTCTAGAAGGGTCTGGATGCATTTAAAACTGTCCTGAGAGGCTCTAGAAGGGTCTGGGTGCCTTTATAAGGGTCCTGAGGGGCATTAGAAGATTCTGGGTGCCCTTATAAAAGCCCTGAGGGGAATTAACAGGGTCTGGGGGACTTTAGAAGGGTCCTGAGGGGCTCTATAAGGGTCTGGGGGCCTTTAGAAGGGTCTTCAGGGGCTCTAGAAGGGTCTGGGGACCTTTAGAAAGGCCCTGTGTGGCATTAGAAGGGTCTGGGGCCTTTAGAATGCTCCTGAGGGGCAGTAGAAGGGTCTGGGGACCTTTATAAAGGCCCTGACGGGCATTAGAATGGTCTGCGGGCCTTTAGAAGTGTCCTGAGGGGCTCTAGAATGGTCTGGGGTCCTTTATAAGGGTCCTGACGGGCTCTAGAAGGGTCTGGGAACCTTTATAAATGCCCTGAGGGGCATTAGAAGGGTCTGAGGGCCTTTATAAAGGTCCTGAGTGGCATTAGAAGGGTCTTGTGGCCTTGATAAGGGTCCTGAAAGGCATTAGAAGGGTCTGGGGGCTTTTAGATGGGTCCTGAGGCAATCTAGAAAGGTCTAGGCGCCTTTACATGGGTCTTGAGTGTCATTAGAAGGGTGTGGAGGCCTTTAGAAAGGCCCTGATAGGCTCTAGAAGGGTCTCGGGTCTATTAGAAGCGTCCTGAGGGGATCCAGAAGGTTCTGGGGGCCTTTTTAAAGGCCCTCAGGGGGATTATAAGGGTCTCGTGGCTTTTAGAAAGGCCCTGAGTGGCATTGCAAGGGTCTGGGGTCATATAGAAAGGCCCTGAGAGGTTCTAGAAGTGTCTGGGTTACTTTAGAAAGGCCCTGAGGGGCATTAGAAGGGTCTGGGGGCCTTTAGAATGGTCCTCAGGGGGTCTAGAAGGGTCTGGAGGCATTTAAAACTGTCCTGAGAGGCTCTAGAAGGGTCTGGGTTCCTTTATAAGGGTCCTGAGAGGCATTAGAAGGGTCTGGGAGCCCTTATAAAAGCCCTGAGAGGAATTAACAGGGTCTGGGGGACTTTAGAAGGATCCTGAGGGGCTCTATAAGTGTCTCGGGGCCTTTAGAAGGGTCTTCAGAGGCATTAGAAGGGTCTGGGTTCCCTTATAAAAGCCCTGAGGGGAATTAGCAGGGTCTGGGGGACATTAGAAGGGTCCTGCGGGGCTCTATAATGGTCTAGAGTCCTTTAGAAGGGTCTTCAGGGGTCTAGAAGGGTCTGGGGACCTTTAGAAAGGCCCTGTGGGGCATTAGAAGGGTCTGTGGGCCTTTAGAATGGTCCTGAGGGGGTCTAGAAGGGTCTGGAGGCATTTAAAACTGTCCTGAGATGCTCTACAAGGGTCTGGGTGCCTTTATAAGGGTCCTGAGGGGCATTAGAAGGGTCTGGGTGCCCTTATAATAGCCCTGAGAGGAATTAGCAGGGTCTGGGGGACTTTAGAATGATCCTGAGGGGCTCTATAAGGGTCTCGACGCCTTTAGAAGGGTCTTCAGGGGCTCTAGAAGGGTCTGGGGACCTTTATAAAGGCCCTGTGGGGCATTAGAAGGGTCTGGGGGCCTTTAGAATGGTCCTGAGGGGCTCTATAAGGGTCTGGGGGCCTTTAGAAGGGTCTTCAGGGGCTCTAGAAGGGTCTCGGGACCTTTAGGGAGGCCCTCTGCGGCATTAGAATGGTCTGGGGGCCTTTAGAATGCTCCTGAGGGGCAGTAGAAGGGTCTGGGCACCTTTATAAGGCCCTGACGGGCATCAGAATGGTCTGCAGGCCTTTAGAATTGTCCTGAGGGTCTCTAGAATGGTCTGGGGGCCTTTATAAGGGTCCTGAGGGGCATTAGAAGGGTCTGGGGGCTTTTAGATGGGTCCTGAGGCAATCTAGAAGGGTCTGGGGGCCTTTACATGGGTCTTGAGAGTCATTAGAAGGGTGTGGATGACTTTAGAAAGGCGCTGAGGGGCTCTAGAAGGGTCTGGGGCCTATTAGAAGCGTCCTGAGGGGCTCTAGAATGGTCTGGGTACCTTTATAAGGGTCCTGAGGGGCATTAGAAGGG
Organism: Coccyzus lansbergi; assembly: GCA_033558105.1. Lineage (NCBI taxonomy): Eukaryota > Metazoa > Chordata > Aves > Cuculiformes > Coccyzidae > Coccyzus > Coccyzus lansbergi. The sequence continues at coordinate 296,089 of JAUMJK010000213.1, read as the reverse complement.
TCTGGGTGCCCTTATAAAAGCCCTGAGGGGAATTAGCAAGGTCTGGGGGACTTTAGAAGGGTCCTGAGGGGCTCTATAAGGGTCTGGGGGCCTTTAGAAGGGTCTTCAGGGGCTCTAGAAGGGTCTGAGGACCTTTAGAAAGGCCCTGTGGGGCATTAGAAGAGTCTGGGGCCTTTAGAATGCTCCTGAGGGGCAGCAGAAGGGTCTGGGGACCTTTATAAAGGCCCTGACGGGCATTAGAATGGTCTGCGGGCCTTTAGAAGTGTCCTGAGGGGCTCTAGAATGGTCTGGGATCCTTTATAAGGGTCCTGACGGGCTCTAGAAGGGTCTGGGAACCTTTATAAATGCCCTGAGGGGCATTAGAAGGGTCTGAGGGCCTTTAGAAAGGTCCTGAGTGGCATTAGAAGGGTCTTGTGGCCTTCATAAGGGTCCTGAAAGGCATTAGAAGGGTCTGGGGGCTTTTAGATGGGTCCTGAGGCAATCTAGATAGGTCTAGGCGCCTTTACATGGGTCTTGAGTGTCATTAGAAGGGTGTGGAGGCCTTTAGAAAGGCCCTGATAGGCTCTAGAAGGGTCTCGGGTCTATTAGAAGCGTCCTGAGGGGATCCAGAAGGGTCTGGGGGCCTTTTTAAAGGCCCTCAGGGGGATTATAAGGGTCTCGTGGCTTTTAGAAAGGCCCTGAGTGGCATTACAAGGGTCTGGGGTCATATAGAAAGGCCCTGAGAGGTTCTAGAAGTGTCTGGGTTACTTTAGAAAGGCCCTGAGGGGCATTAGAAGGGTCTGGGGGCCTTTAGAATGGTCCTGAGGGGGTCTAGAAGGGTCTGGAGGCATTTAAAACTGTCCTGAGAGGCTCTAGAAGGGTCTGGGTTCCTTTATAAGGGTCCTTAGGGGCATTAGAAGGGTCTGGGAGCCCTTATAAAAGCCCTGAGAGGAATTAACAGGGTCTTGGGGACTTTAGAAGGGTCCTGAGGGGCTCTATAAGTGTCTCGGGGCCTTTAGAAGGGTCTTCAGAGGCATTAGAAGGGTCTGGGTTCCCTTATAAAAGCCCTGAGGGGAATTAGCAGGGTCTGGGGGACATTAGAAGGGTCCTGCGGGGCTCTATAATGGTCTGGAGTCCTTTAGAAGGGTCTTCAGGGGTCTAGAAGGGTCTGGGGACCTTTAGAAAGGCCCTGTGGGGCATTAGATGGGTCTGTGGGCCTTTAGAAGGGTCTTCAGGGGCTCTAGAAGGGTCTGGGGACCTTTAGAAAGGCCCTGTGGGGCATTAGAAGGGTCTGGGGGCCTTTAGAATGGTCCTGAGGTGCTCTATAAGGGTCTGGGGGCCTTTAGAAGGGTCTTCAGGGGCTCTAGAAGGGTCTCGGGACCTTTAGGGAGGCCCTCTGCGGCATTAGAATGGTCTGGGGGCCTTTAGAATGCTCCTGAGGGGCAGTAGAAGGGTCTGGGCACCTTTATAAGGCCCTGACGGGCATCAGAATGGTCTGCAGGCCTTTAGAATTGTCCTGAGGGTCTCTAGAATGGTCTGGGGGCCTTTATAAGGGTCCTGAGGGGCATTAGAAGGGTCTGGGGGCCTTTACATGGGTCTTGAGAGTCATTAGAAGGGTGTGGATGACTTTAGAAAGGCGCTGAGGGGCTCTAGAAGGGTCTGGGGCCTATTAGAAGCGTCCTGAGGGGCTCTAGAATGGTCTGGGTACCTTTATAAGGGTCCTGAGGGGCTCTATAAGGGTCTGGGGGCCTTTAGAAGGGTCTTCAGGGGCTCTAGAAGGGTCTGAGGACCTTTAGAAAGGCCCTGTGGGGCATTAGAAGAGTCTGGGGCCTTTAGAATGCTCCTGAGGGGCAGCAGAAGGGTCTGGGGACCTTTATAAAGGCCCTGACGGGCATTAGAATGGTCTGCGGGCCTTTAGAAGTGTCCTGAGGGGCTCTAGAATGGTCTGGGGTCCTTTATAAGGGTCCTGACGGGCTCTAGAAGGGTCTGGGAACCTTTATAAATGCCCTGAGGGGCATTAGAAGGGTCTGAGGGCCTTTAGAAAGGTCCTGAGTGGCATTAGAAGGGTCTTGTGGCCTTCATAAGGGTCCTGAAAGGCATTAGAAGGGTCTGGGGGCTTTTAGATGGGTCCTGAGGCAATCTAGATAGGTCTAGGCGCCTTTACATGGGTCTTGAGTGTCATTAGAAGGGTGTGGAGGCCTTTAGAAAGGCCCTGATAGGCTCTAGAAGGGTCTCGGGTCTATTAGAAGCGTCCTGAGGGGATCCAGAAGGGTCTGGGGGCCTTTTTAAAGGCCCTCAGGGGGATTATAAGGGTCTCGTGGCTTTTAGAAAGGCCCTGAGTGGCATTACAAGGGTCTGGGGTCATATAGAAAGGCCCTGAGAGGTTCTAGAAGTGTCTGGGTTACTTTAGAAAGGCCCTGAGGGGCATTAGAAGGGTCTGTGGGCCTTTAGAATGGTCCTGAGGGGGTCTAGAAGGGTCTGGAGGCATTTAAAACTGTCCTGAGAGGCTCTAGAAGGGTCTGGGTTCCTTTATAAGGGTCCTTAGGGGCATTAGAAGGGTCTGGGAGCCCTTATAAAAGCCCTGAGAGGAATTAACAGGGTCTTGGGGACTTTAGAAGGGTCCTGAGGGGCTCTATAAGTGTCTCGGGGCCTTTAGAAGGGTCTTCAGAGGCATTAGAAGGGTCTGGGTTCCCTTATAAAAGCCCTGAGGGGAATTAGCAGGGTCTGGGGGACATTAGAAGGGTCCTGCGGGGCTCTATAATGGTCTGGAGTCCTTTAGAAGGGTCTTCAGGGGTCTAGAAGGGTCTGGGGACCTTTAGAAAGGCCCTGTGGGGCATTAGATGGGTCTGTGGGCCTTTAGAATTGTCCTGAGGGGGTCTAGAATGGTCTGGAGGCATTTAAAACTGTCCTGAGAGGCTCTACAAGGGTCTGGGTGCCTTTATAAGGGTCTTGAGCGGCATTAGAAGGGTCTGGGTGCCCTTATAATGGCCCTGAGAGGAATTAGCAGGGTCTGGGGGACTTTAGAATGATCCTGAGGGGCGCTATAAGGGTCTCGACGCCTTTAGAAGGGTCTTCAGGGGCTCTAGAAGGGTCTGGGGACCTTTAGAAAGGCCCTGTGGGGCATTAGAAGGGTCTGGGGGCCTTTAGAATTGTCCTGAGGGGCTCTATAAGGGTCTGGGGGCCTTTAGAAGGGTCTTCAGGGGCTCTAGAAGGGTCTGGGGACCTTTAGAAAGGCCCTGTGGGGCATTAGAAGGGTCTGGGGGCCTTTAGAATGCTCCTGAGGGGCAGTAGAAGGGTCTGGGGACCTTTAGAAAGGCCCTGACGGGCATTAGAATGGTCTGCGGGCCTTTAGAAGTGTCCTGAGGGGCTCTAGAATGGTCTTGGGGCCTTTATAAGGGTCCTGACGAGCTCTAGAAGGGTTTGGGAACCTTTATAAATGCCCTGAGTGGCATTAGAAACGTCTGAGGTCCTGTAGAAAGGTCCTGATGGGCATTAGAAGGGTCTTGTGACCTTCATAAGGGTCCTGAAAGGCATTAGAAGGGTCTGGGGGCTTTTAGATGGGTCCTGAGGCAATCTAGAAGGGTCTGGGGGCCTTTACATGGGTCTTGAGGGTCATTAGAAAGGTGTGGAGGCCTTTAGAAAGGCCTTGAGGGGCTCTAGAAGGGTCTGGGGGCTATTAGAAGAGTCCTGAGGGGGTCCATAAGGGTCTGGGGACTTTTTAGAGGACCTCAGGGGGATTATAAAGATCTCGCGGCCTTTAGAAAGGCCCTGAGTGGCATTACAAAGGTCTGGGGTCATATAGAAAGGCCCTGAGAGGTTCTAGAAGTGTCTGGGGTACTTTAGAAAGGCCCTGAGGTGGATTAGAAGGGTATGGGGGCCCTTAGAAAGGCCCTGAGGGGCATTATAGGCGTCTGGGGGCATATAGAAAGGCCCTGAGAGGTTCTAGACGTGTCTGGGGTACTTTAGAAAGGCCCTGAGGGGCATTAGAAGGGTCTGGGGGCCTTTAGAAGGGTCCTGAGGGGCATTAGAAGGGTCTGGGTGGCCTTTAGAATGGTCCTGAGGGGCTCTAGAAGGGTCTGGAGGCATTTAAAACTGTCCTGAGAGGCTCTAGATGGGTCTGGGAGGCTTTATAAGGGTCCTGAGGGGTATTAGAAGGGTCTGGGTGCCCTTATAAAAGCCCTGAAAGGAATTAGCAGGGTCTGGGGGTCTTTAGAAGGGTCCTGAGGGGCTCTGTAAGGGTCTGGGGGCCTTTAGAAGGGTCTTCAGGGGCTCTAGAAGGGTCTGGGGACCTTTAGAAAGGCCCTGTTGTGCATTAGAAGGGTCTGGGGGCCTTTAGAATGCTCCTGAGGGGCAGGTGAAGGGTCTGGGAACCTTTATAAAGGCCCTGACGGGCATTAGAATGGTCTGCAGGCCTTTAGAAGTGTCCTGAGGGGCTCTAGAATGGTCTGGGGTCCTTTATAAGGGTCCTGACGGGCTCTAGAAGGGTCTGGGAACCTTTATAAATGCCCTGAGGGGCATTAGAAGGGTCTGAGGGCCTTTATAAAGGTCCTGAGTGGCATTAGAAGGGTCTTGTGGCCTTGATAAGGGTCCTGAAAGGCATTAGAAGGGTCTGGGGGCTTTTAGATGGGTCCTGAGGCAATCTAGAAAGGTCTAGGCGCCTTTACATGGGTCTTGAGTGTCATTAGAAGGGTGTGGAGGCCTTTAGAAAGGCCCTGATAGGCTCTAGAAGGGTCTCGGGTCTATTAGAAGCGTCCTGAGGGGATCCAGAAGGTTCTGGGGGCCTTTTTAAAGGCCCTCAGGGGGATTATAAGGGTCTCGTGGCTTTTAGAAAGGCCCTGAGTGGCATTGCAAGGGTCTGGGGTCATATAGAAAGGCCCTGAGAGGTTCTAGAAGTGTCTGGGTTACTTTAGAAAGGCCCTGAGGGGCATTAGAAAGGTCTGGGGGCCTTTAGAATGGTCCTCAGGGGGTCTAGAAGGGTCTGGAGGCATTTAAAACTGTCCTGAGAGGCTCTAGAAGGGTCTGGGTTCCTTTATAAGGGTCCTGAGAGGCATTAGAAGGGTCTGGGAGCCCTTATAAAAGCCCTGAGAGGAATTAACGGGGTCTGGGGGACTTTAGAAGGATCCTGAGGGGCTCTATAAGTGTCTCGGGGCCTTTAGAAGGGTCTTCAGAGGCATTAGAAGGGTCTGGGTTCCCTTATAAAAGCCCTGAGGGGAATTAGCAGGGTCTGGGGGACATTAGAAGGGTCCTGCGGGGCTCTATAATGGTCTAGAGTCCTTTAGAAGGGTCTTCAGGGGTCTAGAAGGGTCTGGGGACCTTTAGAAAGGCCCTGTGGGGCATTAGAAGGGTCTGTGGGCCTTTAGAATGGTCCTGAGGGGGTCTAGAAGGGTCTGGAGGCATTTAAAACTGTCCTGAGATGCTCTACAAGGGTCTGGGTGCCTTTATAAGGGTCCTGAGGGGCATTAGAAGGGTCTGGGTGCCCTTATAATAGCCCTGAGAGGAATTAGCAGGGTCTGGGGGACTTTAGAATGATCCTGAGGGGCTCTATAAGGGTCTCGACGCCTTTAGAAGGGTCTTCAGGGGCTCTAGAAGGGTCTGGGGACCTTTATAAAGGCCCTGTGGGGCATTAGAAGGGTCTGGGGGCCTTTAGAATGGTCCTGAGGGGCTCTATAAGGGTCTGGGGGCCTTTAGAAGGGTCTTCAGGGGCTCTAGAAGGGTCTCGGGACCTTTAGGGAGGCCCTCTGCGGCATTAGAATGGTCTGGGGGCCTTTAGAATGCTCCTGAGGGGCAGTAGAAGGGTCTGGGCACCTTTATAAGGCCCTGACGGGCATCAGAATGGTCTGCAGGCCTTTAGAATTGTCCTGAGGGTCTCTAGAATGGTCTGGGGGCCTTTATAAGGGTCCTGAGGGGCATTAGAAGGGTCTGGGGGCTTTTAGATGGGTCCTGAGGCAATCTAGAAGGGTCTGGGGGCCTTTACATGGGTCTTGAGAGTCATTAGAAGGGTGTGGATGACTTTAGAAAGGCGCTGAGGGGCTCTAGAAGGGTCTGGGGCCTATTAGAAGCGTCCTGAGGGGCTCTAGAATGGTCTGGGTACCTTTATAAGGGTCCTGAGGGGCATTAGAAGGGTCTGGGTGCCCTTATAAAAGCCCTGAGGGGAATTAGCAAGGTCTGGGGGACTTTAGAAGGGTCCTGAGGGGCTCTATAAGGGTCTGGGGGCCTTTAGAAGGGTCTTCAGGGGCTCTAGAAGGGTCTGAGGACCTTTAGAAAGGCCCTGTGGGGCATTAGAAGAGTCTGGGGCCTTTAGAATGCTCCTGAGGGGCAGCAGAAGGGTCTGGGGACCTTTATAAAGGCCCTGACGGGCATTAGAATGGTCTGCGGGCCTTTAGAAGTGTCCTGAGGGGCTCTAGAATGGTCTGGGATCCTTTATAAGGGTCCTGACGGGCTCTAGAAGGGTCTGGGAACCTTTATAAATGCCCTGAGGGGCATTAGAAGGGTCTGAGGGCCTTTAGAAAGGTCCTGAGTGGCATTAGAAGGGTCTTGTGGCCTTCATAAGGGTCCTGAAAGGCATTAGAAGGGTCTGGGGGCTTTTAGATGGGTCCTGAGGCAATCTAGATAGGTCTAGGCGCCTTTACATGGGTCTTGAGTGTCATTAGAAGGGTGTGGAGGCCTTTAGAAAGGCCCTGATAGGCTCTAGAAGGGTCTCGGGTCTATTAGAAGCGTCCTGAGGGGATCCAGAAGGGTCTGGGGGCCTTTTTAAAGGCCCTCAGGGGGATTATAAGGGTCTCGTGGCTTTTAGAAAGGCCCTGAGTGGCATTACAAGGGTCTGGGGTCATATAGAAAGGCCCTGAGAGGTTCTAGAAGTGTCTGGGTTACTTTAGAAAGGCCCTGAGGGGCATTAGAAGGGTCTGGGGGCCTTTAGAATGGTCCTGAGGGGGTCTAGAAGGGTCTGGAGGCATTTAAAACTGTCCTGAGAGGCTCTAGAAGGGTCTGGGTTCCTTTATAAGGGTCCTTAGGGGCATTAGAAGGGTCTGGGAGCCCTTATAAAAGCCCTGAGAGGAATTAACAGGGTCTTGGGGACTTTAGAAGGGTCCTGAGGGGCTCTATAAGTGTCTCGGGGCCTTTAGAAGGGTCTTCAGAGGCATTAGAAGGGTCTGGGTTCCCTTATAAAAGCCCTGAGGGGAATTAGCAGGGTCTGGGGGACATTAGAAGGGTCCTGCGGGGCTCTATAATGGTCTGGAGTCCTTTAGAAGGGTCTTCAGGGGTCTAGAAGGGTCTGGGGACCTTTAGAAAGGCCCTGTGGGGCATTAGATGGGTCTGTGGGCCTTTAGAAGGGTCTTCAGGGGCTCTAGAAGGGTCTGGGGACCTTTAGAAAGGCCCTGTGGGGCATTAGAAGGGTCTGGGGGCCTTTAGAATGGTCCTGAGGGGCTCTATAAGGGTCTGGGGGCCTTTAGAAGGGTCTTCAGGGGCTCTAGAAGGGTCTCGGGACCTTTAGGGAGGCCCTCTGCGGCATTAGAATGGTCTGGGGGCCTTTAGAATGCTCCTGAGGGGCAGTAGAAGGGTCTGGGCACCTTTATAAGGCCCTGACGGGCATCAGAATGGTCTGCAGGCCTTTAGAATTGTCCTGAGGGTCTCTAGAATGGTCTGGGGGCCTTTATAAGGGTCCTGAGGGGCATTAGAAGGGTCTGGGGGCCTTTACATGGGTCTTGAGAGTCATTAGAAGGGTGTGGATGACTTTAGAAAGGCGCTGAGGGGCTCTAGAAGGGTCTGGGGCCTATTAGAAGCGTCCTGAGGGGCTCTAGAATGGTCTGGGTACCTTTATAAGGGTCCTGAGGGGCTCTATAAGGGTCTGGGGGCCTTTAGAAGGGTCTTCAGGGGCTCTAGAAGGGTCTGAGGACCTTTAGAAAGGCCCTGTGGGGCATTAGAAGAGTCTGGGGCCTTTAGAATGCTCCTGAGGGGCAGCAGAAGGGTCTGGGGACCTTTATAAAGGCCCTGACGGGCATTAGAATGGTCTGCGGGCCTTTAGAAGTGTCCTGAGGGGCTCTAGAATGGTCTGGGGTCCTTTATAAGGGTCCTGACGGGCTCTAGAAGGGTCTGGGAACCTTTATAAATGCCCTGAGGGGCATTAGAAGGGTCTGAGGGCCTTTAGAAAGGTCCTGAGTGGCATTAGAAGGGTCTTGTGGCCTTCATAAGGGTCCTGAAAGGCATTAGAAGGGTCTGGGGGCTTTTAGATGGGTCCTGAGGCAATCTAGATAGGTCTAGGCGCCTTTACATGGGTCTTGAGTGTCATTAGAAGGGTGTGGAGGCCTTTAGAAAGGCCCTGATAGGCTCTAGAAGGGTCTCGGGTCTATTAGAAGCGTCCTGAGGGGATCCAGAAGGGTCTGGGGGCCTTTTTAAAGGCCCTCAGGGGGATTATAAGGGTCTCGTGGCTTTTAGAAAGGCCCTGAGTGGCATTACAAGGGTCTGGGGTCATATAGAAAGGCCCTGAGAGGTTCTAGAAGTGTCTGGGTTACTTTAGAAAGGCCCTGAGGGGCATTAGAAGGGTCTGTGGGCCTTTAGAATGGTCCTGAGGGGGTCTAGAAGGGTCTGGAGGCATTTAAAACTGTCCTGAGAGGCTCTAGAAGGGTCTGGGTTCCTTTATAAGGGTCCTTAGGGGCATTAGAAGGGTCTGGGAGCCCTTATAAAAGCCCTGAGAGGAATTAACAGGGTCTTGGGGACTTTAGAAGGGTCCTGAGGGGCTCTATAAGTGTCTCGGGGCCTTTAGAAGGGTCTTCAGAGGCATTAGAAGGGTCTGGGTTCCCTTATAAAAGCCCTGAGGGGAATTAGCAGGGTCTGGGGGACATTAGAAGGGTCCTGCGGGGCTCTATAATGGTCTGGAGTCCTTTAGAAGGGTCTTCAGGGGTCTAGAAGGGTCTGGGGACCTTTAGAAAGGCCCTGTGGGGCATTAGATGGGTCTGTGGGCCTTTAGAATTGTCCTGAGGGGGTCTAGAATGGTCTGGAGGCATTTAAAACTGTCCTGAGATGCTCTACAAGGGTCTGGGTGCCTTTATAAGGGTCTTGAGCGGCATTAGAAGGGTCTGGGTGCCCTTATAATAGCCCTGAGAGGAATTAGCAGGGTCTGGGGGACTTTAGAATGATCCTGAGGGGCGCTATAAGGGTCTCGACGCCTTTAGAAGGGTCTTCAGGGGCTCTAGAAGGGTCTGGGGACCTTTAGAAAGGCCCTGTGGGGCATTAGAAGGGTCTGGGGGCCTTTAGAATTGTCCTGAGGGGCTCTATAAGGGTCTGGGGGCCTTTAGAAGGGTCTTCAGGGGCTCTAGAAGGGTCTGGGGACCTTTAGAAAGGCCCTGTGGGGCATTAGAAGGGTCTGGGGGCCTTTAGAATGCTCCTGAGGGGCAGTAGAAGGGTCTGGGGACCTTTAGAAAGGCCCTGACGGGCATTAGAATGGTCTGCGGGCCTTTAGAAGTGTCCTGAGGGGCTCTAGAATGGTCTTGGGGCCTTTATAAGGGTCCTGACGAGCTCTAGAAGGGTTTGGGAACCTTTATAAATGCCCTGAGTGGCATTAGAAACGTCTGAGGTCCTGTAGAAAGGTCCTGATGGGCATTAGAAGGGTCTTGTGACCTTCATAAGGGTCCTGAAAGGCATTAGAAGGGTCTGGGGGCTTTTAGATGGGTCCTGAGGCAATCTAGAAGGGTCTGGGGGCCTTTACATGGGTCTTGAGGGTCATTAGAAAGGTGTGGAGGCCTTTAGAAAGGCCTTGAGGGGCTCTAGAAGGGTCTGGGGGCTATTAGAAGAGTCCTGAGGGGGTCCATAAGGGTCTGGGGACTTTTTAGAGGACCTCAGGGGGATTATAAAGATCTCGCGGCCTTTAGAAAGGCCCTGAGTGGCATTACAAAGGTCTGGGGTCATATAGAAAGGCCCTGAGAGGTTCTAGAAGTGTCTGGGGTACTTTAGAAAGGCCCTGAGGTGGATTAGAAGGGTATGGGGGCCCTTAGAAAGGCCCTGAGGGGCATTATAGGCGTCTGGGGGCATATAGAAAGGCCCTGAGAGGTTCTAGACGTGTCTGGGGTACTTTAGAAAGGCCCTGAGGGGCATTAGAAGGGTCTGGGGGCCTTTAGAAGGGTCCTGAGGGGCATTAGAAGGGTCTGGGTGGCCTTTAGAATGGTCCTGAGGGGCTCTAGAAGGGTCTGGAGGCATTTAAAACTGTCCTGAGAGGCTCTAGATGGGTCTGGGAGGCTTTATAAGGGTCCTGAGGGGTATTAGAAGGGTCTGGGTGCCCTTATAAAAGCCCTGAAAGGAATTAGCAGGGTCTGGGGGTCTTTAGAAGGGTCCTGAGGGGCTCTGTAAGGGTCTGGGGGCCTTTAGAAGGGTCTTCAGGGGCTCTAGAAGGGTCTGGGGACCTTTAGAAAGGCCCTGTTGTGCATTAGAAGGGTCTGGGGGCCTTTAGAATGCTCCTGAGGGGCAGGTGAAGGGTCTGGGAACCTTTATAAAGGCCCTGACGGGCATTAGAATGGTCTGCAGGCCTTTAGAAGTGTCCTGAGGGGCTCTAGAATGGTCTGGGGGCCTTTATAAGGGTCCTGACAGGCTCTAGAAGGGTCTGGGAACCTTTATAAATGCCCTGAGGGGCATTAGAAGGGTCTGAGTTCCTTTAGAAAGGTCCTGAGGGGCATTAGAATGGTCTTGTGGCCTTCATAAGGGTCCTGAAAGGCATTAGAAGGGTCTGGGGGCTTTTAGATTGGTCCTGAGGCAATCTAGATGGGTCTAGGGGCCTTTACATGGGCCTTGAGAGTCATTAGAAGGGTGTGGAGTCATTTAGAAAGGCCCTGAGGGGCTCTAGAAGGGTCTGGGGGCTATTAGAATCGTCCTGAGGGGGTACAGAAGGGTCTGGGGGCCTTTTTAAAGGCCCTCAGGGGGATTATAAGGGTCTCGCGGCCTTTAGAAAGGCCCTGAGTGGCATTACAAGGGTCTGGGGTCATATAGAAAGGCCCTGAGAGGTTCTAGAAGTGTCTGGGGTACTTTAGAAAGGCCCTGAGGGGCATTAGAAGGGTCTGTGGGCCTTTAGAATGGTCCTGAGGGGGTCTAGAAGGGTCTGGAGGCATTTAAAACTGTCCTGAGAGGCTCTAGAAGGGTCTGGGTGCCTTTATAAGGGTCCTGAGGGGCATTAGAAGGGTTTGGGTGCCCTTATAAAAGCCCTGAGTGGAATTAGCAGGGTCTGGGGGACTTTAGAATTGTCCTGAGGGGCTCGAGAAGGGTCTGGGGGACTTTAGAAGGGTCTTCAGGGGCTCTAGATGGGTCTGGGGACATTTAGAAAGGCCCTGAGGGGCATTAGAAGGGTCTGTGGGCCTTTAGAATGGTCCTGAGGGGGTCTAGAAGGGTCTGGAGGCATTTAAAACTGTCCTGAGAGGCTCTAGAAGGGTCTGGGTGCCTTTATAAGGGTCCTGAGGGGCATTAGAAGATTCTGGGTGCCCTTATTAAAGCCCTGAGGGGAACTAGCAGGGTCTGGGGGACATTAGAAGGGTCCTGAAGGTCTCTATAAGGGTCTGGGGGCCTTTAGAAGGGTCTTCAGGGGCTCTAGAAGGGTCTGGGGACCTTTAGAAAGGCCCTGTGGGGCATTAGAAGGGTCTGGGGGCCTTTAGAATGCTCTTCAGGGGCAGTAGAAGGGTCTGGGGACCTTTAGAAAGGCCCTGTGGGGCATTAGAATGGTCTGCGTGCCTTTATAAGGGTCCTGACGGGCTCTAGGAGGGTCTGGGAACTTTTATAAATGCCCTGAGGGGCATTAGAAGGGTCTGAGGGCCTTTAGAATGCTCCTGAGGGGCAGTAGAAGGGTCTGGGGACATTTATAAGTGTCCTGACCGGCTCTAGAATGGTCTGGGAACATTTATATATGCCCTGAGGGGCATTAGAAGGGTCTGAGGGCCTTTAGAAAGGTTCTGAGGGGCATCAGAAAGGTCTTGTGGCCTTCATAAGGGTCCTGAAAGGCATTAGAAGGGTCTGGGTGCTTTTAGATGGGTCCTGAGGAAATCTAGAAGGGTCTAGGGGCCTTTACATGGGTCTTGAGGGTCATTAGAAGGGTATGGAGGCCTTTAGAAAGGCCCTGAAAGGCATTTGAAGGGTCTGGGGGCTTTTAGATGGGTCCTGAGGCAATCTAGAAGGGTCTGGCGGCCTTTACATGGGTCTTGAGGGTCATTAGAAGGGTGTGGAGTCCTTTAGAAAGGCCCTGAGGGGCTCTAGAAGGGTCTGGGGGCTATTAGAAGCTTCCTGATGGGGTCCAGAAGGGTCAGGGGCCTTTTTAAAGGCCCTCAGGGGGATTATAAGGGTCTCGCGGCCTTTAGAAAGGCCCTGAGTGGAATTAAAATGGTCTGGGGTCATTTAGAAAGGCCCTGAGAGGTTCTAGAAGTGTCTGGGGTACTTTAGAAAGGCCCTGAGGGGCATTAGAAGGGTCTGGGGTCCTTTAGAATGGTCCTGAGTGGTTCTAGAAGGGTCTGGAGGCATTTAAAACTGTCCTGAGAGGCTCTAGAAGGGTCTGGGTGCCTTTATAAGGGTCCTGAGGGGCATTAGAAGATTCTGGGTGCCCTTATAAAAGCCCTGAGGGGAACTAGCAGGGTCTGGGGGACTTTAGAAGGGTCCTGAGGGGCTCTATAAGGGTCTGGGGACCTTTAGAAGGGTCTTCAGGGGCTCTAGAAGCGTCTGGGGACCTTTAGAAAGGCCCTGTTGTACATTAGAAGGGTCTGGGGGCCTTTAGAATGCTCCTGAGGGGCAGGTGAATGGTCTGGGAACCTTTATAAAGGCCCTGACGGGCATTAGAATGGTCTGCGGGCCTTTAGAAGTGTCCTGAGGGGCTCTAGAATGGTCTGGGGGCCTTTATAAGGGTCCTGACAGGCTCTAGAAGGGTCTGGGAACCTTTATAAATGCCCTGAGGGGCATTAGAAGGGTCTGAGTGCCTTTAGAAAGGTCCTGAGTGGCATTAGAAGGGTCTTGTGGCATTCATAATGGTCCTGAAAGGCATTAGAAGGGTCTGGGGTCTTTTAGATGGGTCCTGAGGCAATCTAGAAGGGTCTAGGGGCCTTTACATGGGCCTTGAGAGTCATTAGAAGGGTGTGGAGGCCTTTAGAAAGGCCCTGAGGGGTTCTAGAAGGGTCTGGGGGCTATTAGAAGCTTCCTGAGGGGGTCCAGAAGGGTCTGGGGGCCTTTTTAAAGGCCCTCAGGGGGATTATAAGGGTCTCGCGGCCTTTAGAAAGGCCCTGAGTGGCATTACAAGGGTCTGGGGTCATATAGAAAGGCCCTGAGAGGTTCTAGAAGTGTCTGGGGTACTTTAGAAAGGCCCTGAGGTGGATTAGAAGGGTATGGGGGCCTTTAGAAAGGCCCTGAGGGGCATTATAGGCGTCTGGGGGCATATAGAAAGGCCCTGAGAGGTTCTAGATGTGTCTGGGGTACTTTAGAAAGGCCCTGAGGGGCATTAGAAGGGTCTGGGGGCCTTTAGAAGGGTCCTGAGGGGCATTAGAAGGGTCTGGGTGGCCTTTAGAATGGTCCTGAGGGGCTCTAGAAGGGTCTGGAGGCATTTAAACCTGTCCTGAGAGGCTCTAGATGGGTCTGGGAGGCTTTATAAGGGTCCTGAGGGGGATTAGAAGGGTCTGGGTGCCCTTATAAAAGCCCTGAAAGGAATTAGCAGGGTCTGGGGGTCTTTAGAAGGGTCCTGAGGGGATCTGTAAGGGTCTGGGGGCCTTTAGATTGGTCTTCAGGGGCTCTAGAAGGGTCTGGGGACCTTTAGAAAGGCCCTGAGGGGCATTAGAAGGGTCTGGGGGCATTTAGAATTCTCCTGAGGGGCAGTAGAAGGGTCTGGGGACCTTTAGAAAGGCCCTGACGGGCATTAGAATGGTCTGCGGGCCTTTAGAAGTGTCCTGAGGGGCTCTAGAATGGTCTGGGGGCCTTTATAAGGGTCCTGACGGGCTCTAGAAGGGTCTGGGAACCTTTATAAATGCCCTGAGGGGCATTAGAAGGGTCTGAGGTCCTTTAGAAAGGTCCTGAGGGGCATTAGAAGGGTCTTGTGGCCTTCATAATGGTCCTGAAAGGCATTGGAAGGGTTTTGGGGCTTTTAGATGGGTCCTGAGGCAATCTAGAATGGTCTGGGGTCCTTTACATGGGTCTTGAGGGTCATTAGAATGGTGTGGAGGCCTTTAGAAAGGCCCTGAATGGCATTAGAAGGGTCTGGGTGCTTTTAGATTGGTCCTGAGGCAATCTAGAAGGGTCTGGGGGCCTTTACATGGGTCTTGAGGGTCATTAGAAGGGTGTGGAGGCCTTTAGAAAGGCCCTGAGGGGCTCTAGAAAGGTCTGGGGTCTATTAGAAGCGTCCTGAGGGGGTCCAGAAGGGTCTGGGGGCCTTTTTAAAGGCCCTCAGGGGGATTATAAGGGTCTCGCGGCCTTTAGAAAGGCCCTGAGTGGCATTAGAAGGGTCTGGGTGCCTTTAGAAATGACCTGAGGGGCATTAGAAGGGTATGGGGGCCTTCAGAAAGGCCCTGAGGGGCATTAGAAATGGTCTGGGGGCCTTTAGAATGGTCCTGAGGGGGTCTAGAAGGGTGTGGACGCATTTAAAACTGTCCTGTGAGGCTCTAGAATGGTCTGGGTGCCTTTATAAGGGTCCTGAGGGGCATTAGAAGGGTCTGGGTGCCCTTATAAAAGCCCTGAGGGGAATTAGCAGGGTCTGGGGGACTTTAGAAGGGTCCTGAGGGGCTCTATAAGGGTCTGGGGGCCTTTAGAAGGGTCTTCAGGGGCTCTAGAAGGGTCTGGGGACCTTTAGAAAGGCCCTGTGGGGCATTAGAAGGGTCTGGGGGCCTTTAGAATGCTCCTTAGGGGCAGTAGAAGGGTCTGGGGACCTTTGTAAAGGCCCTGACGGGCATTAGAATGGTCTGCGGGATTTAGAAGTGTCCTGAGGGGCTCTAGAATGGTCTGGGGGCCTTTATAAGGGTCCTGACGGGCTCTAGAAGGGTCTGGGAACCTTTATAAATGCCCTGAGGGGCATTAGAAGGGTCTGAGGGCCTTTAGAAAGGTCCTGAGGGGCATTAGAAGGGTCTTGTGGCCTTCATAAGGGTCCTGAAAGGTATTAGAAGGGTCTGGGGGCTTTTAGATGGGTCCTGAGGCAATCTAGAAGGGTCTGGGGGCCTTTACATGGGTCTTGATGGTCATTAGAAGGGTGTGGAAGCCTTTAGAAAGGCCCTGAGGGGCTCTAGAAGGGTCTGGGGGCTATTAGAAGTGTCCTGAGGGGGTCCAGAAGGGTCTGGTGGCCTTTTAAAGGCCCTCAGGGGGATTATAAGGGTCTTGCGGCCTTTAGAAAGGCTCTGAGTGGCATTACAAGGGTCTGGGTTCTTATAGAAAGGCCTTGAGAGGTTCTAGAAGTGTCTGGTTTACTTTAGAAAGCCCCTGAGGGGCATTAGAAGGGTCTGGGGGCCTTTAGAATGGTCCTGAGGGTGTCTAGAAGGGTCTGGACGCATTTAAAACTGTCCTGAGAGGCTCTAGAAGGGTCTGGGTGCATTTATAATGGTCCTGAGGGGCATTAGAAGATTCTGGGTGCCCTTATAAAAGCCCTGAGGGGAATTAGCAGGGTCTGGGGGACTTTAGAAGGGTCCTGAGGGGCTCTATAAGGGTCTGGGGGCCTTTAGATTGGTCTTCAGGGGCTCTAGAAGGGTCTGGGGACCTTTAGAAAGGCCCTGTGGGGCATTAGAAGGGTCTGGAAGCCTTTAGAATGCTCCTGAGGGGCAGTAGAAGGGTCTGGGGACCTTTAGAAAGGCCCTGACGGGCATTAGAATTGTCTGCGGGCCTTTAGAAGTGTCCTGAGGGGCTCTAGAATGGTCTGGGGGCCTTTATAAGGGTCCTGACGGGCTCTAGAAGAGTCTGGGAACCTTTATAAATGCCCTGAGGGGCATTAGAAGGGTCTGAGGGCCTTTAGAAAGGTCCTGAGGGGCATTAGAAGGGTCTTGTGGCCTTCATAAGGGTCCTGAAAGGCATTAGAAGGGTCTGGGGGCTTTTAGATGGGTCCTGAGGCAATCTAGAAGGGTCTGGGGGCCTTTACATGGGTCTTGAGGGTCATTAGAAGGGTGTGGAGGCCTTTAGAAAGGTCCTGAGGGGCTCTAGAAGGGTCTAGGGGCTATTAGAAGCATCCTGAGGGGGTCCAGAAGGGTCTGGGGGCCTTTTTAAAGGCCCTCAGTGGGATTATAAGGGTCTCGCTGCCTTTAGAAAGGCCCTGAGTGGCATTACAAGGGCCTGGGGTCATATAGAAAGGCATTGAGAGGTTCTAGAAGTGTCTGGGGTACTTTAGAAAGGCCCTGAGGGACATTAGAAGGGTCTGGGGGCCTTTAGAATGGTCCTGGGGGGTTCTAGAAGGGTCTTTAGGCATTTAAAACTGTCCTGAGAGGCTCTAGAAGGGTCTGGGTGCCTTTATAAGGGTCCTGAGGGGCATTAGAAGTGTCTGGGTGCCCTTATAAAAGCCCTGAGGGGAATAAGCAGGGTCTGGGGGACTTTAGAAGGGTCCTGAGGGGCTCTATAAGGGTCTGGGGGCCTTTAGAATGGTCTTCAGGGGCTCTAGAAGGGTCTGGGGACTTTTAGAAAGGCCCTGTGGGGCATTAGAAGGGTCTGGGGGCCTTTAGAATGCTCCTGAGGGGCAGTAGAAGGGTCTTGTGGCCTTAATAAGGGTCCTGAAAGGCATTAGAAGGGTCTGGGGGCTTTTAGATGGGTCCTGAGGCAATCTAGAAGGGTCTAGGGGCCTTTACATGGGTCTTGAGGGTCATGAGAAGGGTGTGGATGCCTTAGAAAGACCCTGAGGGGCTCTAGAAGGGTCTGGGGGCTATTAGAAGTGTCCAGAGGGGGTCGAGAAGGGTCTGGGGGCCTTTTAAAAGGCCCTCAGGGGGATTATAAGGGTCTCGCGGCCTTTAGAAAGGCCCTGAGTGGCATTACAGGGGTCTGGGTTGATATAGAAAGGCCCTGAGAGGTTCTAGAAGCGTCTGGTTTACTTTAGAAAGGCCCTTAGGGGCATTAGAAGGGTCTGGGTGCCTTTAGAATGGTCCTGACGGGGTCTAGAAGGGTCTGGAGGCATTTAAAACTGCACTGAGAGGCTCTAGAAGGGTCTGGGTGCCTTTATAAGGGTCCTGAGGGGCATTAGAAGATTCTGGGTGCCCTTATAAAAGCCCTGAGGGGAACTAGCAGGGTCTGGGGGACTTTAGAAGGGTCCTGAGGGGCTCTATAAGGGTCTGGGGGCCTTTAGAAGGGTCTTCAGGGGCTCTAGAAGGGTCTGGGGACCTTTAGAAAGGCCCTGTGGGGCATTAGAAGGGTCTGGGGGCCTTTAGAATGCTCCTGAGGGGCAGTAGAAGGGTCTGGGGACCTTTATAAAGGCCCTGACGGGCATTAGAATGGTCTGCGGGCCTTTAGAAGTGTCCTGAGGGGCTCTAGAATGGTCTGGGGTCCTTTATAAGGGTCCTGACGGGCTCTAGAAGGGTCTGGGAACCTTTATAAATGCCCTGAGGGGCATTAGAAGGGTCTGAGGGCATTTAGAAAGGTCCTGAGGGGCATTAGAAGGGTCTTGTGGCCTTCATAAGGGTCCTGAAAGGCATTAGAAGGGTCTGGGGGCCTTTACATGGGTCTTGAGGGTCATTAGAAGGGTGTGGAGGCCTTTAGAAAGGCCCTGAAAGGCATTAGAAGGGTCTGGGGGCTTTTAGATGGGTCTTGAGGCAATCTAGAAGGGTCTAGGGGCATTTACATGGGTCTTGAGGGTCATTAGAAGGGTGTGGAGGCCTTTAGAAAGGCCCTGAAAGGCATTAGAAGGGTCTGGGGGCTTTTAGATTGGTCCTGAGGCAATCTAGAAGGGTCTGGGGGCCTTTACATGGGTCTTGAGGGTCATTAGAAGGGTGTGGAGGCCTTTAGAAAGGCCCTGAGGGGCTCTAGAAGGCTCTGGGGGCTATTAGATGCTTCCTGAGGGGGTCCAGAAGGGTCTGGGGGCATTTTAAAGGCCCTCAGGGGGATTATAAGGGTCTCGCGGCCTTTAGAAAGGCCCTGAGTGGCATTACAAGGGTCTGGGGTCATATAGAAAGGCCCTGAGAAGTTCTAGAAATGTCTGGGGTACTTTAGAAAGGCCCTGAGGGGCATTAGAAGGGTCTGGGTGCCTTTAGAATGGTCCTGAGGTGTTCTAGAAGGGTCTGGAGGCATTTAAAACTGTCCTGAGAGGCTCTAGAAGGGTCTGGGTGCCTTTATAAGGGTCCTGAGGGGCATTAGAAGATTCTGGGTGCACTTATAAAGCCCTGAGGGGAACTAGCAGGGTCTGGGGGACTTTAGAAGGGTCCTGAGGGGCTCTATAAGGGTCTGGGGGCCTTTAGAAGGGTCTTCAGGGGCTCTAGAAAGGTCTGGGGACCTTTAGAAAGGTCCTGAGCGGCATTAGAAGGGTCTGGGGGCCTTTAGAATGCTCCTGAGGGGCAGTAGAAGGGTCTGGGGACCTTTATAAAGGCCCTGACGGGCATTAGAATCGTCTGCGGGATTTAGAAGTGTCCTGAGGGGCTCTAGAATGGTCTGGGGGCCTTTATAAGGGTCCTGACGGGCTCTAGAAGGGTCTGGGAACCTTTATAAATGCCCTGAGGGGCATTAGAATGGTCTGAGGGCCTTTAGAAAGGTCCTGAGGGGCATTAGAAGGGTCTTGTGGCCTTGATAAGGGTCCTGAAAGGCATTGGAAGGGTCTGGGGGCTTTTAGATGGGTCCTGAGGCAATCTAGAAGGGTCTGGGGGCCTTTACATGGGTCTTGAGGGTCATTTGAATGGTGTGGAGGACTTTAGAAAGGCCCTAAATGGCATTAGAAGGGTCTGGGTGCTTTTAGATGGGTCCTGAGGCAATCTAGAAGGGTCTGGGGGCCTTTACATGGGTCTTGAGGGTCATTAGAAGGGTGTGGAGGCCTTTAGAAAGGCCCTGAGGGGCTCTAGAAGGGTCTGGGGGCTATTAGATGCGTCCTGAGGGGGTCCAGAAGGGTCTGGGGGCCTTTTTAAAGGCCCTCAGGGGGATTATAAGGGTCTCGCGGCCTTTAGAAAGGCCCTGAGTAGCATTAGAAGGTTCTGGGTGCCTTTAGAAATGACCTGAGGGGCATTAGAAGGGTCTGGGGGCCTTTATAATGCTCCTGAGGGGCAGTAGAAGGGTCTGAGGACCTTTATAAGTGTCCTGACGGGCTCTAGAATGGTCTGGGAACCTTTATAAATGCCCTGAGGGGCATTAGAAGGGTCTGAGGGCCTTTAGAAAGGTCCTGAGGGGCATTAGAAGGGTCTGAGGGCCTTTAGAAAGGTCCTGAGGGGGATTAGAAGGGTCTTGTGGCCTTCATAAGGGTCCTGAAAGGCATTAGAAGGGTCTGGGGTCTTTTCGATGGGTCCTGAGGCAATCTAGAAGGGTCTAGGGGCCTTTACATGGGTCTTGAGGGTCATTAGAAGGGTGTGGAGGCCTTTAGAAAGGCCCTGAAAGGCATTAGAAGGGTCTGGGGGCTTTTAGATGGGTCCTTATGCAATCTAGATGGGTCTAGGGGCCTTTACATGGGTCTTGAGGGTCATTAGAAGGGTGTGGAGGCCTTTAGAAAGGCCCTGAGGGGCTCTAGAAGGGTCTGGGGGCTATTAGAAGCGTCCTGAGTGGGTCCAGAAGGGTCTGGGGGCCTTTTTAAAGGCCCTCAGGGGGATTATAAGGGTCTCGCGGCCTTTAGAAAGGCCCTGAGTGGCATTACAAGGGCCTGGGGTCATATAGAAAGGCCCTGAGAGGTTCTAGAAGCGTCTGGTTTACTTTAGAAATGCCCTGAGGGGCATTAGAAGGGTCTGGGTGCCTTTAGAATGGTCCTGAGGGGGTCTAGAAGGGTCTGGAGGCATTTAAACCTGTCCTGAGAGGCTCTAGACGTGTCTGGGGGCCTTTATAAGGGTCCTGAGGGGCATTAGAAGATTCTGGGTGCCCTTATAAAAGCCCTGAGGGGAACTAGCAGGGTCTGGGGGACTTTAGAAGGGTCCTGAGGGGCTCTATAAGGGTCTGGGGGCCTTTAGAAGGGTCTTGAGGGGCTCTAGAAGGGTCTGGGGACCTCTAGAAAGGCCCTGAGGGGTATTAGAAGGGTCTGGGGGCCTTTAGAATGCTCCTGAAGGGCAGGAGAAGGGTCTGGGGATCTTTATAAAGGCCCTGACGGGCATTAGAATGGTCTGCGGGCCTTTAGAAGTGTCCTGAGGTGCTCTAGAATGGTCTGGGGGCCTTTATTAGGGTCGTGACGGGCTCTAGAAGGGTCTGGGAACCTTTATAAATGCCCTGAGGGGCATTAGAAGGGTCTGAGGGCCTTTGGAAAGGTCCTGAGGGGCATTAGAAGGGTCTGAGGGCCTTTAGAAAGGTCCTGAGGGGCATTAGAAGGGTCTGAGGGCCTTTAGAAAGGTCCTGAGGGGCATTAGAAGGGTCTGGGGGCTTTTAGATGGGTCCTTATGCAATCTAGAAGGGTCTGGGGGCTTTACATGGGTCTTGAGGTTCATTAGAAGGGTGTGGAGGCCTTTAGAAAGGCCCTGAGGGGCTCTAGAAGGGTCTGGGGGCTATTAGAAGCGTCCTGAGGGGGTCCAGAAGGGTCTGGGGGCCTTTTTAAAGGCCCTCAGGGGGATTATAAGGGTCTCGCTGCCTTTAGAAAGGCCTTAGTGGCATTACAAGGGCCTGGGGTCATATAGAAAGGCCCTGAGAGGTTGTAGACGTGTCTGGGGTAATTTAGAAAGGCCCTGAGGGGCATTAGAAGGGTCTGGGTGCCCTTATAAAAGCCCTGAGGGGAATTAGCAGGGTCTGGGGGACTTTAGAAGTGTCCTAAGGGGTTCTATAAGGGTCTGGGAGCCTTTAGAAGGGTCTTCAGGGGCTCTAGAAGGGTCTGGGGTCCTTTAGAAAGGCCCTGTGGGGCATTAGAAGGGTCTGGGGGCCTTTAGATTGCTCCTGAGGGGCAGTAGAAGGGTCTGGGGACCTTTAGAAAGGCCCTGACGGGCATTAGAATGGTCTGCGAGCCTTTAGAAGTGTCCTGAGGGGCTCTAGAATGGTCTGGGGGCCTTTATAAGGGTCCTGACGTGCTCTAGAAGGGTCTGGGAACCTTTATAAATGCCCTTAGGGGCATTAGAAGGGTCTGAGGGCCTTTAGAAAGGTCCTGAGGGGCATTAGAAGGGTCTGAGGCCCTTTAGATGGGTCCTGAGGGGCATTAGAAGGGTCCTGAGGGGCATTAGAAAGGTCCTGAGGGGCATTAGAAGGGTCTTGTGGCCTTCATAAGGGTCCTGAAAGGTATTAGAAGGGTCTGGGGTCTTTTAGATGGGTCCTGAGGCAATCTAGAAGGGTCTAGGGGCCTTTACATGGGTCTTGAAGGGTCATTAGAAGGGTGTGGAGGCCTTTAGAAAGGCCCTGATAGGCTCTAGAAGGGTCTGGGGGCTATTAGAAGCGTCCTGAGGGGATCCAGAAGGGTCTGGGGGCCTTTTTAAAGGCCCTCAGGGGGATTATAAGGGTCTCGCGGCCTTTAGAAAGGCCCTGAGTGGCATTACAAGGCCTGGGGTCATATAGAAAGGCCCTGAGAGGTTCTAGAAGCGTCTGGTTTACTTTAGAAAGGTCCGGAGGGGCATTAGAAGGGTCTGGGTGCCTTTACAATGGTCCTGAGGGGGTCTAGAAGGGTCTGGAGGCATTTAAAACTGTCCTGAGAGGCTCTAGACGGGTCTGGGGGCCTTTATAAGGCTCCTGAGGGGCATTAGAAGATTCTGGGTGCCCTTATAAAAGCCCTGAGGGGAACTAGCAGGGTCTGGGGGACTTTAGAAGGGTCCTGAGGGGCTCTAGAAGGGTCTGGGGGCCTTTAGAAGGGTCTTGAGGGGCTCTAGAAGGGTCTGGGGACCTTTAGAAAGGCCCTGTGTGGCATTAGAAGGGTCTGGGGTCCTTTAGAAGGTCTTCAGGGGCTCTAGAAGGGTCTGGGGACCTTTATAAAGGCCCTGACGGGCATTAGAATGGTCTGCGGGCCTTTAGAAGTGTCCTGAGGGGCTCTAGAATGGTCTGGGGGCCTTTATAAGGGTCCTGACGGGCTCTAGAAGGGTCTGGGAAGCTTTATAAATGCCCTGAGGGGCATTAGAAGGGTCTGAGGGCCTTTAGAATGGTCCTGAGGGGCATTAGAATGGTCTTGTGGCCTTCATAAGGGTCCTGAAAGGCATTAGAAGGGTCTGGGGGCTTTTAGATGGGTCCTGAGGCAATCTAGAAGGGTCTGGGGGACTTTACATGGGTCTTGAGGGTCATTAGAAGGGTGTGGAGGCCTTTAGAAAGGCCCTGAAAGGCATTAGAAGGGTCTGGGGTCTATTAGAAGTGTCCTGAGGGGGTCCAGAAGGGTCTGGAGGCCTATTTAAAGGCCCTCAGGGGGATTCTAAGGGTCTCGTGGCCTTATAGAAAGGCCCTGAGTGGCATTAGAAGGGTCTGGGTGCCTTTAGAAATGACCTGAGGGGCATTAGAAGGGTCTGGTGGCCTTTATAATGCTCCTGAGGGGCAGTAGAAGGGTCTGGGGACCTTTGTAAGTGTCCTGACGGGCTCTAGAAGGGTCTGGGAACCTTTATAAATGCCCTGAGGGGCATTAGAAGGGTCTGAGGGCCTTTAGAAAGGTCCTGATGGGCATTAGAAGGGTCTTGTGGCCTTCATAAGGGTCCTGAAAGGCATTAGAAGGGTCTGGGGGCTTTTAGATGGGTCCTGAGGCAATCTAGAAAGGTCTAGGGGCCTTTACATGGGTCTTGAGGGTCATTAGAAGGGTGTGGAGGCCTTTAGAAAGGCCCTGAGGGGCTCTAGAAGGGTCTGGGGGCTATTAGAAGCGTCCTGAGGGGATCCAGAATGGTCTTGGGGCCTTTTTAAAGGCCTTCAGGGGGATTATAAGGGTCTCGCGGCCTTTAGAATGACACTGAGTGGCATTAGAAGGGTGTGGGTGCCTTTAGAAATGACCTGAGGGGCATTAGAAGGGTCTGGTTTACTTTAGAAATGACCTGAGGGGCATTAGAAGGGTCTGGGGGCCTTTAGAATGGTCCTGAGGGGGTCTAGAAGGGTTTGGAGGCATTTAAAACTGTCCTGAGAGGCTCTAGAAGGGTCTGGGTGGCTTTATAAGGGTCCTGAGAGGCATTAGAAGGGTCTGGGTGCCCTTATAAAAGCCCGGAGGGGAATTAGCAGGGTCTGGGGGCCTTTAGAGCGGTCCTGAAGGGCTCTATAAGGGTCTTGGGGCCTTTAGAAGGGTCTTCAGCAGATCTAGAAGGGTCTGGGAACCTTTAGAAAGGCCCTGTGGGGCATTAGAAGGGTCTGGGGGCCTTTAGAAGGCTCCTCAGGGGCAGTAGAAGGGTCTGGGGACCTTTAGAAAGGCCCTGACGTGCATTAGAATGGTCTGCGGGCCTTTAGAAGTGTCCTGAGGGGCTCTAGATTGGTCTGGGGGCCTTTATAAGGGTCCTGACGGGCTCTAGAAGGGTCTGGGAACCTTTATAAATGCCCTGAGGGGCATTAGAAGGGTCTGAGGGCCTTTAGAAAGGTCCTGATGGGCATTAGAAGGGTCTTGTGGCCTTCATAAGGGTCCTGAAAGGCATTAGAAGGGTCTGGGGGCTTTTAGATGGGTCCTGGAGCAATCTAGAAGGGTCTAGGGGCCTTTACATGGGTCTTGAGGGTCATTAGAAGGGTGTGGAGGCCTTTAGAAAGGCCCTGAGGGGCTCTAGAAGGGTCTGGGGGCTATTAGAAGCGTCCTGAGTGGGTCCAGAATGGTCTGGGGGCCTTTTTAAAGGCCCTCAGGGGGATTATAAGGGTCTCGCGGCCTTTAGAATGACCCTGAGTGGCATTAGAAGGGTGTGGGTGCCTTTAGAAATGACCTGAGTGGTATTAGAAGGGTCTGGTTTACTTTAGAAATGTCCTGAGGGGCATTAGAAGGGTCTGGGGGCCTTTGGAATGGTCCTGAGCGGGACTAGAAGGGTCTGGAGGCATTTAAAACTGTCCTGAGAGTCTCTAGAAGGGTCTGGGTGCCTTTATAAGGGTCCTGAGGGGCATTAGAAGCGTCTGGGTGCCCTTATAAAAGCCCGGAGGGGAATTAGCAGGGTCTGGGGGCCTTTAGAGGGGTCCTGAAGGGCTCTATAAGGGTCTAGGGGCCTTTAGAAGGGTCTTCAGGGGATCTAGAAGGGTCTGGGTACCTTTAGAAAGGCCCTGTGGGGCATTAGAAGGGTCTGGGGGCCTTTAGAAGGCTCCTCAGGGGCAGTAGAAGGGTCTGGGGACCTTTATAAAGGCCCTGACGGGCATTAGAATGGTCTGCGGGCCTTTAGAAGTGTCCTGAGGGGCTCTAGAATGGTCTGGGGGCCTTTTTAAGGGTCCTGACGGGCTCTAGAAGGGTCTGGGAACCTTTATAAATGCCCTGAGGGGCATTAGAAGGGTCTGAGGGCCTTTAGAAAGGTCCTGAGGGGCATTAGAAGGGTCTTGTGGCCTTCATAAGGGTCCAGAAAGGCATTAGAAGGGTCTGGGGGCTTTTAGATGGGTCCTGAGGCAATCTAGAAGGGTCTAGGGGCCTTTACATGGGTCTTGAGGGTCATTAGAAGGGTGTGGAGGCCTTTAGAAAGGCCCTGAGGGGCTCTAGAAGGGTCTGGGGTCTATTAGAAGCGTCCTGAGGGGGTCCAGAAGGGTCTGGGGGCCTTTTTAAACGCCCTCAGGGGGATTATAAGGGTCTCGCGGCCTTTAGAAAGGCCCTGAGTGGCATTAAAAGGGTCTTGGTGCCTTTAGAAATGACCTGAGGGGCATTAGAAGGGTCTGTGGGCCTTTATAATGCTCCTGAGGGGCAGTAGAAGGGTCTGAGGACCTTTATAAGTGTCCTGACGGGCTCTAGAATGGTCTGGGAACCTTTATAAATGCCCTGAGGGGCATTAGAAAGGTCTGAAGGCCTTTAGAAAGGTCCTGAGGGGCATTTGAAGGGTCTTGTGGCCTTCATAAGGGTCCTGAAAGGCATTAGAAGGGTCTGGGGGCCTTTAGAATGCTCCTGAGGGGCAGGAGAAGGGACTGGGGACCTTTATAAAGGCCCTGACCGGCATTAGAATGGTCTGCGGGATTTAGAAGTGTCCTGAGGGGTTCTAGAATGGTCTGGGGGCCTTTATAAGGTTCCTGACGGGCTCTAGAAGGGTCTGGGAACCTTTATAAATGCCCTGAGGGGCATTAGAAGAGTCTGAGGGCCTTTTGAAAGGTCCTGAGGGGCATTAGAAGGGTCTTGTGGCCTTCATAAGGGTCCTGAAAGGCATTAGAAGGGTCTGAGGGCTTTTAGATGGGTCCTGAGGCAATCTAGAAGGGTCTAGGGGCCTTTACATGGGTCTTGAGAGTCATTAGAAGGGTGTGGAGGCCTTTAGAAAGGCCCTGAAAGGCATTAGAAGGGTCTGGGGGCTTTTGGATGGGTCCTGAGGCAATCTAGAAGGGTCTGGGGGCCTTTACATGGGTCTTGAGGGTCATTAGAAGGGTGTGTAGGCCTTTAGAAAGGCCCTGAGGGGCTCTAGAAAGGTCTGGGGGTCATTAGAAGCGTCCTGAAGGGGTCCAGAAGGGTCTGGGGGCCTTTTTAAAGGCCCTCAGGGGGATTATAAGGGTCTCGCGGCCTTTAGAAAGGCCCTGAGTGGCATTAGAAGGGTCTGGGGGCCTTTATAATGCTCCTGAGGGGCAGTAGAAGGGTCTGAGGACCTTTATAAGTGCCCTGACGGGCTCTAGAATGGTCTGGGAACCTTTATAAATGCCCTGAGGGGCATTAGAAGGGTCTGAGGGCCTTTAGAAAGGTCCTGAGGGGCATTAGAAGGGTCTGAGGGCCTTTGGAAAGGTCCTGAGGGGCTCTAGAAGGGTCTGGGGGCTATTAGAAGCGTCCTGAAGGGGTCCAGAAGGGTCTGGGGGCCTTTTTAAAGGCCCTCAGGGGGATTATAAGGGTCTCGCGGCATTTAGAAAGGCCCTGAGTGGCATTAGAAGGGCCTGGGGTCATATAGAAAGGCCCTGAGAGGTTCTAGAAGCGTCTGGTTTACTTTAGAAAGGCCCTGAGGGGCATTAGAAGGGTCTGGGTGCCTTTAGAATGGTCCTGAGGGGGTCTAGAAGGGTCTGGAGGCATTTAAACCTGTCCTGAGAGGCTCTAGACGGGTCAGGGGGCCTTTATAAGGGTCCTGAGGGGCATTAGAAGATTCTGGGTGCCCTTATAAAAGCCCTGCGGGGAACTAGCAGGGTCTGGGGGACTTTAGAAGGGTCCTGAGGGGCTCTATAAGGGTCTGGGGGCCTTTAGAAGGGTCTTGAGGGGCTCTAGAAGGGTCTGGGGACCTTTAGAAAGGCCCTGAGGGGTATTAGAAGGGTCTGGGGGCCTTTAGAATGCTCCTGAGGTGCAGTAGAAGGGTCTGGGGACCTTTATAAAGGCCCTGACGGGCATTAGAATGGTCTGCGGGCCTTTAGAAGTGTCCTGAGGTGCTCTAGAATGGTCTGGGGGCCTTTATAAGGGTCCTGACGGGCTCTAGAAGGGTCTGGGAACCTTTATAAATGCCCTGAGGCGCATTAGAAGGGTCTGAGGGCCTTTAGAAAGGTCCTGAGGGGCATTAGAAAGGTCAGAGGGCCTTTAGAAAGGTCCTGAGGGGCATTAGAAGGGTCTCAGGGCATTTAGAAAGGTCCTGAGGGGCATTAGAAGGGTCTGGGGGCTTTTAGATGGGTCCTTATGCAATCTAGAAGGGTCTAGGGGCTTTACATGGGTCTTGAGGGTCATTAGAAGGGTGTGGAGGCTTTTAGAAAGGCCCTGAGGGGCTCTAGAAGGGTCTGGGGGCTATTAGAAGTGTCCAGAGGGGGTCCAGAAGGGTCTGGGGGCCTTTTTAAAGGCCCTCAGGGGGATTATAAGGGTCTCGCGGCCTTTAGAAAGGCCCTGAGTGGCATTAGAAGTGTCTGGGTGCCTTTAGAAATGACCTGAGGGGCATTAGAAGGGTCTTGGGGCCTTTATAATGCTCCTGAGGGGCATTAGAAGGGTCTGGGGACCTTTATAAATGCCCTGAGGTGCATTAGAAGGGTCTCAGTGCCTTTAGAAAGGTCCTGAGGGGCATTAGAAGGGTCTTGTGGCCTTCATAAGGGTCCTGAAAGGCATTAGAAGAGTCTGGGGGCTTTTAGATGAGTCCTGAGGCAATCTAGAAGGGTCTAGGGGCCTTTACATGGGTCTTGAGGGTCATTAGAAGGGTGTGGAGGCCTTTAGAAAGCCACTGAAAGGCATTAGAAGGGTCTGGGGGCTTTTAGATGGGTCCTGAGGCATTCTAGAAGGGTCTGGGGGCCTTTACATGGGTCTTGAGGGTCATTAGAAGGGTGTGGAGGCCTTTAGAAAGACCATGAGGGGCTCTAGAAGGGTCTGGGGGCTATTAGAAGCGTCCTGAGGGGGTCCAGAAGGGTCTGGGGGCCTTTTTAAAGGCCCTCAGGAGGATTATAAGAGTCTCGTGGCCTTTAGAAAGGCCCTGAGTGGCATTAGAAGGGTCTGGGTGCCTTTAGAAATGACCTGAGGGGCATTAGAAGGGTCTGTGGGCCTTTATAATGCTCCTGAGGGGCAGTAGAAGGGTCTGGGGACCTTTATAAGTGTCCTGACGGGCTCTAGAAGGGTCTGGGAACCTTTATAAATGCCCTGAGGGGCATTTGAAGGGTCTGAGGGCAGTTACAAAGGTCCTGAGGGGCATTAGAAGGGTCTTGTGGCCTTCATAAGTGTCCTGAAAGGCATTAGAAGGGTCTGGGGGCTTTTAGATGGGTCCTGAGGCAATCTAGAAGGGTCTGGGGGCCCTTACATGGGTCTTGAGGGTCATTAGAAGGGTGTGGATGCCTTTAGAAAGGCCCTGAAGAGCTCTAGAAGGGTCTGGGGGCTATTAGAAGCGTCCTGAGGGGGTCCAGAAGGGTCTGGGGGCCTTTTTAAAGGCCCTCAGGGGGATTATAAGGGTCTCGCGGCCTTTAGAAAGGCCCTGAGTGTCATTAGAAGGGTCTGGGTGCCTTTAGAAATGACCAGAGGGGCATTAGAAGGGTATGGGGGCCTTTAGAAAGGCCCTGAGGGGCATTAGACGGGTCTGGGTGCCTTTAGAATGGTCCTTAGGGGGTCTAGAAGGGTCTGGAGGCATTTAAAACTGTCCTGAGAGGCTCTAGAAGGGTCTGGGTGCCTTTATAAGGGTCCTGAGGGGCATTAGAAGATTCTGGGTGCCCTTATAAAAGCCCTGAGGGGAACTAGCAGGGTCTGGGGGACTTTAGAAGGGTCCTGAGGGGCTCTATAAGGGTCTGGGGGCCTTTAGAAGGGTCTTCAGGGGCTCTAGAAGGGTCTGGGGACCTTTAGAAAGGCCCTGTGGGGCATTAGAAGGGTCTGGGGGCCTTTAGAATGCTCCTGAGGGGCAGTAGAAGGGTCTGGGGACCTTTATAAATGCCCTGACGGGCATTAGAATGGTCTGCGGGCCTTTAGAAGTGTCCTGAGGGGCTCTAGAATGGTCTGGGGGCCTTTATAAGGGTCCTGACGGGCTCTAGAAGGGTCTGGGAACATTTATAAATACCCTGAGGGGCATTAGAAGGGTTTTACGGCCTTTTGAAAGGTCCTGAGGGGCATTACAAGGGACTTGTGGCCTTCATAAGGGTCCTGAAAGGCATTAGAATGGTCTGGAGGCTTTTAGATGGGTCCTGAGGCAATCTAGAAGGGTCTAGGGGCCTCTACATGGGACTTTAGGGTCATTAGAAGGGTGTGGAGGCGTTTAGAAAGGCCCTGAAAGGCATTAGAAGGGTCTGGGGGCTTTTAGATGGGTCCTGAGGCATTCTAGAAGGGTCTGGGGGCCTTTACATGGGTCTTGAGGGTCATTAGAAGGGTGTGGAGGACTTTAGAAAGGCCCTGAAGGGCTCTAGAAGGGTCTGGGGGCTATTAGAAGCGTCCTTAGGGGGTCTAGAAGGGTCTGGGGGCCTTTTTAAAGGCCCTCAGGGGGATTATAAGGGTCTCGCGGCCTTTAGAAAGGCCCTGAGTGGCATTAGAAGGGTCTGGGTGCCTTTAGAAAAGACCTGAGGGGCATTAGAAGGGTATGGGGGCCTTTAGAAAGGCCCTGAGGGGCATTAGAAGGGTCTGGGGGCCTTTAGAATGGTCCTGAGCGGGTCTAGAAGGGTCTGGAGGCATTTAAAACTGTCCTGAGAGGCTCTAGAAGGGTCTGGGTGCATTTATAAGGGTCCTGAGGGGCATTAGAAGATTCTGGGTGCCCTTATAAAAGCCCTGAGGGGAACTAGCAGGGTCTGGGGGACTTTAGAAGGGTCCTGAGGGGCTCTATAAGGGTCTGGGGGCCTTTAGAAGGGTCTTCAGGGGCTCTAGAAGGGTCTGGGGACCTTTAGAAAGGACCTGTGGGGCATTAGAAGGGTCTGGGGGCCTTTAGAATGCTCCTGAGGGGCAGGAGAAGGGTCTGGGGACCTTTATAAAGGCCCTGACCGGCATTAGAATGGTCTGCGGGCTTTTAGAAGTGTCCTGAGGGGCTCTAGAATGGTCTGGGGGCCTTTATAAGGGTCCTGACGGGCTCTAGAAGGGTCTGGGAACCTTTATAAATGCCCTGAGGGGCATTAGAAGGGTCTGAGGGCCTTTAGAAAGGTCCTGAGGGGCATTAGAAGGGTCTTGTGGCCTTCATAAGGGTCCTGAAAGGCATTAGAATGGTCTGGGGGCTTTTAGATGGGTCCTGAGGCAATCTAGAAGGTCTAGGGGCCTTTACATGGGTCTTGAGGGTCATTAGAAGGGTGTGGAGGCCTTTAGAAAGGCCCTGAAAGGCATTAGAAGGGTCTGGGGGCTTTTAGATGGGTCCTGAGTCATTCTAGAAGGGTCTGGGGGCCTTTACATGGGTCTTGAGGGTCATTAGAAGGGTGTGGAGGCCTTTAGAAAGGCCCTGAGGGGCTCTAGAATGGTCTGGGGGCTATTAGAAGCGTCCTGAGGGGGTCCAGAAGGGTCTTGGGGCCTTTTTAACGGCCCTCAGGGGGATTATAAGGGTCTCGCGGCCTTTAGAAAGGCCCTGAGTGGCATTAGAAGGGTCTGGGTGCCTTTAGAAATGACCTGAGGGGCATTAGAAGGGTATGGGGGCCTTTAGAAAGGCCCTGAGGGGCATTAGAAGGGTCTGGGGGCCTTTAGAATGGTCCTGAGCGGGTCTAGAAGGGTCTGGAGGCATTTAAAACTGTCCTGAGAGGCTCTAGAAGGGCCTGGGTGCATTTATAAGGGTCCTGAGGGGCATTAGAAGATTCTGGGTGCCCTTATAAAAGCCCTGAGGGGAATTAGCAGGGTCTGGGGGACTTTAGAAGGGTCCTGAGGGGCTCTATAAGGGTCTGGGGGCCTTTAAAATGGTCTTCAAGGGCTCTAGAAGGGTCTGGGGACCTTTAGAATGGCCCTGTGGGGCATTAGAAGGGTCTGGGGGCCTTTAGAATGTTCCTGAGGGGCAGTAGAAGGGTCTGGGGACCATTATAAAGGCCCTGATGGGCATTAGAATGGTCTGCGGGCCTTTAGAAGTGTCCTGAGGGGCTCTAGAATGGTCTGGGGGCCTTTATAAGGGTCCTGACGGGCTCTAGAAGGGTCTGGGAACATTTATAAATGCCCTGAGGGGCATTAGAAGGGTCTGAGGGCCTTTAGAAAGGTCCTGAGGGGCATTAGAAGGGTCTTGTGGCCTTCATAAGGGTCCTGAAAGGCATTAGAAGGGTCTGAGGGCTTTTAGATGGGTCCTGAGGCAATCTAGAAGGGTCTAGGGGCCTTTACATGGGTCTTGAGAGTCATTAGAAGGGTGTGGAGGCCTTTAGAAAGGCCCTGAAAGGCATTAGAAGGGTCTGGGGGCTTTTGGATGGGTCCTGAGGCAATCTAGAAGGGTCTGGGGGCATTTACATGGGTCTTGAGGGTCATTAGAAGGGTGTGGAGGCCTTTAGAAAGGCCCTGAGCGGCTCTAGAAGGGTCTGGGGTCTATTACAAGCGTCCTGATGGGGTCCAGAAGGGTCTTGGGGCCTTTTTAAAGGCCCTCAGGGGGATTATAAGGGTCTCGCGGCCTTTAGAAAGGCCCTGAATGGCATTAGAAGGGTCTGGGTGCCTTTAGAAATGTCCTGAGGGGCATTAGAAGGGTATGGGGGCCTTTAGAAAGGCCCTGAGGGGCATTAGAAGGGTCTGGGGGCCTTTAGAATGGTCCTGAGCGGGTCTAGAAGGGTCTGGAGGCATTTAAAACTGTCCTGAGAGTCTCTAGAAGGGTCTGGGTGCTGTTATAAGGGTCCTGAGGGGCATTAGAAGATTCTGGGTGCCCTTATAAAAGACCTGAGGGGAACTAGCAGGGTCTGGGGGACTTTAGAAGGGTCCTCAGGGGCTCTATAAGTGTCTGGGGGCCTTTAGAAGGGTCTTCAGGGGCTCTAGAAGGGTCTGGGGACCTTTAGAAAGGCCCTGTGGGGCATTAGAAGGGTCTGGGGGCCTTTAGAATGCTCCTGAGGGACAGGAGAAGGGTCTGGGGCCTTTATAAAGGCCCTGACGGGCATTAGAATGGTCTGCGGGCCTTTAGAACTGTCCTGAGGGGCTCTAGAATGGTCTGGGGGCCTTTATAAGGGTCGTGACGGGCTCTAGAAGGGTCTGGGAACCTTTATAAATGCCCTGAGGGGCATTAGAAGGGTCTGAGGGCCTTTAGAAAGGTCCTGAGGGGCATTAGAAGGGTCTTGTTGCCTTCATAAGGGTCCTGAAAGGCATTAGAAGGGTCTGGGGGCTTTTAGATGGGTCCTGAGGCAATCTAGAAGGGTCTAGGGGCCTTTACATGGGTCTTGAGGGTCATTAGAAGGGTGTGGAGGCCTTTAGAAAGGCCCTGAAAGGCATTAGAAGGGTCTGGGGGATTTTAGATGGGTCCTGAGGCATTCTAGAAGGGTCTGGGGGCCTTTACATGGGTCTTGAGGGTCATTAGAAGGGTGTGGAGGCCTTTAGAAAGACCCTGAGGGGCTCTAGAAGGGTCTGGGGTCTATTAGAAGCGTCCTGAGGGGGTCCAGAAGGATCTGGGGGCCTTTTTAAAGGCCCTCAGGGGGATTATAAGGGTCTCGCGGCCTTTAGAAAGGCCCTGAGTGGCATTACAAGGGTCTGGGTGCCTTTAGAAATGACCTGAGGGGCATTAGAAGGGTCTGGGGGCCTTTAGAATGTTCCTGAGGGGCAGTAGAAGGGTCTGGGGACCTTTATAAGTGTCCTGACGGGCTCTAGAAGGGTCTGGGAACCTTTATAAATGCCCTGAGGGGCATTTGAAGGGTCTGAGGGCATTTAGAAAGGTCCTGAGGGGCATTAGAAGGGTCTTGTGGCCTTCATAAGGGTCCTGAAAGGCATTAGAAGGGTCTGGGGGCTTTTAGATGGGTCCTGAGGCAATCTAGAAGGGTCTGGGGGCCTTTACATGGGTCTTGAGGGTCATTAGAAGGGTGTGGATGCCTTTAGAAAGGACCTGAAGAGCTCTAGAAGGGTCTGGGGGCTATTGGAAGCGTCCTGAGGGGGTCCAGAAGGGTCTGGGGGCCTTTTTAAAGGCCCTCAGGGGGATTATAAGGGTCTCGCGGCCTTTAGAAAGGCCCTGAGTGGCATTACATGGGCCTGGGGACATATAGAAAGGCCCTGAGATGTTCTAGAAGTGTCTGGGGTACTTTAGAAAGGCCCTGAGGGGCATTAGAAGGGTCTGGGGGCCTTTAGAATGGTCCTGAGGGGGTCTAGAAGGGTCTGGAGGCATTTAAAACTGTCCTGAGAGGCTCTAGAAGGGTCTGGGTGCCTTTATAAGGGTCCTGAGGGGCATTAGAAGATTCTGGGTGCCCTTATAAAAGCCCTGAGGGGAACTAGCAGGGTCTGGGGGACTTTAGATTGGTCCTCAGGGGCTCTATAAGGTTCTGGGGGCCTTTAGAAGGGTCTTCAGGGGCTCTAGAAGGGTCTGGGGACCTTTAGAAAGGCCCTGTGGGGCATTAGAAAGGTCTGGGGGCCTTTAGAATGCTCCTGAGGGGCAGGAGAAGGGTCTGGGGACCTTTATAAAGGCCCTGACGGGCATTAGAATGGTCTGCGGGCATTTAGAAGTGTCCTGAGGGGCTCTAGAATGGTCTGGGGGCCTTTATAAGGGTCCTGACGGGCTCTAGAAGGGTCTGGGAACCTTTATAAATGCCCTGAGGGGTATTAGAAGGGTCTGAGGGCCTTTAGAAAGGTCCTGAGGGGCATTAGAAGGGTCTGGGGGCCTTTAGAAAGGTCCTGAGGGGCATTAGAAGGGTCTGAGGGCCTTTAGAAAGGTCCTGAGGGGCATTAGAAGGGTCTTGTGGCCTTCATAAGGGTCCTGAAAGGCATTAGAAGGGTCTGGGGTCTTTTCGATGGGTCCTGAGGCAATCTAGAAGGGTATAGGGGCCTTTACATGGGTCTTGAGGGTCATTAGAAGGGTGTGGAGGCCTTTAGAAAGGCCCTGAGGGGCTCTAGAAGGGTCTGGGGGCTATTAGAAGCGTCCTGAGTGGGTCCAGAAGGGTCTGGGGGCCTTTTTAAAGGCCCTCAGGGGGATTATAAGGGTCTCGCGGCCTTTAGAAAGGCCCTGAGTGGCATTACAAGGGCCTGGGGTCATATAGAAAGGCCCTGAGAGGTTCTAGAAGCGTCTGGTTTACTTTAGAAAGGCCCTGAGGGGCATTAGAAGGGTCTGGGTGCCTTTAGAATGGTCCTGAGGGGGTCTAGAATGGTCTGGAGGCATTTAAACCTGTCCTGAGAGGCTCTAGACGGGTCTGGGGGCCTTTATAAGGGTCCTGAGGCGCATTAGAAGATTCTGGGTGCCCTTATAAAAGCCCTGAGGGGAACTAGTAGGGTCTGGGGGACTTTAGAAGGGTCCTGAGGGGCTCTATAATGGTCTGGGGGCATTTAGAATGGTCTTGAGGGGCTCTAGAAGGGTCTGGGGACCTTTAGAAAGGCCCTGAGGGGTATTAGAAGG
The DNA here is from genome assembly GCA_033558105.1 of Coccyzus lansbergi. NCBI lineage: Eukaryota > Metazoa > Chordata > Aves > Cuculiformes > Coccyzidae > Coccyzus > Coccyzus lansbergi. The sequence goes on along the minus strand of JAUMJK010000213.1, from coordinate 262,205 downwards.
GTCTGGGGGCCTTTAGAATGCTCCTGAGGGGCAGGAGAAGGGTCTGGGGACCTTTATAAAGGCCCTGACGGGCATTAGAATGGTCTGCGGGCCTTTAGAAGTGTCCTGAGGTGCTCTAGAATGGTCTGGGGGCCTTTATTAGGGTCCTGACGGGCTCTAGAAGGGTCTGGGAAGCTTTACAAATGCCCTGAGGGGCATTAGAAGGGTCTGAGGGCCTTTAGAAAGGTCCTGAGGGGCATTAGAAGGGTCTGAGGGCCTTTAGAAAGGTCCTGAGGGGCATTAGAAGGGTCTGGGGGCTTTTAGATGGGTCCTTATGCAATCTAGAAGGGTCTAGGGGCTTTACATGGGTCTTGAGGGTCATTAGAAGGGTGTGGAGGCCTTTAGAAAGGCCCTGAGGGGCTCTAGAAGGGTCTGGGGGCTATTAGAAGTGTCCAGAGGGGGTCCAGAAGGGTCTGGGGGCCTTTTTAAAGGCCCTCAGGGGGATTATAAGGGTCTCGCGGCCTTTAGAAAGGCCCTGAGTGGCATTAGAAGGGTCTGGGTGCCTTTAGAAATGTCCTGAGGGGCATTAGAAGGGTCTTGGGGCCTTTATAATGCTCCTGACGGGCTCTAGAATGGTCTGGGAACCTTTATAAATGACCTGAGGTGCATTAGAAGGGTATGGGGGCCTTTAGAAAGGCCCTGAGGGGCATTAGAAGGGTCTGGGGGCCTTTAGAATGGTCCTTAGGGGGTCTAGAAGGGTCTGGAGGCATTTAAAACTGTCCTGAGAGGGTCTAGAAGGGTCTGGGTGCCTTTATAAGGGTCCTGAGGGGCATTAGAAGATTCTGGGTGCCCTTATAAAAGACCTGAGGGGAACTAGCAGGGTCTGGGGGACTTTAGAAGGGTCCTGAGGGGCTCTATAAGGGTCTGGGGGCCTTTAGAAGGGTCTTCAGGGGCTCTAGAAGGGTCTGGGGACCTTTAGAAAGGCCCTGTGGGGCATTAGAAGGGTCTGGGGGCCTTTAGAATGCTCCTGAGGGGCAGTAGAAGGGTCTGGGGACCTTTATAAATGCCATGACGGGCATTAGAATGGTCTGCGGGCCTTTAGAATTGTCCTGAGGGGCTCTAGAATGGTCTGGGGGCCTTTATAAGGGTCCTGACGGGCTCTAGAAGGGTCTGGGAACCTTTATAAATGCCCTGAGGGGCATTAGAAGGGTCTGAGGGCTTTTTGAAAGGTCCTGAGGGGCATTACAAGGGACTTGTGGCCTTCATAATGGTCCTGAAAGGCATTAGAAGGGTCTGGAGGCTTTTAGATGGGTCCTGAGGCAATCTAGAAGGGTCTAGGGGCCTTTACATGGGTCTTTAGGGTCATTAGAAGGGTGTGGAGGCCTTTAGAAAGGCCCTGAAAGGCATTAGAAGGGTCTGGGGGCTTTTAGATGGGTCCTGAGGCATTCTAGAAGGGTCTGGGGGCCTTTACATGGGTCTTGAGGGTCATTAGAAGGGTGTGGAGGCCTTTAGAAAGGCCCTGAGGGGCTCTAGAATGGTCTGGGGGCTATTAGAAGCGTCCTGAGGGGGTCCAGAAGGGTCTGGGGGCATTTTAAAGGCCCTCAGGGGGATTATAAGGGTCTCGCGGCCTTTAGAAAGGCCCTGAGTAGCATTAGAAAGGTCTGGGTGCCTTTAGAAATGACCTGAGGGGCATTAGAAGGGTATGGGGGCCTTTAGAAAGGCCCTGAGGGGCATTAGAAGGGTCTGGGTGCCTTTAGAATGGTCCTGAGGGGGTCTAGAAGGGTCTGGACGCATTTAAAACTGTCCTGAGAGGCTCTAGAAGGGTCTGGGTGTCTTTATAAGGGTCCTGAGGGGCATTAGAAGATTCTGGGTGCCCTTATAAAAGCCCTGAGGGGAATTAGCAGGGTGTGGGGGATTTTAGAAGGGTCCTGAGGGGCTCTATAAGGGTCTGGGGGCCTTTAGAATGGTCTTCAGGGGCTCTAGAAGGGTCTGGGGACCTTTAGAATGGCCCTGTGGGGCATTAGAAGGGTCTGGGGGCCTTTAGAATGTTCCTGAGGGGCAGTAGAAGGGTCTGGGGACCTTTAGAAAGGCCCTGACGGGCATTAGAATGGTCTGCGGGATTTAGAAGTGTCCTGAGGGGCTCTAGAATGGTCTGGGGGCCTTTATAAGGGTCCTGACGGGCTCTAGAAGGGTCTGGGAACCTTTATAAATGCCCTGAGGGGCATTAGAAGGGTCTGAGGGCCTTTAGAAAGGTCCTGAGGGGCATTAGAAGGGTCTGAGGGCCTTTAGAAAGGTCCTGAGGGGCATTAGAAGGGTCTGAGGGCCTTTAGAAAGGTCCTGAGGGGCATTAGAAGGGTCTGAGGGCCTTTAGAAAGGTCCTGAGGGGCATTAGAAGGGTCTGGGGGCTTTTAGATGGGTCCTTATGCAATCTAGAAGGGTCTAGGGGCTTTACATGGGTCTTGAGGGTCATTAGAAGGGTGTGGAGGCTTTTAGAAAGGCCCTAAGGGGCTCTAGAAGGGTCTGGGGGCTATTAGAAGCGTCCAGAGGGGGTCCAGAAGGGTCTGGGGGCCTTTATAAGTGTCCTGACGGGCTCTAGAATGGTCTGGGAACCTTTATAAATGCCCTGAGGTGCATTAGAAGGGTCTCAGTGCCTTTAGAAAGGTCCTGAGGGGCATTAGAAGGGTCTTGTGGCCTTCATAAGGGTCCTGAAAGGCATTAGAAGAGTCTGGGGGCTTTTAGATGAGTCCTGAGGCAATCTAGAAGGGTCTAGGGGCCTTTACATGGGTCTTGAGGGTCATTAGAAGGGTGTGGAGGCCTTTAGAAAGGCACTGAAAGGCATTAGAAGGGTCTGGGGGCTTTTAGATGGGTCCTGAGGCATTCTAGAAGGGTCTGGGGGCCTTTACATGGGTCTTGAGGGTCATTAGAAGGGTGTGGAGGCCTTTAGAAAGACCCTGAGGGGCTCTAGAAGGGTCTGGGGGCTATTAGAAGCGTCCTGAGGGGGTCCAGAAGGGTCTGGGGGCCTTTTTAAAGGCCCTCAGGAGGATTATAAGGGTCTCGTGGCCTTTAGAAAGGCCCTGAGTGGCATTAGAAGGGTCTGGGTGCCTTTAGAAATGACCTGAGGGGCATTAGAAGGGTCTGGCGGCCTTTAGAATGTTCCTGAGGGGCAGTAGAAGGGTCTGGGGACCTTTATAAGTGTCCTGACGGGCTCTAGAAGGGTCTGGGAACCTTTATAAATGCCCTGAGGGGCATTTGAAGGGTCTGAAGGCAGTTACAAAGGTCCTGAGGGGCATTAGAATGGTCTTGTGGCCTTCATAAGTGTCCTGAAAGGCATTAGAAGGGTCTGGGGGCTTTTAGATGGGTCCTGAGGCAATCTAGAAGGGTCTGGGGGCCCTTACATGGGTCTTGAGGGTCATTAGAAGGGTGTGGATGCCTTTAGAAAGGTCCTGAAGAGCTCTAGAAGGGTCTGGGGGCTATTAGAAGCGTCCTGAGGGGGTCCAGAAGGGTCTGGGGCCTTTTTAAAGGCCCTCAGGGGGATTATAAGGGTCTCGCGGCCTTTAGAAAGGCCCTGAGTGGCATTAGAAGGGTCTGGGTGCCTTTAGAAATGACCTGAGGGGCATTAGAAGGGTATGGGGGCCTTTAGAAAGGCCCTGAGGGGCATTAGACGGGTCTGGGTGCCTTTAGAATGGTCCTTAGGGGGTCTAGAAGGGTCTGGAGGCATTTAAAACTGTCCTGAGAGGCTCTAGAAGGGTCTGGGTGCCTTTATAAGGGTGCTGAGGGGCATTAGAAGATTCTGGGTGCCCTTATAAAAGCCCTGAGGGGAACTAGCAGGGTCTGGGGGACTTTAGAAGGGTCCAGAGGGGCTCTATAAGGGTCTGGGGGCCTTTAGAAGGGTCTTCAGGGGCTCTAGAAGGGTCTGGGGACCTTTAGAAAGGCCCTGTGGGGCATTAGAAGGGTCTGGGGGCCTTTAGAATGCTCCTGAGGGGCAGTAGAAGGGTCTGGGGACCTTTATAAATGCCCTGACGGGCATTAGAATGGTCTGCGGGCCTTTAGAAGTGTCCTGAGGGGCTCTAGAATGGTCTGGGGGCCTTTATAAGGGTCCTGACGGGCTCTAGAAGGGTCTGGGAACATTTATAAATACCCTGAGGGGCATTAGAAGGGTTTTACGGCCTTTTGAAAGGTCCTGAGGGGCATTACAAGGGACTTGTGGCCTTCATAATGGTCCTGAAAGGCATTAGAAGGGTCTGGGGGCTTTTAGATGGGTCCTGAGGCAATCTAGAAGGGTCTAGGGGCCTTTACATGGGACTTTAGAGTCATTAGAAGGGTGTGGAGGCGTTTAGAAAGGCCCTGAAAGGCATTAGAAGGGTCTGGGGGCTTTTAGATGGGTCCTGAGGCATTCTAGAAGGGTCTGGGGGCCTTTACATGGGTCTTGAGGATCATTAGAAGGGTGTGGAGGACTTTAGAAAGGCCTTGAAGGGCTCTAGAAGGGTCTGGGGGCTATTAGAAGCGTCCTTAGGGGGTCTAGAAGGGTCTGGGGGCCTTTTTAAAGGCCCTCAGGGGGATTATAAGGGTCTCGCGGCCTTTAGAAAGGCCCTGAGTGGCATTAGAAGGGTCTGGGTGCCTTTAGAAAAGACCTGAGGGGCATTAGAAGGGTATGGGGGCCTTTAGAAAGGCCCTGAGGGGCATTAGAAGGGTCTGGGGGCCTTTAGAATGGTCCTGAGCGGGTCTAGAAGGGTCTGGAGGCATTTAAAACTGTCCTGAGAGGCTCTAGAAGGGTCTGGGTGCCTTTATAAGGGTCCTGAGGGGCTTTAGAAGGGTCTGGGTGCCCTTATAAAAGCCCTGAGGGGAATTAGCAGGGTCTGGGGGACTTTAGAAGGGTCTTCAGGGGCTCTATAAGGGTCTGGGGGCCCTTAGAAGGGTCTTCAGGGGCTCTAGAAGGGTCTGGGGACCTTTAGAAAGGCCCTGTGGGGCATTAGAAGGGTCTGGGGGCCTTTAGAATGCTCCTGAGTGGCAGTAGAAGGGTCTGGGGACCTTTATAAGTGTCCTGACGGGCTCTAGAAGGGTCTGGTAACCTTTATAAATGCCCTGAGAGGCATTAGAAGGGTCTAAGGGCATTTAGAAAGGTCCTGAGGGGCATTAGAAGGTTCTTGTGGCCTTCATAATTGTCCTGAAAGGCATTAGAAGGGTCTGGGGGCTTTTAGATCGGTCCTGAGGCAATCTAGAAGGGTCTAGGGGCCTTTACATGGGTCTTGAGGGTCATTAGAAGGGTGTGGAGGCCTTTAGAATGGCCCTGAGGAGCTCTAGAAGGGTCTGGGGGCCTTTAGAAGGGTCTTCAGGGGCTCTAGAGGGGTCTGGGGACCTTTAGAAAGGCCCTGTGTGGCATTAGAAGGGTCTGGGGGCCTTTAGAATGCTCCTGAGGGGCAGTAGAAGGGTCTGGGAACCTTTATAAATGCCCTTAAAGGCATTAGAAGGGTCTGAGGGCCTTTAGAAAGGTCCTGAGGGGCATTAGAAGGGTCTTGTGGCCTTGATAAGGGTCCTGAAATGCATTAGAAGGGTCTGGGGGCTTTTAGATGGGTCCTGAGGCAATCTAGAAGGGTCTGGGGGCTTTTACATGGGTCTTGAGGGTCATTAGAAAGGTGTGGAGGCCTTTAGAAAGGCCCTGAGGGGCTCTAGAAGGGTCTGGGGGCTATTAGAAGCGTCCTGAGGGGGTCTAGAAGGGTCTGGGGGCCTTTTTAAAGGCCCTCAGGGGGATTATAAGGGTCTCGCGGCATTTAGAAAAGCCCTGAGTGGCATTAGAAGGGTCTGGGTGCCTTTTGAAATGACCTGAGGGGCATTAGAAAGGTATGGGGGCCTTTAGAAAGGCCCTGATGGGCATTAGAAGGGTCTGGGGGCCTTTAGAATGGTCCTGAGGGGGTCTAGAAGGGTCTGGAGGCATTTAAAACTGTCCTGAGAGGGTCTAGAAGGGTCTGGGTGCCTTTATAAGGGTCCTGAGGGGCATTAGAAGATTCTGGGTGCCCTTATAAAAGACCTGAGGGGAACTAGCAGGGTCTGGGGGACTTTAGAAGGGTCCTGAGGGGCTCTATAAGGGTCTGGGCACCTTTAGAAGGGTCTTCAGGGGCTCTAGAAGGGTCTGGGGACCTTTAGAAAGGCCCTGTGGGTCATTAGAAGGGTCTGGGGGCCTTTAGAATGCTCCTGAGGGGCAGTAGAAGGGTCTGGGGACCTTTATAAATGCCATGACGGGCATTAGAATGGTCTGCGGGCCTTTAGAATTGTCCTGAGGGGCTCTAGAATGGTCTGGGGGCCTTTATAAGGGTCCTGACGGGCTCTAGAAGGGTCTGGGAACCTTTATAAATGCCCTGAGGGGCATTAGAAGGGTCTGAGGGCCTTTAGAAAGGTCCTGAGGGGCATTACAAGGGACTTGTGGCCTTCATAATGGTCCTGAAAGGCATTAGAAGGGTCTGGAGGCTTTTAGATGGGTCCTGAGGCAATCTAGAAGGGTCTAGGGGCCTTTACATGGGTCTTTAGGGTCATTAGAAGGGTGTGGAGGCCTTTAGAAAGGCCCTGAAAGGCATTAGAAGGGTCTGGGGGCTTTTAGATGGGTCCTGAGGCATTCTAGAAGGGTCTGGGGGCCTTTACATGGGTCTTGAGGGTCATTAGAAGGGTGTGGAGGCCTTTAGAAAGGCCCTGAGGGGCTCTAGAATGGTCTGGGGTCTATTAGAAGCGTCCTGAGGGGGTCCAGAAGGGTCTGGGGGCATTTTAAAGGCCCTCAGGGGGATTATAAGGGTCTCGCGGCCTTTAGAAAGGCCCTGAGTAGCATTAGAAGGGTCTGGGTGCCTTTAGAAATGACCTGAGGGGCATTAGAAGGGTATGGGGGCCTTTAGAAAGGCCCTGAGGGGCATTAGAAGGGTCTGGGTGCCTTTAGAATGGTCCTGAGGGGGTCTAGAAGGGTCTGGACGCATTTAAAACTGTCCTGAGAGGCTCTAGAAGGGTCTGGGTGGCTTTATAAGGGTCCTGAGGGGCATTAAAAGATTCTGGGTGCCCTTATAAAAGCCCTGAGGGGAATTAGCAGGGTGTGGGGGATTTTAGAAGGGTCCTGAGGGGCTCTATAAGGGTCTGGGGGCCTTTAGAATGGTCTTCAGGGGCTCTAGAAGGGTCTGGGGACCTTTAGAATGGCCCTGTGGGGCATTAGAAGGGTCTGGGGGCCTTTAGAATGTTCCTGAGGGGCAGTAGAAGGGTCTGGGGACCTTTAGAAAGGCCCTGACGGGCATTAGAATGGTCTGCGGGATTTAGAAGTGTCCTGAGGGGCTCTAGAATGGTCTAGGGGCCTTTATAAGGGTCCTGACGGGCTCTAGAAGGGTCTGGGAACCTTTATAAATGCCCTGAGGGGCATTAGAAGGGTCTGAGGGCCTTTAGAAAGGTCCTGAGGGGCATTAGAAGGGTCTTGTGGCCTTCATAAGGGTCCTGAAAGGCATTAGAAGGGTCTGGGGGCTTTTAGATGGGTCCTGAGGCAATCTAGAAGGGTCTAGGGGCCTTTACATGGGTCTTGAGGGTCATTAGAAGTGTGTGGAGGCCTTTAGAAAGGCCCTGAAAGGCATTAGAATGGTCTGGGGGCTTTTAGATGGGTCCTGAGGCATTCTAGAAGGGTCTGGGGGCCTTTACATGGGTCTTGAGGGTCATTAGAAGGGTGTGGAGGCCTTTAGAAAGGCCCTGAGGGGCTCTAGAATGGTCTGGGGGCTATTAGAAGCGTCCTGAGGGGGTCCAGAAGGGTCTGGGGGCATTTTAAAGGCCCTCAGGGGGATTATAAGGGTCTCGCGGCCTTTAGAAAGGCCCTGAGTGGCATTAGAAGGGTCTGGGTGCCTTTAGAAATGACCTGAGGGGCATTAGAAGGGTATGGGGGCGTTTAGAAAGGCCCTGAGGGGCATTTGAAGGGTCTGGGTGCCTTTAGAATGGTCCTGAGGGGGTCTAGAAGGGTCTGGAGGCATTTAAAACTGTCCTGAGAGGCTCTAGAAGGGTCTGGGTGGCTTTATAAGGGTCCTGAGGGGCATTAGAAGATTCTGGGTGCCCTTATAAAAGCCCTGAGGGGAATTAGCAGGCTCTGGGGGACTTTAGAAGGGTCCTGAGGGGCTCTATAAGGGTCTGGGGGCCTTTAGAATGGTCTTCAGGGTCTCTAGAAGGGTCTGGGGACCTTTAGAATGGCCCTGTGGGGCATTAGAAGGGTCTGGGGGCCTTTAGAATGCTCCTGAGGGGCAGTAGAAGGGTCTGGGGACCTTTATAAAGGCCCTGACGGGCATGAGAATGGTCTGCGGGATTTAGAAGTGTCCTGAGGGGCTCTAGAATGGTCTGGGGGCCTTTATAAGGGTCCTGACGGGCTCTAGAAGGGTCTGGGAACCTTTATAAATGCCCTGAGGGGCATTAGAAGGGTCTGAGGGCCTTTAGAAAGGTCCTGAGGGGCATTAGAAGGGTCTTGTGGCCTTCATAAGGGTCCTGAAAGGCATTAGAAGGGTCTGGGGGCTTTTAGATGGGTCCTGAAGCAATCTAGAAGGGTCTAGGGGCCTTTACATGGGTCTTGAGGGTCATTAGAAGGGTGTGGAGGCCTTTAGAAAGGCCCTGAAAGGCATTAGAAGGGTCTGGGTGCCTTTAGAAATGACCTGAGGGGCATTAGAAGGGTCTGGGGGCCTTTAGAATGCTCCTGAGGGGCAGTAGAATGGTCTGGGGACCTTTATAAGTGTCCTGACGGGATCTAGAAGGGTCTGGGAACCTTTATAAATGCCCTGAGGGGCATTAGAAGGGTCTGAGGGCCTTTAGAAAGGTCCCGAGGGGCATTAGAAGGGTCTTGTGGCCTTCATAAGGGTCCTGAAAGGCATTAGAAGGGTCTGGGGGCTTTTAGATGGGTCCTGAGGCAATCTAGAAGGGTCTGTGGGCCTTTACATGGGTCTTGAGGGTCATTAGAAGGGTGTGGATGCCTTTAGAAAGGCCCTGAGGGGCTCTAGAAGGGTCTGGGGGCTATTAGAAGTGTCCAGAGGGGATCCAGAAGGGTCTGGGGGCCTTTTTAAAGGCCCTCAGGGGGATTATAAAAGTCTCACGGCCTTTAGAAAGGCCCTGAGTGGCATTACAGGGGTCTGGGTTCGTATAGAAAGGCCCTAAGAGGTTCTAGAAGCGTCTGGTTTACTTTAGAAAGGCCCTGAGGGGCATTAGAAAGGTCTGGGGGCCTTTAGAATGCTCCTGAGGGGCAGGAGAAGGGTCTGGGGACATTTGTAAAGGCCCTGACGGGCATTAGAATGGTCTGCGGGCCTTTAGAAGTGTCCTGAGGGGCTCTAGAATGGTCTGGGGGCCTTTAGAAGGGTCCTGACGGGCTCTAGAAGGGTCTGGGAACCTTTATAAATGCCCTGAGGGGCATTAGAAGGGTCTGAGGGCCTTTTGAAAAGTCCTGAGGGGCATTACAAAGGACTTGTGGCCTTCATAATGGTCCTGAAAGGCATTAGAAGGGTCTGGAGGCTTTTAGATGGGTCCTGAGGCAATCTAGAAGGGTCTAGGGGCCTTTACATGGGTCTTTAGGGTCATTAGAAGGGTGTGGAGGCCTTTAGAAAGGCCCTGAAAGGCATTAGAAGGGTCTGGGGGCTTTTAGATGGGTCCTGAGGCATTCTAGAAGGGTCTGGGGGCCTTTACATGGGTCTTGAGGGTCATTAGAAGGGTGTGGAGGCCTTTAGAAAGGCCCTGAGGGGCTCTAGAATGGTCTGGGGGCTATTAGAAGCGTCCTGAGGGGGTCCAGAAGGGTCTGGGGGCATTTTAAAGGCCCTCAGGGGGATTATAAGGGTCTCGCGGCCTTTAGAAAGGCCCTGAGTAGCATTAGAAGGGTCTGGGTGCCTTTAGAAATGACCTGAGGGGCATTAGAAGGGTATGGGGGCCTTTAGAAAGGCCCTGTGGGGCATTAGAAGGGTCTGGGTGCCTTTAGAATGGTCCTGAGGGGGTCTAGAAGGGTCTGGACGCATTTAAAACTGTCCTGAGAGGCTCTAGAAGGGTCTGGGTGTCTTTATAAGGGTCCTGAGGGGCATTAGAAGATTCTGGGTGCCCTTATAAAAGCCCTGAGGGGAATTAGCAGGGTCTGGGGGACTTTAGATGGGTCCTGAGGGGCTCTATAAGGGTCTGGGGGCCTTTAGAATGGTCTTCAGGGGCTCTAGAAGGGTCTGGGGACCTTTAGAATGGCCCTGTGGGGCATTAGAAGGGTCTGGGGGCCTTTAGAATGTTCCTGAGGGGCAGTAGAAGGGTCTGGGGACCTTTAGAAAGGCCCTGACGGGCATTAGAATGGTCTGCGGGATTTAGAAGTGTCCTGAGGGGCTCTAGAATGGTCTGGGGGCCTTTATAAGGGTCCTGACGGGCTCTAGAAGGGTCTGGGAACCTTTATAAATGCCCTGAGGGGCATTAGAAGGGTCTGAGGGCCTTTAGAAAGGTCCTGAGGGGCATTAGAAGGGTCTTGTGGCCTTCATAAGGGTCCTGAAAGGCATTAGAAGGGTCTGGGGGCTTTTAGATGGGTCCTGAGGCAATCTAGAAGGGTCTAGGGGCCTTTACATGGGTCTTGAGGGTCATTAGAAGTGTGTGGAGGCCTTTAGAAAGGCCCTGAAAGGAATTAGAATGGTCTGGGGGCTTTTAGATGGGTCCTGAGGCATTCTAGAAGGGTCTGGGGGCCTTTACATGGGTCTTGAGGGTCATTAGAAGGGTGTGGAGGCCTTTAGAAAGGCCCTGAGGGGCTCTAGAATGGTCTGGGGGCTATTAGAAGCGTCCTGAGGGGGTCCAGAAGGGTCTGGGGGCATTTTAAAGGCCCTCAGGGGGATTATAAGGGTCTCGCGGCCTTTAGAAAGGCCCTGAGTGGCATTAGAAGGGTCTGGGTGCCTTTAGAAATGACCTGAGGGTCATTAGAAGGGTATGGGGGCGTTTAGAAAGGCCCTGAGGGGCATTAGAAGGGTCTGGGTGCCTTTAGAATGGTCCTGAGGGGGTCTAGAAGGGTCTGGAGGCATTTAAAACTGTCCTGAGAGGCTCTAGAAGGGTCTGGGTGGCTTTATAAGGGTCCTGAGGGGCATTAGAAGATTCTGGGTGCCCTTATAAAAGCCCTGAGGGGAATTAGCAGGCTCTGGGGGACTTTAGAAGGGTCCTGAGGGGCTCTATAAGGGTCTGGGGGCCTTTAGAATGGTCTTCAGGGTCTCTAGAAGGGTCTGGGGACCTTTAGAATGGCCCTGTGGGGCATTAGAAGGGTCTGGGGGCCTTTAGAATGCTCCTGAGGGGCAGTAGAAGGGTCTGGGGACCTTTATAAAGGCCCTGACGGGCATGAGAATGGTCTGCGGGATTTAGAAGTGTCCTGAGGGGCTCTAGAATGGTCTGGGGGCCTTTATAAGGGTCCTGACGGGCTCTAGAAGGGTCTGGGAACCTTTATAAATGCCCTGAGGGGCATTAGAAGGGTCTGAGGGCCTTTAGAAAGGTCCTGAGGGGCATTAGAAGGGTCTTGTGGCCTTCATAAGGGTCCTGAAAGGCATTAGAAGGGTCTGGGGGCTTTTAGATGGGTCCTGAGGCAATCTAGAAGGGTCTAGGGGCCTTTACATGGGTCTTGAGGGTCATTAGAAGGGTTTGGAGGCCTTTAGAAAGGCCCTGAAAGGCATTAGAAGGGTCTGGGTGCCTTTAGAAATGACCTGAGGGGCATTAGAAGGGTCTGGGTGACTTTAGAATGCTCCTGAGGGGCAGTAGAATGGTCTGGGGACCTTTATAAGTGTCCTGACGGGATCTAGAAGGGTCTGGGAACCTTTATAAATGCCCTGAGGGGCATTAGAAGGGTCTGAGGGCCTTTAGAAAGGTCCCGAGGGGCATTAGAAGGGTCTTGTGGCCTTCATAAGGGTCCTGAAAGGCATTAGAAGGGTCTGGGGGCTTTTAGATGGGTCCTGAGGCAATCTAGAAGGGTCTGTGGGCCTTTACATGGGTCTTGAGGGTCATTAGAAGGGTGTGGATGCCTTTAGAAAGGCCCTGAGGGGCTCTAGAAGGGTCTGGGGGCTATTAGAAGTGTCCAGAGGGGATCCAGAAGGGTCTGGGGGCCTTTTTAAAGGCCCTCAGGGGGATTATAAAAGTCTCACGGCCTTTAGAAAGGCCCTGAGTGGCATTACAGGGGTCTGGGTTCATATAGAAAGGCCCTAAGAGGTTCTAGAAGCGTCTGGTTTACTTTAGAAAGGCCCTGAGGGGCATTAGAAAGGTCTGGGGGCCTTTAGAATGCTCCTGAGGGGCAGGAGAAGGGTCTGGGGACATTTATAAAGGCCCTGACGGGCATTAGAATGGTCTGCGGGCCTTTAGAAGTGTCCTGAGGGGCTCTAGAATGGTCTGGGGGCCTTTATAAGGGTCCTGACGGGCTCTAGAAGGGTCTGGGAACCTTTATAAATGCCCTGAGGGGCATTAGAAGGGTCTGAGGGCCTTTTGAAAAGTCCTGAGGGGCATTACAAAGGACTTGTGGCCTTCATAATGGTCCTGAAAGGCATTAGAAGGGTCTGGAGGCTTTTAGATGGGTCCTGAGGCAATCTAGAAGGGTCTAGGGGCCTTTACATGGGTCTTTAGGGTCATTAGAAGGGTGTGGAGGCCTTTAGAAAGGCCCTGAAAGGCATTAGAAGGGTCTGGGGGCTTTTAGATGGGTCCTGAGGCATTCTAGAAGGGTCTGGGGGCCTTTACATGGGTCTTGAGGGTCATTAGAAGGGTGTGGAGGCCTTTAGAAAGGCCCTGAGGGGCTCTAGAATGGTCTGGGGGCTATTAGAAGCGTCCTGAGGGGGTCCAGAAGGGTCTGGGGGCATTTTAAAGGCCCTCAGGGGGATTATAAGGGTCTCGCGGCCTTTAGAAAGGCCCAGAGTAGCATTAGAAGGGTCTGGGTGCCTTTAGAAATGACCTGAGGGGCATTAGAAGGGTCTGGGTGCCTTTAGAATGGTCCTGAGGGGGTCTAGAAGGGTCTGGACGCATTTAAAACTGTCCTGAGAGGCTCTAGAAGGGTCTGGGTGTCTTTATAAGGGTCCTGAGGGGCATTAGAAGATTCTGGGTGCCCTTATAAAAGCCCTGAGGGGAATTAGCAGGGTCTGGGGGACTTTAGATGGGTCCTGAGGGGCTCTATAAGGGTCTGGGGGCCTTTAGAATGGTCTTCAGGGGCTCTAGAAGGGTCTGGGGACCTTTAGAATGGCCCTGTGGGGCATTAGAAGGGTCTGGGGGCCTTTAGAATGTTCCTGAGGGGCAGTAGAAGGGTCTGGGGACCTTTAGAAAGGCCCTGACGGGCATTAGAATGGTCTGCGGGATTTAGAAGTGTCCTGAGGGGCTCTAGAATGGTCTGGGGGCCTTTATAAGGGTCCTGACGGGCTCTAGAAGGGTCTGGGAACCTTTATAAATGCCCTGAGGGGCATTAGAAGGGTCTGAGGGCCTTTAGAAAGGTCCTGAGGGGCATTAGAAGGGTCTTGTGGCCTTCATAAGGGTCCTGAAAGGCATTAGAAGGGTCTGGGGGCTTTTGGATGGGTCCTGAGGCAATCTAGAAGGGTCTAGGGGTCCTTTACATGGGTCTTGAGGGGCATTAGAAGGGTCTGAGGGCCTTTAGAAGGGTCCTGAGGGGCATTAGAAGGGTCTGGGGGCTTTTAGATGGGTCCTGAGGCATTCTAGAAGGGTCTGGGGGCCTTTACATGGGTCTTGAGGGTCATTAGAAGGGTGTGGAGGCCTTTAGAAAGGCCCTGAGGGGCTCTAGAATGGTCTGGGGGCTATTAGAAGCGTCCTGAGGGGGTCCAGAAGGGTCTGGGGGCATTTTAAAGGCCCTCAGGGGGATTATAAGGGTCTCGCGGCCTTTAGAAAGGCCCTGAGTGGCATTAGAAGGGTCTGGGTGCCTTTAGAAATGACCTGAGGGTCATTAGAAGGGTATGGGGGCGTTTAGAAAGGCCCTGAGGGGCATTAGAAGGGTCTGGGTGCCTTTAGAATGGTCCTGAGGGGGTCTAGAAGGGTCTGGAGGCATTTAAAACTGTCCTGAGAGGCTCTAGAAGGGTCTGGGTGGCTTTATAAGGGTCCTGAGGGGCATTAGAAGATTCTGGGTGCCCTTATAAAAGCCCTGAGGGGAATTAGCAGGCTCTGGGGGACTTTAGAAGGGTCCTGAGGGGCTCTATAAGGGTCTGGGGGCCTTTAGAATGGTCTTCAGGGTCTCTAGAAGGGTCTGGGGACCTTTAGAATGGCCCTGTGGGGCATAAGAAGGGTCTGGGGGCCTTTAGAATGCTCCTGAGGGGCAGTAGAAGGGTCTGGGGACCTTTATAAAGGCCCTGACGGGCATGAGAATGGTCTGCGGGATTTAGAAGTGTCCTGAGGGGCTCTAGAATGGTCTGGGGGCCTTTATAAGGGTCCTGACGGGCTCTAGAAGTGTCTGGGAACCTTTATAAATGCCCTGAGGGGCATTAGAAGGGTCTGAGGGCCTTTAGAAAGGTCCTGAGGGGCATTAGAAGGGTCTTGTGGCCTTCATAAGGGTCCTGAAAGGCATTAGAAGGGTCTGGGGGCTTTTAGATGGGTCCTGAGGCAATCTAGAAGGGTCTAGGGGCCTTTACATGGGTCTTGAGGGTCATTAGAAGGGTTTGGAGGCCTTTAGAAAGGCCCTGAAAGGCATTAGAAGGGTCTGGGTGCCTTTAGAAATGACCTGAGGGGCATTAGAAGGGTCTGGGGGCCTTTAGAATGCTCCTGAGGGGCAGTAGAATGGTCTGGGGACCTTTATAAGTGTCCTGACGGGATCTAGAAGGGTCTGGGAACCTTTATAAATGCCCTGAGGGGCATTAGAAGGGTCTGAGGGCCTTTAGAAAGGTCCCGAGGGGCATTAGAAGGGTCTTGTGGCCTTCATAAGGGTCCTGAAAGGCATTAGAAGGGTCTGGGGGCTTTTAGATGGGTCCTGAGGCAATCTAGAAGGGTCTGTGGGCCTTTACATGGGTCTTGAGGGTCATTAGAAGGGTGTGGATGCCTTTAGAAAGGCCCTGAGGGGCTCTAGAAGGGTCTGGGGGCTATTAGAAGTGTCCAGAGGCGATCCAGAAGGGTCTGGGGGCCTTTTTAAAGGCCCTCAGGGGGATTATAAAAGTCTCACGGCCTTTAGAAAGGCCCTGAGTGGCATTACAGGGGTCTGGGTTCATATAGAAAGGCCCTAAGAGGTTCTAGAAGCGTCTGGTTTACTTTAGAAAGGCCCTGAGGGGCATTAGAAAGGTCTGGGGGCCTTTAGAATGCTCCTGAGGGGCAGGAGAAGGGTATGGGGACCTTTATAAAGGCCCTGACGGGCATTAGAATGGTCTGCGGGCCTTTAGAAGTGTCCTGAGGGGCTCTAGAATGGTCTGGGGGCCTTTATAAGGGTCCTGACGGGCTCTAGAAGGGTCTGGGAACCTTTATAAATGCCCTGAGGGGTATTAGAAGGGTCTGAGGGCCTTTAGAAAGGTCCTGATGGGCATTAGAAGGGTCTGGGGGCCTTTAGAAAGGTCCTGAGGGGCATTAGAAGGGTCTGAGGGCCTTTAGAAAGGTCCTGAGGGGCATTAGAAGGGTCTTGTGGCCTTCATAAGGGTCCTGAAAAACATTAGAAGGGTCTGGGGTCTTTTCGATGGGTCCTGAGACAATCTAGAAGGGTCTAGGGGCCTTTACATGGGTCTTGAGGGTCATTAGAAGGGTGTGGAGGCCTTTAAAAAGGCCCTGAAAGGCATTAGAAGGGTCTGGGGGCTTTTCGATGGGTCCTTATGCAATCTAGAAGGGTCTGGGGGCCTTTACATGGGTCTTGAGGGTCATTAGAAGGGTGTGGAGGCCTTTAGAAAGGCCCTGAGGGGCTCTAGAAGGGTCTGGGGGCTATTAGAAGCGTCCTGAGTGGGTCCAGAAGGGTCTGGGGGCCTTTTTAAAGGCCCTCAGGGGGATTATAAGTGTCTCGCAGCCTTTAGAAAGGCCCTGAGTGGCATTACATGGGCCTGGGGACATATAGAAAGGCCTTGAGATGTTCTAGAAGTGTCTGGGGTACTTTAGAAAGGCCCTGAGGGGCATTAGAAGGGTCTGGGGGCCTTTAGAATGGTCCTGAGGGGGTCTAGAATGGTATGGAGGCATTTAAAACTGTCCTGAGAGGCTCTAGAAGGGTCTGGGTGCCTTTATAAGGGTCCTGAGGGGCATTAGAAGATTCTGGGTGCCCTTATAAAAGCCCTGAGGGGAACTAGCAGGGTCTGGGGGACTTTAGAAGGGTCCTCAGGGGCTCTATAAGGGTCTGGGGGCCTTTAGAAGGGTCTTCAGGGGCTCTAGAAGGGTCTGGGGACCTTTAGAAAGGCCCTGTGGGGCATTAGAAAGGTCTGGGGGCCTTTAGAATGCTCCTGAGGGGCAGGAGAAGGGTCTGGGGGCCTTTAGAAAGGTCCTGAGGGGCATTAGAAGGGTCTGAGGGCCTTTAGAAAGGTCCTGAGGGGCATTAGAAGGGTCTTGTGGCCTTCATAAGGGTCCTGAAAGGCATTAGAAGGGTCTGGGGTCTTTTCGATGGGTCCTGAGGCAATCTAGAAGGGTCTAGGGGCCTTTACATGGGTCTTGAGGGTCATTAGAAGGGTGTGGAGGCCTTTAGAAAGGCCCTGAAAGGCATTAGAAGGGTCTGGGGGCTTTTAGATGGGTCCTTATGCAATCTAGAAGGGTCTGGGGGCCTTTACATGGGTCTTGAGGGTCATTAGAAGGGTGTGGAGGCCTTTAGAAAGGCCCTGAGGGGCTCTAGAAGGGTCTGGGGGCTATTAGAAGCGTCCTGAGTGGGTCCAGAAGGGTCTGGGGGCCTTTTAAAGGCCCTCAGGGGGATTATAAGGGTCTGGGGGCCTTTAGAAAGGCCCTGAGTGGCATTACAAGGGCCTGGGGTCATATAGAGAAAGGCCCTGAGAGGTTCTAGAAGCGTCTGGTTTACTTTAGAAAGGCCCTGAGGGGCATTAGAAGGGTCTGGGTGCCTTTAGAATGGTCCTGAGGGGGTCTAGAATGGTCTGGAGGCATTTAAACCTGTCCTGAGAGGCTCTAGACGGGTCTGGGGGCCTTTATAAGGGTCCTGAGGGGTATTAGAAGATTCTGGGTGCCCTTATAAAAGCCCTGAGGGGAACTAGCAGGGTCTGGGGGACTTTAGAATGGTCCTCAGGGGCTCTATAAGGGTCTGGGGGCCTTTAGAATGGTCTTCAGGGGCTCTAGAAGGGTCTGGGGACCTTTAGAATGGCCCTGTGGGGCATTAGAAGGGTCTGGGGGCCTTTAGAATGCTCCTGAGGGGCAGTAGAAGGGTCTGGGGACATTTATAAAGGCCCTGACGGGCATTAGAATGGTCTGCGGGATTTAGAAGTGTCCTGAGGGGCTCTAGAATGGTCTGGGGGCCTTTATAAGGGTCCTGACGGGCTCTAGAAGGGTCTGGGAACCTTTATAAATGCCCTGAGGGGCATTAGAAGGGTCTGAGGGCCTTTAGAAAGGTCCTGAGGGACATTAGAAGGGTCTTGTGGCCTTCATAAGGGTCCTGAAAGGCATTAGAAGGGTCTGGGGTCTTTTCGATGGGTCCTGAGGCAATCTAGAAGGGTCTAGGGGCCTTTACATGGGTCTTGAGGGTCATTAGAAGGGTGTGGAGGCCTTTAGAAAGGCCCTGAAAGGCATTAGAAGGGTCTGGGGGCTTTTAGATGGGTCCTTATGCAATCTAGAAGGGTCTGGGGGCCTTTACATGGGTCTTGAGGGTCATTAGAAGGGTGTGGAGGCCTTTAGAAAGGCCCTGAGGGGCTCTAGAAGGGTCTGGGGGCTATTAGAAGCGTCCTGAGTGGGTCCAGAAGGGTCTGGGGGCCTTTTAAAGGCCCTCAGGGGGATTATAAGGGTCTGGGGGCCTTTAGAAAGGCCCTGAGTGGCATTACAAGGGCCTGGGGTCATATAGAGAAAGGCCCTGAGAGGTTCTAGAAGCGTCTGGTTTACTTTAGAAAGGCCCTGAGGGGCATTAGAAGGGACTGGGTGCCTTTAGAATGGTCCTGAGGGGGTCTAGAATGGTCTGGAGGCATTTAAACCTGTCCTGAGAGGCTCTAGACGGGTCTGGGGGCCTTTATAAGGGTCCTGAGGGGTATTAGAAGATTCTGGGTGCCCTTATAAAAGCCCTGACGGGAACTAGCAGGGTCTGGGGGACTTTAGAATGGTCCTCAGGGGCTCTATAAGGGTCTGGGGGCCTTTAGAATGGACTTCAGGGGCTCTAGAAGGGTCTGGGGACCTTTAGAATGGCCCTGTGGGGCATTAGAAGGGTCTGGGGGCCTTTAGAATGCTCCTGAGGGGCAGTAGAAGGGTCTGGGGACCTTTATAAAGGCCCTGACGGGCATTAGAATGGTCTGCGGGATTTAGAAGTGTCCTGAGGGGCTCTAGAATGGTCTGGGGGCCTTTATAAGGGTCCTGACGGGCTCTAGAAGGGTCTGGGAACCTTTATAAATGCCCTGAGGGGCATTAGAAGGGTCTGAGGGCCTTTAGAAAGGTCCTGAGGGGCATTAGAAGGGTCTTGTGGCCTTCATAAGGGTCCTGAAAGGCATTAGAAGGGTCTGGGGGCTTTTAGATGGGTCCTGAGGCAATCTAGAAGGGTCTGGGGGCCTTTACATGGGTCTTGAGGGTCATTAGAAGGGTGTGGATGCCTTTAGAAAGGCCCTGAGGGGCTCTAGAAGGGTCTGGGGGCTATTAGAAGTGTCCAGAGGGGATCCAGAAGGGTCTGGGGGCCTTTTTAAAGGCCCTCAGGGGGATTATAAAAGTCTCACGGCCTTTAGAAAGGCCCTGAGTGGCATTACAGGGGTCTGGGTTCATATAGAAAGGCCCTAAGAGGTTCTAGAAGCGTCTGGTTTACTTTAGAAAGGCCCTGAGGGGCATTAGAAGGGTATGGGGGCCTTTAGAATGGTCCTGAGCGGGTCTAGAAGGGTCTGGAGGCATTTAAAACTGTCCTGAGAGGCTCTAGAAGGGTCTGGGTGCCTTTATAAGGGTCCTGAGGGGCATTAGAAGATTCTGGGTGCCCTTATAAAAGCCCTGAGGGGAACTAGCAGGGTCTGGGGGACTTTAGAAGGGTCCTCAGGGGCTCTATAAGGGTCTGGGGGCCTTTAGATGGGTCTTAAGGGGCTCTAGAAGGGTCTGGGGACCTTTAGAAAGGCCCTGTGGGGCATTAGAAAGGTCTGGGGGCATTTAGAATGCTCCTGAGGGGCAGGAGAAGGGTATGGGGACCTTTATAAAGGCCCTGACGGGCATTAGAATGGTCTGCGGGCCTTTAGAAGTGTCCTGAGGGGCTCTAGAATGGTCTGGGGGCCTTTATAAGGGTCCTGACGGGCTCTAGAAGGGTCTGGGAACCTTTATAAATGCCCTGAGGGGTATTAGAAGGGTCTGAGGGCCTTTAGAAAGGTCCTGATGGGCATTAGAAGGGTCTGGGGGCCTTTAGAAAGGTCCTGAGGGGCATTAGAAGGGTCTGAGGGCCTTTAGAAAGGTCCTGAGGGGCATTAGAAGGGTCTTGTGGCCTTCATAAGGGTCCTGAAAGGCATTAGAAGGGTCTGGCGTCTTTTCGATGGGTCCTGAGGTAATCTAGAAGGGTCTAGGGGCCTTTACATGGGTCTTGAGGGTCATTAGAAGGGTGTGGAGGCCTTTAAAAAGGCCCTGAAAGGCATTAGAAGGGTCTGGGGGCTTTTAGATGGGTCCTTATGCAATCTAGAAGGGTCTGGGGGCCTTTACATGGGTCTTGAGGGTCATTAGAAGGGTGTGGAGGCCTTTAGAAAGGCCCTGAGGGGCTCTAGAAGGGTCTGGGGGCTATTAGAAGCGTCCTGAGTGGGTCCAGAAGGGTCTGGGGGCCTTTTTAAAGGCCCTCAGGGGGATTATAAGGGTCTCGCGGCCTTTAGAAAGGCCCTGAGTGGCATTACAAGGGCCTGGGTTCATATAGAAAGGCCCTGAGAGGTTCTAGAAGCGTCTGGTTTACTTTAGAAAGGCCCTGAGGGGCATTAGAAGGGTCTGGGTGCCTTTAGAATGGTCCTGAGGGGGTCTAGAAGGGTCTGGAGGCATTTAAACCTGTCCTGAGAGGCTCTAGACGGGTCTGGGGGCCTTTATAAGGGTCCTGACGGGCTCTAGAAGGGTCTGGGAACCTTTATAAATGCCCTGAGGGGCATTTGAAGGGTCTGAGGGCATTTAGAAAGGTCCTGAGGGGCATTAGAAGGGTCTTGTGGCCTTCATAAGGGTCCTGAAAGGCATTAGAAGGGTCTGGGGGCTTTTAGATGGGTCCTGAGGCAATCTAGAAGGGTCTGGGGGCCTTTACATGGGTCTTGAGGGTCATTAGAAGGGTGTGGATGCCTTTAGAAAGGCCCTGAAGAGCTCTAGAAGGGTCTGGGGGCTATTAGAATCGTCCTGAGGGGGTCCAGAAGGGTCTGGGGCCTTTTTAAAGGCCCTCAGGGGGATTATAAGGGTCTCGCGGCCTTTAGAAAGGCCCTGAGTGGCATTAGAAGGGTCTGGGTGCCTTTAGAAATGACGTGAGGGGCATTAGAAGGGTATGCGGGCCTTCAAAAAGGCCCTGAGGGGCATTAGAAGGGTCTGGGGGCCTTTAGAATGGTCCTGAGCGGGTCTAGAAGGGTCTGGAGGCATTTAAAACTGTCCTGAGAGGCTCTAGAATGGTCTGGGTGCCTTTATAAGGGTCCTGAGGGGCATTAGAAGATTCTGGGTGCCCTTATAAAAGCACTGAGGGGAACTAGCAGGGTCTGGGGGACTTTAGAAGGGTCCTGAGGGGTTCTATAAGGGTCTGGGGGCCTTTAGAAGGGTCTTCAGGGGCTCTAGAAGGGTCTGGGGACCTTTAGAAAGGCCCTGTGGGGCATTAGAAGGGTCTGGAAGCCTTTAGAATGCTCCTGAGGGGCAGTAGAATGGACTGGGGACCTTTATAAATGCCCTGACGGGCATTAGAATGGTCTGCGGGCCTTTAGAAGTGTCCTGAGGGGCTCTAGAATGGTCTGGGGGCCTTTATAAGGGTCCTGACGGGCTCTAGAAGGGTCTGGGAACCTTTATAAATGCCCTGAGGGGCATTAGAAGGGTCTTAGGGCCTTTTGAAAGGTCCTGAGGGGCATTACAAGGGACTTGTGGCCTTCATAATGGTCCTGAAAGGCATTAGAAGGGTCTGGAGGCTTTTAGATGGGTCCTGAGGCAATCTAGAAGGGTCTAGGGGCCTTTACATGGGTCTTTAGTGTCATTAGAATGGTGTGGAGGCCTTTAGAAAGGCCCTGAAAGGCATTACAAGGGTCTGGGGGCTTTTAGATGGGTCCTCAGGCATTCTAGAAGGGTCTGGGGGCCTTTACATGGGTCTTGAGGGTCATTAGAAGAGTGTGGAGGCCTTTAGAAAGGCCCTGGAGGGCTCTAGAAGGGTCTGGGGGCTATTAGAAGCGTCCTTAGGGGGTCCAGAAGGGTCTGGGGGCCTTTTTAAAGGCCCTCAGGGGGATTATAAGGGTCTCGCGGCCTTTAGAAAGGCCCTGAGTGGCATTAGAAGGGTCTGGGTGCCTTTAGAAATGACCTGAGGGGCATTAGAAGGGTATGGGGGCCTTTAGAAAGGCCCTGAGGGGAATTAGAAGGGTCTGGGTGCCTTTAGAATGGTCCTGAGGGGGTCTAGAAGGGTCTGGAGGCATTTAAAACTGTCCTGAGAGGCTCTAGAAGGGTCTGGGTGGCTTTATAAGGGTCCTGAGGGGCATTAGAAGATTCTGGGTGCCCTTATAAAAGCCCTGAGGGGAATTAGCAGGGTCTGGGGGACTTTAGAAGGGTCCTGAGGGGCTCTATAAGGGTCTGGGGGCCTTTAGAATGGTCTTCAGGGGCTCTAGAAGGGTCTGGGGACCTTTAGAATGGCCCTGTGGGGCATTAGAAGGGTCTGGGGGCCTTTAGAATGTTCCTGAGGGGCAGTAGAAGGGTCTGGGGACCTTTATAAAGGCCCTGACCGGCATTAGAATGGTCTGCGGGATTTAGAAGTGTCCTGAGGGGCTCTAGAATGGTCTGGGGGCCTTTATTAGGGTCCTGACGGGCTCTAGAAGGGTCTGGGAACCTTTATAAATGCCCTGAGGGGCATTAGAAGGGTCTGAGGGCCTTTAGAAAGGTCCTGAGGGGCATTAGAAGGGTCTTGTGGCCTTCATAAGGGTCCTGAAAGGCATTAGAAGGGTCTGAGGGCTTTTAGATAGGTCCTGAGGCAATCTAGAAGGGTCTAGGGGCCTTTACATGGGTCTTGAGAGTCATTAGAAGGGTGTGGAGGCCTTTAGAAAGGCCCTGAAAGGCATTAGAAGGGTCTGGGGGCTTTTCGATGGGTCCTGAGGCAATCTAGAAGGGTCTGGGGGCCTTTACATGGGTCTTGAGGGTCATTAGAAGGGTGTGGAGGCCTTTAGAAAGGCCCTGAGGGGCTCTAGAAGGGTCTGGGGTCTATTAGAAGCGTCCTGAGGGGGTCCAGAAGGGTCTGGGGGCCTTTTTAAAGGCCCTCAGGGGGATTATAAGGGTCTCGTGGCCATTAGGAAGGCCCTGAGTGGCATTAGAAGGGTCTGGGTGCCTTTAGATATGACCTGAGGGGCATTAGAAGGGTATGGGGGCCTTTAGAAAGGCCCTGAGGGGCATTAGAAGGGTCTGGGGGCCTTTAGAATGGTCCTGAGCGGGTCTAGAAGGGTCTGGAGGCATTTAAAACTGTCCTGAGAGGCTCTAGAAGGGTCTGGGTGCCTTTATAAGGGTCCTGAGGGGCATTAGAAGATTCTGGGTGCCCTTATAAAAGCCCTGAGGGGAACTAGCAGGGTCTGGGGGACTTTAGAAGGGTCCTCAGGGGCTCTATAAGTGTCTGGGGGCCTTTAGAAGGGTCTTCAGGGGCTCTAGAAGGGTCTGGGGACCTTTAGAAAGGCCCTGTGGGGCATTAAAAGGGTCTGGAGGCCTTTTGAATGCTCCTGAGGGACAGGAGAAGGGTCTGGGGACCTTTATAAAGGCCCTGACGGGCATTAGAATGGTCTGCGGGCCTTTAGAAGTGTCCTGAGGGGCTCTAGAATGGTCTGGGGGCCTTTATAAGGGTCCTGACGGGCTCTAGAAGGGTCTGGGAACCTTTATAAATGCCCTGAGGGGCATTAGAAGGGTCTGAGGGCCTTTAGAAAGGTCCTGAGGGGCATTAGAAGGGTCTTGTGGCCTTCATAAGGGTCCTGAAAGGCATTAGAAGGGTCTGGGGGCTTTTAGATGGGTCCTGAGGCAATCTAGAAGGGTCTGGGGGCCTTTACATGGGTCTTGAGGGTCATTAGAAGGGTATGGAGGCCTTTAGAAAGGCCCTGAGGGGCTCTAGAAGGGTCTGGGGGCTATTAGAAGCGTCCTGAGGGGGTCCAGAAGGGTCTGGGGGCCTTTTTAAAGGCCCTCAGGGGGATTATAAGGGTCTCGCGGCCTTTAGAAAGGCCCTGAGTGGCATTAGATGGGTCTGGGTGCCTTTAGAAATGTCCTGAGGGGTCTAGAAGGGTCTGGGGGCCTTTAGAAAAGCCCTGAGGGGCATTACAAGGGTCTGGGGTCATATAGAAAGGCCCTGTGAGGTTCTAGAAGTGTCTGGGGTACTTTAGAAAGGCCCTGAGGGGCATTAGAAGGGTCTGGGGGCCTTTAGAAGGGCCCTGAGGGGCATTAGAAGGGTCTGAGGGCTTTTAGAAAGGTCCTGAGGGGCATTAGAAGGGTCTTGTGGCCTTCATAAGGGTCCTGAAAAGCATTAGAAGGGTCTGGGGACTTTTAGATGGGTCCTGAGGCAATCTAGAAGGGTCTAGAGGCCTTTACATGGGTCTTGAGGGTCATTAGAATGGTGTGGAGGCCTTTAGAAAGGCCCTGAAAGGCATTAGAAGGGTCTGGGGGCATTTAGATGGGTCCTGAGGCAATCTAGAAGGGTCTGGGGGCCTTTACATGGGTCTTGAGGGTCATTAGAAGGGTGTGGAGGCCTTTAGAAAGGCCCTGAGGGGCTCTAGAATGGTCTGGGTGCTATTAGAAGCGTCCTGAGGGGGTCCAGAAGGTTCTGGGGGCATTTTAAAGGCCCTCAGGGGGATTATAAGGGTCTCGCGGCCTTTAGAAAGGCCCTGAGTGGCATTACAAGGGTCTGGGTGCCTTTAGAAATGACGTGAGGGGCATTAGAAGGGTATGGGGGACTTTAGAAAGGCCCTGAGGGGCATTAGAAGGGTCTGGGGGCCTTTAGAAGGGTCCTGAGGGGCATTAGAAGGGTCTGGGGACCTTTAGAATGGTCCTGAGGGGGTCTAGAAGGGTCTGGAGGCTTTTAAAACTGTCCTGAGAGGCTCTAGAAGGGTCTGGGTGCCTTTATAAGGGTCCTGAGGGACATTAGAAGGGTCTTGTGGCCCTTATAAAAGCCCTGAGGGGAATTAGCAGGGTCTGGGGGACTTTAGAAGGGTCCTGAGGGGCTCTATAAGGGTCTGGGGGCCTTTAGAAGTGTCTTCAGGGGCTCTAGAAGGGTCTGGGGACCTTTAGAAAGGCCGTGTGGGATATTAGAAGGGTCTGGGGGCCTTTAGAATGCTCCTGAGGGGCAGTAGAAGGGTCTGGGGACCTTTATAAAGGCCCTGACGGGCATTAGAATGGTCTGCGGGATTTAGAAGTGTCCTGAGGGGCTCTGGAATGGTCTGGGGGCCTTTATAAGGGTCCTGACGGGCTCTAGAAGGGTCTGGGGACCTTTATAAATGCCCTGAGGTGCATTAGAAGGGTCTGAGGGCCTTTAGAAAGGTCCTGAGGGGCATTAGAAGGGTCTTGTGGCCTTCATAAGGGTCCTGAAAAGCATTAGAAGGGTCTGAGGGCTTTTAGATGGGTCCTGAGGCAATCTAGAAGGGTCTAGGGGCCTTTACATGGGTCTTGAGAGTCATTAGAAGGGTGTGGAGGCCTTTAGAAAGGCCCTGAAAGGCATTAGAAGGGTCTGGGGGCTTTTGGATGGGTCCTGAGGCAATCTAGAAGGGTCTGGGGGCCTTTACATGGGTCTTGAGGGTCATTAGATGGGTGTGGAGGCCTTTAGAAAGGCCCTGAGGGGCTCTAGAAGGGTCTGGGGTCTATTAGAAGCGTCCTGAGGGGGTCCAGAAGGGTCGGGGGCCTTTTTAAAGGTCCTCAGGGAGATTATAATGGTCTCGCAGCCTTTAGAAAGGTCCTGAGTTGCATTAGAAGGTTCTGGGTGCCTTTAGAAATGTCCTAAGGGGCTCTTGAAGGGTCTGGGGGCCTTTAGAAATGTCCTGAGGGGCATTAGAAGGGTATGGGGGCCTTTAGAAAGGCCCTGAGGGGCATTAGAAGGGTATGGGGGCCTTTAGAAAGGCCCTGAGAGGTTCTAGAAGTGTCTGGGGTACTTTAGAAAGGCCCTGAGGGGCATTAGAAGGGTCTGGGGGCCTTTAGAAGGGTCCTGAGCGGCATTAGAAGGGTCTGGGGGCTTTTAGAATGGTCCTGAGGGGGTCTAGAAGGGTCTGGAGGCATTTAAAACTGTCCTGAGAGGCTCTAGAGGGGTCTGGGTGCCTTTATAAGGGTCCTGAGGGGCATTAGAAGGGTCTTGTGGCCCTTATAAAAGCCCTGAGGGGAATTAGCAGGGTCTGGGGGACTTTAGAAGGGTCCTGAGGGGCACTATAAGGGTCTGGGGGACCTTTAGAAAGGACCTGTGGGGCATTAGAAGGGTCTGGGTGCCTTTAGAATGCTCCTGAGGGGCAGTAGAAGGGTCTGGGGACCTTTATAAAGGCCCTGACGGGCATTAGAATGGTCTGCGGGCCTTTAGAAGTGTCCTGAGGGGCTCTAGAATGGTCTGGGGGCCTTTATAAGGGTCCTGACGGGCTCTAGATGGGTCTGGGAACCTTTATAAATGCCCTGAGGGGCATTAGAAGGGTCTGAGGGCCTTTAGAAAGGTCCTGAGGGGCATTAGAAGGGTCTTGTGGCCTTCATAAGGGTCCTGAAAGGCATTAGAAGGGTCTGGGGGCTTTTAGATGGGTCCTGAGGCAATCTAGAAGGGTCTGGGGGCCTTTACATGGGTCTCGAGGGTCATTAGAAGGGTGTGGAGGCCTTTAGAAAGGCCCTGAAAGGCATTAGAAGGGTCTGGGGGCTTTTAGATGGGTCCTGAGGCAATCTAGAAGTGTCTGGGAGCCTTTACATGGGTCATGAGGGTCATTAGAAGGGTGTGGAGGCCTTTAGAAAGGCCCTGAGGGGCTCTAGAAGGGTCTGGGGTCTATTAGAAGCGTCCTGAGGGGGTCCAGAAGGGTCTGGGGGCCTTTTTAAAGGCCCTCAGGGGGATTATAAGGGTCTCGCGGCCTTTAGAATGGCCCTGAGTGGCATTAGAAGGGTCTGGGTGCCTTTAGAAATGACCTGAGGGGCATTAGAAGGGTATGGGGGCCTTTAGAAAGGCCCTTATGGGCATTAGAAGGGTCTGGGTGCCTTTAGAATGGTCCTGAGGGGGTCTAGAAGGGTCTGGAGGCATTTAAAACTGTCCTGAGAGGCTCTGGAGGGGTCTGGGTGCCTTTATAAGGGTCCTGAGGGGCATTAGAAGGGTCTTGTGGCCCTTATAAAAGCCCTGAGGGGAATTAGCAGGGTCTGGGGGACTTTAGAAGGGTCCTGAGGGGCACTATAAGGGTCTGGGGGACCTTTAGAAGGGTCTTCAGGGGCTCTAGAAGGGTCTGGGGACCTTTAGAATGGCCCTGTGGGGCATTAGAAGGGTCTGGGGGCCTTTAGAATGTTCCTGAGGGGCAGTAGAAGGGTCTGGGGACCTTTATAAAGGCCCTGACGGGCATTAGAATGGTCTGCGGGCCTTTAGAAGTGTCCTGAGGGGCTCTAGAATGGTCTGGGGGCCTTTATTAGGGTCCTGACGGGCTCTAGAAGGGTCTGGGAACCTTTATAAATGCCCTGAGGGGCATTAGAAGGGTCTGAGGGCCTTTAGAAAGGTCCTGAGGGGCATTAGAAGGGTCTTCTGGCCTTCATAAGGGTCCTGAAAGGCATTAGAATGGTCTGAGGGCTTTTAGATGGGTCCTGAGGCAATCTAGAAGGGTCTAGGGGCCTTTACATGGGTCTTGAGAGTCATTAGAAGGGTGTGGAGGCCTTTAGAAAGGCCCTGAAAGGCATCAGAAGGGTCTGGGGGCTTTTGGATGGGTCCTGAGGCAATTTAGAAGGGTCTGGGGGCCTTTACATGGGTCTTGAGGGTCATTAGAAGGGTGTGGAGGCCTTTAGAAAGGCCCTGAGGGGCTCTAGAAGGGTCTGGGGTCTATTAGAAGCGTCCTGAGGGGGTCCAGAAGGGTCTGGGGGCCTTTTTAAAGGCCCTCAGGGGGATTATAAGGGTCTCGCGGCCTTTAGAATGGCCCTGAGTGGCATTAGAAGGGTCTGGGTGCCTTTAGAAATGACCTGAGGGGCATTAGAAGGGTATGGGGGCCTTTAGAAAGGCCCTGAGGGGCATTAGAAGGGTCTGGGTGCCTTTAGAATGGTCCTGAGGGGGTCTAGAAGGGTCTGGACGCATTTAAAACTGTCCTGAGAGGCTCTAGAAGGGTCAGGGTGGCTTTATAAGGGTCCTGAGGGGCATTAGAAGATTCTGGGTGCCCTTATAAAAGCCCTGAGGGGAATTAGCAGGGTCTGGGGGACTTTAGAAGGGTCCTGAGGGGCTCTATAAGGGTCTGGGGGCCTTTAGAATGGTCTTCAGGGGCTCTAGAAGGGTCTGGGGACCTTTAGAATGGCCCTGTGGGGCATTAGAAGGGTCTGGGGGCCTTTGGAATGTTCCTGAGGGGCAGTAGAAGGGTCTGGGGACCTTTATAAAGGCCCTGACGGGCATTAGAATGGTCTGCGGGATTTAGAAGTGTCCTGAGGGGCTCTAGAATGGTCTGGGGGCCTTTATTAGGGTCCTGACGGGCTCTAGAAGGGTCTGGGAACCTTTATAAATGCCCTGAGGGGCATTTGAAGGGTCTGAGGGCCTTTAGAAAGGTCCTGAGGGGCATTAGAAGGGTCTTGTGGCCTTCATAAGGGTCCTGAAAGGCATTAGAAGGGTCTGAGGGCTTTTAGATAGGTCCTGAGGCAATCTAGAAGGGTCTAGGGGCCTTTACATGGGTCTTGATAGTCATTAGAAGGGTGTGGAGGCCTTTAGAAAGGCCCTGAAAGGCATTAGAAGGGTCTGGGGGCTTTTGCATGGGTCCTGAGGCAATCTAGAAGGGTCTGGGGGCCTTTACATGGGTCTTGAGGGTCATTAGAAGGGTGTGGAGGCCTTTAGAAAGGCCCTGAGGGGCTCTAGAATGGTCTGGGGTCTATTAGAAGCGTCCTGAGGGGGTCCAGAAGGGTCTGGGGGCCTTTTTAAAGGCCCTCAGGGTGATTATAAGGGTCTCGCGGCCTTTAGGAAGGCCCTGAGTGGCATTAGAAGGGTCTGGGTGCCTTTAGATATGACCTGAGGGGCATTAGAAGGGTATGGGGGCATTTAGAAAGGCCCTGAGGGGCATTAGAAGGGTCTGGGGGCCTTTAGAATGGTCCTGAGCGGGTCTAGAAGGGTCTGGAGGCATTTAAAACTGTCCTGAGAGGCTCTAGAAGGGTCTGGGGGCCTTTATAAGGGTCCTGAGGGGCATTAGACGATTCTGGGTGCCCTTATAAAAGACCAGATGGGAACTAGCAGGGTCTGGGGGACTTTAGAAGGGTCCTGAGGGGCTCTATAAGGGTCTGGGGGCCTTTAGAATGGTCTTCAGGGGCTCTAGAAGGGTCTGGGGGCCTTTTTAAAGGTCCTCAGGGGGATTATAAGGGTCTCGCAGCCTTTAGAAAGGCCCTGAGTGGCATTAGAAGGGTCTGGGTGCCTTTAGAAATGTCCTGAGGGGCTCTTCAATGGTCTGGGGGCTTTTAGAAATGTCCTGAGGGTCATTAGAAGGGTGTGGGGGCCTTTAGAAAGGCCCTGAGGGGCATTACAAGGGTCTGGGGTCATATAGATAGGCCCTGAGAGGTTCTAGAAGTGTCTGGGGTAATTTAGAAAGGCCCTGCGGGGAATTAGAAGGGTCTGGGGGCCTTTAGAAGGGTCCTGAGGGGCATTAGAAGGGTCTGGGTGCCTTTAGAAGGGTCCTGAGGGGCATTAGAAAGGTCTGGGGACCTTTAGAATGGTCCTGAGGGGGTCTAGAAGGGTCTGGAGGCTTTTAAAACTGTCCTGAGAGGCTCTAGAAGGGTCTGGGTGCCTTTATAAGGGTCCTGAGGGACATTAGAAGGGTCTTGTGGCCCTTATAAAAGCCCTGAGGGGAATTAGCAGGGTCTGGGGGACTTTAGAAGGGTCCTGAGGGGCTCTATAAGGGTCTGGGGGCCTTTAGAAGTGTCTTCAGGGGCTCTAGAAGGGTCTGGGGACCTTTAGAAAGGCCGTGTGGGATATTAGAAGGGTCTGGGGGCCTTTAGAATGCTCCTGAGGGGCAGTAGAAGGGTCTGGGGACCTTTATAAAGGCCCTGACAGGCATTAGAATGGTCTGCGGGATTTAGAAGTGTCCTGAGGGGCTCTAGAATGGTCTGGGGGCCTTTATAAGGGTCCTGACAGGCTCTAGAAGGGTCTGGGAACATTTATAAATGCCCTGAGGGGCATTAGAAGGGTCTGAGGGCCTTTAGAAAGGTCCTGAGGGGCATTAGAAGGGTCTTGTGGCCTTCATAAGGGTCCTGAAAAGCATTAGAAGGGTCTGAGGGCTTTTAGATGGGTCCTGAGGCAATCTAGAAGGGTCTAGGGGCCTTTACATGGGTCTTGAGAGTCATTAGAAGGGTGTGGAGGCCTTTAGAAAGGCCCTGAAAGGCATTAGAAGGGTCTGGGGGCTTTTGGATGGGTCCTGAGGCAATCTAGAAGGGTCTGGGGGCCTTTACATGGGTCTTGAGGGTCATTAGATGGGTGTGGAGGCCTTTAGAAAGGCCCTGAGGGGCTCTAGAAGGGTCTGGGGTCTATTAGAAGCGTCCTGAGGGGGTCCAGAAGGGTCTGGGGGCCTTTTTAAAGGCCCTCAGGGGGATTATAAGGGTCTCGCGGCCTTTAGAAAGGCCCTGAGTGGCATTAGAAGGTTGTGGGTGCCTTTAGAAATGTCCTGAGGGGCTCTTGAAGGGTCTGGGGGCCTTTAGAAATGTCCTGAGGGGCATTAGAAGGGTATGGGGGCCTTTAGAAAGGCCCTGAGTGGCATTACAAGGGTCTGGGGTCATATAGAAAGGCCCTGAGAGGTTCTAGAAGTGTCTGGGGTACTTTAGAAAGGCCCTGAGGGGCATTAGAAGGGTCTGGGGGCCTTTACATGGGTCTTGAGGGTCATTAGAAGGGTGTGGAAGCCTTTAGAAAGGCCCTGAGGGGCTCTAGAAGGGTCTGGGGTCTATTAGAAGTGTCCTGATGGGGTCCAGAAGGGTCTGGGGGCCTTTTTAAAGGTCCTCAGGGGGATTATAAGGGTCTCGCAGCCTTTACAAAGGTCCTGAGTGGCATTAGAAGGTTCTGGGTGCCTTTAGAAATGTCCTGAGGGGCTCTTGAAGGGTCTGGGGGCCTTTAGAAATGTCCTGAGGGGCATTAGAAGGGTATGGGGGCCTTTAGAAAGGCCCTGAGTGGCATTACAAGGGTCTGGGGTCATATAGAAAGGCCCTGAGAGGTTCTAGAAGTGTCTGGGGTACTTTAGAAAGGCCCTGAGGGGCATTAGAAGGGTCTGGGGGCCTTTAGAAGGGTCCTGAGCGGCATTAGAAGGGTCTGGGGGCTTTTAGAATGGTCCTGAGGGGGTCTAGAAGGGTCTGGAGGCATTTAAAACTGTCCTGAGAGGCTCTAGAGGGGTCTGGGTGCCTTTATAAGGGTCCTGAGGGGCATTAGAAGGGTCTTGTGGCCCTTATAAAAGCCCTGAGGGGAATTAGCAGGGTCTGGGGGACTTTAGAAGGGTCCTGAGGGGCTCTATAAGGGTCTGGGGGACCTTTATAAAGGCCCTGTGGGGCATTAGAAGGGTCTGGGTGCCTTTAGAATGCTCCTGAGGGGCAGTAGAAGGGTCTCGGGACCTTTATAAAGGCCCTGACGGGCATTAGAATGGTCTGCGGGCCTTTAGAAGTGTCCTGAGGGGCTCTAGAATGGTCTGGGGGGCTTTATAAATGCCCTGAGGGGCATTAGAAGGGTCTCGCGGCTTTTAGAAAGGCCCTGAGTGGCATTAGAAGGGTCTGGGTGCCTTTAGAAATGACCTGAGGGGCATTAGAAGGGTATGGGGGCCTTTAGAAAGGCCCTGAGGGGCATTAGAAGGGTATGGGGGCCTTTAGAATGGTCCTGAGGGGGTCTAGAAGGGTCTGGACGCATTTAAAACTGTCCTGGGAGGCTCTAGAAGGGTCTGGGTGGCTTTATAAGGGTCCTGAGGGGCATTAGAAGATTCTGGGTGCCCTTATAAAAGCCCTGAGGGGAATTAGCAGGGTCTGGGGGACTTTAGAAGGGTCCTGAGGGGCTCTATAAGGGTCTGGGGGCCTTTAGAATGGTGTTCAGGGGCTCTAGAAGGTTCTGTTGACCTTTAGAATGGCCCTGTGGGGCATTAGAAGGGTCTGGGGGCCTTTAGAATGCTCCTGAGTGGCAGTAGAAGGGTCTGGGGACCTTTAGAAAGGCCCTGACGGATATTAGAATGGTCTGCGGGATTTAGAAGTGTCCTGAGGGGCTCTAGAATGGTCTGGGGGCCTTTATAAGGGTCCTGACGGGCTCTAGAAGGGTCTGGGAACCTTTATAAATGTCCTGAGGGGCATTAGAAGGATCTGAGGGCCTTTAGAACGGTCCTGAGGGGCATTAGAAGGGTCTTGTGGCCTTCATAAGGGTCCTGAAAGGCATTAGAATGGTCTGAGGGCTTTTAGATGGGTCCTGAGGCAATCTAGAAGGGTCTAGGGGCCTTTACATGGGTCTTGAGAGTCATTAGAAGGGTGTGGAGGCCTTTAGAAAGGCCCTGAAAGGCATTAGAAGGGTCTGGGGGCTTTTGGATGGGTCCTGAGGCAATCTAGAAGGGTCTGGGGGCCTTTACATGGGTCTTGAGGGTCATTAGAAGGGTGTGGAGGCCTTTAGAAAGGCCCTGAGGGGCTCTAGAAGGGTCTGGGGGCTATTAGAAGCGTCCTGAGGGGGTCCAGAAGGGTCTGGGGGCCTTTTTAAAGGCCCTCAGGGGGATTATAAGGGTCTCGCGGCCTTTAGAAAGGCCCTGAGTGGCATTAGAAGGGTCTGGGTGCCTTTAGAAATGACCTGAGGGGCATTAGAAGGGTATGGGGGCCTTTAGAAAGGCCCTGAGGGGCATTAGAAGGGTCTGGGGTCCTTTAGAATGGTCCTGAGCGGGTCTAGAAGGGTCTGGAGGCATTTAAACCTGTCCTGAGAGGCTCTAGAAGGGTCTGGGTGCCTTTATAAGGGTCCTGAGGGGCATTAGAATATTCTGGGTGCCCTTATAAAAGACCTGAGGGGAACTAGCAGGGTCTGGGGGACTTTAGAAGGGTCCTCAGGGGCTCTATAAGGGTCTGGGGGCCTTTACAAGGGTCTTCAGGTGCTCTAGAAGGGTCTGGGGACCTTTAGAAAGGCCCTGTGGGGCATTAGAAGGGTCTGGGGGCCTTTAGAATGCTCCTGAGGGGCAGTAGAAAGGTCTGGGGACCTTTATAAAGGCCCTGACGGGCATTAGAATGGTCTGCGGGCCTTTAGAAGTGTCCTGAGGGGCTCTAGAATGGTCTGGGGGCCTTTATAAGGGTCCTGACGGGCTCTAGAAGGGTCTGAGAACCTTTATAAATGCCCTGAGGGGCATTAGAAGGGTCTGAGGGCCTTTAGAAAGGTCCTGAGGGGCATTAGAAGAGTCTTCTGGCCTTCATAAGGGTCCTGAAAGGCATTAGAAGGGTCTGGGGTCTTTTCGATGGGTCCTGAGGCAATCTAGAAGGGTCTGGGGGCCTTTACATGGGTCTTGAGGGTCATTAGAAGGGTGTGGAGGCCTTTAGAAAGGCCCTGAAAGGCATTAGAAGGGTCTGGGGGCTTTTAGATGGGTCCTGATGCAATCTAGAAGGGTCTGGGGGCCTTTACATGGGTCTTGAGGGTCATTAGAAGGGTGTGGAGGCCTTTAGAAAGGCCCTGAGGGGCTCTAGAAGGGTCTGGGGGCTATTAGATGCGTCCTGAGGGGGTCCAGAAGGGTCTGGGGGCCTTTTTAAAGGTCCTCAGGGGGATTATAAGGGTCTCGCGGCCTTTAGAAAGGCCCTGAGTGGCATTAGAAGGGTCTGGGTGCCTTTAGAAATGTCCTGAGGTGCTCTTGAATGGTCTGGGGTCCTTTAGAAATGTCCTGAGGGTCATTAGAAGGGTGTGGGGGCCTTTAGAAAGGCCCTGAGGGGCATTACAAGGGTCTGGGGTCATATAGAAAGGCCCTGAGAGGTTCTAGAAGTGTCTTGGGTAATTTAGAAAGGCCCTGCGGGGCATTAGAAGGGTCTGGGGGACTTTATAAGGGTCCTGAGGGGCATTAGAAGGGTCTGGGGGCCTTTAGAATGGTCCTGAGGGGGTCTAGAAGGGTCTGGAGGCTTTTAAAACTGTCCTGAGAGGCTCTAGAAGGGTCTGGGTGCCTTTATAAGGGTCCTGATGGGCATTAGAAGGGTCTTGTGGCCCTTATAAAAGCCCTGAGGGGAATTAGCAGGGTCTGGCGGACTTTAGAAGGGTCCTGAGGGGCTCTATAAGGGTCTGGGGGCCTTTAGAAGGGTCTTCAGGGGCTCTTGAAGGGTCGGGGGACCTTTAGAAAGGCCGTGTGGGGCATTAGAAGGGTCTGGGGGCCTTTAGAATGCTCCTGAGGGGCAGTAGAAGGGTCTGGGGACCTTTATAAAGGCCCTGACGGGCATTAGAATGGTCTGCGGGATTTAGAAGTGTCCTGAGGGGCTCTAGAATGGTCTGGGGGCCTTTAGAAAGGCCCTGAGGGGCATTACAAGGGTCTGGGGTCATATAGAAAGGCCCTGAGAGGTTCTAGAAGTGTCTGGGGTACTTTAGAAAGGCCCTGAGGGGCATTAGAAGGGTCTGAGGGCTTTTAGATGGGTCCTGAGGCAATCTAGAAGGGTCTAGGGGCCTTTACATGGGTTTTGAGAGTCATTAGAAGGGTGTGGAGGCCTTTAGAAAGGCCCTGAAAGGCATTAGAAGGGTCTGGGGTCTTTTGGATGGGTCCTGAGGCCATCTAGAAGGGTCTGGGGGCCTTTACATGGGTCTTGAGGGTCATTAGAAGGGTGTGGAGGCCTTTAGAAAGGCCCTGAGGGGCTCTAGAAGGGTCTGGGGTCTATTAGAAGCGTCCTGAGGGGGTCCAGAAGGGTCTGGGGGCCTTTTTAAAGGTCCTCAGGGGGATTATAAGGGTCTCGTAGCCTTTAGAAAGGTCCTGAGTGGCATTAGAAGGTTCTGGGTGCCTTTAGATATGTCCTGAGGGGCTCTAGAAGGGTCTGGGGGCCTTTAGAAATGTCCTGAAGGGCATTAGAAGGGTATGGGGGCCTTTAGAAAGGCCCTGAGGGGCATTACAAGGGTCTGGGGTCATATAGAAAGGCCCTGAGAGGTTCTAGAAGTGTCTGGGGTACTTTAGAAAGGCCCTGAGGGGCATTAGAAGGGTCTGGGGGCCTTTAGAAGGGTCCTGAGCGGCATTAGAAGGGTCTGGGGCTTTTAGAATTGTCCTGAGGGGGTCTAGAAGGGTCTGGAGGCATTTAAAACTGTCCTGAGAGGCTCTAGAGGGGTCTGGGTGCCTTTATAAGGGTCCTGAGGGGCATTAGAAGGGTCTTGTGGCCCTTATAAAAGCCCTGAGGGGAATTAGCAGGGTCTGGGGGACATTAGAAGGGTCCTGAGGCGCTCTATAAGGGTCTGGGGGACCTTTAGAAAGGCCCTGTGGGGCATTAGAAGGGTCTGGGGACCTTTAGAAAGGCCGTGTGGGGCATTAGAATGGTCTGGGGACCTTTATAAGTGTCCTGACGGGCTCTAGAAGGGTCTGGGGGCCTTTATAAATGCCCTGAGGGGCATTAGAAGGGTCTTGTGGCCTTCATAAGGGTCCTGAAAGGCATTAGAAGGGTCTGGGGTCTTTTAGATGGGTCCTGAGGCAATTTAGAAGGGTCTGGGGGCCTTTACATGGGTCTTGAGGGTCATTAGAAGGGTGTGGAGGCCTTTAGAAAGGCCCTGAAAGGCATTAGAAGAGTCTGGGTGCTTTTAGATGGGTCCTGATGCAATCTAGAAGGGTCTGGGGGCCTTTACATGGGTCTTGAGGGTCATTAGAAGGTGGTGGAGACCTTTAGAAAGGCCCTGAGGGGCTCTAGAAGGGTCTGGGGGCTATTAGAAGCGTCCTGAGGGGTCCAGAAGGGTCTGGGGGCCTTTTTAAAGGTCCTCAGGGGGATTATAAGGGTCTCGCAGCCTTTAGAAAGGCCCTGAGTGGCATTAGAAGGGTCTGGGTGCCTTTAGAAATGTCCTGAGGGGCTCTTCAATGGTCTGGGGGCCTTTAGAAATGTCCTGAGGGTCATTAGAAGGGTGTGGGGGCCTTTAGAAAGGCCCTGAGGGGCATTACAAGGGTCTGGGGTCATATAGAAAGGCCCTGAGAGGTTCTAGAAGTGTCTGGGGTAATTTAGAAAGCCCCTGCGGGGCATTAGAAGGGTCTGGGGGCCTTTATAAGGGTCCTGAGGGGCATTAGAAGGGTCTGGGGGCCTTTAGAAGGGTCCTGAGGGGCATTAGAAGGGTCTTGTGGCCCTTATAAAAGCCCTGAGGGGAATTAGCAGGGTCTGGGGGACATTAGAAGGGTCCTGAGGGGCTCTATAAGGGTCTGGGGCCCTTTAGAAAGGCCCTGTGAGGCATTAGAAGGGTCTGGGTGCCTTTAGAATGGTCCTGAGGGGGTCTAGAAGGGTCTGGAGGCTTTTAAAACTGTCCTGAGAGGCTCTAGAAGGGTCTGGGTGCCTTTATAAGGGTCCTGAGGGGCATTAGAAGGGTCTTGTGGCCCTTATAAAAGCCCTGAGGGGAATTAGCAGGGTCTGGGGGACTTTAGAAGGGTCCTGAGGGGCTCTATAAGGGTCTGGGGGCCTTTAGAAGGGTCTTCAGGGGCTCTAGAAGGGTCTGGGGACCTTTAGAAAGGCCCTGTGGGGCATTAGAAGGGTCCGGGTGCCTTTAGAATGCTCCTGAGGGGCAGTAGAAGGGTCTGTGGACCTTTAGAATGGCACTGATGGGCATTAGAATGGTCTGCGGGCCTTTAGAAGTGTCCTGAGGGGCTCTAGAATGGTCTGGGGGCATTTATAAGTGTCCTGACGGGCTCTAGAAGGGTCTGGGAACCTTTATAAATGCCCTGAAGGGCATTAGAAGGGTCTGAGGGCCTTTAGAAAGGTCCTGAGGGGCATTAGAAGGGCCTTGTGGCCTTCATAAGGGTCCTGAAAGGCATTAGAAGGGTCTGGGGGCTTTTAGGTGGGTCCTGAGGCAATCTAGAAGGGTCTAGAGGCCTTTACATGGGTCTTGAGGGTCATTAGAAGGGTGTGGAGGCCTTTAGAAAGGCCCTGAGGGGCTCTAGAAGGGTCTGGGGGCTATTAGAAGCGTCCTGAGGGGGTCCAGAGGGGTCTGGGGGCCTTTTTAAAGGTCCTCAGGGGGATTATAAGGGTCTCGCAGACTTTAGAAAGGCCCTGAGTGGCATTAGAAGGTTCTGGGTGCCTTTAGAAATGTCCTGAGGGGCTCTAGAAGGGTCTGGGGGCCTTTAGAAATGTCCTGAGGGGAATTAGAAGGGTCTGGGGGCCTTTAGAAAGGCCCTGAGGGGCATTACAAGGGTCTGGGGTCATATAGAAAGGCCCTGAGAGGTTCTAGAATGTCTGGGGTACTTTAGAAAGGCCCTGAGGGGCATTAGAAGGGTCTGGGGGCCTTTAGAAGGGTCTTCAGGGGCTCTAGAATGGTCTCGGGACCTTTAGAAAGGCCCTGTGGGGCATTAGAATGGTCTGGGGGCCTTTAGAATGCTCCTGAGGGGCAGTAGAAGGGTCTGGGGTCCTTTATAAAGGCCCTGACGTGCATTAGAATGGTCTACGGGCCTTTAGAAGTGTCCTGAGGGGCTCTAGAATGATCTGGGGGCCTTTATAAGGGTCCTGACTGGCTCTAGAAGGGTCTGGGAACCTTTATAAATGCCCTTAAAGGCATTAGAAGGGTCTGAGGGCCTTTAGAAAGGTCCTGAGGGGCATTAGAAGGGTCTTGTGGCCTTCATAATGGTCCTGAAAGGCATTGGAAGGGTCTGGAGGCTTTTAGATGGGTCCTGATGCAATCTAGAAGGGTCTGGGGGCCTTTACATGGGTCTTGAGGGTCATTAGAAGGGTGTGGAGGCCTTTAGAAAGGCCCTGAGGGGCTCTAGAAGGGTCTGGGGTCTATTAGAAGCGTCCTTAG
This sequence comes from Coccyzus lansbergi, assembly GCA_033558105.1. NCBI lineage: Eukaryota > Metazoa > Chordata > Aves > Cuculiformes > Coccyzidae > Coccyzus > Coccyzus lansbergi. The sequence goes on along the minus strand of JAUMJK010000213.1, from coordinate 224,974 downwards.
GGGGTCCAGAAGGATCTGGGGGCCTTTTTAAAGGTCCTCAGGGGGATTATAAGGGTCTCGCAGCCTTTAGAAAGGCCCTGAGTGGCATTAGAAGGGTCTGGGTGCCTTTAGAAATGTCCTGAGGGGCTCTTGAAGGGTCTGGGGGCCATTAGAAATGTCCTGAGGGTCATTAGAAGGGTATGGGGGCCTTTAGAAAGGCCCTGAGGGGCATTACAAGGGTCTGGGGTCATATAGAAAGGCCCTGAGAGGTTCTAGAAGTGTCTGGGGTACTTTAGAAAGGCCCTGAGGGGCATTAGAAGGGTCTGGGGGCCTTTAGAAGGGTCCTGAGGGGCATTAGAAGTGTATGGGGGCCTTTAGAAAGGCCCTTAGGGTCATTACAAGGGTCTGGGGTCATATAGAAAGGCCCTGAGAGGTTCTAGAAGTGTCTGGGGTACTTTAGAAAGGCCATGAGGTGCATTAGAAGGGTCTTGGGGCCTTTAGAAGGGTCCTGAGGGGCATTAGAAGGGTCTGGGGGCCTTTAGAATGGTCCTCAGGGGGTCTAGAATGGTCTGGAGGCATTTAAAACTGTCCTGAGATGCTCTAGAAGGTTCTGGGTGCCTTTAGAAATGTCCTGAGGGGCTCTTGAAGGGTCTGGGGGCCTTTAGAAATGTCCTCAGGGTCATTAGAAGGGTATGGGGGCCTTTAGAAAGGCTCTGAGGGGCATTACAAGGGTCTGGTGTCATATAGAAAGGCCCTGAGAGGTTCTAGAAGTGTCTGGGGTACTTTAGAAAGGCCCTGAGGTGCATTAGAAGGGTCTGGGGGCCTTTAGAAGGGTCCTGAGGTGCATTAGAAGGGTCTGGGGGCCTTTAGAATGGTCCTGAGTGGGTCTAGAAGGGTCTGGAGGCATTTAAATCTGTCCTGAGACGCTCTAGAATGGTCTGGGTGCCTTTATAAGGGTCCTGAGGGGCATTTGAAGGGTCTTGTGCCCCATATAATAGCCCTGAGTGGAATTAGCATGGTCTGGGGGACTTTAGAAGGGTCCTGAGGGGCATTAGAATGGTCTGGGCGCCTTTAGAAGGGTCCTGAGGGGCATTAGAAGGGTCTGGGGGCTTTTAGATGGGTCCTGCGCAATCTAGAAGGGTCTGGGGGCCTTTACATGGGTCTTGAGGGTCATTAGAAGGGTGTGGAGGCCTTTAGAAAGGCCCTGAGGGGCTCTAGAAGGGTCTGGGGGCTATTAGAAGCGTCCTGAGTGGGTCCAGAAGGGTCTGGGGACCTTTTTAAAGGTCCTTAGGGGGATTATAAGGGTCTCGCAGCCTTTAGAAAGGCCCTGAGTTGCATTAGAAGGTTCTGGGTGCCTTTAGAAATGTCCTGAGGGGCTCTAGATGGGTCTGGGGGCCTTTAGAAGGGTCTTCAGTGGCATTAGAAGGGTATGGGGGCCTTTAGAAAGGCCCTGAGGGGCATTACAAGGGTCTGGGGTCATATAGAAAGGGCCTGAGAGGTTCTAGAAGTGTCTGGGGTACTTTAGAAAGGCCCTGAGGGGCATTAGAAGGGTCTGGGGGCCTTTAGAATGGACCTGAGGGGCTCTAGAAGGGTCTGGGGGCTATTAGAAGTGTCCTGAGGGGGTCCAGAAGGGTCTGGGGGACTTTATAAGGGCCCTGAGGGGAATTAGCAGGGTCTGGGGGACTTTAGAAGGGTCCTGAGGGGCTCTATAAGGGTCTGGGGGCCTTTAGAAAGGTCCTGAGCGGCATTAGAAGGGTCTGGTTGCCTTTAGAATGCTCCTGAGGGGCAGTAGAAGGGTCTGGGGACCTTTATAAAGGCCCTGACGGGCATTAGAAGGGTCTGCGGGCCTTTAGATGTGTCCTGAGGGGCTCTAGAATGGTCTGGGGGCCTTTATAAGGGTCCTGACGGGCTCTAGAAGGGTCTGGGAACCTTTATAAATGCCCTGAGGGGCATTAGAAGGGTCTGAGGGCCTTTAGAAAGGTCCTGAGGGGCATTAGAAGGGTCTGGTGGCCTTCATAATGGTCCTGAAAGGCATTAGAATGGTCTGAGGGCTTTTAGATGGGTCCTGAGGCAATCTAGAAGGGTCTAGGGGCCTTTACATGGGTCTTGAGTGTCATTAGAAGGGTGTGGAGGCCTTTAGAAAGGCCCTGAGGGGCTCTAGAAGGGTCTGGGGGCTATTAGAAGTGTCCTGAGGGGGTCCAGAAGGGTCTGGGGGCCTTTTTAAAGGCCCTCAGGGGGATTATATGGGTCTCGCGGCTTTTAGAAAGGCCCTGAGTGGCATTAGAAGGGTCTGGGTGCCTTTAGAAATGTCCTGAGGGGCTCTAGAAGGGTCTGGGCGCCTTTAGATATGTCCTGAGGGGCTCTAGAAGGGTCTGGGGGCCTTTAGAAATGTCCTGAGGGGCATTAGAAGGGTATTGGGGTCTTTAGAAAGGCCCTGAGGGGCATTACAAGGGTCTCGGATCATATAGAAAGGCCCTGAGAGGTTCTAGAAGTGTCTGGGGTACTTTAGAAAGGCCCTGAGGGGCATTAGAAGGGTCTGGGGGCCTTTAGAAGGGTCCTGAGGGGCATTAGAAGTGTATGGGGGCCTTTAGAAAGGCCCTTAGGGTCATTACAAGGGTCTGGGGTCATATAGAAAGGCCCTGAGAGGTTCTAGAAGTGTCTGGGGTACTTTAGAAAGGCCATGAGGTGCATTAGAAGGGTCTGGGGGCCTTTAGAAGGGTCCTGAGGGGCATTAGAAGGGTCTGGGGGCCTTTAGAATGGTCCTCAGGGGGTCTAGAATGGTCTGGAGGCATTTAAAACTGTCCTGAGATGCTCTAGAAGGTTCTGGGTGCCTTTAGAAATGTCCTGAGGGGCTCTTGAAGGGTCTGGGGGCCTTTAGAAATGTCCTGAGGGGCATTAGAAGGGTATGGGGGCCTTTAGAAAGGCCCTGAGGGGCATTACAAGGGTCTGGTGTCATATAGAAAGGCCCTGAGAGGTTCTAGAAGTGTCTGGGGTACTTTAGAAAGGCACTGAGGTGCATTAGAAGGGTCTGGGGGCCTTTAGAAGGGTCCTGAGGTGCATTAGAAGGGTCTGGGGGCCTTTAGAATGGTCCTGAGGGGGTCTAGAAGGGTCTGGAGGCATTTAAAACTGTCCTGAGAGGCTCTAGAAGGGTCTGGGTGCATTTATAAAGGTCCTGAGGGGCATTTGAAGGGTCTTGTGCCCCATATAATAGCCCTGAGTGGAATTAGCATGGTCTGGGGGACTTTAGAAGGGTCCTGAGGGGCATTAGAATGGTCTGGGCGCCTTTTAGAAGGGTCCTGAGGGGCATTAGAAGGGTCTGGGTGCTTTTAGATGGGTCCTGCGCAATCTAGAAGGGTCTGGGGGCCTTTAGAAAGGCCCTGTGGGGCATTAGAAGGGTCCGGGTGCCTTTAGAATGCTCCTGAGTGGCAGTAGAAGGGTCTGGGTACCTTTAGAGTGGCACTGATGGGCATTAGAATGGTCTGCGGGCCTTTAGAAGTGTCCTGAGGGGCTCTAGAATGGTCTGGGGGCATTTATAAGGGTCCTGACGGGCTCTAGAAGGGTCTGGGAACCTTTATAAATGCCCTGAGGGGCATTAGAAGGGTCTGAGGGCCTTTAGAAAGGTCCTGAGGGGCATTAGAAGGGTCTTGTGGCCTTCATAAGGGTCCTGAAAGGCATCAGAAGGGTCTGGGGGCTTTTAGATGGGTCCTGAGGCAATCTAGAAGGGTCTAGGGGCCTTTACATGGGTCTTGAGGGTCATTAGAAGGGTGTGGAGGCCTTTAGAAAGGCCCTGAGGGGCTCTAGAAGGGTCTGGGGGCTATTAGAAGCTTCCTGAGGGGGTCCAGAAGGGTCTGGGGGCCTTTTTAAATGTCCTCAGCGGGATTATAAGGGTCTCGCAGACTTTAGAAAGGCCCTGAGTGGCATTAGAAGGTTCTGGGTGCCTTTAGAAATGTCCTGAGGGGCTCTTGAAGGGTCTGGGGGCCTTTAGAAATGTCCTGAGGGGCATTATAAGCGTCTCGTGGCTTTTAGAAAGGCCCTGAGTGGCATTACAAGGGTCTAGTGTCATATAGAAAGGCCCTGAGAGGTTCTAGAAGTGTCTGGGTTACTTTAGAAAGGCCCTGAGGGGCATTAGAAGGGTCTGGGGGCCTTTAGAAGGGTCCTAAGGGGCATTAGAAGGGTCTGGGGGCCTTTAAAATGGTCCTGAGGGGGTCTAGAAGGGTCTGGAGGCATTTAAAACTGTCCTGAGGGGCTCTAGAAGGGTCTGGGTGCCTTTATAAGGGTCCTGAGGGGCATTATAAGGGTCTGGGTGCCCTTATAAAAGCCCTGAGGGGAATTAGCAGGGTCTGGGGGACTTTAGAAGGGTCCTGAGGGGCTCTATAAGGGTCTGGGGGCCTTTAGAAGGGTCTTCAGGGGCTCTAGAAGGGTCTGGGGACCTTTAGAAAGGCCCTGTGGGGCATTAGAAGGGTCTGGGGGCCTTTAGAATGCTCCTGAGGGGCAGTAGAAGGGTCTGGGGACCTTTATAAAGGCCCTGACGGGCATTAGAATGGTCTGCGGGCTTTTAGAAGTGTCCTGAGGGGCTCTAGAAGGGTCTGGGAGCCTTTATAAGGGTCCTGACAGGCTCTAGAAGGGTCTGGGAACCTTTATAAATGCCCTGAAGGGCATTACAAGGGCCTGAGGGCCTTTAGAAAGGTCCTGAGGGGCATTAGAAGGGTCTTGTGTCCTTCATAAGGGTCCAGAAAGGCATTAGAAGGGTCTGGGGGCTTTTAGATGGGTCCTGAGGCAATCTAGAAGGGTCTGGGGGCCTTTACATGGCTCCTGAGGGTCATTAGAAGGGTGTGGAGGCCTTTAGAAAGGCCCTGAAATGCATTAGAAGGGTCTGGGGGCTATTAGAAGCACCCTGAGGTGGTCCCGGAGGGTCTGAGGGCCTTTTTAAAGGCCCTCAGGGGGATTATAAGGTTCTCGCGGCCTTTAGAAAGGCCCTGAGTGGCATTAGAAGGGTCTGGGGGCCTTTAGAATGCTCCTGAGGGGCAGTAGAAGGGTCTGGGGACCTTTATAAAGGCCCTGACGGGCATTAGAATGGTCTGCGGGCCTTTAGAAGTGTCCTGAGGGGCTCTAGAATGGTCTGGGGGCCTTTATAAGGGTCCTGACGGGCTCTAGAAGGGTCTGGGAACCTTTATAAATGCCCTGAGGGGCATTAGAAGGGTCTGAGGGCCTTTAGAAAGGTCCTGAGGGGCATTAGAAGGGTCTTGTGGCCTTCATAAGGGTCCTGAAAGGCATTGGAAGGGTCTGGAGTCTTTTAGATGGGTCCTGAGGCAATCTAGAAGGGTCTAGGGGCCTTTACTTAGGTCTTGAGGGTCATTAGAAGGGTGTGGAGGCCTTTAGAAAGGCCCTGAGGGGCTCTAGAAGGGTCTGGGGTCTATTAGAAGCGTCCTGAGGGGGTCCAGAAGGGTCTGGGGGCCTTTTTAAAGGCCCTCAGGGGGAGTATAAGGGTCTCGCAGCCTTTAGAAAGGCCCTGAGTGGCATTATAAGGTTCTGGGTGCCTTTAGAAATGTCCTGAAGGGCTCTTGAAGGGTCTGGGGGCCATTAGAAATGTCCTGAGGGTCATTAGAAGGGTATGGGGGCCTTTAGAAAGGTCCTGAGGGGCATTACAAGGGTCTGGGGTCATATAGAAAGGCTCTGAGAGGTTCTAGAAGTGTCTGGGGTACTTTAGAAAGGCCATGAGGTGCATTAGAAGGGTCTGGATTCCTTTTGAAGGGTCCTGAGGGGCATTAGAAGGGTCTGGGGGCCTTTAGAATGGTCCTCAGGGGGTCTAGAATGGTCTGGAGGCATTTAAAACTGTCCTGAGATGCTCTAGAAGGTTCTGGGTGCCTTTAGAAATGTCCTGAGGGGCTCTTGAAGGGTCTGGGGGCCTTTAGAAATGTCCTCAGGGTCATTAGAAGGGTATGGGGGCCTTTAGAAAGGCCCTGAGGGGCATTACAAGGGTCTGGGGTCATATAGAAAGGCCCTGAGAGGTTCTAGAAGTGTCTGGGGTACTTTAGAAAGGCCCTGAGGTGCATTAGAAGGGACTGGGGGCCTTTAGAATGGTCCTGAGGGGGTCTAGAAGGGTCTGGAGGCATTTAAAACTGTCCTGAGAGGCTCTAGAAGGGTCTGGGGGCCTTTAGAAGGGTCCTGAGGTGCATTAGAAGGGTCTGGGGGCCTTTAGAATGGTCCTGAGTGGGTCTAGAAGGGTCTGGAGGCATTTAAATCTGTCCTGAGACGCTCTAGAATGGTCTGGGTGCCTTTATAAGGGTCCTGAGGGGCATTTGAAGGGTCTTGTGCCCCATATAATAGCCCTGAGTGGAATTAGCATGGTCTGGGGGACTTTAGAAGGGTCCTGAGGGGCATTAGAATGGTCTGGGCGCCTTTAGAAGGGTCCTGAGGGGCATTAGAAGGGTCTGGGGGCTTTTAGATGGGTCCTGCGCAATCTAGAAGGGTCTGGGGGCCTTTACATGGGTCTTGAGGGTCATTAGAAGGGTGTGGAGGCCTTTAGAAAGGCCCTGAGGGGCTCTAGAAGGGTCTGGGGGCTATTAGAAGCGTCCTGAGTGGGTCCAGAAGGGTCTGGGGACCTTTTTAAAGGTCCTTAGGGGGATTATAAGGGTCTCGCAGCCTTTAGAAAGGCCCTGAGTTGCATTAGAAGGTTCTGGGTGCCTTTAGAAATGTCCTGAGGGGCTCTAGATGGGTCTGGGGGCCTTTAGAAGGGTCTTCAGGGGCATTAGAAGGGTATGGGGGCCTTTAGAAAGGCCCTGAGGGGCATTACAAGGGTCTGGGGTCATATAGAAAGGGCCTGAGAGGTTCTAGAAGTGTCTGGGGTACTTTAGAAAGGCCCTGAGGGGCATTAGAAGGGTCTGGGGGCCTTTAGAATGGACCTGAGGGGCTCTAGAAGGGTCTGGGGGCTATTAGAAGTGTCCTGAGGGGGTCCAGAAGGGTCTGGGGGCCTTTAGAAAGGTCCTGAGCGGCATTAGAAGGGTCTGGTTGCCTTTAGAATGCTCCTGAGGGGCAGTAGAAGGGTCTGGGGACCTTTATAAAGGCCCTGACGGGCATTAGAATGGTCTGCGGGCCTTTAGATGTGTCCTGAGGGGCTCTAGAATGGTCTGGGGGCCTTTATAAGGGTCCTGACGGGCTCTAGAAGGGTCTGGGAACCTTTATAAATGCCCTGAGGGGCATTAGAAGGGTCTGAGGGCCTTTAGAAAGGTCCTGAGGGGCATTAGAAGGGTCTGGTGGCCTTCATAAGGGTCCTGAAAGGCATTAGAATGGTCTGAGGGCTTTTAGATGGGTCCTGAGGCAATCTAGAAGGGTCTAGGGGCCTTTACATGGGTCTTGAGTGTCATTAGAAGGGTGTGGAGGCCTTTAGAAAGGCCCTGAGGGGCTCTAGAAGGGTCTGGGGGCTATTAGAAGTGTCCTGAGGGGGTCCAGAAGGGTCTGGGGGCCTTTTTAAAGGCCCTCAGGGGGATTATATGGGTCTCGCGGCTTTTAGAAAGGCCCTGAGTGGCATTAGAAGGGTCTGGGTGCCTTTAGAAATGTCCTGAGGGGCTCTAGAAGGGTCTGGGCGCCTTTAGATATGTCCTGAGGGGCTCTAGAAGGGTCTGGGGGCCTTTAGAAATGTCCTGAGGGGCATTAGAAGGGTATTGGGGTCTTTAGAAAGGCCCTGAGGGGCATTACAAGGGTCTCGGATCATATAGAAAGGCCCTGAGAGGTTCTAGAAGTGTCTGGGGTACTTTAGAAAGGCCCTGAGGGGCATTAGAAGGGTCTGGGGGCCTTTAGAAGGGTCCTGAGGGGCATTAGAAGTGTATGGGGGCATTTAGAAAGGCCCTTAGGGTCATTACAAGGGTCTGGGGTCATATAGAAAGGCCCTGAGAGGTTCTAGAAGTGTCTAGGGTACTTTAGAAAGGCCATGAGGTGCATTAGAAGGGTCTGGGGGCCTTTAGAAGGGTCCTGAGGGGCATTAGAAGGGTCTGGGGGCCTTTAGAATGGTCCTCAGGGGGTCTAGAATGGTCTGGAGGCATTTAAAACTGTCCTGAGATGCTCTAGAAGGTTCTGGGTGCCTTTAGAAATGTCCTGTGGGGCTCTTGAAGGGTCTGGGGGCCTTTAAAAATGTCCTCAGGGTCATTAGAAGGGTATGGGGGCCTTTAGAAAGGCCCTGAGGGGCATTACAAGGGTCTGGTGTCATATAGAAAGGCCCTCAGAGGTTCTAGAAGTGTCTGGGGTACTTTAGAAAGGCACTGAGGTGCATTAGAAGGGTCTGGGGGCCTTTAGAAGGGTCCTGAGGTGCATTAGAAGGGTCTGGGGGCCTTTAGAATGGTCCTGAGGGGGTCTAGAAGGGTCTGGAGGCATTTAAAACTGTCCTGAGAGGCTCTAGAAGGGTCTGGGTGCATTTATAAAGGTCCTGAAAGGCATTTGAAGGGTCTTGTGCCCCATATAATAGCCCTGAGTGGAATTAGCATGGTCTGGGGGACTTTAGAAGGGTCCTGAGGGGCATTAGAATGGTCTGGGCGCCTTTTAGAAGGGTCCTGAGGGGCATTAGAAGGGTCTGGGTGCTTTTAGATGGGTCCTGCGCAATCTAGAAGGGTCTGGGGGCCTTTAGAAAGGCCCTGTGGGGCATTAGAAGGGTCCGGGTGCCTTTAGAATGCTCCTGAGTGGCAGTAGAAGGGTCTGGGTACCTTTAGAGTGGAACTGATGGGCATTAGAATGGTCTGCGGGCCTTTAGAAGTGTCCTGAGGGGCTCTAGAATGGTCTGGGGGCATTTATAAGGGTCCTGACGGGCTCTAGAAGGGTCTGGGAACCTTTATAAATGCCCTGAGGGGCATTAGAAGGGTCTGAGGGCCTTTAGAAAGGTCCTGAGGGGCATTAGAAGGGTCTTGTGGCCTTCATAAGGGTCCTGAAAGGCATCAGAAGGGTCTGGGGGCTTTTAGATGGGTCCTGAGGCAATCTAGAAGGGTCTAGGGGCCTTTACATGGGTCTTGAGGGTCATTAGAAGGGTGTGGAGGCCTTTAGAAAGGCCCTGAGGGGCTCTAGAAGGGTCTGGGGGCTATTAGAAGCTTCCTGAGGGGGTCCAGAAGGGTCTGGGGGCCTATTTAAATGTCCTCAGGGGGATTATAAGGGTCTCGCAGACTTTAGAAAGGCCCTGAGTGGCATTAGAAGGTTCTGGGTGCCTTTAGAAATGTCCTGAGGGGCTCTTGAAGGGTCTGGGGGCCTTTAGAAATGTCCTGAGGGGCATTATAAGCGTCTCGTGGCTTTTAGAAAGGCCCTGAGTGGCATTACAAGGGTCTAGTGTCATATAGAAAGGCCCTGAGAGGTTCTAGAAGTGTCTGGGTTACTTTAGAAAGGCCCTGAGGGGCATTAGAAGGGTCTGGGGGCCTTTAGAAGGGTCCTAAGGGGCATTAGAAGGGTCTGGGGGCCTTTAAAATGGTCCTGAGGGGGTCTAGAAGGGTCTGGAGGCATTTAAAACTGTCCTGAGGGGCTCTAGAAGGGTCTGGGTGCCTTTATAAGGGTCCTGAGGGGCTCTATAAGGGTCTGGGGGCCTTTAGAAGGGTCTTCAGGGGCTCTAGAAGGGTCTGGGGACCTTTAGAAAGGCCCTGTGGGGCATTAGAAGGGTCTGGGGGCCTTTGGAATGCTCCTGAGGGGCAGTAGAAGGGTCTGGGGACCTTTATAAAGGCCCTGACGGGCATTAGAATGGTCTGCGGGCTTTTAGAAGTGTCCTGAGGGGCTCTAGAAGGGTCTGGGAGCCTTTATAAGGGTCCTGACAGGCTCTAGAAGGGTCTGGGAACCTTTATAAATGCCCTGAAGGGCATTACAAGGGCCTGAGGGCCTTTAGAAAGGTCCTGAGGGGCATTAGAAGGGTCTTGTGTCCTTCATAAGGGTCCAGAAAGGCATTAGAAGGGTCTGGGGGCTTTTAGATGGGTCCTGAGGCAATCTAGAAGGGTCTGGGGGCCTTTACATGGCTCCTGAGGGTCATTAGAAGGGTGTGGAGGCCTTTAGAAAGGCCCTGAAATGCATTAGAAGGGTCTGGGGGCTATTAGAAGCACCCTGAGGTGGTCCCGGAGGGTCTGAGGGCCTTTTTAAAGGCCCTCAGGGGGATTATAAGGTTCTCGCGGCCTTTAGAAAGGCCCTGAGTGGCATTAGAAGGGTCTGGGGGCCTTTAGAATGCTCCTGAGGGGCAGTAGAAGGGTCTGGGGACCTTTATAAAGGCCCTGACAGGCATTAGAATGGTCTGCGGGCCTTTAAAAGTGTCCTGAGGGGCTCTAGAATGGTCTGGGGGCCTTTAGAAGTGTCCTGAGGGGCTCTAGAATGGTCTGGGAACCTTTATAAATGCCCTGAGGGGCATTAGAAGGGTCTGAGGGCCTTTAGAAAGGTCCTGAGGGGCATTAGAAGGGTCTTGTGGCCTTCATAAGGGTCCTGAAAGGCATTGGAAGGGTCTGGAGTCTTTTAGATGGGTCCTGAGGCAATCTAGAAGGGTCTAGGGGCCTTTACATGGGTCTTGAGGGTCATTAGAAGGGTGTGGAGGCCTTTAGAAAGGCCCTGAGGGGCTCTAGAAGGGTCTGGGGTCTATTAGAAGCGTTCTGAGGGGGTCCAGAAGGGTCTGGGGGCCTTTTTAAAGGCCCTCAGGGGGAGTATAAGGGTCTCGCAGCCTTTAGAAAGGCCCTGAGTGGCATTATAAGGTTCTGGGTGCCTTTAGAAATGTCCTGAAGGGCTCTTGAAGGGTCTGGGGGCCATTAGAAATGTCCTGAGGGTCATTAGAAGGGTATGGGGGCCTTTAGAAAGGTCCTGAGGGGCATTACAAGGGTCTGGGGTCATATAGAAAGGCTCTGAGAGGTTCTAGAAGTGTCTGGGGTACTTTAGAAAGGCCATGAGGTGCATTAGAAGGGTCTGGATTCCTTTTGAAGGGTCCTGAGGGGCATTAGAAGGGTCTGGGGGCCTTTAGAATGGTCCTCAGGGGGTCTAGAATGGTCTGGAGGCATTTAAAACTGTCCTGAGATGCTCTAGAAGGTTCTGGGTGCCTTTAGAAATGTCCTGAGGGGCTCTTGAAGGGTCTGGGGGCCTTTAGAAATGTCCTCAGGGTCATTAGAAGGGTATGGGGGCCTTTAGAAAGGCCCTGAGGGGCATTACAAGGGTCTGGGGTCATATAGAAAGGCCCTGAGAGGTTCTAGAAGTGTCTGGGGTACTTTAGAAAGGCCCTGAGGTGCATTAGAAGGGACTGGGGGCCTTTAGAATGGTCCTGAGGGGGTCTAGAAGGGTCTGGAGGCATTTAAAACTGTCCTGAGAGGCTCTAGAAGGGTCTGGGGGCCTTTATAAGGGTCCTGAGGGGCATTAGAATGGTCTGGGCGCCTTTAGAAGGGTCCTGAGGGGCATTAGAAGGGTCTGGGGGCTTTTAGATGGGTCCTGCGCAATCTAGAAGGGTCTGGGGGCCTTTACATGGGTCTTGAGGGTCATTAGAAGGGTGTGGAGGCCTTTAGAAAGGCCCTGAGGGGCTGTAGAATGGTCTGGGGGCTATTAGAAGCGTCCTGAGGGGGTCCAGAAGGGTCTGGGGGCCTTTTTAAAGGTCCTTATGGGGATTATAAGGGTCTCGCAGCCTTTAGAAGGGCCCTGATTGGCATTAGATGGGTCTGGGTGCCTTTAGAAAGGTCCTGAGGGGCTCTAGAAGGGTCTGGGGGCCTTTAGAAGGGTCTTCAGGGGCATTAGAAGGGTATGGGGGCCTTTAGAAAGGCCCTGAGGGGCATTACAAGGGTCTGGGGTCATATAGAAAGGCCCTGAGAGGTTCTAGAAGTGTCTGGGGTACTTTAGAAAGGCCCTGAGGGGCATTAGAAGGGTCCGGGAGCCTTTAGAATGGACCTGAGGGGGTCTAGAAGGGTCTGGAGGCATTTAAAACTGTCCTGAGAGGCTCTAGAAGGGTCTGGGTGCCTTTATAAGGGCCCTGAGGGGAATTAGCAGGGTCTAGGGGACTTTAGAAGGGTCCTGAGGGGCTCTATAAGGGTCTGGGGGCCTTTAGAAAGGTCCTGTGGGGCATTAGAAGGGTCTGGGTGCCTTTAGAATGCTCCTGAGGGGCAGTAGAAGGGTCTGGGGACCTTTATAAAGGCCCTGACGGGTATTAGAATGGTCTGCGGGCCTTTAGAATTGTCCTCAGGGGCTCTAGAATGGTCTGGGGGCCTTTATAAGGGTCCTGACAGGCTCTAGAAGGGTCTGGGAACCTTTATAAATGCCCTGAGGGGCATTAGAAGGGTCTGAGGGCCTTTAGAAAGGTCCTGAGGGGCATTAGAAGGGTCTTGTGGCCTTCATAAGGGTCCTGAAAGGCATTAGAAGTGTCTGGGGGCTTTTAGATGGGTCCTGAGGCAATCTGGAAGGGTCTAGGGGCCTTTACATGGGTCTTGAGGGTCATTAGAAGGGTGTGGAGGCCTTTAGAAAGGCCCTGAAAGGCATTAGAAGGGTCTGGGGGCTTTTAGATGGGTCCTGAGGCAATCTAGAAGGGTCTGTGGGGCTTTACATGGGTCTTGAGGGTCATTAGGAGGGTGTGGATGCCTTTAGAAAGGCCCTGAGGAGCTCTAGAAGGGTCTGGGGTCTATTAGAAGCGTCCTGAGTGGTCCAGAAGGGTCTGGGGGCCTTTTTAAAGGCCCTCAGGGGGATTATAAGGGTCTCGCGGCCATTAGAAAGGCCCTGAGTGGCATTAGAAGGGTCTGGGTGCCTTTAGAAATGACGTGAGGGGCATTACAAAAGTATGGGGGCCTTTAGAAAGGCCCTGAGGGGCATTAGAAGGATCTGGGGGCCTTTAGAATGGTCCTGAGGGGAGTCTAGAAGGGTCTGGAGGCATTTAAAACTGTCCTGAGAGGCTCTAGAAGGGTCCTGGTGCCTTTATAAGGGTCCTGAGGGGCATTAGAAGGGTCTGGGTGCCCTTATAAAAGCCCTGCGGGGAATTAGCAGGGTCTGGGGGACTTTAGAAGGGTCCTGAGGGGCTCTATAAGGGTCTGGGGGCCTTTAGAAGGGTCTTCAGGGGCTCTAGAAGGGTCTGGGGACCTTTAGAAAGGCCCTGTGGGGCATTAGAAGGGTCTGGGGGCCTTTAGAATGCTCCTGAGGGGCAGTAGAAGGGTCTGGGGACCTTTATAAAGGCCCTGACGGGCATTAGAATGGTCTGCGGGCCTTTAGAAGTGTCCTGAGGGGCTCTAGAATGGTCTGGGGGCCTTTATAAGGGTCCTGACGGGCTCTAGAAGGGTCTGGGAACCATTATAAATGCCCTGAGTGGCTTTAGAATGTTCTGGGTGCCTTTAGAAATGTCCTGAGGGGCTCTAGAAGGGTCTGGGGGCATTTAGAAGGGTCTTCAGGGGCATTAGAAGGGTATGGGGGCCTTTAGAAAGGCCCTGAGGGGCATTACAAGGGTCTGGGGGCCTTTAGAATGGACCTTAGGGGGTCTAGAAGGGTCTGGAGGCATTTAAAACTGTCCTGAGAGGCTCTAGAAGGGTCTGGGTGCCTTTATAAGGGCCCTGAGGGGAATTAGCAGGGTCTTGGGGCCTTTAGAAGGGTCTTCAGGTGCTCTAGAAGGGTCTGGGGACCTTTATAAAGGCCCTGTGGGGCATTGGAAGGGTCTGGGGGCCTTTAGAATGTTCCTGAGGGGCAGTAGAAGGGTCTGGGGACCTTTAGAAAGGCCCTGGACGGGCATTAGAATGGTCTGCGGGCCTTTAGAAATGTCCTGAGGGGCTCTAGAATGGTCTTGGGGCCTTTATAAGGGTCCTGACGGGCTCTAGAAGGGTCTGGGAACCTTTATAAATGCCCTGAGGGGCATTAGAAGGGTCTGAGGGCCTTTAGAAAGGTCCTGAGGGGCATTAGAAGGGTCTTGTGGCCTTCATAAGGGTCCTGAGGGGCATTAGAAGGGTCTGGGGGCTTTTAGATGGGTCCTGAGGCAATCTAGAAGGGTCTAGGGGCCTTTACATGGGTCTTGAGGGGCATTAGAAGGGTCTGAGGGCCTTTAGAAGGGTCCTGAGGGGCATTAGAAGGGTCTGAGGGCCTTTAGAAATGACGTGAGGTGCATTACAAAAGTATGGGAGCCTTTAGAAAGGCCCTGAGGGGCATTAGAAGGGTCTGGGGGCCTTTAGAATGGTCCTGAGGGGGGTCTAGAAGCGTCTGGAGGCATTTAAAACTGTCCTGAGAGGCTCTAGAAGGGTCTGGGTGCCTTTATAAGGGTCCTGAGGGGCATTAGAAGGGTCTGGGTGCCCTTATAAAAGCCCTGCGGGGAATTAGCAGGGTCTGGGGGACTTTAGAAGGGTCCTGAAGGGCTCTATAAGGGTATGAGGGCCTTTAGAAGGGTCTTCAGGGGCTCTAGAAGGGTCTGGGGACCTTTAGAAAGGCCCTGTGGGGCATTAGAAGGGTCTGGGGGCCTTTAGAATGCTCCTGAGGGGCTCTATAAGGGTCTGGGGACCTTTATAAGTGTCCTGACTGGCTCTAGAAGGGTCTGGGAACCTTTATAAATGCCCTCAGGGGCATTAGAAGGGTCTGAGGGCCTTTAGAATGGTCCTGAGGGACATTAGAAGGGTCTTGTGGCCTTCATAAGGGACCTGAAAGGCATTAGAAGGGTCTGGGGGCTTTTAGATGGCTCCTGAGGCAATCTAGAAGGGTCTGGGGGCCTTTACATGGGTCTTGAGGGTCATTAGAAGGGTGTGGATGCCTTTAGAAAGGCCCTGAGGAGCTCTAGAAGGGTCTGGGGTCTATTAGAAGCGTCCTGAGGGGGTCCAGAAGGGTCTGGGGGCATTTTTAAAGGCCCTCAGGGGGATTATAAGGGTCTCGCGACCTTTAGAAAGGCCCTGAGTGGCATTAGAAGGGTCTGGGTGCCTTTAGAAATGACATGAGGGGCATTACAAAAGTATGGGGGCCTTTAGAAAGGCCCTGAGGGGCATTAGAAGGGTCTGGGGGCCTTTAGAATGGTCCTGAGGGGGGTCTAGAAGCGTCTGGAGGCATTTAAAACTGTCCTGAGAGGCTCTAGAAGGGTCTGGGTGCCTTTATAAGGGTCCTGAGTGGCATTAGAAGGGTCTGGGTGCCCTTATAAAAGCCCTGAGGGGAATTAGCAGGGTCTGGGGGCCTTTAGAAGTGTCCTGAAAGGCTCTATAAGGGTCTGGGGGCCTTTAGAAGAGTCTTCCGGGGCTCTAGAAGGGTCTGGGGACCTTTATAAGGGTCCTGACGGGCTATAGAAGGGTCTGAGGGCCTTTAGAAAGGTCCTCAGGGGCATTAGAAGGGTCTTGTGGCCTTCATAAGGGTCCTCAAAGGCATTAGAATGGTCTGGGGGCTTTTAGATGGGTCCTGAGGCAATCTAGAAGGGTCTAGGGGCCTTTACATGGGTCTTGAGGGTCATTAGAAGGGTGTGGAGGCCTTTAGAAAGGCCCTGAAAGGCATTAGAATGGTCTGGGGGCTTTTAGATGGGTCCTGAGGCAATCTAGAAGGGTCTGCGGGACTTTACATGGGTCTTGAGGGTCATTAGAAGGGTGTGGATGCCTTTAGAAAGGCCCTGAGGGGCACTAGAAGGGTCTGGGGGCTATTAGAAGCGTCCTGAAGGGGTCTAGAAGGGTCTGGGGGCCTTTAGAAATGACCTGAGGGGCATTAGAAGGGTATGGGGGCCTTTAGAAAGGCCCTGATGGGCATTAGAAGGGTCTGAGGGCCTTTAGAATGGTCCTGAGAGGGTCTAGAAGGGTCTGGAGGCATTTAAAACTGTCCTTAGAGGCTCTAGAAGAGTCTGGGTGCCTTTATAAGGTTCCTGAGGGGCATTAGAAGGGTCTGGGTGCTCTTATAAAAGCCCTGAAAGGAATTAACAGGGTCTGGGGGCCTTTAGAAGTGTCCTGAGGGGCTCTATAAGGGTCTGGGGGCCTTTAGAAGGGTCTTCCGGGGCTCTAGAAGGGTCTGGGGACCTTTAGAAAGGCCCTGTGGGGCATTAGAAGGGTCTGGGGGCCTTTAGAATGCTCCTGAGGGGCAGTAGAAGGGTCTGGGGACCTTTATAAGGGTCCTGACGGGCTCTAGAAGGGTCTGGGGACCTTTATAAGGGTCCTGACGGGCTCTAGAAGAGTCTGAGGGACTTTAGATAGGTCCTGAGGGGCATTAGAAGGGTCTGGGGGCTTTTAGATGGGTCCTGAGGCAATCTAGAAGGGTCTAGGGGCCTTTACATGGGTCTTGAGGGTCATTAGAAGGGTGTGGAAGCCTTTAGAAAGGCCCTGAAAGGCATTAGAAGGGTCTGGGGGCATTCAGAATGCTCCTGAGGGGCAGTAGAAGGGTCTGGGGACCTTTATAAATGCCCTGAGGGGCATTAGAAGGGTCTGAGGGCCTTTAGAAACGTCCTGAGGGGCATTAGAATGGTCTTGTGGCCTTCATAAGGGTCCTGAAAGGCATTAGAAGGGTCTGGGGGCTTTTAGATGGGTCCTGAGGCAATCTAGAAGGGTCTAGGGGCCTTTACATGGGTCTTGAGGGTCATTAGAAGGGTGTGGAGCCTTTAGAAAGGCCCTGAAAGGCATTAGAAGGGTCTGGGGGCTTTTAGATGGGTCCTTAGGCAATCTAGAAGGGTCTGGGGGCCTTTACATGGGTCCTGAGCATCATTAGAAGGGTGTGGAGGCCTTTAGAAAGGCCCTGAAATGCATTAGAAGGGTCTGGGGGCTTTTAGATGGGTCCTGAGGCAATCTAGAAGGGTCTGGGGGCCTTTACATGGGTCTTGAGAGTCATTAGAAGGGTGTGGAGGCCTTTAGAAAGGCCCTGAAAGGCATTAGAAGGGTCTGGGGGCATTCAGAATGCTCCTGAGGGGCAGTAGAAGGGTCTGGGGACCTTTATAAATGCCCTGAGGGGCATTAGAAGGGTCTGAGGGCCTTTAGAAACGTCCTGAGGGGCATTAGAATGGTCTTGTGGCCTTCATAAGGGTCCTGAAAGGCATTAGAAGGGTCTGGGGGCTTTTAGATGGGTCCTGAGGCAATCTAGAAGGGTCTAGGGGCCTTTACATGGGTCTTGAGGGTCTTTAGAAGGGTGTGGAGGCCTTTAGAGAGGCCCTGAAAGGAATTAGAAGGGTCTGGGGGCTTTTAGATGGGTCCTGAGGCAATCTAGAAGGGTCTGGGGGCCTTTACATGGGTCTGAGGGTCATTAGAAGGGTGTGGAGGCCTTTAGAAAGGCCCTGAGGAGCTCTAGAAGGGTCTGGGGGCTATTAGAAGCGTCCTGAGGGGGTCGAGAATGGTCTGGGGGCCTTTTTAAAGGCCCTCAGGGGGATTATAAGGGTCTCGCGGCCTTTAGAAAGGCCCTGAGTGGCATTAGAAGGGTCTGGGTGCCTTTAGAAATGACGTGAGGGGCATTACAAAAGTATGGGGGCCTTTAGAAAGGCCCTGAGGGGCATTAGAAGGGTCTGGGGGCCTTTAGAATGGTCCTGAGGGGGTCTAGAAGGGTCTGGAGGCATTTAAAACTGTCCTGAGAGGCTCTAGAAGGGTCTGGGTGCCTTTATAATGGTCCTGAGGGGCATTATAAGGGTCTGGGTGCCCTTAAAAAAGCCCTGAGGGCAATTAGCAGGGTCTGGCGGACTTTAGAAGGGTCTTGAGGGGCTCTATAAGGGTCTGGGTGCCTTTAGAAGGGTCTTCAGGGGCTCTAGAAGGGTCTGGGGACCTTTAGAAAGGCCCTGTGAGGCATTAGAAGGGTCTGGGGGCCTTTAGAATGCACCTGAGGGGCAGTAGAAGGGTCTGGGGACCTTTATAAAGGCCCTGACGGGCATTAGAATGGTCCGCGGGCCTTCAGAAGTGTCCTGAGGGGCTCTAGAATGGTCTGGGGGCCTTTATAAGGGTCCTGACGGGCTCTAGAAGGGTCTGGGAACCTTTATAAATGCCCTGAGGGGCATTAGAAGGGTCTGAGGGCCTTTAGAAAGGTCCTGAGGGGCATTAGAAGGGTCTTGTGGCCTTCATAAGGGTCCTGAAAGGCATTAGAAGGGTCTGGGGCCTTTTAGATGGGTCCTGAGGCAATCTAGAAGGGTCTAGGGGCCTTTACATGGGTCTTGAGGGGCATTAGAAGGGTCTGAGGGCCTTTAGAAGGGTCCTGAAGGGCATTAGAAGGGTCTGGGGGCTTTTAGATGGGTCCTGAGGCAATCTAGAAGGGTCTAGGGGCCTTTACATGGGTCTTGAGGGTCATTAGAAGGGTGTGGAGGCCTTTTTTAAAGGCGCTGAGGGGCTCTAGAAGGGTCTGGGTGCTATTAGAAGCGTCCTGAGGGGGTCCAGAAGGGTCTGGGGGCCTTTTTAAAGGCCCTCAGGGGGATTATAAGGGTCTCGCGGCATTTAGAAAGGCCCTGAGTGGCATTACAAGGGTCTGGGGTCATATAGAAAGGCCCTGAGAGGTTCTAGAAGTGTCTGGGGTACTTTAGAAATGCCCTGAGGGGCATTAGAAGGGTCTGGGGGCCTTTAGAATAGTCCTGAGGTGTTCTAGAAGGGTCTGGAGGCATTTAAAACTGTCCTGAGAGGCTCTAGAAGGGTCTGGGTGCCTTTATAAGGGTCCTGAGGGGCTTTAGAAGGGTCTGGGTGCCCTTATAAAAGCCCTGAGGGGAATTAGCAGGGTCTGGGGGACTTTAGAAGGGTCTTCAGGGGCTCTATAAGGGTCTGGGGGCCCTTAGAAGGGTCTTCAGGGGCTCTAGAAGGGTCTGGGGACCTTTAGAAAGGCCCTGTGGGGCATTAGAAGGGTCTGGGGGCCTTTAGAATGCTCCTGAGTGGCAGTAGAAGGGTCTGGGGACCTTTATAAGTGTCCTGACGGGCTCTAGAAGGGTCTGGTAACCTTTATAAATGCCCTGAGAGGCATTAGAAGGGTCTAAGGGCCTTTAGAAAGGTCCTGAGGGGCATTAGAAGGTTCTTGTGGCCTTCATAATGGTCCTGAAAGGCATTAGAAGGGTCTGGGGGCTTTTAGATCGGTCCTGAGGCAATCTAGAAGGGTCTAGGGGCCTTTACATGGGTCTTGAGGGTCATTAGAAGGGTGTGGAGGCCTTTAGAATGGCCCTGAGGAGCTCTAGAAGGGTCTGGGGGCCTTTAGAAGGGTCTTCAGGGGCTCTAGAGGGGTCTGGGGACCTTTAGAAAGGCCCTGTGTGGCATTAGAAGGGTCTGGGGGCCTTTAGAATGCTCCTGAGGGGCAGTAGAAGGGTCTGGGAACCTTTATAAATGCCCTTAAAGGCATTAGAAGGGTCTGAGGGCCTTTAGAAAGGTCCTGAGGGGCATTAGAAGGGTCTTGTGGCCTTGATAAGGGTCCTGAAATGCATTAGAAGGGTCTGGGGGCTTTTAGATGGGTCCTGAGGCAATCTAGAAGGGTCTGGGGGCTTTTACATGGGTCTTGAGGGTCATTAGAAAGGTGTGGAGGCCTTTAGAAAGGCCCTGAGGGGCTCGAGAAGGGTCTGGGGGCTATTAGAAGCGTCCTGAGGGGGTCTAGAAGGGTCTGGGGGCCTTTTTAAAGGCCCTCAGGGGGATTATAAGGGTCTCGCGGCATTTAGAAAAGCCCTGAGTGGCATTAGAAGGGTCTGGGTGCCTTTTGAAATGACCTGAGGGGCATTAGAAAGGTATGGGGGCCTTTAGAAAGGCCCTGATGGGCATTAGAAGGGTATGGGGGCCTTTAGAATGGTCCTGAGGGGGTCTAGAAGGGTCTGGAGGCATTTAAAACTGTCCTGAGATGCTCTAGAAGGGTCTGGGTGCCTTTATAAGGGTCCTGAGGGGCATTAGAAGGGTCTGGGTGCCCTTATAAAAGCACTGAAAGGAATTAGCAGGGTCTGGGGGCCTTTAGAAGTGTCCTGAGGGGCTCTAGAATGGTCTGGGGGCCTTTATAAGGGTCCTGACATGCTCTAGAAGGGTCTGGGAACCTTTATAAATGCCCTAAAGGGCATTAGAAGGGTCTGAGGGCCTTTAGAAAAGTCCTGAGGGGCATTAGAAGGGTCTGGGGGCCTTTAGAATGGTCCTGAGGGGGTCTAGAAGGGTCGGGAGGCATTTAAAACTGTCCTGAGAGGCTCTAGAAGGGTCTGGGTGCCTTTATAAGGGTCCTGAGGGGCATTAGAAGGGTCTGGGTGCCCTTATAAAAGCCCTGAGGAGAATTAGCAGGGTCTGGGGGACTTTAGAAGGGTCCTTAGGGGCTCTATAAGGGTCTGGGGGCCTTTAGAAGGGTCTTGAGGGGCTCTAGAAGGGTCTGGGGACCTTTAGAAAGGCCCTGTGTGGAATTAGAAGGGTCTGGGGGCCTTTAGAAGGGTCTTCAGGGGCTCTAGAATGGTCTGGGGACCTTTAGAAAGGCCCTGTGGGGCATAAGAAGGGTCTGAGGGCCTTTAGAATGCTCCTGAGGGGCAGTAGAAGGGTCTGGGGACCTTTATAAGTGTCCTGACGTGCTCTAGAAGGGTCTGGGAACCTTTATAAATGCCCTGAGGTGCATTAGAAGGGTCTGAGGGCCTTTAGAAAGGTCCTGAGGGGAATTAGAAGGGTCTTGTGGCCTTCATAAGGGTCCTGGAAGGCATTAGAAGGGTCTGGGGGCTTTTAGATGGGTCCTGAGGCAATCTAGAAGGGTCTAGGGGCCTTTACATGGGTCTTGAGGGTCATTAGAAGGGTGTGGAGGCCTTTAGAAAGGCCCTGAAAGGCATTAGAAGGGTCTGCGGGCTTTTATATGGGTCCTGAGGCAATCTAGAAGGGTCTGGGGGCCTTTACATGGGTCCTGAGCATCATTAGAAGGGTGTGGAGGCCTTTAGAAAGGCCCTGAGGGGCTCTAGAAGGGTCTGGGGGCCTTTAGAAGGGTCTTCAGGGGCTCTAGAAGGGTCTGGGGACCTTTAGAAAGGCCCTGTGGGGCATTGGAAGGGTCTGGGGGCCTTTAGAATGCTCCTGAGGGGCAGTAGAAGGGTCTGGGAACCTTTATAAATGCCCTGAGGGGCATTAAAAGGGTCTGAGGGCCTTTAGAAAGGTCCTGAGGGGCATTAGAAGGGTCTTGTGGCCTTCATAAGGGTCCTGAAAGGCATTAGAAGGGTCTGGGCGCTTTTAGATGGGTCCTGAGGCAATCTAGAAGTGTCTAGGGGCCTTTACATGGGTCTTGAGGGTCATTAGAAGGGTGTGGAGGCCTTTAGAAAGGCCCTGAAATGCATTAGAAGGGTCTGGGGGCTTTTAGATGGGTCCTGAGGCAATCTAGAAGGGTCTGGGGGCCTTTACATGGGTCTTGAGGGTCATTAGAAGGGTGTGGAGGCCTTTAGAAAGGCCCTGAGGAGCTCTAGAAGGGTCTGGGGGCTATTAGAAGCGTCTTGAGGGGGTCCAGAAGGGTCTGGGGGCCTTTTTAAAGGCCCTCAGGGGGATTATAAGGGTCTCGCGGCCTTTAGAAAGGCCCTGAGTGGCATTAGAAGGGTCTGGGTGCCTTTAGAAATGACGTGAGGGGCATTACAAAAGTATGGGGGCCTTTAGAAAGGCCCTGAGGGGCATTAGAAGGGTCTGGGGGCCTTTAGAATGGTCCTCAGGAGGGTCTAGAAGGGTCTGGAGGCATTTAAAACTGTCCTGAGAGGCTCTAGAAGGGTCTGGGTGCCTTTATAAGGGTCCTGAGGGGCATTATAAGGGTCTGGGTGCCCTTATAAAAGCCCTGAGGGCAATTAGCGGGGTCTGGGAAACTTTAGAAGGGTCCTGAGGGGCTCTATAAGGGTCTGGGGGCTTTTAGAAGGGTCTTCAGGGGCTCTAGAAGGGTCTGGGTGCCCTTAGAAATGACGTGAGGGGCATTACAAAAGTATGGGGGCCTTTAGAAAGGCCCTGTGAGGCATTAGAAGGGTCTGGGGGCCTTTAGAATGCTCCTGAGGGGCAGTAGAAGGGTCTGGGGACCTTTATAAATGCCCTGAGGGGCGTTAGAAGGGTCTGAGGGCCTTTAGAAAAGTCCTGAGGGGCATTAGAAGGGTCTTGTGGCCCTCATAAGGGACCTGAAAGGCATTAGAAGGGTCTGGGTGCTTTTAGATGGGTCCTGAGGCAATCTAGAAGGGTCTAGGGGCCTTTACATGGGTCTTGAGGGGCATTAGAAGGGTCTGAGGGCCTTTAGAAGGGTCCTGAGGGGCATTAGAAGGGTCTGGGGGCTTTTAGATAGGTCCTGAGGCAATCTAGAAGGGTCTGGGGGCCTTTACATGGGTCTTGAGGGTCATTAGAAGGGTGTGGAGGCCTTTAGAAAGGCGCTGAGGGACTCTAGAAGGGTCTGGGGTCTATTAGAAGCGTCCTGAGGGGGTCCAGAAGGGTCTGGGGGCCTTTTTAAAGGCCCTCAGGGGGATTATAAGGGTCTCGCGGCTTTTAGAAAGGCCCTGAGTGGCATTACAAGGGTCTGGGGTCATATAGAAAGGCCCTGAGAGGTTCTAGAAGTGTCTGGGGTACTTTAGAAATGCCCTGAGGGGCATTAGAAGGGTCTGGGGGCCTTTAGAATGGTCCTGAGGGGGTCTAGAAGGGTCTGGAGGCATTTAAAACTGTCCTGAGAGGCTCTAGAAGGGTCTGGGTGCCTTTATAAGGGTCCTGAGGGGCATTAGAAGGGTCTGGGTGCCCTTATAAAAGCCCTGAGGGCAATTAGCAGGGTGTGGGGGACTTTAGAAGGGTCCTGACGGGCTCTAGAAGGGTCTGGGAACCTTTATAAATGCCCTGAGGGGCATTAGAAGGGTCTAAGGGCCTTTAGAAAGGTCCTGAGGGGCATTAGAAGGTTCTTGTGGCCTTCATAATGGTCCTGAAAGGCATTAGAAGGGTCTGGGGGCTTTTAGATGGGTCCTGAGGCAATCTAGAAGGGTCTAGGGGCCTTTACATGGGTCCTGAGCATCATTAGAAGGGTGTGGAGGCATTTAGAAAGGCCCTGAGGGGCTTAGAGGGGTCTGGGGGCCTTTAGAAGGGTCTTCAAGGGCTCTAGAAGGGTCTGGGGACCTTTAGAAAGGCCCTGTGGGGCATTAGAAGGGTCTGGGGGCCTATAGAATGCTCCTGAGGGGCAGTAGAAGGGTCTGGGAACCTTTATAAATGCCCTGAGGGGCATTAGAAGGGTCTGAGGGCCTTTAGAAAGGTCCTGAGGGGCATTAGAAGGGTCTTGTGGCCTTCATAAGGGTCCTGAAATGCATTAGAAGGGCCTGGGGGCTTTTAGATGGGTCCTGTGGCAATCTAGAAGGGTCTGGGGGCCTTTACATGGGTCTTGAGGGTCATTAGAAGGGTGTGGAGGCCTTTAGAAAGGCCCTGAGGGGCTCTAGAAGGGTCTGGGGGCTATTAGAAGCGTCCTGAGGGGGTGTAGAAGGGTCTGGGGGCCTTTTTAAAGGCCCTCAGGGGGATTATAAGGGTCTCGCGGCCTTTAGAAAAGCCCTGAGTGGCATTAGAAGGGTCTGGGTGCCTTTAGAAATGACCTGAGGGGCATTAGAATGGTATGGGGGCCTTTAGAAAGGCCCTGATGGGCATTAGAAGGGTCTGGGGGCCTTTAGAATGGTCCTGAGGGGGTCTAGAAGGGTCTGGAGGCATTTAAAACTGTCCTGAGAGGCTCTAGAAGGGTCTGGGTGCCTTTATAAGGGTCCTGAGGGGCATTAGAAGGGTCTGGGTGCCCTTATAAAAGCACTGAAAGGAATTAGCAGGGTCTGGGGGCCTTTAGAAGGGTCCTGAGGGGCTCTATAAGGGTCTGGGGGCCTTTAGAAGGGTCTTCAGGGGCTCTAGAAGGGTCTGGGGACCTTTAGAAAGGCCCTGTGGGGCATTAGAAGGGTCTGGGGGCCTTTAGAATGCTCCTGAGGGGCAGTAGAAGGGTCTGGGGACCTTCATAAGGCCCTGACGGGCATTAGAATGGTCTGCGGGCCTTTAGAAGTGTCCTGAGGGGCTCTAGAATGGTCTGGGGGCCTTTATAAGGGTCCTGACATGCTCTAGAAGGGTCTGGGAACCTTTATAAATGCCCTAAGGGGCATTAGAAGGGTCTGAGGGCCTTTAGAATAGTCCTGAGGGGCATTAGAAGGGTCTGGGGGCCTTTAGAATGGTCCTGAGGGGGTCTAGAAGGGTCTGGAGGCATTTAAAACTGTCCTGAGAGGCTCTAGAAGGGTCTGGGTGCCTTTATAAGGGTCCTGAGGGGCATTAGAAGGGTCTGGGTGCCCTTATAAAAGCCCTGAGGAGAATTAGCAGGGTCTGGGGGACTTTAGAAGGGTCCTGAAGGGCTCTATAAGGGTCTGGGGGCCTTTAGAAGGGTCTTCAGGGGCTCTAGAAGGGTCTGGGGACCTTTAGAAAGGCCCTGTGTGGCATTAGAAGGGTCTGGGGGCCTTTAGAAGGGTCTTCAGGGGCTCTAGAAGGGTCTGGGGACATTTAGAAAGGCCCTGACGGGCATTAGAAGGGTCTGAGGGCCTTTAGAATGCTCCTGAGGGGCAGTAGAAGGGTCTGGGGACCTTTATAAGTGTCCTGACGGGCTCTAGAAAGGTCTGGGAACCTTTATAAATGCCCTGAGGTGCATTAGAAGGGTCTGAGGGCCTTTAGAAAGGTCCTGAGGGGCATTAGAAGGGTCTTGTGGTCTTAATAAGGGTCCTGGAAGGCATTAGAAGGGTCTGGGGGCTTTTAGATGGGTCCTGAGGCAATCTAGAAGGGTCTAGGGGCTTTTACATGGGTCTTGAGGGTCATTAGAAGGGTGTGGAGGCCTTTAGAAAGGCCCTGAAAGGTATTAGAAGGGTCTGGGGGCTTTTAGATGGGTCCTCAGGCAATCTAGAAGGGTCTGGGGGCCTTTACATGGGTCTTGAGGGTCATTAGAAGGGTGTGGATGCCTTTAGAAAGGACCTGAGGGGCTCTAGAAGGGTCTGGGGGATATTAGAAGCGTCCTGAGGGGGTCCAGAATGGTCTGGGGGCCTTTAGAAATGACCTGAGGGGCATTAGAAGGGTATGGGGGCCTTTAGAAAGGCCCTGAGGGGCATTAGAAGGGTCTGGGGGCCTTTAGAATGGTCCTGAGGGGGTCTAGAAGGGTCTGGAGGCATTTAAAACTGTCCTGAGAGGCTCTAGAAGGGTCTGGGTGCCTTTATAAGGGTCCTTAGGGGCATTAGAAGGGTCTGGGTGCCCTTATGAAAGCCCTGAGGGGAATTAGCAGGGTCTGGGGGCCTTTAGAAGGGTCCTGAGGGGCTCTATAAGGGTCTGGGGGCCTGTAGAAGGGTCTTCAGGGGCTCTAGAAGGGTCTGGGGACCTTTAGAAAGGCCCTGTGGGGCATTAGAATGGTCTGGGTGCCTTTAGAATGCTCCTGAGGGGCTCTAGAAGGGTCTTGTTGCCTTCATAAGGGCCCTGAAAGGCATTAGAAGGGTCTGGGAGCTTTTAGATGGGTCCTGAGGCAATCTAGAAGGGTCTGGGGGCCTTTACATGGGTCTTGAGGGTCATTAGAAGGTTGTGGAAGCCTTTAGAAAGGCCCTGAGGGGCTCTAGAAGGGTCTGGGGGCTTTTAGAAGGTTCTTCAGGGGCTCTAGAAGAGTCTGGGGACCTTTAGAAAGGCCCTGTGGGGCATTAGAATGGTCTGGGTGCCTTTAGAATGCTCCTGAGGGGCAGTAGAAGGGTCTGGGGACCTTTATAAATGCCCTGAGGGGCATTAGAAGGGTCTGAGGGCCTTTATAAAGGTCCTGAGGGGCATTAGAAGGGTCTTGTGGCCTTCATAAGGGTCCTGAAAGGCATTAGAAGGGTCTGGGGCTTTTAGATGGGTCCTGAGGCAATCTAGAAGAGTCTAGGGGCCTTTACATGGGTCTTGAGGGTCATTAGAAGGGTGTGGAGGCCTTTAGAAAGGCCCTGAAAGGCATTAGAAGGGTCTGGGGGCTTTTAGATGGGTCCTGAGGCAATCTAGAAGGGTCTGGGGGCCATTACATGGGTCTTGAGGGTCATTAGAAGGGTGTGGAGGCCTTTAGAAAGGCCCTGAGGGGCTCTAGAAGGGTCTGGGGGCTATTAGAAGCGTCCTGAGTGGGTCCAGAAGGGTCTGGGGGCCTTTTTAAAGGCCCTCAGGGGGATTATAAGGGTCTCGCGGCCTTTAGAAAGGCCCTGAGTGGCATTAGAACGGTCTGGGTGCCTTTAAAAATGACCTGAGGGGCATTAGAAGGGTATGGGGGCATTTAGAAAGGCCCTGTGGGGCATTAGAAGGGTCTGGGGGCCTTTAGAATGGTCCTGAGGGGGTCTAGAAGGGTCTGGAGGCATTTAAAACTGTCCTGAGGGGCTCTAGACGGGTCTGGGTGCCTTTATAAGGGACCTGAGGGGGATTAGAAGAGTCTGGGTGCCCTTATAAAAGCCCTGATGGGAATTAGCAGGGTCTGGGGGCCTTTAGAAGGGTCCTGAGGGGCTCTATAAGGGTATGGGGGCCTTTAGAAGGGTCTTGAGGGGCTCTAGAAGGGTCTGGGGACCTTTAGAAAGGCCCTGTGGGGCATTAGAAGGGTCTGGGGGCCTTTAGAAGGGTCTTCAGGGGCTCTAGAAGGGTCTGGGGACCTTTAGAAAGGCCCTGTGGGGCATTAGAAGGGTCTGAGGTCCTTTAGAATGCTCCTGAAGGGCAGTAGAAGGGTCTGGGGACCTTTATAAGGCCCTGACGGGCATTAGAATGGTCTGCGGGCCTTTAGAAGTGTCCTGAGGGGCTCTAGAATGGTCTGGGGGCCTTTATAAGGGTCCTGACGGGCTCTAGAAGGGTCTGGGAACCTTTATAAATGCCCTGAGGGGCATTAGAAGGGTCTGAGGGCCTTTAGAAAGGGCCTGAGGGGCATTAGAAGGGTCTTGTGGCCTTGATAAGGGTCCTGAAAGGCATTAGAAGGGTCTGGGGGCTTTTAGATGGGTCCTGAGGCAATCTAGAAGGGTCTAGGGGCCTTTACATGGGTCTTGAGGGGCATTAGAAGGGTGTGGAGGCCTTTAGAAAGGCCCTGAAAGGCATTAGAAGGGTCTGGGGGCTTTTAGATGGGTCCTGAGGCAATCTAGAATGGTCTGGGGGCCTTTACATGGGTCTTGAGGGTCATTAGAATGGTGTGGAGGCCTTTAGAAAAGCCCTGAGGGGCTCTAGAAGGGTCTGGGGGCTATTAGAAGCTTCCTGAGAGGGTCCAGAAGGGTCTGGGGGACTTTTTAAAGGCCCTCAAGTGGAATTATAAGGGTCTCGCGGCCTTTAGAAAGGCCCTGAGTGGCATTACAAGGGCCTGGGGTCGTATAGATAGGCCCTGAGATGTTCTAGAAGTGTCTGGGGTACTTTAGAAAGGCCCTGAGGGGCATTAGAAGGGTCTGGGGGCCTTTAGAATGGTCCTGAGGGGGTCTAGAAGGGTCTGGAGGCATTTAAAACTGTCCTGAGAGGCTCTAGAAGGGTCTGGGTGCCTTTATAAGGGTCCTGAGGGGCATTAGAAGGGTCTGGGTGCCCTTATAAAAGCCCTGAGGAGAATTAGCAGGGTCTGGGGGACTTTAGAAGGGTCCTTAGGGGCTCTATAAGGGTCTGGGGGCCTTTAGAAGGGTCTTGAGGGGCTCTAGAAGGGTCTGGGGACCTTTAGAAAGGCCCTGAGGGGCATTAGAAGGGTCTGGGGGCCTTTTGAATGGTCCTGAGGGGGTCTAGAAGGGTCTGGAGGCATTTAAAACTGTCCTGAGAGGCTCTAGAAGGGTCTGGGTGCCTTTATAAGGGTCCTGAGGGGCATTAGAAAGGTCTGGGTGCCCTTATAAAAGCACTGAAAGGAATTAGCAGGGTCTGGGGGCCTTTAGAAGGGTCCTGAGGGGCTCTATAAGGGTCTGGCGGCCTTTAGAAGGGTCTTCAGGGGCTCTAGAAGGGTCTGGGGACCTTTAGAAAGGCCCTGTGGGGCATTAGAAGGGTCTGGGTACCTTTAGAATGCTCCTGAGGGGCAGTAGAAGGGTCTGGGGACCTTTATAAGGCCCTGACGGGCATTAGAATGGTCTGCGGGCCTTTAGAAGTGTCCTGAGGGGCTCTAGAATGGTCTGGGGGCCTTTATAAGGGTCCTGACATGCTCTAGAAGGGTCTGGGAACCTTTATAAATGCCCTAAGGGGCATTAGAAGGGTCTGAGGGCCTTTAGAAAAGTCCTGAGGGGCATTAGAAGGGTCTGGGGGCCTTTAGAATGGTCCTGAGGGGGTCTAGAAGGGTCTGGAGGCATTTAAAACTGTTCTGAGAGGCTCTAGAAGGGTCTGGGTGCCTTTATAAGGGTCCTGAGGGGCATTAGAAGGGTCTGGGTGCCCTTATAAAAGCCCTGAGGAGAATTAGCAGGGTCTGGGGGACTTTAGAAGGGTCCTTAGGGGCTCTATAAGGGTCTGGGGGCCTTTAGAAGGGTCTTGAGGGGCTCTAGATGGGTCTGGGGACCTTTAGAAAGGCCCTGTGTGGCATTAGAAGGGTCTGGGGGCCTTTAGAAGGGTCTTCAGGGGCTCTAGAAGGGTCTGGGGACCTTTAGAAAGGCCCTGTGGGGCATAAGAAGGGTCTGAGGGTCTTTAGAATGCTCCTGAGGGGCAGTAGAAGGGTCTGGGGACCTTTATAAGTGTCCTGACGTGCTCTAGAAGGGTCTGGGAACCTTTATAAATGCCCTGAGGTGCATTAGAAGGGTCTGAGGGCCTTTAGAAAGGTCCTGAGAGGCATTAGAAGGGTCTTGTGGCCTTCATAAGGGTCCTGGAAGGCATTAGAAGGGTCTGGGGGCTTTTAGATGGGTCCTGAGGCAATCTAGAAGGGTCAAGGGGCCTTTACATGGGTCTCGAGGGTCATTAGAAGAGTGTGGAGGCCTTTAGAAAGGCCCTGAAAGGCATTAGAAGGGTCTGCGGGCTTTTATATGGGTCCTGAGGCAATCTAGAAGGGTCTGGGGGCCTTTACATGGGTCCTGAGCATCATTAGATGGGTGTGGAGGCCTTTAGAAAGGCCCTGAGGGGCTCTAGAAGGGTCTGGGGGCCTTTAGAAGGGTCTTCAAGGGCTCTAGAAGGGTCTGGGGACCTTTAGAAAGGCCCTGTGGGGCATTAGAAGGGTCTGGGGGCCTTTATAATGCTCCTGAGGGGCAGTAGAAGGGTCTGGGAACCTTTATAAATGCCCTGAGGGGCATTAGAAGGGTCTGAGGGCCTTTAGAAAGGTCCTGAGGGGCATTAGAAGGGTCTTGTGGCCTTCATAAGGGTCCTGAAAGTCATTAGAAGGGTCTGGGGGCTTTTAGATGGGTCCTGAGGCAATCTAGAAGGGTCTAGGGGCCTTTACATGGGTCTCGAGGGTCATTAGAAGGGTGTGGAGGCCTTTAGAAAGGCCCTGAAATGCATTAGAAGGGTCTGGGGGCTTTTAGATGGGTCCTGAGGCAATCTAGAAGGGTCTGGGGGCCTTTACATGGGTCTTGAGGGTCATTAGAAGGGTGTGGAGGCCTTTAGAAAGGCCCTGAGGGGCTCTAGAAGGGTCTGGGGGCTATTAGAAGCCTCCTGAGTGGGTCCAGAAGGGTCTGGGGGCCTTTTTAAAGGCCCTCAGGGGGATTATAAGGGTCTCGCGGCCTTTAGAAAGGCCCTGAGTGGCATTAGAAGGGTCTGGGTGCCTTTAGAAATGACCAGAGGGGCATTAGAAGGGTATGGGGGCATTTAGAAAGGCCCTGTGGGGCATTAGAAGGGTCTGGGGGCCTTTAGAATGGTCCTGAGGGGGTCTAGAAGGGTCTGGAGGCATTTAAAACTGTCCTGAGGGGCTCTAGACGGGTCTGGGTGCCTTTATAAGGGACCTGAGGGGCATTAGAAGGGTCTGGGTGCCCTTATAAAAGCCCTGAGGGGAATTAGCAGCGTCTGGGGGCCTTTAGAAGGGTCCTGAGGGGCTCTATAAGGGTATGGGGGCCTTTAGAAGGGTCTTGAGGGGCTCTAGAAGGGTCTGGGGACCTTTAGAAAGGCCCTGAGTGGCATTACAAGGGCCTGGGGTCGTATAGATAGGCCCTGAGATGTTCTAGAAGTGTCTGGGGTACTTTAGAAAGGCCCTGAGGGGCATTAGAAGGGTCTGGGGGCCTTTAGAATGGTCCTGAGGGGGTCTAGAAGGGTCTGGAGGCATTTAAAACTGTCCTGAGAGGCTCTAGAAGGGTCTGGGTGCCTTTATAAGGGTCCTGAGGGGCATTAGAAGGGTCTGGGTGCCCTTATAAAAGCCCTGAGGAGAATTAGCAGGGTCTGGGGGACTTTAGAAGGGTCCTGAGGGGCTCTATAAGGGTCTGGGGGCCTTTAGAAGGGTCTTGAGGGGCTCTAGAAGGGTCTGGGGACCTTTAGAAAGGCCCTGATGGGCATTAGAAGGGTCTGGGGGCCTTTTGAATGGTCCTGAGGGGGTCTAGAAGGGTCTGGAGGCATTTAAAACTGTCCTGAGAGGCTCTAGAAGGGTCTGGGTGCCTTTATAAGGGTCCTGAGGGGCATTAGAAGGGTCTGGGTGCCCTTATAAAAGCACTGAAAGGAATTAGCAGGGTCTGGGGGCCTTTAGAAGGGTCCTGAGGGGCTCTATAAGGGTCTGGCGGCCTTTAGAAGGGTCTTCAGGGGCTCTAGAAGGGACTGGGGACGTTTAGAAAGGCCCTGTGGGGCATTAGAAGGGTCTGGGTACCTTTAGAATGCTCCTGAGGGGCAGTAGAAGGGTCTGGGGACCTTTATAAGGCCCTGACAGGCATTAGAATGGTCTGCGGGCCTTTAGAAGTGTCCTGAGGGGCTCTAGAATGGTCTGGGGGCCTTTATAATGGTCCTGACATGCTCTAGAAGGGTCTGGGAACCTTTATAAATGCCCTAAGGGGCAGTAGAAGGGTCTGAGGGCCTTTAGAAAAGTCCTGAGGGGCATTAGAAGGGTCTGGGGGCCTTTAGAATGGTCCTGAGGGGGTCTAGAAGGGTCTGGAGGCATTTAAAACTGTTCTGAGAGGCTCTAGAAGGGTCTGGGTGCCTTTATAAGGGTCCTGAGGGGCATTAGAAGGGTCTGGGTACCCTTATAAAAGCCCTGAGGAGAATTAGCAGGGTCTGGGGGACTTTAGAAGGGTCCTGAGGGGCTCTATAAGGGTCTGGGGGCCTTTAGAAGGGTCTTGAGGGGCTCTAGAAGGGTCTGGGGACCTTTAGAAAGGCCCTGTGTGGCATTAGAAGGGTCTGGGGGCCTTTAGAAGGGTCTTCAGGGGCTCTAGAAGGGTCTGGGGACCTTTAGAAAGGCCCTGTGGGGCATAAGAAGGGTCTGAGGGCCTTTAGAATGCTCCTGAGGGGCAGTAGAAGGGTCTGGGGACCTTTATAAGTGTCCTGACGTGCTCTAGAAGGGTCTGGGAACCTTTATAAATGCCCTGAGGTGCATTAGAAGGGTCTGAGGGCCTTTAGAAAGGTCCTGAGAGGCATTAGAAGGGTCTTGTGGCCTTCATAAGGGTCCTGGAAGGCATTAGAAGGGTCTGGGGGCTTTTAGATGGGTCCTGAGGCAATCTAGAAGGGTCAAGGGGCCTTTACATGGGTCTCGAGGGTCATTAGAAGAGTGTGGAGGCCTTTAGAAAGGCCCTGAAAGGCATTAGAAGGGTCTGCGGGCTTTTATATGGGTCCTGAGGCAATCTAGAAGGGTCTGGGGGCCTTTACATGGGTCCTGAGCATCATTAGATGGGTGTGGAGGCCTTTAGAAAGGCCCTGAGGGGCTCTAGAAGGGTCTGGGGGCCTTTAGAAGGGTCTTCAAGGGCTCTAGAAGGGTCTGGGGACCTTTAGAAAGGCCCTGTGGGGCATTAGAAGGGTCTGGGGGCCTTTATAATGCTCCTGAGGGGCAGTAGAAGGGTCTGGGAACCTTTATAAATGCCCTGAGGGGCATTAGAAGGGTCTGAGGGCCTTTAGAAAGGTCCTGAGGGGCATTAGAAGGGTCTTGTGGCCTTCATAAGGGTCCTGAAAGTCATTAGAAGGGTCTGGGGGCTTTTAGATGGGTCCTGAGGCAATCTAGAAGGGTCTAGGGGCCTTTACATGGGTCTCGAGGGTCATTAGAAGGGTGTGGAGGCCTTTAGAAAGGCCCTGAAATGCATTAGAAGGGTCTGGGGGCTTTTAGATGGGTCCTGAGGCAATCTAGAAGGGTCTGGGGGCCTTTACATGGGTCTTGAGGGTCATTAGAAGGGTGTGGAGGCCTTTAGAAAGGCCCTGAGGGGCTCTAGAAGGGTCTGGGGGCTATTAGAAGCCTCCTGAGTGGGTCCAGAAGGGTCTGGGGGCCTTTTTAAAGGCCCTCAGGGGGATTATAAGGGTCTCGCGGCCTTTAGAAAGGCCCTGAGTGGCATTAGAAGGGTCTGGGTGCCTTTAGAAATGACCAGAGGGGCATTAGAAGGGTATGGGGGCATTTAGAAAGGCCCTGTGGGGCATTAGAAGGGTCTGGGGGCCTTTAGAATGGTCCTGAGGGGGTCTAGAAGGGTCTGGAGGCATTTAAAACTGTCCTGAGGGGCTCTAGACGGGTCTGGGTGCCTTTATAAGGGACCTGAGGGGCATTAGAAGGGTCTGGGTGCCCTTATAAAAGCCCTGAGGGGAATTAGCAGCGTCTGGGGGCCTTTAGAAGGGTCCTGAGGGGCTCTATAAGGGTATGGGGGCCTTTAGAAGGGTCTTGAGGGGCTCTAGAAGGGTCTGGGGACCTTTAGAAAGGCCCTGAGTGGCATTACAAGGGCCTGGGGTCGTATAGATAGGCCCTGAGATGTTCTAGAAGTGTCTGGGGTACTTTAGAAAGGCCCTGAGGGGCATTAGAAGGGTCTGGGGGCCTTTAGAATGGTCCTGAGGGGGTCTAGAAGGGTCTGGAGGCATTTAAAACTGTCCTGAGAGGCTCTAGAAGGGTCTGGGTGCCTTTATAAGGGTCCTGAGGGGCATTAGAAGGGTCTGGGTGCCCTTATAAAAGCCCTGAGGAGAATTAGCAGGGTCTGGGGGACTTTAGAAGGGTCCTGAGGGGCTCTATAAGGGTCTGGGGGCCTTTAGAAGGGTCTTGAGGGGCTCTAGAAGGGTCTGGGGACCTTTAGAAAGGCCCTGATGGGCATTAGAAGGGTCTGGGGGCCTTTTGAATGGTCCTGAGGGGGTCTAGAAGGGTCTGGAGGCATTTAAAACTGTCCTGAGAGGCTCTAGAAGGGTCTGGGTGCCTTTATAAGGGTCCTGAGGGGCATTAGAAGGGTCTGGGTGCCCTTATAAAAGCACTGAAAGGAATTAGCAGGGTCTGGGGGCCTTTAGAAGGGTCCTGAGGGGCTCTATAAGGGTCTGGCGGCCTTTAGAAGGGTCTTCAGGGGCTCTAGAAGGGACTGGGGACCTTTAGAAAGGCCCTGTGGGGCATTAGAAGGGTCTGGGTACCTTTAGAATGCTCCTGAGGGGCAGTAGAAGGGTCTGGGGACCTTTATAAGGCCCTGACGGGCATTAGAATGGTCTGCGGGCCTTTAGAAGTGTCCTGAGGGGCTCTAGAATGGTCTGGGGGCCTTTATAATGGTCCTGACATGCTCTAGAAGGGTCTGGGAACCTTTATAAATGCCCTAAGGGGCAGTAGAAGGGTCTGAGGGCCTTTAGAAAAGTCCTGAGGGGCATTAGAAGGGTCTGGGGGCCTTTAGAATGGTCCTGAGGGGGTCTAGAAGGGTCTGGAGGCATTTAAAACTGTTCTGAGAGGCTCTAGAAGGGTCTGGGTGCCTTTATAAGGGTCCTGAGGGGCATTAGAAGGGTCTGGGTACCCTTATAAAAGCCCTGAGGAGAATTAGCAGGGTCTGGGGGACTTTAGAAGGGTCCTGAGGGGCTCTATAAGGGTCTGGGGGCCTTTAGAAGGGTCTTGAGGGGCTCTAGAAGGGTCTGGGGACCTTTAGAAAGGCCCTGTGTGGCATTAGAAGGGTCTGGGGGCCTTTAGAAGGGTCTTCAGGGGCTCTAGAAGGGTCTGGGGACCTTTAGAAAGGCCCTGTGGGGCATAAGAAGGGTCTGAGGGCCTTTAGAATGCTCCTGAGGGGCAGTAGAAGGGTCTGGGGACCTTTATAAGTGTCCTGACGTGCTCTAGAAGGGTCTGGGAACCTTTATAAATGCCCTGAGGTGCATTAGAAGGGTCTGAGGGCCTTTAGAAAGGTCCTGAGAGGCATTAGAAGGGTCTTGTGGCCTTCATAAGGGTCCTGGAAGGCATTAGAAGGGTCTGGGGGCTTTTAGATGGGTCCTGAGGCAATCTAGAAGGGTCAA
Source organism: Coccyzus lansbergi (assembly GCA_033558105.1). Lineage (NCBI taxonomy): Eukaryota > Metazoa > Chordata > Aves > Cuculiformes > Coccyzidae > Coccyzus > Coccyzus lansbergi. The sequence goes on along the minus strand of JAUMJK010000213.1, from coordinate 190,973 downwards.
GGGGCCTTTACATGGGTCTTGAGGGTCATTAGAAGAGTGTGGAGGCCTTTAGAAAGGCCCTGAAAGGCATTAGAAGGGTCTGCGGGCTTTTATATGGGTCCTGAGGCAATCTAGAAGGGTCTGGGGATCTTTACATGGGTCCTGAGCATCATTAGATGGGTGTGGAGGCCTTTAGAAAGGCCCTGAGGGGCTCTAGAAGGGTCTGGGGGCCTTTAGAAGGGTCTTCAAGGGCTCTAGAAGGGTCTGGGGACGTTTAGAAAGGCCCTGTGGGGCATTAGAAGGGTCTGGGGGCCATATAATGCTCCTGAGGGGCAGTAGAAGGGTCTGGGAACCTTTATAAATGCCCTGAGGGGCATTAGAAGGGTCTGAGGGCCTTTAGAAAGGTCCTGAGGGGCATTAGAAGGGTCTTGTGGCCTTCATAAGGGTCCTGAAAGTCATTAGAAGGGTCTGGGGGCTTTTAGATGGGTCCTGAGGCAATCTAGAAGGGTCTAGGGGCCTTTACATGGGTCTCGAGGGTCATTAGAAGGGTGTGGAGGCCTTTAGAAAGGCCCTGAAATGCATTAGAAGGGTCTGGGGGCTTTTAGATGGGTCCTGAGGCAATCTAGAAGGGTCTGGGGGCCTTTACATGGGTCTTGAGGGTCATTAGAAGGTTGTGGAGGCCTTTAGAAAGGCCCTGACGGGCTCTAGAAGGGTCTGGGGGCTTTTAGAAGGTTCTTCAGGGGCTCTAGAAGAGTCTGGGGACCTTTAGAAAGGCCCTGTGGGGCATTAGATTGGTCTGGGGGCCTTTAGAATGCTCCTGAGGGGCAGTAGAAGGGTCTGGGGACCTTTATAAATGCCCTGAGTGGCATTAGAAGGGTCTGAGGGCCTTTATAAAGGTCCTGAGGGGCATTAGAAGGGTCTTGTGGCCTTCATAAGGGTCCTGAAAGGCATTAGAAGGGTCTGGGGCTTTTAGATGGGTCCTGAGGCAATCTAGAAGAGTCTAGGGGCCTTTACATGGGTCTTGAGGGTCATTAGAAGGGTGTGGAGGCCTTTAGAAAGGCCCTGAAAGGTATTAGAAGGGTCTGGGGGCTTTTAGATGGGTCCTGAGGCAATCTAGAAGGGTCTGGGGGCCTTTACATGGGTCTTGAGGGTCATTAGAAGGGTGTGGAGGCCTTTAGAAAGGCCCTGAGGGTCTCTAGAAGGGTCTGGGGGCTATTAGAAGCGTCCTGAGTGGGTCCAGAAGGGTCTGGGGGCCTTTTTAAAGGCCCTCAGGGGGATTATAAGGGTCTCGCGGCCTTTAGAAAGGCCCTGAGTGGCATTAGAAGGGTCTGGGTGCCTTTAGAAATGACCAGAGGGGCATTAGAAGGGTATGGGGGCATTTAGAAAGGCCCTGTGGGGCATTAGAAGGGTCTGGGGGCCTTTAGAATGGTCCTGAGGGGGTCTAGAAGGGTCTGGAGGCATTTAAAACTGTCCTGAGGGGCTCTAGACGGGTCTGGGTGCCTTTATAAGGGACCTGAGGGGCATTAGAAGGGTCTGGGTGCCCTTATAAAATCCCTGAGGGGAATTAGCAGCGTCTGGGGGCCTTTAGAAGGGTCCTGAGGGGCTCTATAAGGGTCTGGGGGCCTTTAGAAGGGTCTTGAGGGGCTCTAGAAGGGTCTGGGGACCTTTAGAAAGGCCCTGAGTGGCATTACAAGGGCCTGGGGTCGTATAGATAGGCCCTGAGATGTTCTAGAAGTGTCTGGGGTACTTTAGAAAGGCCCTGAGGGGCATTAGAAGGGTCTGGGGGCCTTTAGAATGGTCCTGAGGGGGTCTAGAAGGGTCTGGAGGCATTTAAAACTGTCCTGAGAGGCTCTAGAAGGGTCTGGGTGCCTTTATAAGGGTCCTGAGGGGCATTAGAAGGGTCTGGGTGCCCTTATAAAAGCCCTGAGGAGAATTAGCAGGGTCTGGGGGACTTTAGAAGGGTCCTGAGGGGCTCTATAAGGGTCTGGGGGCCTTTAGAAGGGTCTTGAGGGGCTCTAGAAGGGTCTGGGGACCTTTAGAAAGGCCCTGATGGGCATTAGAAGGGTCTGGGGGCCTTTTGAATGGTCCTGAGGGGGTCTAGAAGGGTCTGGAGGCATTTAAAACTGTCCTGAGAGGCTCTAGAAGGGTCTGGGTGCCTTTATAAGGGTCCTGAGGGGCATTAGAAGGGTCTGGGTGCCCTTATAAAAGCACTGAAAGGAATTAGCAGGGTCTGGGGGCCTTTAGAAGGGTCCTGAGGGGCTCTATAAGGGTCTGGCGGCCTTTAGAAGGGTCTTCAGGGGCTCTAGAAGGGACTGGGGACCTTTAGAAAGGCCCTGTGGGGCATTAGAAGGGTCTGGGTACCTTTAGAATGCTCCTGAGGGGCAGTAGAAGGGTCTGGGGACCTTTATAAGGCCCTGACGGGCATTAGAATGGTCTGCGGGCCTTTAGAAGTGTCCTGAGGGGCTCTAGAATGGTCTGGGGGCCTTTATAATGGTCCTGACATGCTCTAGAAGGGTCTGGGAACCTTTATAAATGCCCTAAGGGGCAGTAGAAGGGTCTGAGGGCCTTTAGAAAAGTCCTGAGGGGCATTAGAAGGGTCTGGGGGCCTTTAGAATGGTCCTGAGGGGGTCTAGAAGGGTCTGGAGGCATTTAAAACTGTTCTGAGAGGCTCTAGAAGGGTCTGGGTGCCTTTATAAGGGTCCTGAGGGGCATTAGAAGGGTCTGGGTACCCTTATAAAAGCCCTGAGGAGAATTAGCAGGGTCTGGGGGACTTTAGAAGGGTCCTGAGGGGCTCTATAAGGGTCTGGGGGCCTTTAGAAGGGTCTTGAGGGGCTCTAGAAGGGTCTGGGGACCTTTAGAAAGGCCCTGTGTGGCATTAGAAGGGTCTGGGGGCCTTTAGAAGGGTCTTCAGGGGCTCTAGAAGGGTCTGGGGACCTTTAGAAAGGCCCTGTGGGGCATAAGAAGGGTCTGAGGGCCTTTAGAATGCTCCTGAGGGGCAGTAGAAGGGTCTGGGGACCTTTATAAGTGTCCTGACGTGCTCTAGAAGGGTCTGGGAACCTTTATAAATGCCCTGAGGTGCATTAGAAGGGTCTGAGGGCCTTTAGAAAGGTCCTGAGAGGCATTAGAAGGGTCTTGTGGCCTTCATAAGGGTCCTGGAAGGCATTAGAAGGGTCTGGGGGCTTTTAGATGGGTCCTGAGGCAATCTAGAAGGGTCAAGGGGCCTTTACATGGGTCTTGAGGGTCATTAGAAGAGTGTGGAGGCCTTTAGAAAGGCCCTGAAAGGCATTAGAAGGGTCTGCGGGCTTTTATATGGGTCCTGAGGCAATCTAGAAGGGTCTGGGGATCTTTACATGGGTCCTGAGCATCATTAGATGGGTGTGGAGGCCTTTAGAAAGGCCCTGAGGGGCTCTAGAAGGGTCTGGGGGCCTTTAGAAGGGTCTTCAAGGGCTCTAGAAGGGTCTGGGGACGTTTAGAAAGGCCCTGTGGGGCATTAGAAGGGTCTGGGGGCCTTTATAATGCTCCTGAGGGGCAGTAGAAGGGTCTGGGAACCTTTATAAATGCCCTGAGGGGCATTAGAAGGGTCTGAGGGCCTTTAGAAAGGTCCTGAGGGGCATTAGAAGGGTCTTGTGGCCTTCATAAGGGTCCTGAAAGTCATTAGAAGGGTCTGGGGGCTTTTAGATGGGTCCTGAGGCAATCTAGAAGGGTCTAGGGGCCTTTACATGGGTCTCGAGGGTCATTAGAAGGGTGTGGAGGCCTTTAGAAAGGCCCTGAAATGCATTAGAAGGGTCTGGGGGCTTTTAGATGGGTCCTGAGGCAATCTAGAAGGGTCTGGGGGCCTTTACATGGGTCTTGAGGGTCATTAGAAGGTTGTGGAGGCCTTTAGAAAGGCCCTGACGGGCTCTAGAAGGGTCTGGGGGCTTTTAGAAGGTTCTTCAGGGGCTCTAGAAGAGTCTGGGGACCTTTAGAAAGGCCCTGTGGGGCATTAGATTGGTCTGGGGGCCTTTAGAATGCTCCTGAGGGGCAGTAGAAGGGTCTGGGGACCTTTATAAATGCCCTGAGTGGCATTAGAAGGGTCTGAGGGCCTTTATAAAGGTCCTGAGGGGCATTAGAAGGGTCTTGTGGCCTTCATAAGGGTCCTGAAAGGCATTAGAAGGGTCTGGGGCTTTTAGATGGGTCCTGAGGCAATCTAGAAGAGTCTAGGGGCCTTTACATGGGTCTTGAGGGTCATTAGAAGGGTGTGGAGGCCTTTAGAAAGGCCCTGAAAGGCATTAGAAGGGTCTGGGGGCTTTTAGATGGGTCCTGAGGCAATCTAGAAGGGTCTGGGGGCCTTTACATGGGTCTTGAGGGTCATTAGAAGGGTGTGGAGGCCTTTAGAAAGGCCCTGAGGGTCTCTAGAAGGGTCTGGGGGCTATTAGAAGCGTCCTGAGTGGGTCCAGAAGGGTCTGGGGGCCTTTTTAAAGGCCCTCAGGGGGATTATAAGGGTCTCGCGGCCTTTAGAAAGGCCCTGAGTGGCATTAGAAGGGTCTGGGTGCCTTTAGAAATGACCAGAGGGGCATTAGAAGGGTATGGGGGCATTTAGAAAGGCCCTGTGGGGCATTAGAAGGGTCTGGGGGCCTTTAGAATGGTCCTGAGGGGGTCTAGAAGGGTCTGGAGGCATTTAAAACTGTCCTGAGGGGCTCTAGACGGGTCTGGGTGCCTTTATAAGGGACCTGAGGGGCATTAGAAGGGTCTGGGTGCCCTTATAAAAGCCCTGAGGGGAATTAGCAGCGTCTGGGGGCCTTTAGAAGGGTCCTGAGGGGCTCTAGAAGGGTCTGGGGGCCTTTAGAAGGGTCTTGAGGGGCTCTAGAAGGGTCTGGGGACCTTTAGAAAGGCCCTGAGTGGCATTACAAGGGCCTGGGGTCGTATAGATAGGCCCTGAGATGTTCTAGAAGTGTCTGGGGTACTTTAGAAAGGCCCTGAGGGGCATTAGAAGGGTCTGGGGGCCTTTAGAATGGTCCTGAGGGGGTCTAGAAGGGTCTGGAGGCATTTAAAACTGTCCTGAGAGGCTCTAGAAGGGTCTGGGTGCCTTTATAAGGGTCCTGAGGGGCATTAGAAGGGTCTGGGTGCCCTTATAAAAGCCCTGAGGAGAATTAGCAGGGTCTGGGGGACTTTAGAAGGGTCCTGAGGGGCTCTATAAGGGTCTGGGGGCCTTTAGAAGGGTCTTGAGGGGCTCTAGAAGGGTCTGGGGACCTTTAGAAAGGCCCTGATGGGCATTAGAAGGGTCTGGGGGCCTTTTGAATGGTCCTGAGGGGGTCTAGAAGGGTCTGGAGGCATTTAAAACTGTCCTGAGAGGCTCTAGAAGGGTCTGGGTGCCTTTATAAGGGTCCTGAGGGGCATTAGAAGGGTCTGGGTGCCCTTATAAAAGCACTGAAAGGAATTAGCAGGGTCTGGGGGCCTTTAGAAGGGACTTCAGGGGCTCTAGAAGGGTCTGGGGACCTTTAGAAAGGCCCTGTGGGGCATTAGAAGGGTCTGGGTACCTTTAGAATGCTCCTGAGGGGCAGTAGAAGGGTCTGGGGACCTTTATAAGGCCCTGACGGGCATTAGAATGGTCTGCGGGCCTTTAGAAGTGTCCTGAGGGGCTCTAGAATGGTCTGGGGGCCTTTATAAGGGTCCTGACATGCTCTAGAAGGGTCTGGGAACCTTTATAAATGCCCTGAGGGGCATTAGAAGGGTCTGAGGGCCTTTAGAAAAGTCCTGAGGGGCATTAAAAGGGTCTGGGGGCCTTTAGAATGGTCCTGAGGGGGTCTAGAAGGGTCTGGAGGCATTTAAAACTGTTCTGAGAGGCTCTAGAAGGGTCTGGGTGCCTTTATAAGGGTCCTGAGGCGCATTAGAAGGGTCTGGGTGCCCTTATAAAAGCCCTGAGGAGAATTAGCAGGGTCTGGGGGACTTTAGAAGGGTCCTTAGGGGCTCTATAAGGGTCTGGGGGCCTTTAGAAGGGTCTTGAGGGGCTCTAGAAGGGTCTGGGGACCTTTAGAAAGGCCCTGTGTGGCATTAGAAGGGTCTGGGGGCCTTTAGAAGGGTCTTCAGGGGCTCTAGAAGGGTCTGGGGACCTTTAGAAAGGCCCTGTGGGGCATTAGAAGGGTCTGGGTGCCTTTAGAATGCTCCTGAGGGGCAGTAGAAGGGTCTGGGGACCTTTATAAGTGTCCTGACGTGCTCTAGAAGGGTCTGGGAACCTTTATAAATGCCCTCAGGTGCATTAGAAGGGTCTGAGGGCCTTTAGAAAGGTCCTGAGAGGCATTAGAAGGGTCTTGTGGCCTTCATAAGGGTCCTGGAAGGCATTAGAAGGGTCTGGGGGCTTTTAGATGGGTCCTGAGGCAATCTAGAAGGGTCAAGGGGCCTTTACATGGGTCTTGAGGGTCATTAGAAGGGTGTGGAGGCCTTTAGAAAGGCCCTGATGGGCCCTAGAAGGGTCTGGGGGCCTTTAGAAGGGTCTTCAAGGGCTCTAGAAGGGTCTGGGGACCTTTAGAAATGTCCTGAGGGTCATTAGAAGGGTATGGGGGCCTTTAGAAAGGCCCTGAGGGGCATTACAAGGGTCTGGGGTCATATAGAAAGGCCCTGAGAGGTTCTAGAAGTGTCTGGGGTACTTTAGAAAGGTCCTGACGGGCATTAGAAGGGTCTTGTGGCCTTCATAAGGGTCCTGGAAGGCATTAGAAGGGTCTGCGGGCTTTTATATGGGTCCTGAGGCAATCTAGAAGGGTCTGGGGGCCTTTACATGGGTCCTGAGCATCATTAGAAGGGTGTGGAGGCCTTTAGAAAGGCCCTGAGGGGCTCTAGAAGGGTCTGGGGGCCTTTAGAAGGGTCTTCAAGGGCTCTAGAAGGGTCTGGGGACCTTTAGAAAGGCCCTGTGGGGCATTAGAAGGGTCTGGGGACCTTTAGAATGCTCCTGAGGGGCAGTAGAAGGGTCTGGGAACCTTTATAAATGCCCTGAGGGGCATTAGAAGGGTCTGAGGGCCTTTAGAAAGGTCCTGAGGGGCATTAGAAGGGTCTTGTGGCCTTCATAAGGGTCCTGAAAGTCATTAGAAGGGTCTGGGGGCTTTTAGATGGGTCCTGAGGCAATCTAGAAAGGTCTGGGGGCCTTTACATGGGTCTTGAGGGTCATTAGAAGGGTGTGGAGGCCTTTAGAAAGGCCCTGAGGAGCTCTAGAAGGGTCTGGGGGCTATTAGAAGCATCCTGAGGGGGTCCAGAAGGGTCTGGGGGCCTTTTTAAAGGCCCTCAGGGGGATTATAAGGGTCTCGCGGCCTTTAGAAAGGCCCTGAGTGGCATTAGAAGGGTCTGGGTGCCTTTAGAAATGACCAGAGGGGCATTAGAAGGGTATGGGGGCATTTAGAAAGGCCCTGTGGGGCATTAGAAGGGTCTGGGGGCCTTTAGAATGGTCCTGAGGGGGTCTAGAAGGGTCTGGAGGCATTTAAAACTGTCCTGAAGGGCTCTGGACGGGTCTGGGTGCCTTTATAAGGGACCTGAGGGGCATTAGAAGGGTCTGGGTGCCCTTATAAAAGCCCTGAGGGGAATTAGCAGGGTCTGGGGGCCTTTAGAAGGGTCCTGAGGGGCTCTATAAGGGTATGGGGGCCTTTAGAAGGGTCTTGAGGGGCTCTAGAAGGGTCTGGGGACCTTTAGAAAGGCCCTGAGTGGCATTACAAGGGCCTGGGGTCGTATAGATAGGCCCTGAGATGTTCTAGAAGTGTCTGGGGTACTTTAGAAAGGCCCTGAGGGGCATTAGAAGGGTCTGGGGGCCTTTAGAATGGTCCTGAGGGGGTCTAGAAGGGTCTGGAGGCATTTAAAACTGTCCTGAGAGGCTCTAGAAGGGTCTGGGTGCCTTTATAAGGGTCCTGAGGGGCATTAGAAGGGTCTGGGTGCCCTTATAAAAGCCCTGAGGAGAATTAGCAGGGTCTGGGGGACTTTAGAAGGGTCCTGAGGGGCTCTATAAGGGTCTGGGGGCCTTTAGAAGGGTCTTGAGGGGCTCTAGAAGGGTCTGGGGACCTTTAGAAAGGCCCTGATGGGCATTAGAAGGGTCTGGGGGCCTTTTGAATGGTCCTGAGGGGGTCTAGAAGGGTCTGGAGGCATTTAAAACTGTCCTGAGAGGCTCTAGAAGGGTCTGGGTGCCTTTATAAGGGTCCTGAGGGGCATTAGAAGGGTCTGGGTGCCCTTATAAAAGCACTGAAAGGAATTAGCAGGGTCTGGGGGCCTTTAGAAGGGACCTGAGGGGCTCTATAAGGGTCTGGCGGCCTTTAGAAGTGTCTTCAGGGGCTCTAGAAGGGTCTGGGGACCTTTAGAAAGGCCCTGTGGGGCATTAGAAGGGTCTGGGTACCTTTAGAATGCTCCTGAGGGGCAGTAGAAGGGTCTGGGGACCTTTATAAGGCCCTGACGGGCATTAGAATGGTCTGCGGGCCTTTAGAAGTGTCCTGAGGGGCTCTAGAATGGTCTGGGGGCCTTTATAAGGGTCCTGACATGCTCTAGAAGGGTCTGGGAACCTTTATAAATGCCCTAAGGGGCATTAGAAGGGTCTGAGGGCCTTTAGAAAAGTCCTGAGGGGCATTAGAAGGGTCTGGGGGCCTTTAGAATGGTCCTGAGGGGGTCTAGAAGGGTCTGGAGGCATTTAAAACTGTTCTGAGAGGCTCTAGAAGGGTCTGGGTGCCTTTATAAGGGTCCTGAGGGGCATTAGAAGGGTCTGGGTGCCCTTATAAAAGCCCTGAGGAGAATTAGCAGGGTCTGGGGGACTTTAGAAGGGTCCTTAGGGGCTCTATAAGGGTCTGGGGGCCTTTAGAAGGGTCTTGAGGGGCTCTAGAAGGGTCTGGGGACCTTTAGAAAGGCCCTGTGTGGCATTAGAAGGGTCTGGGGGCCTTTAGAAGGGTCTTCAGGGGCTCTAGAAGGGTCTGGGGACCTTTAGAAAGGCCCTGTGGGGCATAAGAAGGGTCTGAGGGCCTTTAGAATGCTCCTGAGGGGCAGTAGAAGGGTCTGGGGACCTTTATAAGTGTCCTGACGTGCTCTAGAAGGGTCTGGGAACATTTATAAATGCCCTGAGGTGCATTAGAAGGGTCTAAGGGCCTTTAGAAAGGTCCTGAGAGGCATTAGAAGGGTCTTGTGGCCTTCATAAGGGTCCTGGAAGGCATTAGAAGGGTCTGGGGGCTTTTAGATGGGTCCTGAGGCAATCTAGAAGGGTCAAGGGGCCTTTACATGGGTCTTGAGGGTCATTAGAAGGGTGTGGAGGCCTTTAGAAAGGCCCTGATGGGCCCTAGAAGGGTCTGGGGGCCTTTAGAAGGGTCTTCAAGGGCTCTAGAAGGGTCTGGGGACCTTTAGAAAGGCCCTGTGGGGCATTAGAAGGGTCTGGGGGCCTTTAGAATGCTCCTGAGGGGCAGTAGAAGGGTCTGGGAACCTTTATAAATGCCCTGAGGGGCATTAGAAGGGTCTGAGGGCCTTTAGAAAGGTCCTGAGGGGCATTAGAAGGGTCTTGTGGCCTTCATAAGGGTCCTGGAAGGCATTAGAAGGGTCTGCGGGCTTTTATATGGGTCCTGAGGCAATCTAGAAGGGTCTGGGGGCCTTTACATGGGTCCTGAGCATCATTAGAAGGGTGTGGAGGCCTTTAGAAAGGCCCTGAGGGGCTCTAGAAGGGTCTGGGGGCCTTTAGAAGGGTCTTCAAGGGCTCTAGAAGGGTCTGGGGACCTTTAGAAAGGCCCTGTGTGGCATTAGAAGGGTCTGGGGACCTTTAGAATGCTCCTGAGGGGCAGTAGAAGGGTCTGGGAACCTTTATAAATGCCCTGAGGGGCATTAGAAGGGTCTGAGGGCCTTTAGAAAGGTCCTGAGGGGCATTAGAAGGGTCTTGTGGCCTTCATAAGGGTCCTGAAAGTCATTAGAAGGGTCTGGGGGCTTTTAGATGGGTCCTGAGGCAATCTAGAAGGGTCTAGGGGCCTTTACATGGGTCTCGAGGGTCATTAGAAGGGTGTGGAGGCCTTTAGAAAAGCCCTGAAATGCATTAGAAGGGTCTGGGGGCTTTTAGATGGGTCCTGAGGCAATCTAGAAGGGTCTGGGGGCCTTTACATGGGTCTTGAGGGTCATTAGAAGGGTGTGGAGGCCTTTAGAAAGGCCCTCAGGAGCTCTAGAAGGGTCTGGGGGCTATTAGAAGCATCCTGAGGGGGTCCAGAAGGGTCTGGGGGCCTTTTTAAAGGCCCTCAGGGGGATTATAAGGGTCTCGCGGCCTTTAGAAAGGCCCTGAGTGGCATTAGAAGGGTCTGGGTGCCTTTAGAAATGACGTGAGGGGCATTACAAAAGTATGGGGGCCTTTAGAAAGGCCCTGAGGAGCATTAGAAGGGTCTGGGGGCCTTTAGAATGGTCCTCAGGAGGGTCTAGAAGGGTCTGGAGGCATTTAAAACTGTCCTGAGAGGCTCTAGAAGGGTCTGGGTGCCTTTATAAGGGTCCTGAGGGGCATTATAAGGGTCTGGGTGCCCTTATAAAAGCCCTGAGGGCAATTAGCGGGGTCTGGGGGACTTTAGAAGGGTCCTGAGGGGCTCTATAAGGGTCTGGGGGCTTTTAGAAGGGTCTTCAGGGGCTCTAGAAGGGTCTGGGTGCCTTTAGAAATGACGTGAGGGGCATTACAAAAGTATGGGGGCCTTTAGAAAGGCCCTGTGAGGCATTAGAAGGGTCTGGGGGCCTTTAGAATGCTCCTGAGGGGCAGTAGAAGGGTCTGGGGACCTTTATAAAGGCCCTGACGGGCATTAGAATGGTCTGCGGGCCTTTAGAAGTGTCCTGAGGGGCTCTAGAATGGTCTGGGGGCCTTTATAAGGGTCCTGACGGGCTCTAGAAGGGTCTGGGAACCTTTATAAATGCCCTGAGGGGCATTAGAAGGGTCTGAGGGCCTTTAGAAAAGTCCTGAGGGGCATTAGAAGGGTCTTGTGGCCTTCATAAGGGTCCTGAAAGGCATTAGAAGGGTCTGGGGGCTTTTAGATGGGTCCTGAGGCAATCTAGAAGGGTCTAGGGGTCCTTTACATGGGTCTTGAGGGGCATTAGAAGGGTCTGAGGGCCTTTAGAAGGGTCCTGAGGGGCATTAGAAGGGTCTGGGGGCTTTTAGATGGGTCCTGAGGCAATCTAGAAGGGTCTGGGGGCCTTTACATGGGTCTTGAGGGTCATTAGAAGGGTGTGGAGGCCTTTAGAAAGGCGCTGAGGGACTCTAGAAGGGTCTGGGGGCTATTAGAAGCGTCCTGAGGGGGTCCAGAAGGGTCTGGGGGCCTTTTTAAAGGACCTCAGGGGGATTATAAGGGTCTCGCGGCTTTTAGAAATGCCCTGAGTGGCATTACAAGTGTCTGGGGTCATATAGAAAGGCCCTGAGAGGTTCTAGAAGTGTCTGGGGTACTTTAGAAATGCCCTGAGGGGCATTAGAAGGGTCTGGGGGCCTTTAGAATGGTCCTGAGGGGTTCTAGAAGGGTCTGGAGGCATTTAAAACTGTCCTGAGAGGCTCTAGAAGGGTCTGGGTGCCTTTATAAGGGTCCTGAGGGGCATTAGAAGGGTCTGGGTGCCCTTATAAAAGCCCTGAGGGCAATTAGCAGGGTCTGGGGGACTTTAAAAGGGTCCTGAGGGGATCTATAAGGGTCTGGGGGCCCTTAGAAGGGTCTTCAGGGGCTCTAGAAGGGTCTGGGGACCTTTAGAAAGGCCCTGTGGGGCATTAGAAGGGTCTGGGGGCCTTTAGAATGCTCCTGACGGGCTCTATAAGGGTCTGGGGACCTTTATAAGTGTCCTGACTGGCTCTAGAAGGGTCTGGGAACCTTTATAAATGCCCTGAGGGGCATTAGAAGGGTCTGAGGGCCTTTAGAAAAGTCCTGAGGGGCATTAGAAGGGTCTTGTGGCCTTCATAAGGGTCCTGAAAGGCATTAGAAGGGTCTGGGGGCTTTTAGATGGGTCCTGAGGCAATCTAGAAGGGTCTAGGGGTCCTTTACATGGGTCTTGAGGGGCATTAGAAGGGTCTGAGGGCCTTTAGAAGGGTCCTGAGGGGCATTAGAAGGGTCTGGGGGCTTTTAGATGGGTCCTGAGGCAATCTAGAAGGGTCTGGGGGCCTTTACATGGGTCTTGAGGGTCATTAGAAGGGTGTGGAGGCCTTTAGAAAGGCGCTGAGGGACTCTAGAAGGGTCTGGGGGCTATTAGAAGCGTCCTGAGGGGGTCCAGAAGGGTCTGGGGGCCTTTTTAAATGCCCTCAGGGGGATTATAAGGGTCTCGCGGCTTTTAGAAATGCCCTGAGTGGCATTACAAGTGTCTGGGGTCATATAGAAAGGCCCTGAGAGGTTCTAGAAGTGTCTGGGGTACTTTAGAAATGCCCTGAGGGGCATTAGAAGGGTCTGGGGGCCTTTAGAATGGTCCTGAGGGGTTCTAGAAGGGTCTGGAGGCATTTAAAACTGTCCTGAGAGGCTCTAGAAGGGTCTGGGTGCCTTTATAAGGGTCCTGAGGGGCATTAGAAGGGTCTGGGTGCCCTTATAAAAGCCCTGAGGGCAATTAGCAGGGTCTGGGGGACTTTAAAAGGGTCCTGAGGGGATCTATAAGGGTCTGGGGGCCCTTAGAAGGGTCTTCAGGGGCTCTAGAAGGGTCTGGGGACCTTTAGAAAGGCCCTGTGGGGCATTAGAAGGGTCTGGGGGCCTTTAGAATGCTCCTGACGGGCTCTATAAGGGTCTGGGGACCTTTATAAGTGTCCTGACTGGCTCTAGAAGGGTCTGGGAACCTTTATAAATGCCCTGAGGGGCATTAGAAGGGTCTAAGGGTCTTTAGAAAGGTCCTGAGGGGCATTAGAAGGTTCTTGTGGCCTTCATAAGGGTCCTGAAAGGCATTAGAAGGGTCTGGGGGCTTTTAGATGGGTCCTGAGGCAATCTAGAAGGGTCTAGGGGCCTATACATGGGTCTTGAGGGTCATTAGAAGGGTGTGGAGGCCTTTAGAAAGGCCCTGAAAGGCATTAGAAGGGTCTGGGGGCCTTTAGAAGGGTCTTCAAGGGCTCTAGAAGGGTCTGGGGACCTTTAGAAAGGCCCTGTGGGGCATTAGAAGGGTCTGGGGGCCTTTAGAATGCTCCTGAGGGGCAGTAGAAGGGTCTGGGGACCTTTATAAGTGTCCTGACGGGCTCTAGAAATGTCTGGGAACCTTTATAAATGCCCTGAGGGGCATTAGAAGGGTCTAAGGGCCTTTAGAAAGGTCCTGTGGGGCATTAGAAGGTTCTTGTGGCCTTCATAATGGTCCTGAAAGGCATTAGAATGGTCTGGGGGCTTTTAGATGGGTCCTGAGGCAATCTAGAAGGGTCTAGGGGCCTTTACATGGGTCCTGGGCATCATTAGAAGGGTGTGGAGGCCTTTAGGAAGGCCCTGAGGTGCTCTAGAAGGGTCTGGGGGCCTTTAGAAGCGTCTGGGGACGTTTAGAAAGGCCCTGTGGGGCATTAGAAGGGTCTGGGGGCCTTTAGAATGCTCCTGAGGGGCAGTAGAAGGGTCTGGGAACCTTTATAAATGCCCTGAGGGGCATTAGAAGGGTCTGAGGGCCTTTAGAAAGGTCCTGAGGGGCATTAGAAGGGTCTTGTGTCCTTGATAAGGGTCCTGAAATGCATTAGAAGGGCCTGGGGGCTTTTAGATGGGTCCAGTTGCAATCTAGAAGGGTCTGGCGGCCTTTACATGGGTCTTGAGGGTCATTAGAAGGGTGTGGTGTCCTTTAGAAAGGCCCTGAAAGGCATTAGAAGGGTCTGGGTGCTTTTAGATGGGTCCTGAGGCAATCTAGAAGGGTCTGGGGGCCTTTACATGGGTCTTGAGGGTCATTAGAAGGGTGTGGAGGCCTTTAGAAAGGCCCTGAGGGGCTCTAGAAGGGTCTGGGGGCTATTAGAAGCGTCCTGAGGGGGTCTAGAAGTGTCAGGGGGCCTTTTTAAAGGCCCTCAGGGGGATTATAAGGGTCTCGCGGCCTTTAGAAAAGCCCTGAGTGGCATTAGAAGGGTCTGGGTGCCTTTAGAAATGACCTGAGGGGCATTAGAAGGGTATGGGGGCCTTTAGAAAGGCCCTGATGGGCATTAGAAGGGTCTGGGGGCCTTTAGAATGGTCCTGAGGGGGTCTAGAAGGGTCTGGAGGCATTTAAAACTGTCCTGAGAGGCTCTAGAAGGGTCTGGGTGCCTTTATAAGGGTCCTGAGGGGCATTAGAAGGGTCTGGGTGCCCTTATAAAAGCACTGAAAGGAATTAGCAGGGTCTGGGGGCCTTTGGAAGGGTCCTGAGGGGCTCTATAAGGGTCTGGGGGCCTTTAGAAGGGTCTTCAGGGGCTCTAGAAGGGTCTGGGGACCTTTAGAAAGGCCCTGTGGGGCATTAGAAGGGTCTGGGGTCCTTTAGAATGCTCCTGAGGGGCAGTAGAAGGGTCTGGGGACCTTTATAAGGCCCTGACGGGCATTAGAATGGTCTGCGGGCCTTTAGAAGTGTCCTGAGGGGCTCTAGAATGGTCTGGGGGCCTTTATAAGGGTCCTGACATGCTCTAGAAGGGTCTGGGAACCTTTATAAATGCCCTAAGGGGCATTAGAAGGGTCTGAGGGCCTTTAGAAAAGTCCTGAGGGGCATTAGAAGGGTCTGGGGGCCTTTAGAATGGTCCTGAGGGGGTCTAGAAGGGTCTGGAGGCATTTAAAACTGTTCTGAGAGGCTCTAGAAGGGTCTGGGTGCCTTTATAAGGGTCCTGAGGGGCATTAGAAGGGTCTGGGTGCCCTTATAAAAGCCCTGAGGAGAATTAGCAGGGTCTGGGGGACTTTAGAAGGGTCCTGAGAGGCTCTATAAGGGTCTGGGGGCCTTTAGAAGGGTCTTCAGGGGCTCTAGAAGGGTCTGGGGACCTTTACAAAGGCCCTGTGGGGCATTAGAAGGGTCTGGGGGCCTTTAGAAGGGTCTTCAGGGGCTCTAGAAGTGTCTGGGGACATTTAGAAAGGCCCTGACGGGCATTAGAAGGGTCTGAGGGCCTTTAGAATGCTCCTGAGGGGCAGTAGAAGGGTCTGGGGACCTTTATAAGTGTCCTGACGGGCTCTAGAAAGGTCTGGGAACCTTTATAAATGCCCTGAGGTGCATTAGAAGGGTCTGAGGGCCTTTAGAAAGGTCCTGAGGGGCATTAGAAGGGTCTTGTGGTCTTCATAAGGGTCCTGGAAGGCATTAGAAGGGTCTGGGGGCTTTTAGATGGGTCCTGAGGCAATCTAGAAGGGTCTAGGGGCTTTTACATGGGTCTTGAGGGTCATTAGAAGGGTGTGGAGGCCTTTAGAAAGGCCCTGAAAGGCATTAGAAGGGTCTGGGGGCTTTTAGATGGGTCCTCAGGCAATCTAGAAGGGTCTGGGGGCCTTTACATGGGTCTTGAGGGTCATTAGAAGGGTGTGGATGCCTTTAGAAAGGACCTGAGGGGCTCTAGAAGGGTCTGGGGGGTATTAGAAGCGTCCTGAGGGGGTCCAGAATGGTCTGGGGGCCTTTTGAAATGACCTGAGGTGCATTAGAAGGGTATGGGGGCCTTTAGAAAGGCCCTGAGGGGCATTAGAAGGGTATGGGGGCCTTTAGAATGGTCCTGAGGGGGTCTAGAAGGGTCTGGAGGCATTTAAAACTGTTCTGAGAGGCTCTAGAAGGGTCTGGGTGCCTTTATAAGGGTCCTGAGGGGCATTAGAAGGGTCTGGGTGCCCTTATGAAAGCCCTGAGGGGAATTAGCAGGGTCTGGGGGCCTTTAGAAGGGTCCTGAGGGGCTCTATAAGGGTCTGGGGGCCTGTAGAAGGGTCTTCAGGGGCTCTAGAAGGGTCTGGGGACCTTTAGAAAGGCCCTGTGGGGCATTAGAAGGGTCTGGGGTCCTTTAGAATGCTCCTGAGGGGCAGTAGAAGGGTCTGGGGACCTTTATTAATGCCCTGAGGGGCATTAGAAGGGTCTGAGGGCCTTTAGAAAGGTCCTGAGGGGCTCTAGAAGGGTCTTGTTGCCTTCATAAGGGTCCTGAAAGGCATTAAAAGGGTCTGGGGGCTTTTAGATGGGTCCTGAGGCAATCTAGAAGGGTCTAGGGGCCTTTACATGGGTCTTGAGTGTCCTTAGAAGGGTGTGGAGGCCTTTAGAAAGGCCCTGAGGGGCTCTAGACGGGTCTGGGGGCTATTAGAAGCGTCCTGAGTGGGTCCAGAAGGGTCTGGGGGCCTTTTTAAAGGCCCTCAGGGGGATTATAAGGGTCTCGCGGCCTTTAGAAAGGCCCTGAGTGGCATTAGAAGGGTCTGGGTGCCTTTAGAAATGACCTGAGGGGTATTAGAAGGGTATGGGGGCATTTAGAAAGGCTCTGTGGGGCATTAGAAGGGTCTGGGGGCCTTTAGAATGGTCCTGAGGGGGTCTAGAAGGGTCTGGAGGCATTTAAAACTGTCCTGAGAGGCTCTAGAAGGGTCTGGGTGCCTTTATAAGGGTCCTGAGGGGCATTAGAAGGGTCTGGGTGCCCTTATAAAAGCCCTGAGGGGAATTAGCAGGGTCTGGGGGCCTTTAGAAGGGTCCTGAGGGGCTCTATAAGGGTCTGGGGGCCTTTAGAAGGGTCTTCAGGGGCTCTAGAAGGGTCTGGGGACCTTTAGAAAGGCCCTGTGGGGCATTAGAAGGGTCTGGGGGCCTTTAGAAAGGTCTTCAGGGGCTCTAGAAGGGTCTGGGGACCTTTATAAATGCCCTGTGGGGCATTAGAAGGGTCTGAGGTCCTTCAGAATGCTCCTGAATGGCAGTAGAAGGGTCTGGGGACCTTTATAAGTGTCCTGACGGGCTCTAGAAGGGTCTGGGAACCTTTATAAATGCCCTGAGGGGCATTAGAAGGGTCTGAGGGCCTTTAGAAAGGTCCTGAGGGGCATTAGAAGGGTCTTGTGGCCTTGATAAGGGTCCTGAAAGGCATTAGAAGGGTCTGGGGGCTTTTAGATGGGTCCTGAGGCAATCTAGAAGGGTCTAGGGGCCTTTACATGGGTCTTGAGGGGCATTAGAAGGGTGTGGAGGCCTTTAGAAAGGCCCTGAAAGGCATTAGAAGGGTCTGGGGGCTTTTAGATGGGTCCTGAGGCAATCTAGAAGGGTCTGGGGGCCTTTACATGGGTCTTGAGGGTCATTAGAATGGTGTGGAGGCCTTTAGAAAGGCCCTGAGGGGCTCTAGAAGGGTCTGGGGGCTATTAGAAGCATCCTGAGAGGGTCCAGAAGGGTCTGGGGGACTTTTTAAAGGCCCTCAAGGGGAATTATAAGGGTCTCGCGGCCTTTAGAAAGGCCCTGAGTGGCATTACAAGGGCCTGGGGTCATATAGATAGGCCCTGAGATGTTCTAGAAGTGTCTGGGGTACTTTAGAAAGGCCCTGAGGGGCATTAGAAGGGTCTGGGGGCCTTTAGAATGGTCCTGAGGGGGTCTAGAAGGGTCTGGAGGCATTTAAAACTGTCCTGAGAGGCTCTAGAAGGGTCTGGGTGCCTTTATAAGGGTCCTGAGGGGCATTAGAAGGGTCTGGGTGCCCTTATAAAAGCCCTGAGGGGAATTAGCAGGGTTTGGGGGCCTTTAGAAGGGTCCTGAGGGGCTCTATAAGGGTCTGGGGGCCTTTAGAAGGGTCTTGAGGGGCTCTAGAAGGGTCTGGGGACCTTTAGAAAGGCCCTGTGGGGCATTAGAAGGGTCTGGGGGCCTTTAGAATGCTCCTGAGGGGCAGTAGAATGGTCTGGGGACCTTTATAAGGGTCCTGACAGGCTCTAGAAGGGTCTGGGGACCTTTATAAGGGTCCTGACGGGCTCTAGAAGGGTCTGAGGGCCTTTAGAAAGGTCCTGAGGGGCATTAGAAGGCTCTTGTGGCCTTCATAAGGGTCCTGAAAGGCATTAGAAGGGTCTGGGGGCTTTTAGATGGGTCCTGAGGAAATCTAGAATGGTCTAGGGGCCTTTACATGGGTCTTGAGGGTCATTAGAAGGGTGTGGAGGCCTTTAGAAAGGCCCTGAAAGGCATTAGAAGGGTCTGGGTGCCTTTAGAAATGACCTGAGGGGCATTAGAAGTGTATGGGGGCCTTTAGAAAGGCCCTGAGGGGCATTAGAAGGGTCTGGGGGCCTTTAGAAGGGTCCTGAGCGGGCATTAGAAGGGTCTGGGGGCCTTTAGAAGGGTCCTGAGAGGGTCTAAAAGGGTCTGGAGGCATTTAAAACTGTCCTGAGAGGCTCTAGAAGGGTCTGGGTGCCTTTATAAAAGCCCTGAGGGGAATTAGCAGGGTCTGGGGGCCTTTAGAAGGGTCCTGAGGGGCTCTATAAGGGTCTGGGGGCCTTTAGAAGGGTCTTCAGGGGCTCTAGAGGGGTCTGGGGACCTTTAGAAAGGCCCTGTGGGGCATTAGAAGGGTCTGGGGGCCTTTAGAATGCTCCTGAGGGGCAGTAGAAAGGTCTGGAGACCTTTATAAGGGTCCTGACGGGCTCTAGAAGGGTCTGAGGGCCTTTATAAAGGTCCTGAGGGGCATGAGAAGGGTCTTGTGGCCTTCATAAGGGTCCTGAAAGGCATTAGACGGCTCTGGGGGCTTTTAGATGGGTCCTGAGGCAATCTAGAAGGGTCTGGGGGCCTTTACATGGGTCTTGAGTGTCATTAGAAGGGTGTGGAGGCCTTTAGAAAGGCCCTGAGGGGCTCTAGAAGGGTCTGGGGGCTATTAGAAGCGTCCTGAGGGGGTCCAGAAGGGTCTGGGGG
This sequence comes from Coccyzus lansbergi, assembly GCA_033558105.1. Classification (NCBI taxonomy): domain Eukaryota; kingdom Metazoa; phylum Chordata; class Aves; order Cuculiformes; family Coccyzidae; genus Coccyzus; species Coccyzus lansbergi. Next base: position 172,337 of record JAUMJK010000213.1, on the reverse strand, counting down.
CCTTTTTAAAGGTCCTCAGGGGGATTATAATGGTCTCGCGGACTTTAGAAAGGCCCTGAGTGGCATTAGAAGGGTCTGGGTGCCTTTTAAAAAGACCTGAGTGGCATTAGAAGGGTATGGGGGCCTTTAGAAAGGCCCTGAGGGGCATTAGAAGGGTCTGGGGGCCTTTAGAAGGGTCCTGAGCGGCATTAGAAGGGTCTGGAGGCATTTAAAACTGTCCTGAGAGGCTCTAGAAGGGTCTGGGTGCCTTTATAAGGGTCCTGAGGGGCATTAGAAGGGTCTGGGTGCCCTTATAATAGCCCTGAAAGGAATTAGCAGGGTCTGGGTCCTTAGAAGGGTCCTGAGGGGCTCTGTAAGTGTCTGGGGGCCTTTAGAAGGGTCTTCAGGGGCTCTAGAAGGGTCTGGGGACCTTTAGAAAGGCCCTGTGGGGCATTAGAAGGGTCTGGGGGCCTTTAGAATGCTCCTGAGGGGCAGTAGAAGGGTCTGGGGACGTTTATAAAGGCCCTCACGGGCATTAGAATGGTCTGCGTGATTTAGAAGTGTCCTGAGAGGCTCTAGAATGTTCTGGGGGCCTTTATAAGGGTCCTGACGGGCTCTAGAAGGGTCTGGGAACCTTTATAAATGCCCTGAGAGGCATTAGAAGGGTCTTGTGGCCTTGATAATGGTCCTGAAAGGCATTAGAAGGCTCTGGGGGCTTTTAGATGGGTCCTGAGGCAATCTTGAATGGTCTAGGGGCCTTTACATGGGTCTTGAGGGTCATTAGAAGGGTGTGGAGGCCTTTAGAAAGGCCCTGAAAAGCATTAGAAGGGTCTGGGTTCTTTTAGATGGTTCCTGATGCAATCTAGAAGGGTCTGGGGGCCTTTAAATGGGTCTTGAGGGTCATTAGAATGGTGTGGAGGCCTTTAGAAAGGCCCTGAAGGGCTCTATAAGGGTCTGGGGGCCTTTAGTAGGGTCTTCAGGGGCTCTAGAAGGGTCTGGGGACCTTTAGAAAGGCCCTGTAGGGCATTAGAATGGTCTGGGGGCCTTTAGAATGCTCCTGAGGGGCAGTAGAAGGGTCTGGAGACCTTTATAAGGGTCCTGACGGGCTCTAGAAGGGTCTGAGGGCCTTTATAAAGGTCCTGAGGGGCATGAGAAGGGTCTTGTGGCCTTCATAAGGGTCCTGAAAGGCATTAGAAGCGTCTGGGGGCTTTTAGATGGGTCCTGAGGCAATCTAGAAGGGTCTGGGGGCCTTTACATGGGTCTTGAGTGTCCTTAGAAGGGTGTGGAGGCCTTTAGAAAGGCCCTGAGGGGCTCTAGAAGGGTCTGGGGGCTATTAGAAGCGTCCTGAGTGGGTCCAGAAGGGTCTGGGGGCCTTTTTAAAGGCCCTCAGGGGGATTATAAGGGTCTCGCGGCCTTTAGAAAGGCCCTGAGTGGCATTAGAAGGGTCTGGGTGCCTTTAGAAATGACCTGAGGGGCATTAGAAGGGTATGGGGGCATTTAGAAAGGCCCTGTGGGGCATTAGAAGGGTCTGGGGGCCTTTAGAATGGTCCTGAGGGGGTCTAGAAGGGTCTGGAGGCATTTAAAACTGTCCTGAGAGGCTCTAGAAGGGTCTGGGTGCCTTTATAAGGGTCCTGAGGGGCATTAGAAGGGTCTGGGTGCCCTTATAAAAGCCCTGAGGGGAATTAGCAGGGTCTGGGGGCCTTTAGAAGGGTCCTGAGGGGCTCTATAAGGGTCTGGGGGCCTTTAGAATGGTCTTGAGGGGCTCTAGAAGGGTCTGGGGACCTTTAGAAAGGCCCTGTGGGGCATTAGAAGGGTCTGGGGGCCTTTAGAAGGGTCTTCAGGGGCTCTAGAAGGGTCTGGGGACCTTTAGAAAGGCCCTGTGGGGCATTAGAAGGGTCTGAGGTCCTGTAGAATGCTCCTGAAGGGCAGTAGAAGGGTCTGGGGACCTTTATAAGTGTCCTGACGGGCTCTAGAAGGGTCTGGGAACCTTTATAAATGCCCTGAGGGTCATTAGAAGGGTCTGAGGGCCTTTAGAAAGGTCCTGAGGGGCATTAGAAGGGTCTTGTGGCCTTGATAAGGGTCCTGAAAGGCATTAGAAGGGTCTGGGGGCTTTTAGATGGGTCCTGAGGCAATCTAGAAGGGTCTAGGGGCCTTTACATGGGTCTTGAGGAGCATTAGAAGGGTGTGGAGGCCTTTAGAAAGGCCCTGAAAGGCATTAGAAGGGTCTGGGGGCTTTTAGATGGGTCCTGAGGCAATCTAGAAGGGTCTGGGGGCCTTTACATGGGTCTTTAGGGTCATTAGAATGGTGTGGAGGCCTTTAGAAAGGCCCTGAGGGGCTCTAGAAGGGTCTGGGGGCTATTAGAAGCATCCTGAGGGGGTCCAGAAGGGTCTGGGGGCCTTTTTAAAGGCCCTCAAGGGGAATTATAAGGGTCTCGCAGCCTTTAGAAAGGCCCTGAGTGGCATTACAAGGGCCTGGGGTCATATAGATAGGCCCTGAGATGTTCTAGAAGTGTCTGGGGTACTTTAGAAAGGCCCTGAGGGGCATTAGAAGGGTCTGGGGGCCTTTAGAATGGTCCTGAGGGGGTCTAAAAGGGTCTGGAGGCATTTAAAACTGTCCTGAGAGGCTCTAGAAGGGTCTGGGTGCCTTTATAAGGGTCCTGAGGGGCATTAGAAGGGTCTGGGTGCCCTTATAAAAGCCCTGAGGGGAATTAGCAGGGTCTGGGGGACTTTAGAAGGGTCCTTAGGGGCTCTATAAGGGTCTGGGGGCCTTTAGAAGGGTCTTCAGGGGCTCTAGAGGGGTCTGGGGACCTTTAGAAAGGCCCTGTGGGGCATTAGAAGGGTCTGGGGGCCTTTAGAATGCTCCTGAGGGGCAGTAGAAGGGTCTGGGGACCTTTATAAGGCCCTGACGGGCATTAGAATGATCTGCGGGCGTTTAGAAGTGTCCTGAGGGGCTCTAGAATGGTCTGGGGGCCTTTATAAGGGTCCTGACATGCTCTAGAAGAGTCTGGGAACCTTTATAAATGCCCTAAGGGGCATTAGAAGGGTCTGAGGGCCTTTAGAAAAGTCCTGAGGGGCATTAGAAGGGTCTGGGGGCCTTTAGAATGGTCCTGAGGGGGTCTAGAAGGGTCTGGAGGCATTTAAAACTGTCCTGAGATGCTCTAGAAGGGTCTGGGTGCCTTTATAAGGGTCCTGAGGGGCATTAGAAGGGTCTGGGTGCCCTTATAAGAGCCCTGAGGAGAATTAGCAGGGTCTGGGGGCCTTTAGAAGGGTCCTTAGGGGCTCTATAAGGGTCTGGGGGCCTTTAGAAGGGTCTTGAGGGGCTCTAGAAGGGTCTGGGGACCTTTAGAAAGGCCCTGTGTGGCATTAGAAGGGTCTGGGGGCCTTTAGAAGGGTCTTCGGGGGCTCTAGAAGGGTCTGGGGACCTTTAGAAAGGCCCTGTGGGGCATTAGAAGGGTCTGAGGGCCTTTATAATTCTCCTTAGGGGCAGTAGAAGGGTCTGGGGACCTTTATAAATGCCCTGAGGGGCATTAGAAGGGTCTGAGGGCCTTTAGAAAGGTCCTGAGGGGCATTAGAAGGGTCTTGTGGCCTTCATAAGGGTCCTGAAAGGCATTAGAAGGGTCTGGGGGCTTTTAGATGGGTCCTGAGGCAATCTAGAAGGGTCTAGGGGCCTTTACATGGGTCTTGAGGGTCATTAGAAGGGTGTGGAGGCCTTTAGAAAGGCCCTGAAGGGCTCTAGAATGGTCTGGGGGCTATTAGAAGCGTCCTGAGTGGGTCCAGAAGGGTCTGGGGGCCTTTTTAAAGGCCCTCAGGGGGATTATAAGGGTCTCGCGGCCTTTAGAAAGGCCCTGAGTGGCATTAGAAGGGTCTGGGTGCCTTTAGAAATGACGTGAGGGGCATTACAAGGGTATGGGGGCCTTTAGAAAGGCCCTGAGGGGCATTAGAAGGGTCTGGGTGCCTTTAGAAATGACCTGAGGGGCATTAGAAGGGTATGGGGGCATTTAGAAAGGCCCTGTGGGGCATTAGAATGGTCTGGGGGCCTTTAGAATGCTCCTGAGGGGCAGTAGAAGGGTCTGTGGACCTTTATAAGGCCCTGACGTTCATTAGAATGGTCTGCAGGCCTTTAGAAGTGTCCTGAGGGGCTCTAGAATGATCTGGGGGCCTTTATAAGGGTCCTGACGGGCTCTAGAAGGGTCTGGGAACCTTTATAAATCCCCTGAGGGGCATTGGAAGGGTCTTGTGGCCTTCATAAGGGTCCTGAAAGGCATTAGAAAGGTCTGGGGGCTTTTAGATGGGTCCTGAGGCAATCTAGAAGGGTCTAGGGGCCTTTACATGGGTCTTGCGGGTCATTAGAAGGGTGTGGATGCCTTTAGAAAGGCGCTGAGGGGCTCTAGGAGGGTCTGGGGGCTATTAGATGCGTCCTGAGGGGTTCTAGAAGGGTCTGGGGGCCTTTTTAAAGGCCCTCAGGGGGATTATAAGGGTCTCGCGGCCTTTAGAAAGGCCCTGAGTGGCATTAGAAGGGTCTGGGTGCCTTTAGAAATGTCCTGAGCGGGTCTAGAAGGGTCTGGGGGCCTTTAGAAATGTCCTGAGGGGCATTACAAGGGTCTGGGGGCCTTTAGAAAGGCCCTGAGGGGAATTACAAGGGTCTGGGGGCCTTTAGAAAGGCCCTGAGGGGAATTACAAGGGTCTGGGGGCCTTTAGAAAGGCCCTGAGGGGAATTACAAGGGTCTGGAGGCATTTAAAACGGTCCTGAGAGGCTCTAGAAGGGTCTGGGTGCCTTTATAAGGGTCCTGAGGGGCATTAGAAGGGTCTGGGTGCCCTTATAAAAGCCCTGAGGGGAATTAGCAGGGTCTGGGGGCCTTTAGAAGTGTCCTGAGGGGCTCTATAATGGTCTGGGGGCCTTTTGAAGGGTCTTCAGGGGCTCTAGAAGGGTCTGGGGACCTTTAGAAAGGCCCTGTGGGGCATTAGAAGGGTCTGGGGGCCTTTAGAATGCTCCTGAGGGGCAGTAGAAGGGTCTGGGGACCTTTATAAAGGCCCTGACAGGCATTAGAATGGTCTGCAGGCCTTTAGAAGTGTCCTGAGGTGCTCTAGAATGGTCTGGGGGCCTTTATAAGGGTATTGACAGGATCTAGAATGGTCAGGGAACCTTTATAAATGCCCTGAGGGGCATTAGAAGGGTCTGAGGGCCTTTAGAAAGGTCCTGAGGGGCATTACAAGGGTCTTGTGGCATTGATAAGGGTCCTGAAAGGCATTAGAAGGGTCTGGGGGCTTTTAGATGGGTCCTGAGGCAATCTAGAAGGGTCTAGGGGCCTTTACATGGGTCTTGAGGGTCATTAGAAGGGTGTGGAGGCCTTTAGAAAGGCCCTGAGGGGCTCTAAAAGGGTCTGGGGGCTATTAGAAGCGTCCTGAAAGGGTCCAGAAGGGTCTGGGGGCCTTTTTAAAGGCCCTCAGGGGGATTATAAGGGTCTCGCGGCCTTTAGAAAGGCCCTGAGTGGCATTAGAAGGGTCTGGGTGCCTTTAGAAATGTCCTGAGGGGCTCTAGAAGGGTCTGGGTGCCTTTAGAAGGGTCTTAAGGGGCTCTAGAAGGGTCTGGGGACCTTTAGAAAGGCCCTTTGGGGCATTAGAAGGGTCTGGGGGCCTTTAGAATGCTCCTGAGGGGCAGTAGAAGGGTCTGGGGGCCTTTAGAAAGGCCCTGAAGGGCATTAGAATGGTCTGCGGGCCTTTAGAAGTGTCCTGAGGTGCTCTAGAATGGTCTGGGGGCCTTTATAAGGGTATTGACAGGCTCTAGAAGGGTCTGGGAACCTTTATAAATGCCCTGAGGGGCACTAGAAGGGTCTGTGGGCCTTTAGAAAGGTCCTGAGGGGCATTAGAAGGGTCTTGTGGCCTTCATAAGGGTCCTTAAATGCATTAGAAGGGTCTGGGGGCTTTTAGATGGGTCCTGAGGCAATCTAGAAGGGTCTGGGGGCCTTTACATGGGTCTTGAGGGTCATTAGAAGGTTGTGGAGGCCTTTAGAAAGGCCCTGAGGGGCTCTAAAAGGGTCTGGGGGCTATTAGAAGCGTCCTGAGGGGGTCCAGAAGGGTCTGGGGGCCTTTTTAAAGGACCTCAGCGGGATTATAATGGTCTCGCGGCCTTTAGAAAGGCCCTGACAGGCATTAGAAGGGTCTCGGGTCATATAGAAAGGCCCTGATAGTTTCTAGAAGTGTCTGGCGTACTTTAGAAAGGCCTTGAGGGGCATTACAAGGGTCTGGGGGCCTTTTGAAGGGTCTTCAGGTGCTCTAGAATGGTCTGGGGACCTTTAGAAAGGCCCTGAGGGGCTCTAGAAGGGTCTGGGTGCTATTAGAAGCGTCCTGAGAGGTTCCAGAAGGGTCTGGAGGCCTTTTTAAAGGCCCTCAGGGGGATTATAAGGGTCTCGCGGCCTTTAGAAAGGCCCTGAGTGGCATTACAAGGGTCTGGGTGCCTTTAGAAATGTCCTGAGGGGCTCTAGAAGGGTCTGGGTGCCTTTAGAAAGGCCCTGAGGGGCATTAGAAGGGTCTTGTGGCCTTCATAAGGGTCCTGAAAGGCATTAGAAGGGTCTGGGGGCTTTTAGATGGGTCCTGAGGCAATCTAGAAAGGTCTAGGGGCCTTTACATGGGTCTTGAGGTCATTAGAAGGTTGTGGAGGCCTTTAGAAAAGCCATGAAAGGCATTAGAAGGGTCTGGGGGCTTTTAGATGGGTCCTGAGGCAATCTAGAAGGGTCTGGGGGCCTTTACATGGGTCTTGAGGGTCATTAGAAGGGTGTGGAGGCCTTTAGAAAGGCCCTGAGGGGCTCTAGAAGGGTCTGGGGGCTATTAGAAGCGTCCTGAGGGGGTCCAGAAGGGTCTGGGGGCCTTTAGAAATGTCCTGAGGGGCATTAGAAGGGTCTGGGGGCCTTTAGAATGCTCCTGAGGGGCAGTAGAAGGGTCTGGGGACCTTTAGGAGGGCCCTGACGGGCATTAGAATGGTCTGCGGGCCTTTAGAAGTGTCCTGAGGGGCTCTAGAATGGTCTGGGGGCCTTTAGAAGGGTCCTGACAGGCTCTAGAAGGGTCTGGGAACCTTTATAAATGACCTGAGGGGAACTAGAAGGGTCTGAGGGCCGTTAGAAAGGTCCTGAGGGGCATTACAAGGGTCTTGTGGCATTGATAAGGGTCCTGAAAGGCATTAGAAGGGTCTGGGGGCTTTTAGATGGGTCCTGAGGCAATCTAGAAGGGTCTAGGGGCCTTTACATGGGTCTTGAGGGTCATTAGAAGGGTGTGGAGGCCTTTAGAAAGGCCCTGAGGGGCTCTAAAAGGGTCTGGGGGCTATTAGAAGCGTCCTGAAAGGGTCCAGAAGGGTCTGGGGGCCTTTTTAAAGGCCCTCAGGGGGATTATAAGGGTCTCGCGGCCTTTAGAAAGGCCCTGAGTGGCATTAGAAGGGTCTGGGTGCCTTTAGAAATGTCCTGAGGGGCTCTAGAAGGGTCTGGGTGCCTTTAGAAGGGTCTTAAGGGGCTCTAGAAGGGTCTGGGGACCTTTAGAAAGGCCCTTTGGGGCATTAGAAGGGTCTGGGGGCCTTTAGAATGCTCCTGAGGGGCAGTAGAAGGGTCTGGGGGCCTTTAGAAAGGCCCTGAAGGGCATTAGAATGGTCTGCGGGCCTTTAGAAGTGTCCTGAGGTGCTCTAGAATGGTCTGGGGGCCTTTATAAGGGTATTGACAGGCTCTAGAAGGGTCTGGGAACCTTTATAAATGCCCTGAGGGGCACTAGAAGGGTCTGTGGGCCTTTAGAAAGGTCCTGAGGGGCATTAGAAGGGTCTTGTGGCCTTCATAAGGGTCCTTAAATGCATTAGAAGGGTCTGGGGGCTTTTAGATGGGTCCTGAGGCAATCTAGAAGGGTCTGGGGGCCTTTACATGGGTCTTGAGGGTCATTAGAAGGTTGTGGAGGCCTTTAGAAAGGCCCTGAGGGGCTCTAAAAGGGTCTGGGGGCTATTAGAAGCGTCCTGAGGGGGTCCAGAAGGGTCTGGGGGCCTTTTTAAAGGACCTCAGCGGGATTATAATGGTCTCGCGGCCTTTAGAAAGGCCCTGACAGGCATTAGAAGGGTCTCGGGTCATATAGAAAGGCCCTGATAGTTTCTAGAAGTGTCTGGCGTACTTTAGAAAGGCCTTGAGGGGCATTACAAGGGTCTGGGGGCCTTTTGAAGGGTCTTCAGGTGCTCTAGAATGGTCTGGGGACCTTTAGAAAGGCCCTGAGGGGCTCTAGAAGGGTCTGGGTGCTATTAGAAGCGTCCTGAGAGGTTCCAGAAGGGTCTGGAGGCCTTTTTAAAGGCCCTCAGGGGGATTATAAGGGTCTCGCGGCCTTTAGAAAGGCCCTGAGTGGCATTACAAGGGTCTGGGTGCCTTTAGAAATGTCCTGAGGGGCTCTAGAAGGGTCTGGGTGCCTTTAGAAAGGCCCTGAGGGGCATTAGAAGGGTCTTGTGGCCTTCATAAGGGTCCTGAAAGGCATTAGAAGGGTCTGGGGGCTTTTAGATGGGTCCTGAGGCAATCTAGAAAGGTCTAGGGGCCTTTACATGGGTCTTGAGGTCATTAGAAGGTTGTGGAGGCCTTTAGAAAAGCCATGAAAGGCATTAGAAGGGTCTGGGGGCTTTTAGATGGGTCCTGAGGCAATCTAGAAGGGTCTGGGGGCCTTTACATGGGTCTTGAGGGTCATTAGAAGGGTGTGGAGGCCTTTAGAAAGGCCCTGAGGGGCTCTAGAAGGGTCTGGGGGCTATTAGAAGCGTCCTGAGGGGGTCCAGAAGGGTCTGGGGGCCTTTAGAAATGTCCTGAGGGGCATTAGAAGGGTCTGGGGGCCTTTAGAATGCTCCTGAGGGGCAGTAGAAGGGTCTGGGGACCTTTAGGAGGGCCCTGACGGGCATTAGAATGGTCTGCGGGCCTTTAGAAGTGTCCTGAGGGGCTCTAGAATGGTCTGGGGGCCTTTAGAAGGGTCCTGACAGGCTCTAGAAGGGTCTGGGAACCTTTATAAATGACCTGAGGGGAACTAGAAGGGTCTGAGGGCCGTTAGAAAGGTCCTGAGGGGCATTAGAAGGGTCTTGTGTCCTTCATAAGGGTCCTGAAAGGCATTAGAAGGGTCTGGGGGCTTTTAGATGGGTCCTGAGGCAATCTAGAAGGGTCTAGGGGCCTTTACATGGGTCTTGAGAGTAATTAGAAGGTTGTGGAGGCCTTTAGAAAGGCCCTGAAAGGCATTAGAAGGGTCTGGGGGCTTTTAGATGGGTCCTGAGGCAATCTAGAAGGGTCTAGGGGCCTTTACATGGGTCTTGAGGGTCATTAGAAGGTTGTGGAGGCCTTTAGAAAGGCCCTGAAAGGCATTAGAAGGGTCTGGGTGCTTTTAGATGGGTCCTGAGGCAATCTAGAAGGGTCTGGGGGCCTTTACATGGGTCTTGAGGGTCATTAGAAGGGTGTGGACGCCTTTAGAAAGGCCCTGAGGGGCTCTAGAAGGGTCTGGGGGCTATTAGAAGCGTCTTGAGGGGGTCCAGAAGGGTCTGGGGGCCTTTTAAAAGGCCCTCAGGGGGATTATAAGGGTCTCGCGGCCTTTAGAAAGGCCCTGAGGGGCATTAGAAGGGTCTGGGTGCCTTTAGAAATGTCCTGAGGGGCATTAGAAGGGTCTGGGGGCCTTTAGAAATGTCCTGAGGGGCATTAGAAGGATATGGGGGACTTTAGAAAAGCCCTGAGGGGCATTACATGGGTCTGGGGTCATATAGAAAGGCCCTGAGAGGTTCTAGAAGTGCCTGGGGTACTTTAGAAAGGCCCTGAGGGGCATTAGAAGGGTCTGGGGGCCTTTAGAAGGGCCCTGAGGGGCATTAGAAGGGTCTGAGGGCCTTTAGAAAGGTCCTGAGGGGCATTAGAAGGGTCTTGTGGCCTTCATAAGGGTCCTGAAAGGCATTAGAAGGGTCTGGGGTCTTTTCGATGGGTCCTGAGGTAATCTAGAAGGGTCTAGAGGCCTTTACAAGGGTCTTGAGGGTCATTAGAAGGGTGTGGAGGCCTTTAGAAAGGCCCTGAAAGGCATTAGAAGGGTCTGGTGGCTTTTAGATGGGTCCTGAGGCAATCTAGAAGGGTCTGGGGGCCTTTACATGGGTCTTGAGGGTCATTAGAAGGGTGTGGAGGCATTTAGAAAGGCCCTGAGGGGCTCTAGAAGGGTCTGGGGGCTATTAGAAGCATCCTGAGGGGGTCCAGAAGGGTCTGGGGGCCTTTTTAAAGGCCCTCAGGGGGATTATAAGGGTCTCGCGGCCTTTAGAAAGGCCCTGAGTGGCATTACAAGGGTCTGGGGGCCTTTAGAAATGTCCTGAGGGGCATTAGAAGGGTCTGGGTGCCCTTATAAAAGCCCTGAGGGGAATTAGCAGGGTCTGGGGTACTTTAGAAAGGCCCTGAGGGGCATTAGAAGGGTCTGGGGGCCTTTAGAATGCTCCTGAGTGGCAGTAGAAGGGTCTGGATGCCCTTATAAAAGCCCTGAGGGGAATTAGCAGGGTCTGGGGTACTTTAGAAAGGCCCTGACGGGCATTAGAATGGTCTCCAGGCCTTTAGAAGTGTCCTGAGGGGCTCTAGAATGGTCTGGGGGCCTTTATAAGGGTCCTGACGGGCTCTAGAAGGGTCTGGGAACCTTTATAAATGCCCTGAGCGGCATTAGAAGGGTCTGAGGGCCTTTAGAAAGGTCCTGAGGGGCATTAGAAGGGTCTTGTTACCTTCATAAGGGTCCTGAAAGGCATTAGAAGGGTCTGGGGGCTTTTAGATGGGTCCTGAGGCAATCTAGAAGGGTCTGGGGGCCTTTACATGGGTCTTGAGGGTCATTAGAAGGGTGTGGAGGCCTTTAGAAAGGCCCTGAGGGGCTCTAGAAGGGTCTGGTGGCTATTAGAAACGTACTGAAAGGGTCCAGAAGGGTCTGGGGGCCTTTTTAAAGGCCCTCAGGGGGATTATAAGGGTCTCGCGGCCTTTAGAAAGGCCCTGAGTGACATTAGAAGGGTCTGGGTGCCTTTAGAAATGTCCTGAGGGGCTCTAGAAGGGTCTGGGGGCCTTTAGAAATGTCCTGAGGGGCATTAGAAGGGTATGGGGGACTTTAGAAAAGCCCTGAGGGGCATTACAAGGGTCTCGGGTCATATAGAAAGGCCCTGAGAGGTTCTAGAAGTGTCTGGGGTACTTTAGAAAGGCCCTGAGAGGCATTAGAAGGGTCTGGGGGCCTTTAGACGGGTCTTCAGGGGCTCTAGATGGGTCTGGGGACCTTTAGAAAGGCCCTGTGGGGCATTAGAAGGGTCTGGGCTCCTTTAGAATGCTCCTGAGGGGCAGTACAAGGGTCTGGGGACCTTTAGAAAGGCCCTGACGGGCATTAGAATGGTCTGCGGGCCTTTAGAAGTGTCCTGAGGGGCTCTAGAATGGTCTGGAGGCCTTTATAAGGGTCCTGACGGGCTCTAGAAGGGTCTGGGAACCTTTATAAATGCCCTGAGGGGCATTAGAAGGGTCTGAGGGCCTTTATAAAGGTCCTGAGGGGCATTAGAAGGGTCTTGTGGCCTTCATAAGGGTCCTGAAAGGCATTAGAAGGGTCTGGGGGCTTTTAGATGGGTCCTGAGGCAATCTAGAAGGGTCTAGGGGCCTTTACATGGGTCTTGAGGGTCATTAGAAGGGTGTGGAGGCCTTTAGAAAGGCTCTGAAAGGCATTAGAAGGGTCTGGGGGCTTTTAGATGGGTCCTGAGGCAATCTAGAAGGGTCTGGGGGCCTTTACATGGGTCTTGAGGGTCATTAGAAGGGTGTGGAGGCCTTTAGAAAGGCCCTGAGTGGCATTACAAGGGTCTGGGGGCCTTTAGAAATGTCCTGAGGGGCATTAGAAGGGTCTGGGTGCCCTTATAAAAGCCCTGAGGGGAATTAGCAGGGTCTGGGGTACTTTAGAAAGGCCCTGAGGGGCATTAGAAGGGTCTGGGGGCCTTTAGAATGCTCCTGAGTGGCAGTAGAAGGGTCTGGATGCCCTTATAAAAGCCCTGAGGGGAATTAGCAGGGTCTGGGGTACTTTAGAAAGGCCCTGACGGGCATTAGAATGGTCTCCAGGCCTTTAGAAGTGTCCTGAGGGGCTCTAGAATGGTCTGGGGGCCTTTATAAGGGTCCTGACGGGCTCTAGAAGGGTCTGGGAACCTTTATAAATGCCCTGAGCGGCATTAGAAGGGTCTGAGGGCCTTTAGAAAGGTCCTGAGGGGCATTAGAAGGGTCTTGTTACCTTCATAAGGGTCCTGAAAGGCATTAGAAGGGTCTGGGGGCTTTTAGATGGGTCCTGAGGCAATCTAGAAGGGTCTGGGGGCCTTTACATGGGTCTTGAGGGTCATTAGAAGGGTGTGGAGGCCTTTAGAAAGGCCCTGAGGGGCTCTAGAAGGGTCTGGTGGCTATTAGAAACGTACTGAAAGGGTCCAGAAGGGTCTGGGGGCCTTTTTAAAGGCCCTCAGGGGGATTATAAGGGTCTCGCGGCCTTTAGAAAGGCCCTGAGTGACATTAGAAGGGTCTGGGTGCCTTTAGAAATGTCCTGAGGGGCTCTAGAAGGGTCTGGGGGCCTTTAGAAATGTCCTGAGGGGCATTAGAAGGGTATGGGGGACTTTAGAAAAGCCCTGAGGGGCATTACAAGGGTCTCGGGTCATATAGAAAGGCCCTGAGAGGTTCTAGAAGTGTCTGGGGTACTTTAGAAAGGCCCTGAGAGGCATTAGAAGGGTCTGGGGGCCTTTAGACGGGTCTTCAGGGGCTCTAGATGGGTCTGGGGACCTTTAGAAAGGCCCTGTGGGGCATTAGAAGGGTCTGGGCTCCTTTAGAATGCTCCTGAGGGGCAGTACAAGGGTCTGGGGACCTTTAGAAAGGCCCTGACGGGCATTAGAATGGTCTGCGGGCCTTTAGAAGTGTCCTGAGGGGCTCTAGAATGGTCTGGAGGCCTTTATAAGGGTCCTGACGGGCTCTAGAAGGGTCTGGGAACCTTTATAAATGCCCTGAGGGGCATTAGAAGGGTCTGAGGGCCTTTATAAAGGTCCTGAGGGGCATTAGAAGGGTCTTGTGGCCTTCATAAGGGTCCTGAAAGGCATTAGAAGGGTCTGGGGGCTTTTAGATGGGTCCTGAGGCAATCTAGAAGGGTCTAGGGGCCTTTACATGGGTCTTGAGGGTCATTAGAAGGGTGTGGAGGCCTTTAGAAAGGCTCTGAAAGGCATTAGAAGGGTCTGGGGGCTTTTAGATGGGTCCTGAGGCAATCTAGAAGGGTCTGGGGGCCTTTACATGGGTCTTGAGGGTCATTAGAAGGGTGTGGAGGCCTTTAGAAAGGCCCTGAGGGGCTCTAGAAGGGTCTGGGGGCTATTAGAAGCGTCCTGAGGGGGTCCAGAAGGGTCTGGGGGCCTTTTTAAAGGCCCTCAGGGGGATTATAAGGGTCTCGCGGCCTTTAGAAAGGCCCTGAGTGGCATTACAAGGGTCTGGGTGCCTTTAGAAATGTCCTGAGGGGCTCTAGAATGTTCTGGGGGCCTTTAGAAATGTCCTGAGGGGCATTAGAAGGGTCTGGGTGCCCTTATAAAAGCCCTGAGGGGAATTAGCAGGGTCTGGGGGACTTTAGATTGGTCCTGAGGGGCTCTATATGGGTCTGGGGGCCTTTAGAAGGGTCTTGAGGGGCTCTAGAAGGGTCTGGGGACCTTTAGAAAGGCCCTGTGGGGCATTAGAAGGGTCTGGGGGCCTTTAGAATGCTCCTGAGGGGCAGTAGAAGGGTCTGGGGACCTTTATAAAGGCCCTGACAGGCATTAGAATGGTCTGCAGGCCTTTAGAAGTGTTCTCAGGTGCTCTAGAGGGGTCTGGGGGCCTTTATAAGGGTCCTGACAGGCTCTAGAAGGGTCTGGGATCCTTTATAAATGCCCTGAGGGGCACTAGAAGGGTCTGAGGGCCTTTAGAAAGGTCCTGAGGGGCATTAGAAGGGTCTTGTGGCCTTTATAAGGGTCCTGAAAGACAGATACAGGCTGGAACTGCCCTGCCTGGCGCACGCTAGCTTGGGGCTGAAAATTAAACCCTTCTCCAAATCTGTAACGAGGCAAACTCTCCCCGCGCAACCTTCTACCCTACGCTAAATCTCCTCCTTGCTGCTCTTGACATTCTGCCCTCTTCCCGGCAAAAACCACAGCCCTCTTAACTTCCTGAGGACCGAGGACCCAAAGCCATCCCAGGCAAAAAACCTCTAACTGCATCAAGTAACTGGAAAAATCCTGCACTGTCACATTGTCCTGGACTATAATACACACACACACAAAAAAAAAAAAAAAAGAGACAGCAAACAGAGTGCTAAGTCAGCATCACACTGCTCACTGCCGACATCTTGTACTAAACCCGCTGCAAAACTGTCAGGGCACCTGCCAAACCAAAGGTTCCGTACATAATCGAGATAACAAATGCTACTACTTTACTCTTCGAGACATACTTAGTTTCCTCCTCGCCGCCAGCCCCTTAAGAGTGAGCCCAACTACCTCACAGGCACGCCAAAATGCCACACGGTCCGCTTACCTCTTCTCTCCGCCGCTCCCGTTACAGGAACATAGTAGTGCCGATAGCCGGGACAAAAGACAGATGAGCTGTGCGGATCAAAATTCTAGGAATTTTACTAGACTTTAGTTACAGCAGTAAACAAAAAGAACTTGAAAAATTACAACCTTTACCGGTTCTCAAAAAGAATCGACACAGAAGACCTAAAAAATCAGAACACTTACCAGACAGTAATGGACACTGGAAGGACAAAGGCAAGCAGCCGATGAAAAGTTCACAACGGTGGGAACTGACTCCTTTAAGACCTAAACTGGAAAGTCTATGATCATAAAAATCCACACAATGGATAACAGGAACGAGGTTCCGACCGCTGTGAGCGATAATAGAGCAAATCTCCCCGGTAAGTTTGGAAAAATCCCAAGCTCTTCTAAACGAGGGAGGCTCGTGTGCCCACAGACCGGATGAGGAATGATCGCTCAGCTGTTAACTGTTACGAGGCAAAACGATGACCGTCCTCTTCCCTGAGAAATACAGTGGAAGACAAGGACGGAATCCTGCGCTGCAGATAGGCAGCAAATCCATACTTTCAAGTAGCAAAGTATCCGATATTCAGACAGATGAAGACGGGATGGGTGCAAATAAGTCACTCGAACAATGCAATAAGTAGAAGGGACGAGGGAGCAGAGATCTCAGTCCCAGAGAGTACATTTTTAAGGCGACCGAAACTTCTCGAGATCAAATTCCTCCGATATGCAAACTGGCAATTGCCACACGAGAGTCCAAATAATCCATACCTCGTGTCTGAATCTGTGTCTCAATCGCATCGTTACCTCCTACTGGCTGCAGAGAGACTGGAACGACAGAAACCTGAATGACGCTTGCATCTGACCGCCAAACCGATCCGAGAAAGTCTGATGAAGCTATCTTCCTTTCCCAGTTCTAAACCATTAAAGTCCTTCCGCACCCCTGAAAAATCAGACAAAGAACTCTGGTTTTTCCTAACAGAACCTGCACTATATTTTAATCCCTTGACCCTTATGAGCTGATATTCCTCGAGAGCTGTACTTCTCAGCCTTTCCCAGGGTTCCCCTGGTCCCTTGCATCATCTACCGACCCACGGAATCGACTTACTCCTCTAGGCAAGTGTACTAAAATCTAAATTGTTATGTCCCGTAAGGAGCCAACTACAAACTGCAGAGATTCTAGGATAAAAACATCGACCCCACAGAATGAGGAACACCCAGAACTGACCCCATAACCAGAAATGCTAAACAAAGACAAAGCACTGTAAAAGAAAAAAAAAAAATAAGCTTACCTTTCCAGCACACCCTCATCGGCCGCAAGAAGGTAAAGCGGCAGCAGAGCTCTGACCTCGAGGGAAGCCAGAGGCCGAATGAACTCTGTGGGCAAGGCCTGGGGCTTATATACACCCTGGGCCTTCATGCACATCACCTGTGAAGGGGGTGGGGTGAACTATCTCAAAGGTATAAATAGGAAATGGGGAGCACCTGTGTTTTACTGACTATACCTTACATTTTTGCTAAGAACTATGCCGTTATTATGCCCAAAAGCATTCTTATCAGAAATAACAGTATGCAAGCTTTCATTGCGATGCCGCTTCTCGTGACGGTAAGGTGACTAGATAGCAAAGATCTTAGAGCTAGACTTTTCGGTTCCTTTCATTTACTGTACTGCAATACAATTTTTATTTTCTGGCATCCCTATAACCATACTCTTTTATTTTTCTGTGTTGTTTTCTCTTTCTCCCCACCCCGCCCCGCTTCCCCCCAGTCTTTAGTATCTGTCTTGTGTCCATAGTTCTTTTTTCCTTTTTCATCTTTTTTCCCAGCCTGCGGGTTTGTTTTTTTTTTTTTTTTCATTTTCCCCACAATGTTACTAGCCCAGTCCCTGACTCTCTGCAATGACCAAAGAATTCCAAACCTCTTGCCTGCTTTTGCTCACGCTGCCTCGACTGCAAAGCACAGCCAAGCCAAGCTAGTCTACAACCAAACTCAAACATTAAGCTCTGCTTCCTCAGCATTCAACCCCCTCGGCTACTGCTCCGATGGCTTCTCCCACGCTGTTTTGGTTATCCCCCTCCATGGCTCCAGAGACTAGCAGAAACTACCCTCCTCACCCACCACGCCTAGGGCTGCTATCCCCAAGCCACCTCCCGCTTATTGACTCTGTCCCCTCAACTTAGCTTGCAGAGGGTCACCGCTGAAGCTCTCCTTGGCCAAAGCTGCTTAAGTCAGGTCTGCTTATGGAAATAATCGTGCAGTCACCGGCTCCCTCTTCAGCATCTACAAGAAAAAAAAGAAACAGAAAAGTACAGCATCAAAATATGAGACGGCTGCAGGCTTTAGGAGCTCAATTCAAGAAAAGCAGTGCCCTAGCTAACAAATTTTTATCCCCCATATGCTGCCAGCAACAAACTGGAGATACTCTAGGATGAATGCATCACCATCCCCCACCCCCCTGCCCAGAATGAAGAATAGCAACAAGTTGCCTCACAGACAAAGTGCTATTAAAAACCAAAAAAAAAACCCTTACCATTCCAGCCCTCATCCGACACAAGGAGTTAAAACACCAGCAGAGCTCCAATCTCAAGGGAAACCAGAGGCTGAATGACCTCCCCAGGCAAGGCCTGGGGCTTATATACACCCTGGGCCTTCACAAGCATCACCTGTGAATGGGGTGGGGGCGAACTCTCTCAAAGGTATAAATATGGTCTGGGGAGCAGCTGCATTTGATTGACTCTCCTTTACATTCTCGGCAAGAGCCCTGCTGTTACTATGCCTGAAAGCATCCTTATGAGAAATAATAGTATGTGTGCTTTCCCTGCTCTGCTGCTTGTTGCGACAGTGATGGGAGGAGATAGCAAACTTTTTAAAGGTGGACTTTTTGGTTCCTTTCATTTATTGTGCTGCTGCTACAATTTTTGTCTCCTGGGATCCCTATAACTCTGCCCTTTTATTTCTCTGTGCTCTTTTCTCTCCTTTTCCCAGTCTTCAGCATCTGTTCTCTGCCCACGCTTTTTTTTTTTTCTTTTCCATCTTTGTCCTATTCTGTATTTCTCATTCTTTCCCCCTACAATTTCACTGGTTTGATCCTTGCAGTTTGTTCTTTCTCTGCACCTGAAAATGCTTTGCTTTTCTTTCTCTCTTTTTTTCTCTCTTTCCATCTCTCTTTTTCTTTCTCTATCCCTTTGTATTGCTCACTGTTGCTGTTCCAGCTTCTACATTCACTCTGTATCTTGACGCTTTTACATGGGTCTTGAGGGTCATTAGAAGGGTGTGGAGACCTTTAGAAAGGCCCTGAAAGGCATTAGAAATGTCTGGGATACTTTAGAAAGGCCCTGAGGTTCATTTGAATGGTCTGGGAGCCTTTAGAAAGGCCCTGAGTTGCATTAGAAGGGTCTGGGGGCCTTTAAAAGAGTCCTGAGGCTCATTTGAATGGTCTGGGGGCCTTTAGAAAGGCCCTGAGGTGGATTAGAAGGGTCTGGGGGCCTTTAAAATGGTCCTGAGGGGCTCTAGAAGGGTCTGGGGGCTTTTAGAAATGTCAGAGGGGCTCTAGATGGGTCTGGGGGCCGTTACAAAAGTCCTGAGGGGTCTAGAAGAGTCTGGGAGCCTTTAGAAAGGATCTGAGGGGCTCTAGAATGGTCTGGGGGCCTCAAAATGGCTGGAATCTTCGTCAAAATGGCCGTCGCCCGATTCAAAAATGGCTGCCGCCTGAACTCAAAATGGCGGGAGTCGGCTTCAAAATGGCCTCCGCCCGATTCAAATATGGCGGCTGCCCGACCTCAAAATGGCGGGAGTTGGCTTCAAAATGGCCGCCACCCGATTCAAAAATGGTGGCTGCCCGATCTGAAAATGTCGGGAGTTGGCTTCAAAATGTTGGATGCCGGATTTAAACATGGTGGCTGTCTGAGTTGAAAATTTCTTCTTTTAGTTTCTTTTTTGTTTTTTTGTGTGTGTGTTTTGATTGAGTGCTTTCTCTTTTAGGCATTGTTTTTGAGAGGTTTTTTTGAGGAGTGTTATCTGGGGGCTTGGCTATGTAATTAATTTGTTTTGTCGCTGGGTGGGTGCTTAATTGCTTGATGGGTGAATGTTTGGGGTGGGTGCTTAATTGCTAACGGGTGAATGTTTGGGGTGGGTGCTCGGGGAGGGTGGGTGCGCCCCATTCTAATGCCCCTCAGAACCCTTCAAAAGGCCCTGAGACCATTCTAATGCCCCTCAGGGCATATATAAAGGTTCCCAGACCCTTCTAGAGCCCGTCAGGACCATTCTAAAGGCCGACAGACCCTTCTAGAGCCCCTCAAGACGATTCAAAGTGACCCCAGACTTTTCCAGGGCCCCTCAGGACCCTTCTTAAGGACCCCAGACCCATCTAATGCCCTTCAGGACCCTTCTAACGACCCCAACACTCTTCTAGAGCCCCTCAGGCCCATTCTAAAGGCCCCCAGACCCTTCTAGAGCCCCTCAAGTCCTTTCTAAAGGCTCCCAGATTCTTCTAGAGCCCCTCAGGACCCTTCTAATGGCACCCAGACCCATTTAGAGCCCCTCAGAACATATCTAAAAGCCCCCAGACCCTTCTAGAGACCTTCAGGTCCTTTCTAAAGGACCCCAAACCCTTCTAGAGCCCCTCAAGACACTTCTAAAGGCCCCCAGACTCTTCTAGAGCCCCTCAGGACCCTTCTAAAGGACACCAGACCCTTGTAATGCAACTCAGGGTCTTTCTAAAGGACCCCAGACCCTTCTAATGCCCCTCCAGACCTTCTAAAGGTCCCAAGACTCATCTAATGACCCTCAGGGCCTTTATAAAGGACCTCAGACCACACTAGAGCCCTTCAGGACCTGTCTAAAGGCCCCCAGACTCTTCTAGGACCCCTAACGGCCATTCTAAAGGCCCCCAGACCCATCTAGAGACCCTCAAGACCCTTCTAAAGACCCCCAGACCCTTCTAATGCCCCTCAGGACCCTTCTAAAGGCCCCCAGACATTTATAGAACCTGTCAGGACCCTTCAAAGGCCCACAGACCTTTCTAGACCTCACAGGACCTTTCTAACGGTACCCAGACCCTTGTAATGGCCCTCAGAACCCTTCTAAAGGCCCCCAGACCCTGGTAATTCCCCTCAAGACCATTCTAATAGCCCCCAGACCCTTCTAGAGCCCCTCAGGACTCTTTTAAAGGCCCCCAGACCCTTCTAATCCACCTCAGGGCCTTTCTAAAGGCCCCCAGACCGTTCAAATGCCCCTCAGGACCCTTTTAAAGGCCCCCAGACCATTCAAATGCCTCTCAGAGCCCTTCTAAAAGCCCCCAGACCATTCAAATGCCCCTCAGAACCCTTCTAAAGGCCCCCAGACCCTTCTAATGCCCCTCAGGGCCGTTCTAAAGTACCCCAGACACTTCTAGAACCTCTCAGGGCCTTTCTGTATGACCCCAGACCCTTGTAATGCCATTCAGTACATTTTTAAAGGCCGCGAGACCCTTATAATCCCCCTGAGGGCCTTTAAAAAGGCCCCCAGACCCTTCCGGACCCCCTCAGGACGCTTCTAATAGCCCCCACACCCTTCTAGAGCCCCTCAGGTCCTTTCTAAAGGCCTCCACACCCTTCTAATGACACCCAAGACCCATGTAAAGGCCCCTAGACCCTTCTAGATTGCCTCAGGACCAAACTAAAAGCCCCCAGAGCATTCTAATGCCTTTCAGGACCCTTATGAAGGCTACAAGACCCTTCTAATGCCCCTCAGGACCTTTCTAAAGGCACCCAGACCATTCTAATGCCCCTCAGGACCTTTATAAATGCCCCCGGACCCTTCTAATGCCACTCAGTGACTATCTAAAGGACCCCAGAACCCTCTAATGACCCTCAAGACCCATGTAAAGGGCCCCAGACCGATCGAGATTGCCTCAGGACCCATCTAAAGCCCCCCAGACCCTTCTAATGCCTTTCAGGACCCTTATAAAGGCCACAAGACCCTTCTAATGCCCCTCAGGACCTTTCTAAATACACTCAGACCCTTCTAATGCCCCTCAAGACCCATGTAAAGACCCCCAGACCCTTCCAGATTGCCTCAGAACCCATCTAAATACCCCCAGACCCTTCTATAGCCTTTCAGGGCCTTTCTAAAGGCCTCCACACCCTTCTAATGACTTTCAAGACCCATGTAAAGGCCCCCAGACCCTTCTAGACCCCCTCAGGACAATTCTAAAGGCCTCCAGACCCTTCTAATGCCCCTCAGGACCCTTCTAAAAGCCCCCAGACCCTTATATTGCCCCTCAGGGCCTTTCCAAAGCACCCCAGACACTTCTAGAACCTCTCAGGGCCTTTCTATATGACCCCAGACCCTTGTAATGCACCTCAGGGCCTTTCTAAAGGCCCCCATACCCTTCTAATGCCCCTCAGGACATTTCTAAAGGTCCCCAGACCCTTCTAGAGCCCCTGAAGACCCTTCTAAAGGCCCCCTAACCCTTATAGAGCCCCTCAGGACCCTTCTAAACTCCCCCAGACCCTGCTAATTCCCCTCAGGGCTTTTATAAAGGCACCCAGACCCTTCTAGAGCCTCTCAGGACAGTTTTAAATGCCTGCAGACCCTTCTAGACCCACTCAGGACCATTCTAAAAGCCCACAGACCCTTCTAATGCCCCTCAGGAGCCTTCTAAAGGCCCCCAGACCCTTCTAAATCTCCTCAGGACATTTCTAAAGTACCCCAGACACTTCTAGAACATCTCAGGGCCTTTCTATATGACCCCAGACCCTTCTAATGCCCCTCAGGGCCTTTCTAAAGGCCCCCTGACCCTTCTAATGCACCTCAGGACATTTCTAAAGGCCCCCAGACCCTTCTAGAGCTCCTCAGGACATTTCTAAAGGCACCCAGACCCTTCTAATGCCACTCAGGGCCTTTCTAAAGGCCGAGAGACCCTTATAATCCCCCTGAGCGCCTTTAAAAAGGCCCCAAGACCCTTCTGGACCCCCTCAGGACGCTTATAATAGACCCCAGACCCTTCTAGAGCCCCTCAGGGCCTTTCTAAAGGCCTCCACACCCTTCTAATGACCCTCAAGACCCATGTAAAGGCCCCCAGACCCTTCTAGATTGCACTTGACCCTTCTAAAAGCCCCCAGACCATTCTAATGCCTTTCAGGACCTTTCTAAAGACCCTCAGACCATTCTAATGCCCTTCAGGGCATTTATAAAGGTTCCCAGACCCTTCTAGAGCCCGTCAGGACCCTTATAAAGGCCCCCAGACCATTCCAAAGCCCCTCAGGACACATCTAAAGGCTGGCAGACCATTCTAATGCCCGTCAGGGCCTTTATAAAGGTTCCCAGACCGTTCTACTGCCCCTCAAGAGCATTCTAAAGGCCCCCAGACCATTCTAGATCCCCTCCAGACACTTCTAAAGGCCCCCAGACCCTTCTAGATCCCCTCAAGACCCTTCTAAATAGCCCCAGACCTTTCTAATGCCCTGCAGGGCATTTCTAAAGGCCCCCAGACCCGTCTAATGCCCATCAGGACCCTTTGAAAGGCCCCGAGACACTTTGAGAGCACCTCAGGCACTTCTAAATGACCCCAGATCTTTCTAGAGCCCATCAGGACCCTTCTAGAGGCCCCCAGACCATTCTAGAGCCACTGAGGACGATTCTAAAGGCCCCAAGACCCTTCTAATCCACCTCATAGCCTTTCTAAAGGCTCCCAGACCATAAAAATGCCTCTCAGGACCCTTTTAAAGGCCTTCAGACACTTCTAATGCCCCTCAGGACCCTTCTAAAGGCCTTCAGACCCTTCTAATGTCCTTCAGGGCCTTTCTAAAGTACCCCAGACACTTCTAGAACCTCTCAGGGCCTTTCTATATGACCCCAGACCATTCTAATGCCACTCAGGGCCTTTCTAAAGGCCGCGACACCCTTATAATCCCCCTGAGGACCTTTAAAAAGGCCCCCAGACCCTTCTGGACCCCCTCAGGACGCTTCTAATAGCTACCAGACCGTTCTAGAGCCCCTCAGGGCCTTTCTAAAGGCCTCCACACCCTTCTAATGACCCTCAAGACCCATGTAAAGGCCCCTAGACCCTTCTAGATTGCCTCAGGACCCATCTAAAAGCCCCCAGACCCTTCTAATGAATTTCAGGACCCTTATGAAGGCCACAAGACCCTTCTAATGCCCCTCAGGGCATTTATAAAGGCCCCCAGACCATTCTAGAGCCCCTCAGGACACTTCTAAAGGCCCGCAGACCATTCTAATGCCCGTCAGGGCCTTTATAAAGGTCCCCAGACCCTTCTACTGCCCCTCAGGAGCATTCTAAAGGCCCCCAGACCATTCTAATGCCCCACACGGCCTTTCTAAAGGTCCCCAGACCCTTCTAGAGCCCCTGAAGACCCTTCTAAAGGCCCCCAGACCCTTATAGAGCCCCTCAGGACCCTTCTAAAGTCCCCCAGACCCTGCTAATTCCCCTCAGGGTTTTTATAAGGGCCACAAGACCCCTCTAATGCCCCTCAGGACCCTTATAAAGGCACCCAGACCCTTCTAGAGCCTCTCAGGACAGTTTTAAAAGCCTCCAGACCCTTCTAGACCCCCTCAGGACCATTCTAAAGGCCCCCAGACCCTTCTAATGCCCCTCAGGACCCTTCTAAAGGCCCCCAGACCCTTCTAATGCCCCTCAGGACCCTTATAAAGGCAACCAGACCCTTCTAATGCCCCGCAGGGCCTTTCTAAATTACCCCAGACACTTCTAGAACCTCTCAGGGCCTTTCTATATGACCCCAGACCCTTGTAATGCCCCTCAGGGCCTTTCTAAAGGCCCCCACACCCTTCTAATGACCCTTAGGACATTTCTAAAGGCCCCCAGACCATTCAAGAGCCCCTCAGGACATTTCTAAAGGCACCCAGACCCTTCTAATGCCACTCAGGGCCTTTCTAAAGGCTGCGAGACCCTTATAATCCCCCTGAGGACCTTTAAAAAGGCCCCCAGACCATTCTGGACCCCCTCAGGACGCTTCTAATAGCCCCCAGACCCTTCTAGAGCCCCTCAGGGCCTTTCTAAAGGCCTCCACACCATTCTAATGACCCTCAAGACCCATGTAAAGGCCCCCAGACCCTTCTAGATTGCATCAGGACCCATCTAAAAGCCCCCAGACCCTTCTAATGCCTTTCAGGGCCTTTCTAAAGGCATCCACACCCTTCTAATGACCCTCAAGACCCATGTAAAGGCCCCCAGACCCTTCTAGATTGCCTCAGGACCCATCTAAAAGACCCCAGACCCTTCTAATGCATTTCAGGACCCCTATGAAGGCCACAAGACCCTTCAAATGCCCCTCAGGGCATTTATAAAGGCCCCCAGACCATTCTAGAGCCCCTCAGGACACTTCTAAAGGCCCGCAGACCATTCTAATGCCCGTGAGGGCCTTTATAAAGGTCCCCAGACCCTTCTACTGCCCCTCAGGAGCATTCTAAAGGCCCCCAGACCATTCTAATGCCCCACACGGCCTTTCTAAAGGTCCCCAGACCCTTCTAGAGCCCCTGAAGACCCTTCTAAAGGCCCCCAGACCCTTATAGAGCCCCTCAGGACCCTTCTAAAGTCCCCCAGACCCTGCTAATTCCCCTCAGGGCTTTTATAAGGGCCAAAAGACCCCTCTAATGCCCCTCAGGACCCTTATAAAGGCACCCAGACCCTTCTAGAGCCTCTCAGGACAGTTTTAAAAGCCTCCAGACCCTTCTAGACCCCCTCAGGACCCTTCTAAAGGCCCCCAGACCCTTCTAATGCCCCTCAGGACCCTTATAAAGTCCCCCAGACCCTTCTAATGCCCCGCAGGGCCTTTCTAAATTACCCCAGACACTTCTAGAACCTCTCAGGGCCTTTCTATATGACCCCTGACCCTTGTAATGCCCCTCAGGGCCTTTCTAAAGGCCCCCACACCCTTCTAAAGGCCCCCAGACCATTCAAGAGCCCCTCAGGACATTTCTAAAGGCACCCAGACCCTTCTAATGCCACTCAGGGCCTTTCTAAAGGCTGCGAGACCCTTATAATCCCCCTGAGGACCTTTAAAAAGGCACCCAGACCCTTCTGGACCCCCTCAGGACGCTTCTAATAGCCCTAAGACCCTTCTAGAGCCCCTCAGGGCCTTTCTAAAGGCCTCCACACCCTTCTAATGACCCTCAAGACCCATGTAAAGGCCCCCAGACCCTTCTAGATTGCCTCAGGACCCATCCAAAAGCCCCCAGACCCTTCTAATGCCTTTCAGGACCCTTATGAAGGCCACAAGACCCTTCTAATGCCCCTCAGGACCTTTCTAAAGGCCCTCAGACCTTTCTAGTGCCCCTCAGGGCATTTAGAAAGGTTCCCAGACCCTTCTAGATCCTGTCAGGACCCTTATAAAGGCCCCCAGACCATTCTAGAGCCCCTGAAGACCCTTCTAAAGGCCCCCAGACCCTTATAGAGCCCGTCAGGACCCTTTTAAAGTCCCCCAGACCCTGCTAATTCCCCTCAGGGCTTTTGTAAGGGCACCCAGACCCATCTAATGCCCCTCAGGACATTTCTAAAGGCCCCCAGACCATTCTAGAGCCCCTCAGGACATTTCTAAAGGCACCCAGACCCTTCTAATGCCCCTCAGGACATTTCTAAAGGCCCCCAGACCCTTCTAGAGCCCCTCAGGACATTTCTAAAGGCACCCAGACCCTTCTAATGCCACTCAGGGCCTTTCTAAAGGCCGCGAGACCCTTATAATCCCCCTGAGGGCCTTTAAAAAGGCCCCCAGACCCTTCCGGACCCCTCAGGACGCTTCTAATAGCCCCCAGAGCCTTCTAGAGCCCCTCAGGGCCTTTCTAAAGGCCTCCACACCCTTCTAATGACCCTCAAGACCCATGTAAAGGCCTCTAGACCCTTCTAGATTTGCTCAAGACCCACCTAAAAGACCCCAGACCCTTCTAATGCCTTTCAGGACCCTTATGAAGGCCACAAGACCCTTCTAATGCCCCTCAGGACCTTTCTAAATGCCCTCAGACCCTTCTAATGCCCCTCAGGGCATTTATAAAGGTTCCCAGACCATTCTAGAGCCCCTCAGGACACTTCTACAGGCCCGCAGACCATTCTAATGCCCGTCAGGGCCTTTCTAAAGGTCCCCAGACCCTTCTACTGCCCCTCAGGAGCATTCTAAAGGCCTTCAGACCCTTCTAATGCCCCACAGGGCCTTTCTAAAAGTCTCCAGACCCTTCTAGAGCACCTGAAGACCCTTCTAAAGGCCCCCAGACCCTTGTAATGCCCCTCAAGGCCTTTCTAAAGTACGCCAGACACTTCTAGGAACTATCAGGGCCTTTCTATATGACCCGAGACCCTTCTAATGCCTGTCAGGGCCTTTCTAAAGGCCGCGAGACCCTTATAATCTCCCTGAGGGCCTTTAAAAAGGCCCCCAGACCCTTCTGGACCCCCTCAGGACGCTTCTAATAGCCCCCAGACCCTTCTAATGTATTTCAGGGCCTTTCTAAAGGCCCCCACACCCTTCTAATGACCCTCAGGACATTTCTAAAGGCCCCCAGACCATTCAAGAGCCCCTCAGGACATTTCTAAAGGCACCCAGACCCTTCTAATGCCACTCAGGGCCTTTCTAAAGGCTGCGAGACCTTTATAATCCCCCTGAGGACCTTTAAAAAGGCCCCCAGACCCTTCTGGACCCCCTCAGGACGCTTCTAATAGACCCCAGACCATTCTAGAGCCCCTCAGGGCCTTTCTAAAGGCCTCCACACCCTTCTAATGACCCTCAAGACCCATGTAAAGGCCCCCAGACCCTTCTAGATTGCCTCAGGACCCATCTAAAAGCCCCCAGACCCTTCTAATGCATTTCAGGGCCTTTCTAAAGGCCTCCACACCCTTCTAATGACCCTCAAGACCCATGTAAAGGCCCCCAGACCCTTCTAGATTTCCTCAGGACCCATCTAAAAGACCCCAGACCCTTCTGATGCATTTCAGGACCATTATGAAGGCCACAAGACCCTTCTAATGCCCCTCAGGGCATTTATAAAGGCCCCCAGACCATTCTAGAGCCCCTCAGGACACTTCTAAAGGCCCGCAGACCATTCTAATGCCCGTCAGGGCCTTTATAAAGGTCCCCAGACCCTTCTACTGCCCTTCAGGAGCATTCTAAAGGCACCCAGACCCTTCTAATGCCCCACAGGGCCTTTCTAAAGGACCCCCAGACCCTTATAGAGCCCCTCAGGACCCTTCTAATGTCCCCCAGACCCTGCTAATTCCCCTCAGGGCTTTTATAAGGGCCACAAGACCTTTCTAATGTCCCTCAGGACGCTTATAAAGGCACCCAGACCCCTCTAGAGCCTCTCAGGACAGTTTTAAATACCTCCAGACCCTTCTAGACCCCCTCAGGAACATTCTAAAAGCCCCAGACCCTTCTAATGCCGCTCAGGACCCTTCTAAAGGCCCCCAGACCCTTCTAATGCCCCTCAGGGCCTTTCTAAAGTACCTCAGACATTTCTAGAACATCTCAGGGCCTTTCTATATGACCCCAGACCCTTGTAATGCCCCTCAGGGCCTTTCTAAAGGCCCCCAGACCCTTCTAATGACCCTCAGGACATTTCTAAAGGCCCCCACACCCTTCAAGAGCCCCTCAGAACATTTCTAAAGGCACCCAGAACCTTCTAATGCCACTCAGGACCTTTCTAAAGGCTGCGAGACCCTTATAATCCCCCTGAGGACCTTTAAAAAGGCCCCCAGACCCTTCTGGACCCCCTCAGAACGCTTCTAATAGACCCCAGACCCTTCTAGAGCCCCTCAGGGCCTTTCTATAGGCCTCCACACCCTTCTAATGACCCTCAAGACCCATGTAAAGGCCCCCAGACCCTTCTAGATTGCCTCAGGACCCATCCAAAAGCCCCCAGACCCTTCTAATGCCTTTCAGGGCCTTTCTAAAGGCCTCCACACCCTTCTAATGACTCTCAAGACCCATGTAAAGGCCCCTAGACCCTTCTAGATTGCCTCAGGACCCATCTAAAAGCCCTCAGACCCTTCTAATGCCTTTCAGGACCCTTATGAAGGCCACAAGACCCTTCTAATGCCCCTCAGGACCTTTCTAAAGGCCCTCAGACCCTTCTAATGCCCCTCAGGGCATTTATAAAGGTTCCCAGACCTTTCTAGAGCCCGTCAGGACCCTTATAAAGGCCCCCAGACCATTCTAGAGCCCCTCAGGACACTTCTAAATCCCGCAGACCATTCTAATGCCCGTCAGGGCCTTTATAAAGGTCCCCAGACCCTTCTACTGCCCCTCAGGAGCATTCTAAAGGCCCCCAGACCATTCTAATGCCCCACACGGCCTTTCTAAAGGTCCCCAGACCCTTCTAGAGCCCGTGAAGACCCTTCTAAAGGCCCCCAGACCCTTATAGAGCCCCTCAGGACGCTTCTAAAGTCCCCCAGACCCTGCTAATTCCCCTCAGGGCTTTTATAAGGGCACCCAGACCCATCTAATGCCCCTCAGGACATTTCTAAAGGCCCCCAGACCCTTCTAGAGCCCCTCAGGACATTTCTAAATGCACCCAGACCCTTGTAATGCCACTCAGGGCCTTTCTAAAGGCCGCGAGACCCTTATAATCCCCCTTAGGGCCTTTGAAGAGGCCCCCAGACCCTTCTGGACCCTTTCAGGACGCTTCTAATAGCCCCCAGACCCTTCTAGAGCCCCTCAGGGCCTTTCTAAAGGCCTCCACATCCTTCTAATGACCCTCAAGACCCATGTAAAGGCTCCCAGACCCTTCTAGATTGCCTCAGGACCCATCTAAAAGCCCCCAGACCCTTCTAATGCCTTTCAGGGCCTTTCTAAAGGCCTCCACACCATTCTAATGACTCTCAAGACCCATGTAAAGGCCTCTAGACCCTTCTAGATTGCCTCAGGAACCATCTAAAAGTCCCCAGACCCTTCTAATGCTTTTCAGGACCCTTATGAAGGCCACAAGACCCTTCTAATGCCCCTCAGGACCTTTCTAAAAGCCCTCAGACCCTTCTAATGCCCCTCAGGGCCCTTATAAAGGCCCCCAGACCCTTCTAATGCCCCTCAGGGCCTTTCTAAAGTACCCCAGACACTTCTAGAACCTCTCAGGGCCTTTCTATATGACCCCAGACCCTTGTAATGCCCCTCAGGGCTTTTCTAAAGGCCCCCATACCCTTCTAATGGCCCTCAGGACATTTCTAAAGACCCCCAGACCCTTCTGGACCCCCTCAGGACGCTTCTAATAGCCCCCAGACCCTTCTAGAGCCCCTCAGGGCCTTTCTAAAGGCCTCCACACACTTCTAATGACCCTCAAGACCCATGTAAAGGCCTCTAGACCCTTCTAGATTTGCTCAAGACCCACGTAAAAGACCCCAGACACTTCTAATGCCTTTCAGGACCCTTATGAAGGCCACAAGACCCTTCTAATGCCCCTCAGGACCTTTCTAAAGGCCCTCAGACCCTTCTAATGCCCCTCAGGGCATTTATAAAGGTTCCCAGACCCTTCTAGAGCCCGTCAAGACGCTTATAAAGGCCCCCAGACCATTCTAGAGCCCCTCAGGACACTTCTACAGGCCCGCAGACCATTCTAATGCCCGTCAGGGCCTTTCTAAAGGCCCCCAGACCCTTCTACTGCCCCTAAGGAGCATTCTAAAGGCCCCCAGACCTATCTAATGCCCCACAGGGCCTTTCTAAAGGTCCCCAGACCCTTCTAGAGCCCCTGAAGGCCCTTCTAAAGGCCCCCAGACCCTTACAGAGCCCCTCAGGACCCTTCTAAAGTCCCCCAGACCCTGCTAATTCCGCTCAGGGTTTTTATAAGGGCACCCAGACCCTTCTAATGCTTCTCAGGACATTTCTAAAGGCCCCCAGACCCTTTTAGAGCCCTCTCAGGACATTTCTAAAGGCACCCAGACCCTTCTAATGCCACTCAGGGGCTTTCTAAAGGCCGCGAGACCCTTATAATCCCCCTGAGGGCCTTTAAAAAGGACCCCAGACCCTTCTGGACCCCATCAGGACGCTTCTAATAGCCCCCAGACCCTTCTAGAGCCCCTCAGGGCCTTTCTAAAGGCCTCCACACCCTTCTAATGACCCTCAAGACCCATGTAAAGGCCCCTAGACCCGTCTAGATTGCCTCAGGACCCATCTAAAAGCCCCCAGACCCTTCTAATGCCTTTCAGGACCCTTATCAATGCCACAAGACCCTTCTAATGCCCCTCAGGACCTTTCTAAAGGCCCTCAGACCCTTCTAATGCCCCTCAGGGCGTTTATAAAGGTTCCCAGACCATTCTAGAGCCCGTCAGGACACTTATAAAGGTCCCCAGACCCTTCTACTGCCCCTCAGGAGCATTCTAAAGGCACCCAGACCCTTCTAATGCCCCACAGGGCCTTTCTAAAGGTCCCCAGACCCTTCTAGAGACCCTGAAGACCCTTCAAAAGGCACCCAGACCATTATAGAGCCACTCAGGACACTTCTAAAGTCCCCCAGACCCTGCTAATTCCTCTCAGGGCTTTTATAAGGGCACCCAGACCCTTCTAATGCCCCTCAGGACCCTTATAAAGGCACCCAGACCCTTCTAGAGCCTCTCAGGACAGTTTTAAATGCCTCCAGACCCTTCTAATGCCCCTCAGGGCCTTTCTAAAGGCCCCCATACCCTTCTAATGCAGCTCAGGGCCTTTCTAAAGGCCCCCAGACCCTTGTAATGCCCCTCAGGGCCTTTTTAAAGGCCCCCAGACCGTTCTAATGCCCCTCAGGACATTTCTAAAGGCCCCCAGACCCTTCTAGACCCGCTCAGGACATTTCTAAAGGCACCCAGACCCTTCTAATGCCACTCAGGGCCTTTCTAAAGGCCGCGAGACCCTTATAATCCCCCTGAGGGCCTTTAAAAAGGGCCCCAGACCCTCCGGGACCCCCTCAGGATGCTTCTAATAGCCCCCAGACCCTTCTAATGCATTTCAGGGCCTTTCTAAAGGCCTCCACAACCTTCTAATTACCCTCAAGACCCATGTAAAGGCCCCCAGACCCTTCTAGATTGCGTCAGGACCCATCTAAAAGCCCCCAGACCCTTCTAATGCCTTTCAGGACCCTTATGAAGGCCACAAGACCCTTCTAATGCCCCTCAGGACCTTTCTAAAGGCCCTCAGACCCTTCTAATGCCCCTCAGGGCATTTATAAAGGTTCCCAGACCCTTCTAGAGCCCGTCAGGACCCTTATAAAGGCCCCCAGACCATTCTAGAGCACCTCAGGACACTTCTAAAGGCCCACAGACCATTCTAATGCCCGTCAGGGCCTTTATAAAGGTCCTCAGAACCTTCTACTGCCCCTCAGGAGCATTCTAAAGGCCCCCAGACCCTTCTAATGCCCCACAGGGCCTTTCTAAAGGTCCCCAGACCCTTCTAGAGTCCCTGAAGACCCTTCTAAAGGCCCCCAGACCCTTATAGAGCCCCTCAGGACCCTTCTAAAGTCCCCCAGACCCTGCTAATTCCTTTCAGGGCTTTTATAAGGGCACCCAGACCCTTCTAAGGCCCCTCAGGACCCTTATAAAGGCACCCAGACCCTTCTAGAGCCTCTCAGGACAGTTTTAAATGCCTCCAGACCCTTCTAGACCCCCTCAGGACAATTCTAAAGGCCCACAGACCATTCTAATGCCCCTCAGGACCCTTCTAAAGGCCCCCAGACCCTTCTAATGCCCCTCAGGGTCTTTCTAAAGTACCCCAGACACTTCTAGAACCTCTCAGGCCCTTTCTATATGATCCGAGACCCTTGTAATGCCCCTCACGGCCTTTCTAAAGACCCCCATACCCTTCTAATGCCCCTCAGGACATTTCTAAAGGCCCCCAGACCCTTCTAGAGACCCTCAGGACATATCTAAAGGCCCCCAGACCCTTCTAGAGCCCCTCAGGACATTTCTAAAGGCACCCAGAGCCTTCTAATGCCACTCAGGGCCTTTCTAAAGGCTGCGAGACCCTTATAATCCCCCTAAGGACCTTTAAAAAGGCCCCCAGACCCTTCTGGACCCCCTCAGGACGCTTCTAATAGCCCCCAGTCCCTTCTAGAGCCCCTCAGGGCCTTTCTAAAGGCCTCCACACCCTTCTAATGACCCTCAAGACCCATGTAAAGGCCCCCAGACCCTTCTAGATTGCCGCAGGACCCATCTAAAAGACCCCAGACCCTGCTAATTCCCCTCAGGGCTTTTATAAGGGCACCCAGACCATTCTAATGCCCCTCAGGACCCTTATAAAGGCACCCAGACCCTTCTAGAGCCTCTCAGGACCATTCTAAAGGCCCCCAGACACTTCCAATGCCCCTGAGGACCTTTCTAAAGGTCCCCAGACCCTTCTAATGTCCCTCAGGACCCTTCTAAAGGCCCCCAGACCCTTCTAATGCACCTCAGGTCCTTTCTAAAGTACCCCAGACACTTCTAGAACCTCTCAGGGCCTTTCTATATGACACCAGACCCTTGTAATGCCCCTCAGGGCCTTTCTAAAGGCCCCCAGACCATTCTAATGCCCGTCAGGGCCTTTATAAAGGTCCCCAGACCCTTCTAGAGCCCCTGAAGACCCTTCTAAAGGCCCCCAGACCCTTATAGAGCCCCTCAGGACCCTACTAAAGTCCTCTAGACCCTGCTAGTTCCCCTCAGGGCTTTTATAAGGGCACCCAGACCCTTCTAATGCCCTTCAGGACCCTTATAAAGTAAATCAGACACTTATAGATCCTCTCAGGGCCTTTCTATATGAACCCAGACCCTTGTAATGCCACTCAGGGCCTTTCTAAAGGCCGCGAGACCCTTATAATCCCCCTGAGGGCCTTTAAAAAGGCCCCCAGACCCTTCTGGACCCCCTCAGGACGCTTCTAATAGCCCCCAGACCCTTCTAGAGCCCCTCAGGGCCTTTCTAAAGGCATCCACACCCTTCTAATGACCCTCAAGACCCATGTAAAGGCCCCCAGACCCTTCTAGATTGCCTAAGGACCCATCTAAAAGCAACCAGACCCTTCTAATGCCTTTCAGGGCCTTTCTAAAGGCCTCCACACCCTTCTAATGACCCTCAAGACCCATGTAAAGGCCCCTAGACCCTTCTAGATTGCCTTAGGACCCATCTAAAAGCCCCCAGACCCTTCTAATGCCTTTCAGGACCCTTATGAAGGCCACAAGACCCTTCTAATGCCCCTCAGGACCCTTCTAAAGGGCCTCAGACCCTTCTAATGCCCCTCAGGTCATTTATAAAGGTTCCCAGACCCTTCTAGAGCCCGTCAGGACCCTTATAAAGGCCCCCAGACGATTCTAGAGCCCCTCAGGACATTTCTAAAGGCCCGCAGACCATTCTAATGCCCGTCAGGGCCTTTCTAAAGGTCCCCAGTCCCTTCTACTGCCCCTCAGGAGCATTCTAAAGGCCCCCAGACCCTTCTAATGCCCCACAGGGCCTTTCTAAAGGTCCCCAGACCCCTCTAGAGCCCCTGAAGACCCTTCTAAAGGCCCCCAGACCCTTATGGAGCCCCTCAGGACCCTTCTAAAGTTCCCCAGACCCTGCTAATTCCCCTCAGGGCTTTTATAAGGGCACCCAGACCCTTCTAATGCCCCTCAGGACCCTTATAAAGGCACCCAGACCCTTCTAGAGCCTCTCAGGACAGTTTTAAATGCCTCCAGACCCTTCTAGACCCCCTCAGGACCATTCTAAAGGCCACCAGACCCTTCTAATGCCCCTCAGGGCATTTCTAAAGTACCCCAGACACTTCTAGAACCTCTCAGGGCCTTTCTATATGTCCCCAGACCCTTGTAATGTCACTAAGGGCCTTTCTAAAGGCCGCGAGACCCTTATAATCCCCCTGAGGGCCTTTAAAAAGGCCCCCAGACCCATCTGGACCGCCTCAGGACGCTTCTAAAGGCACCCAGACCCTTCTAGAGCCCCTCAGGGCCTTTCTAAAGGCCACCACACCCTTCTAATGACCCTCAAGACCCATGTAAAGGCCCCTAGACCCTTCTAGATTGCCTCAGGACCCATCTAAAAGCCCCCAGACCCTTCTAATGCCTTTCAGGACCCTTATGAAGGCCACAAGACCCTTCTAATGCCCCTCAGGACCTTTATAAAGGCCCTCAGACCCTTCTAGAGCCCGTCAGGACCCTTATAAAGGTCACCAGAACCTTCTAGAGCCCGTCAGGACCCTTATAAAGGTCCCCAGACCCTTCTAGAGCCCGTCAGGACCCTTATAAGGGTCCCCAGACTATTCTACTGCCCCTCAGGAGCATTCTAAAGGCCCCCATACCCTTCTAATGCCCCACAGGACCTTTCTAAAGGTCCCCAGACCCCTCTAGAGCCCCTGAAGACCCTTCTAAAGGCCCCCAGACCCTTATAGAGCCCCTCAGGACCCTTATAAAGTCCCCCAGACCCTGCTAATTCCCCTCAGGGCTTTTATAAGGGCACCCAGACTCTTCTAATGCTCGTCAGGACCCTTATAAAGGCACCCAGACCCTTCTAGAGCCTCTCAGGACAGTTTTAAATGCCTCCAGACCCTTCTAGACCCCCTCAGGACCATTCTAAAGGCCCCCAGACCCTTCTAATACCCCTCAGGGCCTTTCTAAAGTACCCCAGACACTTCTAGAACCTCTCAGGGCCTTTCTATTTGACCCCAGACCCTTGTAATGCCACTCAGGGCCTTTCTAAAGGCCGCGAGACCCTTATAATTCCCCTTGAGGGCCTTTAAAAAGTCCCCCAGACCCTTCTGGACCCTCTCAGGACGCTTCTAATAGCCCCCAGACCCTTCTAGAGCCCCTCAGGGCCTTTCTAAAGGCCTTCACACCCTTCTAATGACCCTCAAGACCCATGTAAAGTCCCCCAGACTCTTCTAGATTGCCTCAGGACCCATCTAAAAGCCCCCAGACCCTTCTAATGCCTTTCAGGGCCTTTCTAAAGGCCTCCACACCCTTCTAATGACCCTCAAGACCCATGTAAAGGCCCCTAGACCCTTCTAGATTGCCTCAGGACCCATCTAAAAGCCCCCAGACCCTTCTAATGCCTTTCAGGACCCTTATGAAGGCCACAAGACCCTTCTAATGCCCCTCAGGACCTTTATAAAGGCCCTCAGACCCTTCTAGAGCCCGTCAGGACCCTTATAAAGGTCACCAGACCCTTCTAGAGCCCGTCAGGACCCTTATAAAGGTCCCCAGACCCTTCTAAAGCTCCTCAGGACCCTTATAAAGGCACCCAGACCATTCTAGAGCCTCTCAGGACAGTTTTAAATGCCTCCAGACCCTTCTAGAACCCCTCAGGACCATTCTAAAGGCCCCCAGACCCTTCTAATGCCCCTCAGGGCCTTTCTATATGACCCCAGGCCCTTGTAATGCCCCTCAGGGCCTTTCTAAAGGCCGCGAGACGCTTATAATCCCCCTGAGGGCCTTTAAAAAGGCCCCCAGACCATTCTGGACCCCCTCAGGACGCTTCTAATAGCCCCCAGACCCTTCTAGAGCCCCTCAGGGCCTTTCTAAAGGCCTCCACACCCTTCTAATGACCCTCAAGACCCATGTAAAGGCCCCCAGACCCTTCTAGATTGCCTCAGGACCCATCTAAAAGCCCCCAGACCCTTCTAATGCCTTTCAGGGCCTTTCTACAGGCCTCCACACCCTTCTAATGACCCTCAAGACCCATGTAAAGGCCCCTAGACCCTTCTAGATTCCCTCAGGACCCATCTAAAAGCCCCCAGACCCTTCTAATGCCTTTCAGGACCCTTATGAAGGCCACAAGACCCTTCTAATGCCCCTCAGGAACTTTATAAAGGCCCTCAGACCCTTCTAGAGCCCGTCAGGACCCTTATAAAGGTCACCAGACCCTTCTAGAGCCCGTCAGGACCTTTATAAAGGTCCCCAGACCATTCTAGAGCCCGTCAGGACCCTTATAAAGGTCCCCAGACTCTTCTACTGCCCCTCAGGAGCATTCTAAAGGCCCCCATACCCTTCTAATGCCCCACAGGACCTTTCTAAAGGTCCCCAGACCCCTCTAGAGCCCCTGAAGACCATTCTAAAGGCCCCCAGACCCTTATAGAGCCCCTCAGGACCCTTCTAAAGTCCCCCAGAACCTGCTAATTCCCCTCAGGGCTTTTATAAGGGCACCCAGACCCTTCTAATGCTCGTCAGGACCCTTATAAAGGCACCCAGACCATTCTAGAGCCTCTCAGGACAGTTTTAAATGCCTCCAGACCCTTCTAGACCCCCTCAGGACCATTCTAAAGGCCCCCAGACCCTTCTAATACCCCTCAGGGTCTTTCTAAAGTACCCCAGACACTTCTAGAACCTCTCAGGGCCTTTCTATGTGACCCCAGGCCCTTGTAATGCCACTCAGGGCCTTTCTAAAGGCCGCGAGACCCTTATAATTCCCCTTGAGGGCCTTTAAAAAGTCCCCCAGACCCTTCTGGACCCTCTCAGGACGCTTCTAATAGCCCCCAGACCCTTCTAGAGCCCCTCAGGGCCTTTCTAAAGGCCTTCACACCCTTCTAATGACCCTCAAGACCCATGTAAAGTCCCCCAGAACCTTCTAGATTGCCTCAGGACTCATCTAAAAGCCCCCAGACCCTTCTAATGCCTTTCAGGGCCTTTCTAAAGGCCTCCACACCCTTCTAATGACCCTCAAGACCCATGTAAAGGCCCCTAGACCCTTCTAGATTGCCTCAGGACCCATCTAAAAGCCCCCAGACCCTTCTAATGCCTTTCAGGACCCTTATGAAGGCCACAAGACCCTTCTAATGCCCCTCAGGACCTTTATAAAGGCCCTCAGACCCTTCTAGAGCCCGTCAGGACCCTTATAAAGGTCACCAGACCCTTCTAGAGCCCGTCAGGACCCTTATAAAGGTCCCCAGACCCTTCTAGAGCCCGTCAGGACCCTTATAAAGGTCCCCAGACCCTTCTACTGCCCCTCAGGAGCATTCTAAAGGACCCCAGACCTTTCTAATGACCCACAGGACCTTTCTAAAGGTCCCCAGACCCTTCTAGAGCCCCTGAAGACCCTTCTAAAGGCCCCAAGACCCTTATAGAGCCCCTCAGGACCCTTCTAAAGTCCCCCAGACCCTGCTAATTCCCCTCAGGGCTTTTATAAGGGCACCCAGACCCTTCTAATGCTCGTCAGGACCCTTATAAAGGCACCCAGACCCTTCTAGAGCCTCTCAGGACAGTTTTAAATGCCTCCAGACCCTTCTAGACCCCCTCAGGACCATTCTAAAGGCCCCCAGACCCTTCTAATGCCACTCAGGGCCTTTCTAAAGGCCCCCATACCCTTCTAATGCCCCTCAGGTCATTTCTAAAGGCCCCCAGACCCTTCTAATGCCACTCAGGGCCTTTCTAAAGGCCCCCATACCCTTCTAATGCCCCTCAGGACCTTTCTAAAGGCCCTCAGACCCTTCTAATGCCCCTCAGGGGATTTATAAAGGTCCCCAGACCCTTCTAGAGCCTGTTAGGACCCTTATAAAGGTCCCCAGACCCTTCTACTGCCCCTCAGGAGCATTCTAAAGGCCCCCAGACCCTTCTAATGCCCCACAGGGCCTTTCTAAAGGTCCCCAGACCCTTCTAGAGCCCCTGAAGACCCTTCTAAAGGCCCCCAGACCCTTCTAGAGCCCCTCAAGACCCTTCTAAAGGCCCCCAGACCCTTCTAATGCCCCTCAGGTCCTTTCTAAAGGCCCCCATACCCTTCTAATGCCCCTCAGGTCATTTCTAAAGGCACCCAGACCCTTCTAATGCCACTCACGGCCTTTCTAAAGGCCGCGAGACCCTTATAATCCCCCTGAGGGCCTTTAAAAAGGCCCCCAGACCCTTCTGGACCCCCTCAGGACGCTTCTAATAGCCCCCAGACCCTTCTAGAGCCCCTCAGGTCTTTTCTAAAAGGCCTCCACACCCTTCTAATGACCCTCAAGACCCATGTAAAGGCCCCTAGACCCTTCTAGATTGCCTCAGGAACCATCTAAAAGCCCCCAGAGCCTTCTAATGCCTTTCAGGACCCTTATGAAGGCCACAAGACCCTTCTAATGCCCCTCAGGACCTTTCTAAAGGCCCTCAGACCCTTCTAATGCCCCTCAGGACCTTTCTAAAGGCCCTCAGACCCTTCTAATGCCCCTCAGGAGCATTCTAAAGGCCTCCACACCCTTCTAATGCCCCACAGGGCCTTTCTAAAGGTCCCCAGACCCCTCTAGAGCCCCTGAAGACCCTTCTAAAGGCCCCCAGACCATTCTAAAGCCCCTCAGGACCCTTCTAAAGGCCCCCAGACCCTTCTAATGCCCCACAGGGTCTTTCTAAAAGTAACCAGACCCTTCTAGAGCCCCTGAAGACCCTTCTAAAGGCCCCGAGACCCTTATAGATCCCCTCAGGACCCTTCTAAAGTCCCCCAGACCCTGCTAATTCCTCTCAGGGCTTTTATAAGGGCACCGAGACCCTTCTAATGCCCCTCAGGACCCTTATAAAGGCACCCAGACACTTCTAGAGCCTCTCAGGAAAGTTTTAAATGCCTCCAGACCCTTCTAGACGCCCTCAGGACCATTCTAAAGGCCCCCAGACCCTTCTAATGCCCCTCAGGGCCTTTCTAAAGGCCCCCATACCCTTGTAATGCCCCTCACGTCATTTCTAAAGGCACCCAGACCCTTCTAATGCCACTCAGGGCCTTTCTAAAGGCCGCGAGACCCTTATAATCCCCCTGAGGGCATTTAAAAAGGCCCCCAGACCCTTCTGGACCCCCTCAGGACGCTTCTAATAGCCCCCAGACCCTTCTAGAGACCCTCAGGGCCTTTCTAAAGGCCTCCACACCCTTCTAATGACCCTCAAGACCCATGTAAAGGCCCCTAGACCCTTCTAGATTGCCTCAGGACCCATCTAAAAGCCCCCAGACCCTTCTAATGCATTTCAGGACCCTTATGAAGGCCACAAGACCCTTCTAATGCCCCTCAGGACCTTTCTAAAGGCCCTCAGACCCTTCTAATGCCCTTCAGGGCTTTTATAAAGGTTCCCAGACCCTTCTAGAGCCCGTCAGGACCATTAAAAAGGACCCCAGACCATTCTAGAGCCCCTCAGGACACTTCTAAAGGCCCGCAGACCATTCTAATGCCCGTCAGGACCTTTCTAAAGGCCCCCAGACCATTCTACTGCCCCTCAGGAGCATTCTAAAGGCCCCCAGACCATTCTAATGCCCCACAGGGCCTTTCTAAAGGTCCTCAGACCCTTCTAGAGCCCCTGAAGACCCTTCTAAAGGCCCCCAGACGCTTATAGAGCCCCTCAGGACCCTTCTAAAGTCCCCCAGACCCTGCTAATTCCCCTCAGTGCTTTTATAAGGTCCCCCAGACCCTTCTAATTCCCCTCAGGACCCTTATAAAGGCACCCAGACTTTTCTAGAGCCTCTCAGGACCTTTAGAAAGGCCCTGTGGGGAATTAGAAGGGTCTGGGGGCCTTTAGAAGTGTCTTGAGGGGCTCTAGAATGGTCTGGGGGCCTTTATAAGGGTCCTGACGGGCTCTAGAAGGGTCTGGGAACCTTTATAAATGCCCTGAGGGGCATTAGAAGGGTCTGAGGGCCTTTATAAAGGTCCTGAGGGGCATTAGAAGGGTCTTGTTGCCTTCATAAAGGTCCTGAAAGGCATTAGAAGGGTCTGGGGGCTTTTAGATTGGTCCTGAGGCAATCTAGAAGGGTCTGGGGGCCTTTACATGGGTCTTGAGGGTCATTAAAAGGGTGTGGAGGCCTTTAGAAAGGACCTGAGGGGCTGTAGAAGGGTCTGGGGTATTTTAGAAGCGTCCTGAGGGGCTGTAGAAGGGTCTGGGGGCCTTTTTAAGGGTCCTGACGGGCTCTAGAAGGGTCTGGGGGCCTTTTTAAGAGGTCTCAGGGGCATTAGAATGGTCTGGGGGCCTTTAGAATGGACCTGAGGGGTTCTAGAAGGGTGTGGAAGCCGTTAGAGTGACGTTGAGGGGCTCTAGAAGGGTCTGCGGGCCTTTAGAATGGTCCTGAAGGGCTCTAAAAGAGTCTGGGGGCCTTTAGAATGGTCCTGAGGGGCTCTAGAAGGGTCTGGGGACCTTTTTAAATGCCGTGAGGGGCATTAGAAGGGTCTGGGGGCCTTTAGAAAGGCCCTGAGGGGCATTGCAAGGGTCTGGGGGCCTTTAGAATGGCCCTGATAGGTTCTAGAAGGGTCTGGGGGCCTTTAGAATGGTCCTGAGGGTGTCTAGAAGGGTCTGGAGGCATTTAAAACTGTCGTGAGTGGCTCTAGAAACATCTGGGTTCCTTTAAATGGGTCCTGAGGGGAATTAGCAGGGTCTGGGGGACTTTAGAAGGGTCCTGAGGGGCTCTATAAGCGTCTGGGGGCCTTTAGAATGGTCTTCAGGGTCTCTAGAAGGGTCTGGGGACCTTTAGAATGGACCTGTGGGGCATTAGAAGGGTCTGGGGGCCTTTAGAATGCTCCTGGGGGGCATTAGAAGGGTCTTGTGGCCTTCATAAGGGTCTTGAAAGGCATTTGAAGGGTCTGGGGTCTTTTAGATGGTTCCTGAAGCAATCTAGAAGGGTCTGGGGGCCTTTACATGGGTCTTGAGGGTCATTAGAAGGGTGTGGAGTTCTTTAGAAAGGCCCTGAGGGTCTCTAGAAGGGTCTGGGGGCTATTAGAAGTGTCCTTAGGGAGTCCAGAAGGGTCTGGGGGCCTTTATAAAGGGCTCAGGGGAATTAGAAGGGTCTCTCCGCCTTTAGAAAGGCCCTGAGTGGCATTACAAGGGTCTGGGGTCATATAGAAAGGCCCTGAGAGGTTCTAGAAGTGTCTGGGGTACTTTAGAAAGGCCCTGAAGGGCATTAGAAGGGTCTGGGGGCCTTTAGAAGGGTCCTGAGGGGCTTTAGAATGGTCTGGGGGCCTTTAGAATGGACCTGAGGGGTTCTAGAAGGGTGTGGAAGCCGTTAGAGTGACGTTGAGGGGCTCTAGAAGGGTCTGCGGGCCTTTAGAATGGCCCTGAAGGGCTCTAAAAGAGTCTGGGGGCCTTTAGAATGGTCCTTAGGGGCTCTAGAAGGGTCTGGGGACCTTTATAAATGCCCTGAGGGGCATTAGAAGGGTCTGGGGGCCTTTAGAAAGGCCCTGAGGAGCATTAGAAGGGTCTGGGGGCCTTTAGAAGGGTTCTGAGGGGCATTTGAATGGTCTCGGGGCCTTTAGAAAGGCCTTTAGGTGCATTAGAAATGTCTGGGGCCTTTTAGAAGGGTCTTGAGGGGATCTAGAAGGGTCTGGGGGCATTTAGAATAGTCCTGAGGGGGTCTAGAAGGGTCTGGGAGCCTTTAGATAGGCCCTGAGAGGCTCTAGAAGGGTCAGGGAGCCGTTAGAAGGATGTTGAGGGGATCTTGAAGGGTCTGCAGGTCTTTAGAATGGCCCTGAGGGGCTCTAAAAGAGTCTGAGGGCCTTTTGAATGGTCCTCAGGGGTTCTAGAAGGGTCTGGGGACCTTTAGAAATGCCCTGAGGGGCATTAGAAGGGTCTGGGGGCCTTTAGAAAGGCCCTGAGAGGCATTAGAATGGTCTGGGGGCCTTTAGAATGGTCCTGAGGGGGTCTAGAATGGTCTGGAGGCATTTAAAACTGTCCTGAGAGACTCTAGAAGGGTCTGGGTGCCTTTATAAGGGTCCTGAGGGGCATTAGAAGGGTCTGGGTGCCCTTATAAAAGCCCTGAGGGGAATTAGTAGGGTCTGGGGGACTTTAGAAGGGTCCTGAGGGGCTCTATAAGGGTCTGGGGGCTTTTAGAAGGGTGTTCAGGGGCTCTAGAAGGGTCTGGGGACCTTTAGAAAGGCCCTGTGGGGCATTAGAAGGGTCTGGGGGCCTTTAGAATGCTCCTGAGGGGCAGTAGAAGGGTCTGGGGACCTTTATAAAGGCCCTGACGGGCATTAGAATGGTCGGCGGGCCTTTAGAAGTGTCCTTAGGGGCTCTAGAATGTTCTGGGGTCCTTTATAAGGGTCGTGACGGGCTCTAGAAAGGTCTGGGAACCTTTATAAATGCCCTGAGGGGCATTAGAAGGGTCTGAGGTCTTTTAGAAACGTCCTGAGGGGCATTAGAAGGGTCTTGTGGCCTTCATAAGGGTCCTGAAAGGCATTAGTAGGGTCTGGGGGCTTTTAGATGGGTCCTGAGGCAATCTAGAAGGGTCTGGGTGCCTTTACATGGGTCTTGAGGGTCATTAGAAGGGTGTGGATGCCTTTAGAAAGGCCCTGAGGGGCTCTAGAAGGGTCTGGGGTACTTAGAAGCGTCCTGAGGTACTGTAGAAGGGTCTGGGGGCCTTTACATGGGTCCTGATGGGTTCTAGAAAGATCTGAGGGCCTCTAGAAATGTCCTGAGTGGCTCTAGAAGGGTCTGGGGGCCATTTTAAGGGCTCTGAGGGGCATTTGAATGGTCTGGGGGCCTTTAGAAAGGCCCTGATGTGGATTAGAAGGGCCTGGGGGCCTTTAGAATCGTTCTGACGGGTTCTAGAAGGGTCTGGAATTCGTTAGAATGACGTTGACGGGCTCTAGAAGGGTCTGTGGGCCTTTAGAATGGCCCTGAGGGGCTCTAAAAGAGTCTGGGGGCCTTTAGAATGGTCCTGAGGGGCTCTAGAAGGGTCTGGGGACCTTTGTAAATGCCCTGAGGGGCATTAGAAGGGTCTGGGGGCCTTTAGAAAGGCCCTGAAAGGCATTAGAAGGGTCTGGGGGGATTTAGAAAGGCCTTGATAGGTTCTAGAAGGGTCTGGGAAACTTTAGAATGGTCCTCAGGGGGTCTAGAAGGGTCTGCAGGCATTTAAAACTGTCCTGAGTGGCTCTAAAAGGGTCTGGGTGCCTTTATAAGGGTCCTGAGGGGCATTAGAAGGGTCTGGGTGTCCTTATAAAAGCCCTGAGCGGAATTAGCAGGGTCTGGGGGACTTTAGAAGGGTCCTGAGGGGCTCTAAAAGGGTCTGGGGGCCTTTAGAAGGGTCTTCAGGGGCTCTAGAAGGGTCTGGGGACCTTTAGAAAGGCCCTGTGGGGCATTAGAAGGGTCTGGGGCCTTTAGAATGCTCCTGAGGGGCAGTAGAATGGTCTGGGGACCTTTATAAAGGCCCTGACGGGCATTAGAATGGTCTGCGGGCCTTTAGAAGTGTCCTGAGTGGTTCTAGAATGGTCTGGGGGCCTTTATAAAGGTCCTGACTGGCTCTAGAAGGGTCTGGGAACCTTTATAAATGCCCTGAGGGGGATTAGAAGGGTCTGAGGGCATTTAGAATGGTCCTGAGGGGCATTAGAAGGGTCTTGTGCCCTTCATAAGGGTCTTGAAAGGCATTTGAAGGGTCTGGGGTCTTTTAGATGGGTCCTGAGGCAATCTAGAAGGGTCTGGGGGCCTTTACATGGGTCTTGAGGGTCATTAGAAGGGTGTGGAGGTCTTTAGAAAGGCCCTGAGGAGCTCTAGAAGGGTCTGGGAGCTACTAGAAGTGTCCTGAGGGGGTCCAGAAGGGTCTGGGGTCGTTTATAAAGGCCCTCAGGGGGATTATAATGGTCTCACGGCCTTTAGAAAGGCCCTGAGTGGCATTACAAGGGTCTGGGATCATATAGAAAGGCCCTTAGAGGTTCTAGAAGTGTCTGTGGTACTTCAGAAAGGCCCTGAGGAGCATTAGAAGGGTCTGGGGGCCTTTAGAAAGGACCTGAGTTGCATTAGAAAGGTCTGGGGCCTTTTAGAAGGGTCTTGAGGGGATCTAGAAGGGTCTGGGGGCCTTTAGAAAGGCCCAGAGGGGCTATAGAAGGGTCAGGGAGCCGTTGGAAGGATGTTGAGGGGCTCTTGAAGGGTCTGTGGGCCTTTAGAATGGCCCTGAGGGGCTCTAAAAGAGTCTGGGGTCCTTTTGAATGGTCCTGAGGGGCTCTAGAAGGGTCTGGGGACCTTTAGAAATGCTCTGAGGGGCATTAGAAGGGTCTGGGGGCCTTTAGAAAGGCCCTGAGGGGCATTAGAAAGGTCTGGGGGCCTTTAGAATGGTCCTGAGGAGGTCTAGATTGGTCTGGAGGCATTTAAAACTGTCCTGAGAGACTCTAGAAGGGTCTGGCGGCCTTTATAAGGGTCCTGAGGGGCATTAGAAGGGTCTGGGTGCCCTTATAAAAGCCCTGAGGGGAATTAGCAGGGTCAGGGGGACTATAGAAGGGTCCTGAGGGCTTCTATAAGGGCCTGAGGGCCTTTATAAGGGTCTTCAGGGGCTCTAGAAGTGTCTGGGGACCTTTAGAAAGGCCCTGTGGGGCATTAGAAGGGTCTGGGGGCCTTTAGAATGCTCCTGAGGGGCAGTAGAATGGTCTGGGGACCTTTATAAAGGCCCTGACGGGCATTAGAATGGTCGGCGGGCCTTTAGAAGTGTCCTGAGGGGCTCTAGAATGGTCTGGGGGCCTTTATAAGGGTCCTGACAGGCTCTAGAAGGGTCTGGGAACCTTTATAAATGCCCTGAGGGGCATTAGAAGGGTCTGAGGGCCTTTAGAAACGTCCTGAGGGGCATTAGAATGGTCTTGTGGCCTTCTTAAGGGTCCTGAAAGGCATTAGAATGGTCTGGGGGGTTTTAGATGGGTCCTGAGGAAATCTAGAAGGGTCTGTGAGCCTTTAGAATGGTCATGAGGGGGTCTAGAAGGGTCTGGAGGCATTTAAAACTGTCCTGAGAGACTCTAGAAGGGTCTGGGGCCATTATAAGGGTCCTGAGGGGCATTAGAAGGGTCTGGGTGTCCTTATAAAAGCCCTGAGGGGAATTAGCAGGGTTTGGTGGATTTTAGAAGGGTCCTAAGGGGCTCTATAAGGGTCTGGTGGCCTTTAGAAGGGTC
The DNA here is from genome assembly GCA_033558105.1 of Coccyzus lansbergi. Lineage (NCBI taxonomy): Eukaryota > Metazoa > Chordata > Aves > Cuculiformes > Coccyzidae > Coccyzus > Coccyzus lansbergi. The sequence continues at coordinate 128,125 of JAUMJK010000213.1, read as the reverse complement.
TTCAGGGTCTCTAGAAGGGTCTGGGGACCTTTAGAAAGGCCCTGTGGGGCATTAGAAGGGTCTGGGGGCCTTTAGAATGCTCCTGAGGGGCAGTAGAAGGGTCTGGGGACCTTTATAAAGGCCCTGACGGGCATTAGAGTGGTCTACAAGCCTTTAGAAGTGTCCTGAGGGGCTCTAGAATGGTCTGGGGACCTTTATAAATGCCCTGAGGGGCATTAGAAGGGTCTGAGTGCCTTTAGAAAGGTCCAGAGTGGCATTAGAAGGGTCTTGTGGTTTTCATATGGGTCTTTAAAGGCATTTGAATGGTCTGGGGGCTTTTAGATGGGTCCTGAGGCAATCTAGAAGGGTCTGGGGGCCTTTACATGGGTCTTGAGGGTCATTAGAAGGCTGTGGAGGTCTTTAGAAAGGCCCTGAGGGGCTCTAGAATGGTCTGGGGGCTATTAGAAATGCCCTGAGGGGGTCCAGAAGGGTCTGGGGGCCTTTATAAAGGCCCTCAGGGGGATTATAAGGGTCTCGCGGCCTTTAGAAAGCCCTGAGTGGCATTACAAGGGTCTGGGGTCATATAGAAAGGCCCTGAGAGGTTCTAGAAGTGTCTGTGGTACTTCAGAAAGGCCCTGAGGAGCATTAGAGGGGTCTGGGGGCCTTTAGAAGGGTTCTGAGGGGCATTTCAATGGTCTGGGTGCCTTTAGAAAGGCCCTTAGGTGCATTAGAAAGGTCTGGGGCCTTTTAGAAGGGTCTTGAGGGGATCTAGAAGGGTCTGGGGGCCTTTAGAATCGTCCTGAGGGGGTCTAGAAGGGTCTGGGGGCCTTTAGATAGGCCCTGAGGGGCTCTAGAAGGGTCAGGGAGCCGTTAGAAGGATGTTGAGGGGCTCTTGAAGGTTCTGCGGGCCTTTAGAAAGGATCTGAGGGGCTCTAAAAGAGTCTGGGGGCCTTTAGAATGGTCCTGAGGGGCACTAGAACGGTCTGGGGACCTTTCGAAATGCCCTGAGGGGCATTAGAAGGGTCTGGGGGGCTTTAGAATGGTCCTGAGAGGGTCTAGAAGGGTCTGGAGGCATTTAAAATTGCCTTGAGAGGCTCTAGAATGGTCTGGGTGCCTTCAGAATTATCCTGAGGGGCAGTAGAAGGGTCTGGGAACCTTTATAAAGGCCCTGAGGTGGATTAGAAGGGTCTGAGGGCCTTTAGAATCGTCCTGAGGGATTCTAGAAGGGTCTGGAAGCCGTTAGAATGACGTTTAGGGGCTCTAGAAGGGTCTGCGGGCTTTTAGAATGGCCCTTAGGGGCTCTAAAAGAGTCTCGGTTCCTTTAGAATGGTCCTGAGGGGCTCTAGAAGGGTCTGGGGATCTTTTTAAATGCCCTGAGGGGCATTGGAAGGGTCTGGGGGCCTTTAGAAAGGCCCTGAGGGGCATTAGAAGGGTCTGGGTGGATTTAGAAAGGCCCTGATAGGTTCTACAAGGGTCTGGGGGCCTTTAGAATGGTCCTGAGGGTGTCTAGAAGGGTCTGGAGGCATTTAAAACTGTCCTGAGTGGCTCTAGAAGGGTCTGGGTGCATTTATATGGGTCCTGAGGGGCATTAGAAGGGTCTGAGTGTCCTTATAAAAGCCCTGAGGGGAATTAGCAGGGTCTGGGGGACTTTAGAAGGGTCCTGAGGGGCTCTATAAGTGTCTGAGGGCCTTTAGAAGGGTCTTGAGGGGCTCTAGAAGGGTCTGGGGACCTTTAGAAAGGCCCTGTGGGGCATTAGAAGGGTCTGCGGGCCTTTAGAAGTGTCCTGAGTGGCTCTAGAATTGTCTGGGCACCTTTATAAGGGACCTGATGGGCTCTAGAATTGTCTGGGAACATTTATAAATGCCCTGAGGGGCATTAGAAGGGTCTGAGGGCCTTTAGAAAGGTCCTGAGGGGCATTAAAAAGGTCTTGTGGCCTTCATAAGGGTCCTGAAAGGCATTAGAAGGGTCTGGGGGCTTTTAGATGGGACCTGAGGCAATCTAGAAGGGTCTGGGGGCCTTTACATGGGTCTTGAGGGTCATTAGAAGGGTGTGGAGGCCTTTAGAAAGGCCCTGAGGAGCTCTAGAAGGGTCTGGGGGCTATTAGAATTGTCCTGAGTGGCTGTAGCAGGGTCTGGGGGCCTTTACATGGGTCCTGATGGGTTCTAGAAAGATCTGAGGGCCTCTAGAAATGTCCTGAGTGGCTCTAGAAGGGTCTGGGGTCCTTTTTAAGGGCTCTGAGTGGCATTTGAATGGTCTGGGGGCCTTTAGAAAGGCCCTGAGGTGGATTAGAAGGGTCTGAGGGCCTTTAGAGTCGTCCTGAGGGGTTCTAGAAGGGTCTGGAAGCCGTTAGAATGACGTTGAGGGGCTCTAGAAGGGTCTGCGGGCCTTTAGAATGGCCCTGAGGGGCTCTAAAAGAGTCTGGGGGCCTTTAGAATGGTCCTGAGGGGCTCTAGAAGGGTCTGGGGACCTTTTTAAATGCCCTGAGGGGCATTAGAAGGGTCTGGGGGCACTTAGAAAGGCCCTGAGGGGCATTAGAAGGGTCTGGGTGGATTTAGAAAGGTCCTGATAGGTTCTAGAAGGGTCTGGGGGCCTTTAGAATGGTCCAGAGCGTGTCTAGAAGGGTCTATAGGCATTTAAAACTGTCCTGAGAGGCTCTAGAAGGGTCTGGGGACCTTTAGAAATGCTCTGAGGGGCATTAGAAGGGTCTGGGGGCCTTTAGAAAGGCCCTGAGGGGCATTAGAAGGGTCTGGGGGCCTTTAGATTGGTCCTGAGGGGGTCTAGATGGGTCTGGAGGCATTTAAAACTGTCCTGAGGGACTCTAGAAGGGTCTGGGTGCCTTTATAAGGGTCCTGAGGGGCATTAGAAGGGTCTGGGTGCCCTTATAAAAGCCCTGAGGGAAATTAGCAGGGTCTGGGGGACTTTAGAAGGGTCCTGAGGGGCTCTATAAGGGTCTTGGGGCCTTTAGAAGGGTCTTCAGGGGCTCTAGAAGGGTCTGGGGACATTTAGAAAGGCCCTGTGGGACATTAGAAGGGTCTGGGGGCCTTTAGAATGCTCCTGAGGGGCAGTAGAAGGGTCTGGGGACCTTTATAAAGGCCCTGACAGGCATTAGAATGGTCAGCAGGCCTTTAGAATTGTCCTGAGGGGCTCTAGAATGGTCTGGGGGCCTTTATAAGGGTCCTGACAGGCTCTAGAAGGGTCTGGGAACCTTTATAAATGCCCTGAGGGGCATTAGAAGGGTCTGAGGGCCTTTAGAAAGGTCCTGAGGTTCATTAGAAGGGTCTTGTGGCCTTCATAAGGGTCCTGATAGGCATTAGAAGGGTCTGGGTGCTTTTAGATGGGTCCTGAGGCAATCTAGAAGGGTCTGGGGGCCTTTACATGGGTCTTGAGGATCATTAGAAGGGTGTGGAGGCCTTTAGAAAGGCCCTGAGGGGCTCTAGAAGGGTCGGGGAGCCGTTAGAAGGATGTTGAGGGGCTCTTGAATGTTCTGCGGGCCTTTAGGATGGCCCTGAGGGGCTCTAAAAGAGTCTGGGGGCCTTTAGAATGGTCCTGAGGGGCTCTAGAAGGGTCTAGGGACCTTTCGAAATGCCCTTAGGGGCAGTAGAACGATCTGGGGGGATTTAGAATGGTCCTGAGGGGGTCTAGAAGGGTCTGGAGGCATTTAAAACTGCCCTGAGAGGCTCTAGATGGGTCTGGGGGCTTTACAATGCTCCTGAGGGGCAGTAGAAGGGTCTGGGAACATTTATAAAGGCCCTGACGGGCATTAGAATGGTCTGCGGGCCTTTAGAAGTGTCCTGAGGGGCTCTAGAATGGTCTGGGGGCCTTTATAAGGGTCCTGACGGGCTCTAGAAAGGTCTGGGAACCTTTATGAATGCCCTGAGGGGCATTAGAAGGGTCTGAGGGCTTTTAGAAACGTCCTGAGGGGCATTAGAAGGGTCTTGTGGCCATCATAAGGGTCCTTAAAGGCATTAGAAGGGTCTGGGGGCTTTTAGATGGGTCCTGAGGCAATCTAGAAGGGTCTGGGAGCCTTTACAATGGTCCTGAGGGGGTCTAGAAGGGTCTGGAGGCATTTAAAACTGTCCTGAGAGACTCTAGAAGGGTATGGGGCCATTATAAGGGTCCTGAGGGGCATTAGAAGGGTCTGGGTGTCCTTATAAAAGCCCTGAGGGGAATTAGCAGGGTTTGGTGGACATTAGAAGGGTCCTGAGGGGCTCTATAACGGTCTGGGGGCCTTTAGAAGGGTCTTCAGGGGCTCTAGAAGGGTCTGGGGACCTTTAGAAAGGCCCTGTGGGGATTAGAAGGGTCTGGGGGCCTTTAGAATGCTCCTTAGGGGCAGTAGAAGGGTCTGGGGACCTTTATAAAGGCCCTGACGGCATTAGAATAGTCTGCGAGCCTTTAGAATTGTCCTGAGGGGCTCTAGAACGGTCTGGGGACCTTTATAAATGCCCTGACGGGCATTAGAAGGGTCTGAGGGCCTTTAGAAACGTCCTGAGGGGCATTAGAATGGTCTTGTGAACTTTATAAGGGTCTTTAAAGGCATTTGAATGGTCTGGGTGCTTTTAGATGGGTCCTGAGGCAATCTAGAAGGGTCTGGGGGCCTTTACATGGGTCTTGAGGGTCATTAGAAGGGTGTGGAGGCCTTTAGAAAGGCCCTGAGGGGCTCTAGAAGGGTCAGGGAGCCGTTAGAAGGATGTTTGAGGGGCTCTTTAAGGTTCTGCGGGCCTTTAGAATGGCCCTGACGGGCTCTAAAAGAGTCTGGGGTCCTTTAGAATGGTCCTGAGTGGCTCTAGAAGAGTCTGGGAACATTTCGAATTGCCCTTAGGGGCATTAGAAGGGTCTGTGGGGCTTTAGAATGGTCCTGAGGGGGTCTAGAAGGGTCTGGAGGCATTTAAAACTGCCCTGAGAGGTTCTAGACGGGTCTGGGCGCCTTTAGAATGCTCCTGAGGGGCAGTAGAAGGGTCTGGGAACCTTTATAAAGGCCCGACGGGCATTAGAATGGTCTGCGGGCCTTTAGAAGTGTGCTGAGGGGCTCTAGAATGGTCTGGGGGGCTTTATAAGGGTCCTGATGGGCTCTAGAAAGGTCTGGGAACCTTTATAAATGCCCTGAGGGGCATTAGAAGGGTCTGAGGGCCTTTAGAAAGGTCCTGAGGGGCATTAGAAGGGTCTTGTGGCCTTCATAAGGGTCCTGAAAGGCATTAGAAGGGTCTGGGGGCTTTTAGATGGGTCCTGAGGCAATCTAGAAGGGTCTGGGGGCCTTTACATGGGTCTTGAGGGTCATTAGAAGAGTGTGGAGGCCTTTAGAAAGGCCCTGAGGGGCTCTAGAAGGGTCTGGGGAACTTTAGAAGCGTCCTGAAAGTCTGTAGAAGGGTCTGGGGGCTTTACATGGGTCCTGATGGGTTCTAGAAAGATTTGAGGGCCTCTAGAAATGTCCTGAGTGGCTCTAGAAGGGTCTAGGGGCCTTTTTAAGGGCTCTGAGGGGCATTTGAATGGTCTGGGGGCCTTTAGAAAGGCCCTGAGGTGGATTCGAAGGGTCTGAGGGCCTTTAGAATCATCCTGAGGGGTTCTAGAAGGGTCTGGAAGCCGTTAGAATGACGTTGAGGGGCTCTAGAATGGTCTGCGGGCCTTTAGAATGGCCCTGAGGGGCTCTAAAAGAGTCTGGGGGCCTTTAGAATGGTCCTGAGGGGCTCTAGAAGGGTCTGGGGACCTTTTTAAATGCCCTTAGGGGCATTAGAAGGGTCTGGGGGCCTGTAGAACGGCCCTGAGGGGAATTAGAAGGGTCTGGGTGGATTTAGAAAGGCCCTGATAGGTTCTAGAAATGTCTGGGGGCCTTTAGAATGGTCCTGAGGGTGTCTAGAAGGGTCTGGAGGCATTTAAAACAGTCCTGAGAGGCTCTAGAAAGGTCTGGGTGCCTTTATAAGGGTCCTGAGGGGCATTAGAAGGGTCTGGGTGTCCTTATAAAAGCCCTGAGGGGAATTAGCAGGGTCTGGGGGACTTTAGAAGGGTCCTGAAGGGCTCTATAAGGGTCTGGGGGCCTTTAGAAGGGTCTTCAGGGGCTCTAGAAGGGTCTGGGGACCTTTAGAAAGGCCCTTTGGGGCATTAGAATGGTCTGCGGGCCTTTAGAAGTGTCCTGAGGTGCTCTAGAGTGGTCTGGGGACCTTTATAAGGGTCCTGACAGGCTCTAGAAGGGTCTGGGAACCTTTATAAATGCCCTGAGGGGCATTAGAAGGGTCTGAGGGCCTTTAGAAAAGTCCTGAGGGGCATTAGAATGGTCTTGTGGCCTTCATAAGGGTCTTGAATGGCATTTGAAGGGTCTGGGGTCTTTTGAATAGGTCCTAAGGCAATCTAGAAGGGTCTGGGGGCCTTTACATGGGTCTTGAGGGTCATTAGAAGGGTGTGGAGGTCTTTAGAAAGGCCCTGAGGGGCTCTAGAAGGGTCTGGGGGCTATTAGAAGTGTCCTGAGGTTGTCCAGAAGGGTCTGGGGGCCTTTATAAAGGCCCTCAGGGGGATTATAAGGGTCTCGCGGCCTTTAGAAAGGCCCTGAGTGGCATTACAAGGGTCTGGGGTCATATAGAAAGGCCCTGAGAGGTTCTAGAAGTGTCTGTGGTATTTTAGAAAGGCCCTGAGGAGCATTAGAAGGGTCTGGGGGCCTTTCGAAAGGATCTGAGGGGCATTTGAATGGTCTGGGGGCCTTTAGAAATGCCCTGGGGTGCATTAGAAAGGTCTGGGGCCTTTTAGAAGGGTCCTGAGGGGATCTTGAAGGGTCTGGGGGCATTTAGAATCGTCCTGAGGGGGTCTAGAAGGGTCTGGGGGCCTTTAGAAAGGCCCTGAGGGGCTCCAGGAGGGTCAGGGAGCTGTTAGAAGGATGTTGAGGGGCTCGTGAAGGTTCTGCGTGCCTTTAGAAAGGTTCTGAGGGGTCTAAAAGAGCCTGGGGGCCTTTAGAATGGTCCTGAGGGGCACTAGAATGGTCTGGGGACCTTTCGAAATGCCCTGAGGGGTATTAGAAGGGTCTGGGAGGCTTTAGAATGGTCCTGAGAGGGTCTAGAAGGGTCTGGAGGCATTTAAATCTGCCCTGAGAGGCTCTAGAAGGGTCTGGGGGCCTTTAGAATTATCCTGAGGGGCAGTAGAAGGGTCTGGGAACCTTTATAAAGGCCCTGACGGGAATTAGAATGGTCAGCGGGCTTTTAGAAGTGTCCAGAGGGGCTCTAGAATGGTCTGGGGGCCTTTATAAGGGTCCTGACGGGCTCTAGAATTGTCTGGGAACCTTTCTAAATGCCCTGAGGGGCATTAGAAGGGTCTGAGGGCCTTTAGAATAGTCCTGAGGGGCATTAGAAGGGTCTTGTCTCCATTATAAGGGTCCTGAAAGGCATTAGAAGGGTCTGGGGGCTTTTAGATGGGTCCTGAGGCAATCTAGAAGGGTCTGGGGGCCTTTACATGGGTCTTGAGGGTCATTAGAAGGGCGTGGAGGCCTTTAGAAAGGCCCTGAGGGGCTCTAGAAGCGTCAGGGAGCCGTTAGAAGGATGTTTGAGGGGCTCTTGAAGGTTTTGCGGGCCTTTAGAATGGCCCTGAGGGGCTCTAAAAGAGTCTGGGGTCCTTTAGAATGGTCCTGAGGGGCTCTAGAAGGGTCTGGGAACCTTTCGAATTGCCCTTTGGGGCATTAGAAGGGTCTGGGGGGCTTTAGAATGGTCCTGAGGGGGTCTAGAAGGGTCTGGAGGCATTTAAAACTGCCCTGAGAGGTTCTAGACGGGTCTGGGCGCCTTTAGAATGCTCCTGAGGGGCAGTAGAAGGGTCTGGGAACCTTTATAAAGGCCCGACGGGCATTAGAATGGTCTGCGGGCCTTTAGAAGTGTGCTGAGGGGCTCTAGAATGGTCTGGGGGGCTTTATAAGGGTCCTGATGGGCTCTAGAAAGGTCTGGGAACCTTTATAAATGCCCTGAGGGGCATTAGAAGGGTCTGAGGGCCTTTAGAAAGGTCCTGAGGGGCATTAGAAGGGTCTTGTGGCCTTCATAAGGGTCCTGAAAGGCATTAGAAGGGTCTGGGGGCTTTTAGATGGGTCCTGAGGCAATCTAGAAGGGTCTGGGGGCCTTTACATGGGTCTTGAGGGTCATTAGAAGAGTGTGGAGGCCTTTAGAAAGGCCCTGAGGGGCTCTAGAAGGGTCAGGGAACTTTAGAAGCGTCCTGAGGGGCTGTAGAAGGGTCTGGGGGCCTTTACATGGGTCCTGATGGGTTCTAGAAAGATTTGATGGCCTCTAGAAATGTCCTGAGTGGCTCTAGAAGGGTCTGGGGGCCTTTTTAAGGGCTCTGAGGGGCATTTGAATGGTCTGGGGGCCTTTAGAAAGGCCCTGAGTAGGATTAGAAGGGTCTGAGTGCCTTTAGAATGGTCCTGAAGGGTTCTAGAAGGGTCTGGAGGCCGTTAGAATGACGTTGAGGGGCTCTAGAACGGTCTGCGGGCCTTTAGAATGGCCCTGAGGGGCTCTAAAAGAGTCTGGTGGCCTTTAGAATGGTCCTGAGGGGCTCTAGAAGGGTCTGGGGATCTTTTTAAATGCCCTGAGGGGCATTAGAATGGTCTGGGGGCCTTTAGAAAGGCCCTTAGGGGCATTAGAAGGGTCTGGGCGGATTTAGAAAGGCCCTGATAGGTTCTAGAAGGGTCTGGGGGCCTTTAGAATGGTTTTGAGGGTGTCTAGAAGGGTCTGGGGGCTATTAGAATTGTCCTGAGTGGGTCCAGAAGGGTCTGGGGGCCTTTTTAAAGGCCCTCAGAGGTATTATAATGGTCTCGCGGCCTTTATAAAGGCCCTGAGTGGCATTACAAGGGTCTGGGGTCATATAGAAAGGCCCTGAGAGGTTCTAGAAGTGTCTGTGGTACTTTAGAAAGGCCCTGAGGAGCTTTAGAAGGGTCTGGGGGCCTTTAGAAGGGTTCTGAGGGGCATTTGAATGGTCTGGGGGCCTTTAGAAAGGCCATGAGGTGCATTAGAAAAGTCTGGGGCCTTTTAGAAGGGTCTTGAGGGGATCTAGAAGGGTCTGGGGGCCTTTAGAATCGTCCTGAGGGGGTCTAGAAGGGTCTGGGGGCCATTAGAAAGGCCCTGAGTTGCATTAGAAGGGTCTGGGTGCCTTTAGAATGGTCCTGAGGGGGTCTAGAAGGGTCTGGAGGCATTTAAAACTGTCCTGAGAGACTTTAGAAGGGTCTGGGGGCAATTAAAAGGGTCCTTAGGGACATTAGAAGGGTCTGGGTGTCCTTATAAAAGCCCTGGGCGGAATTAGCTGGGTTTCGGGGACTTTAGAGGGTCCTGAGGGGCTCTATAAGGGTCTGGGGGCCTTTAGAAGGGTCTTCAGGGTCTCTAGAAGGGTCTGGAGACCTTTAGAAAGGCCCTGACGGGCATTAGAATGGTCTGCGGGCCTTTAGAAGTGTCCTGAGGGGCTCTAGAATGATCTGGGGACCTTTATAAGGGTCCTGACGGGCTCTAGAAGGGTCTGGGAACCTTTATAAATGCCCTGAGGGGCATTAGAAGGGTCTGAGGGCCTTTACAAAAGGTCCTGAGGGGCATTAGAAGGGTCTTGTGGCCTTCATAATGGTCTTGAAAGGCATTGGAAGGGTCTGGGGTCTTTTAGATGGGTCCTTAGGCAATCTAGAAGGGTCTGGGGGCCTTTACATTGGTCTTGAGGGTCATTAGAAGGGTGTGGAGGTCTTTAGAAAGGCCCTGAGGGGCTCTAGAAGGGTCTGGGGGCTATTAGAAGTGTCCTGAGGGGGTCCAGAAGGGTCGGGGGCCTTTATAAAGGCCCTCAGGGGGATTATAAGGGTCTCGCGGCCTTTAGAAAGGCCCTGAGTGGCATTACAAGGGTCTGGGGTCATATAGAAAGGCCCTGAGAGGTTCTAGAAGGGTCTGTGGTACTTTAGAAAGGCCCTGAGGGGCATTAGAAGGGTCTTGGGGACTTTCGAAGGGTTTTGAGGGGCATTTCAATGGTTTGGGGGCCTTTAGAAAGGCCCTGAGGTGCATTAGAATGGTCTGGGGACTTTTAGAAGGGTCTTGAGGGGATCTAGAAGGGTCTGGGGTCCTTTAGAATCGTCCTGAGGGGCTCTAGAAGGGTCAGGGAGCCGTTAGAAGGATGTTGAGGGGCTCTTGAAGGTTCTGCGGGCCTTTAGAATGGTTCTGAGGTGCTCTAAAAGAGTCTGGGGGCCTTTAGAATGGTCCTGAGGGGCTCTAGAAGGGTCTGGGGACCTTTAGAATGGTCCTGAGAGGTCTAGAATGGTCTGGAGGCATTTAAAACTGTCCTGAGAGACTCTAGAAGGGTCTGGGTGCCTTTATAAGGGTCCTGAGGGGCATTAGAAGGGTCTGGGTGCCCTTATAAAAGCCCTGAGGGGAATTAGCAGGGTCTGGGGGACTTTAGAAGGGTCCTGAGGGGCTCTATAAGGGTCTGGGGTCTTTTAGAAGGGTGTTCAGGGGCTCTAGAAGGGTCTGGGGACCTTTAGAAAGGCCCTGTGGGGCATTAGAAGGGTCTGGGGGCCTTTAGAATGCTCCTGAGGGGCAGTAGAAGGGTCTGGGGACACTTATAAAGGCCCTGACGGGCATTAGAATGGTCTGCGGGCCTTTAGAAGTGTCCTGAGGGGCTCTAGAATGGTCTGGGGGCCTTTAGAAGGGTCCTGACGGGCTCTAGAAGGGTCTGGGAACCTTTATAAATGCCCTGAGGGGCATTAGAAGGGTCTGAGGGCCTTTAGAAAGGTCCTGAGGGGCATTAGAAGGGTCTTGTCTCCTTTATAAGGGTCCTTAAAGGCATTAGAAGCGTCTGGGGGCTTTTAGATGGGTCCTGAGGCAATCTAGAAGGGTCTGGGGGCCTTTACATGGGTCTTGAGGGTCATTAGAAGGGTGTGGAGGCCTTTAGAAAGGCCTTGAGGGGCTCTAGAAGGGTCTGGGGGCTATTAGAAGCGTCCTGAGGGGGTCCAGAAGGGTCTGGGGGCCTTTTTAAAGGCCCTCAGGGGGATTATAAGGGTGTCGGGGCCTTTAGAATGGCCCTGAGGGGCATTGGAAGGGTCTGGGTGCCTTTAGAAATGTCCTGAGGGGCTCTAGAAGGGTCTGGGGGCCTTTAGAAATGTCCTGAGGGGCATTGGAAGGGTCTGGGGGCCTTTAGAAAGGCCCTGAGGGGCATTAGAAGGGTCAGGGTGCCTTTAGAAATGTCCTGAGGGGCTCTAGAAGGGTCTAGGGGCCTTTAGAAATGTCCTGAGGGGCTCTAGAAGGGTCTGGGGGCCTTTAGAAAGGCCCTGAGGGGCATTACAAGGGTCTGCGGTCATATAGAAAGGCCCTGAGAGTTTCTAGAAGTGTCTGGGGTACTTTAGAAAGGCCCTGAGGGGCATTAGAAGGTTCTGGGGGCTTTTAAAAGGGTCCTGAGGGGCATTAGAAGGGTCTGGGGACCTTTAGAATGGACCTGAGTGGTTCTAGAAGGGTCTGGAAGCCGTTAGAATGACGTTGAGGGGCTCTAGAACGGTCTGCGGGCCTTTAGAATGGCCCTGAAAGGCTCTAAAAGAGGCTGGGGGCCTTTAGAAGTGTCCTGAGGGGCTCTAGAACGGTCAGGGGACCTTTTTTAATGCCCTGAGGGGCATTAGAAGGGTCTGGGGGCCTTTAGAAAGGCCCTGAGTGGCATTAGAAGGGTCTGGGGGGATTTAGAAAGGCCCTGATAAGTTCTAGAAGGGTCTGGGGGCCTTTAGATTGGTCCTGAGGGTGTCTAGAAGAGTCTGGAGGCATTTAAATCTGTCCTGAGTGGCTCTAGAATTGTCTGGGTGCCTTTATAAGGGTCCTGACGGGCTCTAGAAGGGTCTGGGTGTCCTTGTAAAAGCCCTGAGGGGAATTAGCAGGGTCTGGGGGACTTCAGAAGGGTCCTGAGGGGCTCCATAAGGGTCTGGGGGCCTTTATAAGGGTCTTCAGGGGCTCTAGAAGGGTCTGGGGACCTTTAGAAAGGCCCTGTGGGTCATTAGAAGGGTCTGGGGGCCTTTAGAATGCACCTGAGGGGCAGTAGAAGGGTCTGGGGACCTTTAGAAAGGCCCTGACGGGCATTAGAATGGTCTGCGGGCCTTTAGAAGTGTCCTGAGGGGCTCTAGAATGGTCTCGGGAACTTTATAAGGGTCCTGACGGGCTCCAGAAGGGTCTGGGTACCTTTATAAATGCCCTGAGGGGCATTAGAAGGGTCTGGGGTCATATAGAAAGGCCCTGAGAGGTTCTAGAAGTGTCTGTGGTACTTTAGAACAGCCCTGAGGAGCATTAGAAGGGTCTGGGTGCCTTTCGAAGGATTCTGAGGGGCATTTGAATGGTCTGGGGGCCTTTAGAAAGGCCCTGGGTTGCCTTAGAAAGGACTGGGGCCTTTTAGAAAGGTCTTGAGGGGATCTAGAATGGTCTGGGGGCCTTTAGAATCATCCTGAGGGGGTCTAGAAGGGTCTGGGGGCCTTTAGAAAGGCCCAGAGGGGCTCTAGAAGGGTCAGGGAGCCGTAAGAAGGATGTTGAGTGTCTCTTGAAGGGTCTGCGGGCCTTTAGAATGGCCCTGAGGTGCTCTAAAAAAGTCTGGGGGTCTTTAGAATGGTCCTGAGGGGCTCAAGAATGGTCAGGGAGCCTTTAGAAGGATGTTGAGGGGCTCTCGAATGGTCTGTGGGCCCTTAGAATGGCCCTGAGGGGCTCTAAAAGAGTCTGGGGGCCTTTAGAATGGCCCTGAGGGGGTCTAGAAGGGTCAGGGAGCCGTTAGAAGGATGTTGAGGGGCTCTCGAAGGGTCTGGGGGGCTTTAGAATGGCCCTGAGGGGCTCTAAAAGAGTCTGGGGGCCTTTAGAATGGTCCTGAGGGCGTCTAGAAGGGTCTGGGGACCTTTAGAAATGCCCTGAGGGGCATTAGAATGGTCTGGGGGCCTTTAGAATGGTCCTGAGGGGGTCTAGAAGGGTCTGGAGGCATTTAAAACTGTCCTGAGAGACTCTAGAAGGGTGTGCTTGCCATTATAAGGGTCCTGAGGGGCATTAGAAGGGTCTGGGTGCCATTATAAAAGCCCTGAGGGGAATTAGCAGGGTCTGGGGGACTGTAGAAGGGTCCTGAGAGGCTCTATAAGGGTCTGGGGGCCTTTAGAAGGGTCTTCAGGGGCTCTAGAAGGGTCTGGGGACCTTTAGAAAGGCCCTGTGGGGCATTAGAAGGGTCTGGGGGCCTTTAGAAAGGTCCTGAGGGGCATTAGAAGGGTCTGGGGGCCTTTAGAATTGTCCTGAGGGGGTCTAGAAGGGTCTGGAGGCATTTAAAACTGCCCTGAGAGGCTGTAGACGGGTCTGGGGGCCTTTAGAATGCTCCTGAGGGGCAGTAGAAGGGTCTGGGGACCTTTAGAAAGGCCCTGACGGGCATTAGAATGGTCTGCGGGCCTTTAGAAGTGTCCTGAGGGGCTCTAGAATGGTCTGGGGGCCTTTATAAGGGTCCTCACGGGCTCTAGAAGGGTCTGGGAACCTTTATAAATGCCCTGAGGGGCATTAGAAGGGTGTGGAGGCCTTTAGAAAGGCCCTGAGGGGCATTAGAATGGTCTTGGTTCCTTTATAAGGGTCCTAAAAGGCATTAGAAGGGTCTGGGGTCTTTTTGATGGGTCCTGAGGCAATCTAGAAGGGTCTGGGGGCCTTTATATGGGTCTTGAGGGTCATTAGAAGGGTGTGGAGGCCTTTAGAAAGGCCCTGAGGGGCTCTAGAAGGGTCTGGGGGCTATTAGAAGCGTCCTGAGGTGGTCGAGAAGGGTCTGAGGGCCTTTTTAAAGGCCCTCAGGGGGATTATAAGGGTCTCGCGGCCTTTAGAAAGGCCCTGAGTGGCATTAGAAGGGTCTGGGTGCCTTTAGAAATGTCCTGAGGGGCTCTAGAAGGGTCTGGGTGCCTTTAGAAATGTCCTGAGGTGCATTAGAAGGGTATGGGGTCCTTTAGAAAGGCCCTGAGTGGCATTAGAAGGGTCTGGGGGCCTTTAGAAGGGTCATGAGGGGCATTAGAAGGGTCTGGGGGCCTTTAGAATGGTCCTGAGGGGGTCTAGAAGGGTCTGGAGGCACGTAAAACTGTCCTGAGAGACTCTAGAAGGTCTGGGTTCCTTTATAAGGGTCCTGAGGGGCATTAGAAAGGTCTGGGTGCCCTTATAAAAGCCCTCAGGGGAATTAGCAGGGTCTGGGGGACTTTAGAAGGGTCCTGAGGGGCTCTATAAGGGTCTGGGGGCCTTTAGAAAGGTCTTCAGGAGCTCTAGAAGGGTCTGGGGGCGTTTAGAAAGGCCCTGTGGGGCATTAAAGGGTCTGGGGGCCTTTAGAATGCTCCTGAGGGGCAGTAGAAGGGTCTGGGGACCTTTATAAAGGCCCTGACGGGCATTAGAATGGTCTGCGGGCCTTTAGAAGTGTCCTGAGGGGCTCTAGAATGGTCTGGGGGCCTTTATAAGGGTCCTGACGGGCTCTAGAAGGGTCTGGGAACCTTTCTAAATGCCCTGAGGGGCATTAGAAGGGTGTGGAGGCCTTTAGAAAGGCCCTGAGGGGCATTAGAATGGTCTTGGTTCCTTTATAAGGGTCCTAAAGTCATTATAAGGGTCTGGGGTCTTTTTGATGGGTCCTGAGGCAATCTAGAAGGGTCTGGGGGCCTTTACATGGGTCTTGAGGGTCATTAGAAGGGTGTGGAGGCCTTTAGAAAGGCCCTGAGGGGCTCTAGAAGGGTCTGGGGGCTATTAGAAGCGTCCTGAGGTGGTCGAGAAGGGTCTGAGGGCCTTTTTAAAGGCCCTCAGGGGGATTATAAGGGTCTCGCGGCCTTTAGAAAGGCCCTGAGTGGCATTAGAAGGGTCTGGGTGCCTTTAGAAATGTCCTGAGGGGCTCTAGAAGGGTCTGGGTGCCTTTAGAAATGTCCTGAGGTGCATTAGAAGGGTATGGGGTCCTTTAGAAAGGCCCTGAGTGGCATTAGAAGGGTCTGGGGGCCTTTAGAAGGGTCATGAGCGGCATTAGAAGGGTCTGGGGGCCTTTAGAATGGTCCTGAGGGGGTCTAGAAGGGTCTGGAGGCACGTAAAACTGCCCTGAGAGACTCTAGAAGGTCTGGGTTCCTTTATAAGGGTCCTGAGGGGCATTAGAAAGGTCTGGGTGCCCTTATAAAAGCCCTGAGGGGAATTAGCAGGGTCTGGGGGACTTTAGAAGGGTCCTGAGGGGCTCTATAAGGGTCTGGGGGCCTTTAGAAAGGTCTTCAGGAGCTCTAAAAGGGTCTGGGGTCGTTTAGAAAGGCCCTGTGGGGCATTAAAGGGTCTGGGGGCCTTTAGAATGCTCCTGAGGGGCAGTAGAAGGGTCTGGGGACCTTTATAAAGGCCCTGACGGGCATTAGAATGGTCTGCGGGCCTTTAGAAGTGTCCTGAGGGGCTCTAGAATGGTCTGGGGGCCTTTATAAGGGTCCTGACGGGCTCTAGAAGGGTCTGGGAACCTTTAGAACGGTTCTGAGTGGCATTAGAAAGGTCTTGTGGCCTTCATAATGGTCCTGAAAGGCATTAGAAGGGTCTGGGGGCTTTTAGATGGGTCCTCATGCAATCTAGAAGGGTCTAGGGGCCTTTACATGGGTCTTGAGGGTCATTAGAAGGGTGTGGAGGTCTTTAGAAAGGCCCTGAGGGGCTCTAGAAGGGTCTGGGGGCCTATAGAATTGTCCTGAGGGGCTCTAGAATGGTCTGGGGGCATCTAGAAGTGTCCTGAGGGGCTCTAGAAAGATCTGGGGTCCTTTCGAAATGTCCTGAGGTGCTCTAAAAGTGTCTCGGGGCCTTACGAAGGGTCCTGAGGGGCATTAGATGGGTCTGGGGGCCTTTAGAAATTCCCTGAGGGGCATTAGAAAGGTCTGGGGCCTTTTAGAAGGGTCTTGAGGGGATCTAGAAGGGTCTGGGGGCGTTTACAAGTGTCCTGAGGGGCTCTAGAAGGGTCTGGGGGCATTTAGAAAGGCCCAGAGGGGCTCTAGAAGGGTCAGGGAGCCGTTAGAAAGATGTTGAGGGGCTCTTGAAGGGTCTGCGGGCGTTTAGAATGCCCCTGAGGGGCTCTAAAAGAGTCTGGGGGCCTTTAGATTGGTACTGAGGGGCTTTAGAAGGGTCTGGGTACCTTTAGAAATGCCCTGAGGGGCATTAGAAGGGTCTGGGGGCCTTTAGACAGGCCCTGAGGTGGATTAGAAGGGTCTGGGGGCCTTTAGAATGGCCCTGAGAGGTTCTAGAAGTGTCTGGGGTACTTTAGAAAGGCCCTGAGGGGTATTAGAAGGGTCTGGGGGCCTTTAGAATGGTCCTGAGGGGGTCTAGAAGGGTCTGGAGGCATTTAAAACTGTCCTGAGAGGCTCTAGAAGGGTCTGGGCGCCTTTAGAATGCTCCTGAGGGGCAGTAGAAGGGTCTGGGGGACTTTAGAAATGCCCTGAGGGGCATTAGAAAGGTCTGGGGCCTTTTAGAAGGGTCTTGAGGGGATCTAGAAGGGTCTGGGGGCCTTTACAAGTGTCCTGAGGGGTTCTAGAAGGGTCTGGGGGCATTTAGAAAGGCCCTGAGGGGCTCTAGAAGGGTCAGGGAGCCGTTAGAAGGATGTTGAGGGGCTCTTGAAGGGTCTGCGGGCCTTTTGAATGGCCCTGAGGGGCTCTAAAATAGTCTGGGGGCCTTTAGATTGGTACTGAGGGGCTCTAGAAGGGTCTGGGGACCTTTAGAAATGCCCTGAGGGGCATTAGAAGGGTCTGGGGGCCTTTAGAAAGGCCCTGAGGGGCATTAGAAGGGTCTGGGGGGCTTTAGAATGGTCCTGAGGGGATCTAGAAGGGTCTGGAGGCATTTAAAACTGTCCTGAGAGGCTCTAGAAGGGTCTGGGGACCTTTAGAAAGGCCCTGTGGGGCATTAGAATGGTCTGGGGGCCTTTAGAATGCTCCTGAGGGGCAGTAGAAGGGTCTGGGGACCTTTATAAAGGCCCTGACGGGCATTAGAATGGTCTGCGGGCCTTTAGAAGTGTCCTGAGGGGCTCTAGAATGGTCTGGCGGCCTTTATAAGGGCCCTGACGGGCTCTAGAAGGGTCTGGGAACCTTTATAAATGCCCTGAGGGACATTAGAAGGGTCTGAGGGCCTTTAGAAAGGTCCTGAGGGGCATTAGAAGGGTCTTGTGGCATTCATAAGGGTCCTGAAAGGCATTAGAAGGGTCTGGGAGCTTTTAGAAGGGTCCTATATGCAATCTAGAAGGGTCTACGGGCCTTTACATGGGTCTTGAGGGTCATTAGAAGGGTGTGGAGGCCTTTAGAAAGGCCCTGAGGGCCTCTAGAAGGATCTGGGGGCTATTAGAAGCGTCCTGAGGGGGTCCAGAAGGGTCTGGGGGCCTTTTTAAAGGCCCTCAGGGGGATTATAAGGGTCTCGCGGCCTTTAGAAAGGCCCTGAGTGGCAATAGAAGGGTCTGGGTGCCTTTAGAAATGTCCTGAAGGGCTCTAGAAGGGTCTGGGGGCCTTTAGAAATGTCCTTAGGGGCATTAGAAGGGTATGGAGGCCTTTAGAAAGGACCTGAGGGGCAGTAGAATGGTCTGGGGTCATATAGAAAGGCCCAGATGGTTCTAGAAGTGTCTGGGGTACTTTAGAAAGGCCCTGAGGTGCATTAGAGTGGTCTGGAGGCCTTTAGAAGGGTCCTGAGGGGCATTAGAAGGGTCTGTGGGCCTTTAGAATGGTCCTGTGGGGGTCTAGAAGGGTCTGGAGGCATTTAAAACTGTCCTGAGAGGCTCTAGAAGGGTCTGGGTGCCTTATAAGGGTCCTGAGGGGCATTAGAATGGTCTTGTGGCCCTTATAAAAGCCCTAAGGGGAATTAGCAGGGTCTGGGGGAGTTTAGAAGGGTCCTGAGGGGCTCTATAAGGGTCTGGGCGCCTTTATAAAGGCCTTCAGGGGCTCTAGAAGGGTCTGGGGGCCTTTAGAAAGGCCCTGAGTGGCATTAGAAGGGTCTGGGGGGCTTTAGAATGGTCCTGAGGGGCATTAGAAGGGTCTGGGGGCCTTTAGAATTGTCCTGAGTGTGTCTAGAAGGGTCTGGAGGCATTTAAAACTGCCCTGAGAGGCTGTAGACGGGTCTGGGGGCCTTTAGAATGCTCCTGAGGGGCAGTAGAAATGTCTGGGGACCTTTAGAAAGGCCCTGACGGGCATTAGAATGGTCTGAGGGCCTTTAGAAGTGTCCTGAGGGGCTCTAGAATGGTCTGGGGGCCTTTATAAGGGTCCTGACGGGCTCTAGAAGGGTCTGGGAACCTTTATAAATGCCCTGAGGGGCATTAGAAGGGTGTGGAGGCCTTTAGAAAGGCCCTGAGGGGCATTAGAATGGTCTTGGTTCCTTTATAAGGGTCCTAAAAGGCATTAGAAGGGTCTGGGGTCTTTTTGATGGGTCCTGAGGCAATCTAGAAGGGTCTGGGGGCCTTTAAAAGGGTCTTGAGGGTCATTAGAAGGGTGTGGAGGCCTTTAGAAAGGCCCTGAGGGGCTCTAGAAGGGTCTGGGGGCTATTAGAAGCGTCCTGAGGTGGTCGAGAAGGGTCTGAGGGCCTTTTTAAAGGCCCTCAGGGGGATTATAAGGGTCTCGCGGCCTTTAGAAAGGCCCTGAGTGGCATTAGAAGGGTCTGGGTGCCTTTAGAAATGTCCTGAGGGGCTCTAGAAGGGTCTGGGTGCCTTTAGAAATGTCCTGAGGTGCATTAGAAGGGTATGGGGTCCTTTAGAAAGGACCTGAGTGGCATTAGAAGGGTCTGGGGGCCTTTAGAAGGGTCATGAGGGGCATTAGAAGGGTCTGGGGGCCTTTAGAATGGTCCTGAGCGGGTCTAGAAGGGTCTGGAGGCACGTAAAACTGTCCTGAGAGACTCTAGAAAATCTGGGTTCCTTTATAAGGGTCCTGAGGGGCATTAGAAGGGTCTGGGTGCCCTTATAGAAGCCCTGAGGGGAATTAACAGGGTCTGGGGGACTTTAGAAGGGTCCTGAGGGGCTCTATAAGGGTCTGGGGGCCTTTAGAAAGGTCTTCAGGAGCTCTAGAAGGGTCTGGGGGCGTTTAGAAAGGCCCTGTGGGGCATTAAAGGGTCTGGGGGCCTTTAGAATGCTCCTGAGGGGCAGTAGAAGGGTCTGGGGACCTTTATAAAGGCCCTGACGGGCATTAGAATGGTCTGCGGGCCTTTAGAAGTGTCCTGAGGGGCTCTAGAATGGTCTGGGGGCCTTTATAAGGGTCCTGACGGGCTCTAGAAGGGTCTGGGAACCTTTAGAACGGTTCTGAGGGGCATTATAAAGGTCTTGTGCCCTTCATAATGGTCCTGAAAGGCATTAGAAGGGTCTGGGGGCTATTAGATGGGTCCTCAGGCAATCTAGAAAGGTCTAGGGGCCTTTCCATGGGTCTTGAGGGTCATTAGAAGGGTGTGGAGGCCTTTAGAAAGGCCCTGAGGGGCTCTAGAAGGGTCTGGGGGCCTTTAGAATCGTCCTGAGGGGCTCTAGAAGGGTCTGGGGGCATCTAGAAGTGTCCTGAGGGGCTCTAGAAAGATCTGGGGTCCTTTCGAAATGTCCTGAGGTGCTCTAAAAGTGTCTCGGGGCCTTACGAAGGGTCCTGAGGGGCATTAGATGGGTCTGGGTGCCTTTAGAAATTCCCTGAGGGGCATTAGAAAGGTCTGGGGCCTTTTAGAAGGGTCTTGAGGGGATCTAGAAGGGTCTGGGGGCGTTTACAAGTGTCCTGAGGGGCTCTAGAAGGGTCTGGGCGCATTTAGAAAGGCCCTGAGGGGCTCTAGAAGGGTCAGGGAGCCGTTAGAAAGATGTTGAGGGGCTCTTGAAGGGTCTGCGAGCGTTTAGAATGGCCCTGAGGGGCTCTAAAAGAGTCTGGGGGCCTTTAGATTGGTACTGAGGGGCTCTAGAAGGGTCTGGGTACCTTTAGAAATGTACTGAGGGGCATTAGAAGGGTCTGGGGGCCTTTAGACAGGCCCTGAGGTGGATTAGAAGGGTCTGGGGGCCTTTAGAATGGTCCTGAGGGGGTCTAGACGGGTCTGGAGGCATTTAAAACTGTCCTGAGAGGCTCTAGAAGGGTCTGGGGGCCTTTAGAATGCTCCTGAGGGGCAGTAGAAGGGTCTGGGGTACTTTAGAAATGCCCTGAGGGGCATTAGAAAGGTCTGGGGCCTTTTAGAAGGGTCTTGAGGGGATCTAGAAGGGTCTGGGGGCCTTTACAAGTGTCCTGAGGGGTTCTAGAAGGGTCTGGGGGCATTTAGAAAGGCCCTGAGGGGCTCTAGAAGGGTCAGGGAGCCGTTAGAAGGATGTTGAGGGGCTCTTGAAGGGTCTGCAGGCCTTTTGAATGGCCCTGAGGGGCTCTAAAATAGTATGGGGGCCTTTAGATTGGTACTGAGGGGCTCTAGAAGGGTCTGGGGACCTTTAGAAATGCCCTGAGGGGCATTAGAAGGGTATGGAGGCCTTTAGAAAGGACCTGAGGGGCATTAGAATGGTCTGGGGTCATATAGAAAGGCCCAGATGGTTCTAGAAGTGTCTGGGGTACTTTAGAAAGGCCCTGAGGGGCATTAGAGTGGTCTGGAGGCCTTTAGAAGGGTCCTGAGGGGCATTAGAAGGGTCTGTGGGCCTTTAGAATGGTCCTGTGGGGGTCTAGAAGGGTCTGGAGGCATTTAAAACTGTCCTGAGAGGCTCTAGAAGGGTCTGGGTGCCTTTATAAGGGTCCTGAGGGGCATTAGAAGGGTCTTGTGGCCCTTATAAAAGCCCTGAGGGGAATTAGCAGGGTCTGGGGGAGTTTAGAAGGGTCCTGAGGGGCTCTGTAAGGGTCTGGGGGCCTTTATAAGGGCCTTCAGGGGCTCTAGAAGGGTCTGGGGACCTTTAGAAAGGCCCTATGTGGCATTAGAAGGGTCTGGGGTCCTTTAGAAGGTCTTCAGGGGCTCTAGAAGGATCTGGGCACCTTTAGAAAGGCCCTATGTGGCATTAGAAGGGTCTGGGGTCCTTTAGAAGGTCTTCAGGGGATCTAGAAGGATCTGGGGACCTTTAGAAAGGCCCTGTGGGGCATTAGAAGGGTCTGGGAGCCTTTAGAATGCTCCTGAGGGGCAGTAGAAGGGTCTGGGGACCTTTAGAAAGGCCCTGACAGGCATTAGAATGGTCTGCGGGCCTTTAGAAGTGTCCTGAGGCGTTCTGGAATGGTCTGGGGGCCTTTATAAGGGTCCTGACGGGCTCTAGTAGGGTCTGGGAACCTTTATAAAAACCCTGAGGGGCATTAGAAGGGTCTGAGGGCCTTTAGAAAGGTCCTGAGGGGCATTAGAAGGGTCTTGTGGCCTTCATAAGGGTCCTGAAAGGCATTAGAAGGGTCTGGGGGCTTTTAGATGGGTCCTGAGGCAATCTAGAAGGGTCTAGGGGCCTTTCCATGGGTCTTGAGGGTAATTAGAAGGGTGTGGAGGCATTTAGAAAGGCCCTGAGCGGCTCTAGAAGGGTCTGGGGGCTATTAGAAGCGTCCTGAGGTGGTCCAGAAGGGTCTGGGGGCCTTTTTAAAGGCCCTCAGGGAGATGATCAGGGTCTCGCAGCCTTTAGAAAGGCCCTGAGTGGCATTACAAGGGTCTGGGGTCATATAGAAAGGCTCTGAGAGGTTCAAGAAGTGTCTGGGGTAATTTAGAAAGGCCCTGAGGAGCATTAGAATGGTCTGGGGGCCTTTAGAAGGGTCTTCAGGGGCTCTAGAAGGGTCTTGGGACCTGTAGAAAGGCCCTGTGGGGCATTATAAGGGTCTGGCGGCCTTTTATAAGAGTCTTCAGGGGCTCTAGAAGGGTCTGGGGACCTTTAGAAAGGCCCTGTGGGGCATTAGAAGGGTCTGGGGGCCTTTAGAATGCTACTGATGGGAAGTAGAATGGTCTGCGGGCCTTTAGAATTGTCCTGAGGGGCTCTAGAATGATCTGGGGGCCTTTATAAGGGTCCTGACGGGCTCTAGAAGGGTCTGGGAACCTTTCTAAATGCCCTGAGGGGCATTAGAAGGGTCTGAGGGCCTGTAGAAAGGTCCTGAGAGGCATTAGAAGGGTCTTGTGGCCTTCATAATGGTCCTGAAAGGCATTAGAAGGTTCTGGGGGCTTTTAGATGGGTCCTGAGGCAATCTAGAAGGGTCTGGGGGCCTTTACATGGGTCTTGAGGGTCATTAGAAGGGTGTGGAGGCCTTTAGAAAGGCCCTGAGGGGCTCTAGAAGGGTCTGGGGGCTATTAGAAGCGTCCTGAGGGGGTCCAGAAGGGTCTGGGGGCCTTTTTAAAGGCCCTCAGGGGGATTATAATGGTCTCGCGGCCTTTAGAAAGGCCCTGAGTGGCATTACAAGGGTCTGGGGTCATATAGAAAGGCTCTGAAAGGTTCTAGAAGTGTCTGGGGTAATTTAGAAAGGCCCTGAGGGGCATTAGAAGGGTCTGGGGGCCTTTAGAAGTGTCCTGAGGTGCATTAGAAGGGTCTGGGGGCCTTTAATAGAGTCCTTAGTGGTATTTGAATAGTCTGAGGGCCTTTAGAAAGGTCCTGAGGGGCATTAGAAGGGTCTTGTGGCCTTCATGAGGGCCCTGAAAGGCATTAGAAGGCTCTGTGGGCATTTAGATGGGTCCTGAGGCAATCTAGAAGGGTCTAGGGGCCTTTACATGGGTCTTGATGTTCATTAGAATGGTGTGGAGGCCTTTAGAAAGGCCCTGAGGGGCTCTAGAAGGGTCTGGGGGCTATTAGAAGCGTCCTGAGGGGGTCCAGAAGGGTCTGGGGGCCTTTTTAAAGGCCCTCAGGGGGATTATAAGCGTCTCGCGGCCTTTAGAAAGGCTCTGAGTGGCATTAGAAGGGTCTGGGGGCCTTTAGAAGGGTCTTCAGGGGCTCTAGAAGGCTCTGGGAACCTTTAGAAAGGCCCTGTGGGGCATTAGAAGGGTGTGGGGGCCTTTAGAATGCTCCTGAGGGGCCGTAGAATGGTCTTGAGACCTTTATAAAGGCCCTGATGATCATTAGAATGGTCTGTGGGACTTTAGAAGTGTCCTGAGGGGCTCTAGAATGATCTGGGGGCCTTTATAAGGGTCTTGACGGGCTCTAGAAGGGTCTTGGGGCCTTTTAAAAAGTCCTGAGGGGCATTTTAATAGTATGAGGCCCTTTAGAAAGGTCCTGAGGGGCATTACAAGGGTCTTGTGGCCTTCATAAGGGTCCTGAAAGGCATTAGAAGGGTCTGGGGGCTTTTAGATGGGTCCTGAGGCAATCTAGAAGGGTCTAGATGCCTTTACATGGGTCTTGAGGGTCATTAGAAGGGTGTGGAGGCCTTTAGAAAGGCCCTGAAAGGCATTAGAAGGGTCTGGGGGCTTTTAAATGGGTCCTGAGGCAATCTAGAAGGGTCTGGGGGCCTTTACATGGGTCTTGAGGGTTATTAGAAGGGTGTGGAGGCCTTTAGAAAGGCCCTGAGGGGCTCTAGAAGGGTCTGGGGGCTATTAGAAGCGTCCTGAGGGGGTCCAGAAAGGTCTGGGGGCTTTTTAAAGGCCCTCAGGAGGATTATAAGGGTCTCGCGGCCTTTAGAAAGGCCCTGAGTGGCATTAGAATGGTCTGGGTGCCTTTAGAAATGTCCTGAGGGGCTCTAGAAGCGACTGGGGGCCTTTAGAAATGTCCTGAGGGGCATTAGAAGGGTATGGGGGCCTTTAGAAAGGCCCTGAGGGGCATTACAAGGGTCTGGGGTCATATAGAAAGGCCCTGAGAGGTTCTAGAAGTGTCTGGGGTACTTTAGAAAGGCCCTGAGGGGCATTAGAAGGGTCTGGCGGCCTTTAGAAGGGTCCTGAGGGGCATTAGAAGGGTCTGGGTGCCCTTATAAAAGCCCTGAGGGGAATTAGCAGGGTCTGGGGGACTTTAGAAGGGTCCTGAGGGGCTCTACAAGGGTCTGGGGGCCTTTAGAAGGGTCTTCAGGAGCTCTAGAAGGGTCTGGGGGCCTTTAGAAAGGCCCTGTGAGGCATTAGAAGGGTCTGGGGGCCTTTAGAATGCTCCTGAGGGGCAGTAGAAGGGTCTGGGGACCTTTATAAAGGCCCTGACGAGCATTAGAATGGTCTGCGGACCTTTAGAAGTGTCCTGAGGGGCTCTAGAAGGGTCTGGGAACCTTTCTAAATGCCCTGAGGGGCATTACAAGGGTCTTGTGGCCTTCATAAGCATCCTGAAAGGCATTAGAAGGGTCTGGGGGCTTTTAGATGGGTCCTGAGGCAATCTAGAAGGGTGTAGGGGCCTTTATATGGGTCTTGAGCGTCATTAGAAGGGTGTGGAGGCCTTTAGAAAGGCTCTGAGGGGCTATAGAATGGTCTGGGGGCTATTAGAAGCGTCCTGAGGGCGTCCAGAAGGGTCTGGGGGCCTTTTTAAAGGCCCTCAGGTTGATTATATGGGTCTCGCAACCTTTAGAAAGGCCCTGAGTGGCATTACAAGGGTCTGGGGTCATATAGAAAGGCCCTGAGAGGTTCTAGAAGTGTCTGGGGTACTTTAGAAAGGCCCTGAGTGGCATTAGAAGGGTCTGGGTGCCTTTAGAAATGTCCTGAGGGGCTCTAGAAGGGTCTGGGGGCCTTTAGAAATGTCCTGAGGGGCATTAGAAGGGTATGGGGGCCTTTAGAATGGCCCTGAGGGGCATTACAAGTGTCTGGGGTCATATAGAAAGGCCCTGAGAGGTTCTAGAAGTGTCTGGGGTACTTTAGAAAGGCCCTGAGGGGCATTAGAAGGGTCTGGGGGCATTTAGAAAGGCCCTGAGGGGCATTACAAGGGTCTGAGGTCATATAGAAAGGCCCTGAGAGGTTCTAGAAGCGTCTGGTGTACTTTAGAAAGGCCCTGAGGGGCATTAGAAGGGTCTGGGGGCCTTTAGAATGGTCCTGAGGGGCATTAGAAGGTTCTGAAGGCCTTAAAAAGGGTCCTGATGGGCATTTGAATGGTCTGGTGGCCTTTAAAAATACCCTGAGGTGGACTAGAAAGGTCTGGGGGCCTTTAGAATCGTCCTGAGGGGCTCTAGAAGGGTCTGGGAGCCTCTAGAAGGGTCCTGACGGGCTATAGAAAGATCCGGGGTCCTTTCGAAATGTCCTGAGGTGATCTAAAAGGGTCTCGGGTCCTTTCGAAGGGTCCTGATGGGCATTAGACGGGTCTGGGGGCCTTTAGAAATGCCGTGAGGGGCATTAGAAAGGTCTGGGACCTTTTAGAAGGGTCTTGAGGGGATCTAGAAGGGTCTGGGCGCCTTTAGAAGTGTCCTGAAGGGCTCTAGAAGTGTCTGGGGGCCTTAAGAAAGGCCCTGAGGGGCACTAGAAGGGTCAGGGAGCCGTTAGAAGGATGTTGAGGTGCTCTTGAAGGGTCTGCGGGCCTTTAGAATGGCCCTTAGGTGCTCTAAAAGAGTCTGGGGGCCTTTTGAATGGTCCTGAGGGGCTCTAGAAGGGTCTGGGGACCTTTAGAAATGCCCTGAGGGGCATTAGAAGGGTCTGGGGGCCTTTAGAAAGGCCCTGAGGGGCATTAGAAGGGTCTGGGGGGATTTATAATGGTCTTGAGGGGGTCTAGAAGGGTCTGGAGTCATTTAAAACTGTCCTGAGAGGCTCTAGAATGGTCTGGGGGCCTTTAGAATGCTCCTGAGGGGCAGTAGAAGGGTCTGGGGACCTTTATAAAAGCCCTGACGGGCATTAGAATGGTCTGCCAGCCTTTAGAAGTGTCCTGAGGGGCTCTAAAATGGTCTGGGGTCCTTTATAAGGGTCCTGACGGGCTCTAGAAGGGTCTGGGAACCTTTATAAATGCCCTGAGGGGCGTTAGAAGGGTCTGAGGGCCTTTAGAAAGGTCCTGAGGGGCATTAGAAGGGTCTTGTGGCCTTCATAAGGGTCCTGAAATTCATTAGAAGGGTCTGGGGGCTTTTAGATGGGTCCTGAGGCAATCTAGAAGGGTCTAGGGGCCTTTACATGGGTCTTGAGGGTCATTAGAAGGGTGTGGAGGCCTTTAGAAAGGCCCTGAGGGGCTCTAGAAGGGTCTGGTGGCTATTAGAAGCGTCCTGAGGGGGTCCAGAAGGGTCTGGGGGCCTTTTTAAAGGCCCACAGGGGGATTATAAGGGTGTCGCGGCCTTTAGAAAGGCCCTGAGTGGCATTAGAATGGTCTGGGGTCATATAGAAAGGCCCTGAGAGGTTCTAGAAGTGTCTGGGGTACTTTAGAAAGGCCCTGAAGGACATTAGAAGGGTCTGAAGGCCTTTAGAAGGGTCCTGAGGGGCATTAGAAGTGTCTGAAGGCCTTTAAAAGGGTCCTGAGAGGCATTTGTATGGTCTGGGGGCCTTTAGAAAGGCTATGAGGTGGATTAGAAGGGTCTGGGGGCCTTTAGAATCGTCCTCAGTGGCTCTAGAATGGTCTGGGGGCATCTAGAAGGGTCCTGATGGGCTCTAGAAAGATCTGGGGTCATTTAGAAGTGTCCTGAGGTGCTCTAAAAGTTTCTCGGGGACTTTCAAAGGGTCCTGATGGGCATTAGACGGGTCTGGGGGCCTTTAGAAATGCCCTGCGGGGCATTAGAAAGGTCTGGGGCCATTTAGAAGGGTCTTGAGGGGATCTAGAAGGGTCTGGGGGCCTTTAGAAGTGTCTGGAGGGGATCTAGAATGGTCTGGGGGCCTTTAGAATGCTCTTGAGGGGCAGTAGAACGGTCTGGGAACCTTTATAAAGGGCCTGACGGGCATTAGAATGGTCTGCCAGCCTTTAGATGTGTCCTGAGGGGCTTTGGAATGGTCTGGGGGCCTTTATAAGGGTCCTGATGGGCTCTAGAAGGGTCTGGGAACCTTTATAAATGCCCTGAAGGGCATTAGAATGGTCTGAGGGTCTTTAGAAAGGTCCTGAAAGGCATTAGAAGGGTCTGGGAGCTTTTAGAAGGGTCAAGTGCAATCTAGAAGGGTCTGGGGGCCTTTACATGGGTCTTGAGGGTCATTAGAAGGGTGTGGAGGCCTTTAGAAAGGCCCTGAGGGGCTCTAGAAGGGTCTGGGGTCTATTATAAGCGTCCTGAGGGGGTCCAGAAGGGTCTTGGGGCCTTTTTAAAGGCGCTCAGGGGGATTATAAGGGTCTCTCGGCCTTTAGAAACGCCCTGAGTGGCATTAGAAGGGTCTGGGTGCCTTTAGAAATGTCCTGAGGAGCTCTAGAAGGGTCTGGGGGCCTTTAGAAATGTCCTGAGGTGCATTAGAAGGGTCAGGGGGCCTTTAGAAAGGCCCTGAGGGGCATTAGAAGGGTCTGGGGTCATATAGAAAGGCCCTGAGATGTTCTAGAAGTGTCTGGGGTACTTTAGAAATGTCCTGAGGAGATTTAGAAGGGACTGGGGGCCTTTAGAAGGCTCCTGAGGGGCATTAGAAGGGTCTGTGGGATTTTAGAATGGTCCTGAGTGGGTCTAGAAGGGTCTGCAGGCATTTAAAACTGTCCTGAGAGGCTCTAGAAGGGTCTGGGTGCCTTTATAAAAGCCCTGAGGGGAATTAGCAGGGTCTGGGGGAGTTTAGAAGGGTCCTGAGGGGCTCTATAAGGGTTAGGGGGCCTTTAGAAGGGTCTTCAGGGGCTCTAGAAGGGTCTGGGGACCTTTAGAAATGTCCTGAGGGGCATTAGAAGGGTATGGGGGCCTTTAGAAAGGCCCTGAGGTGCATTACAAGGGTCTGGGGTCATATAGAAAGGCCCTGAGAGGTTCTAGAAGTGTCTGGGGTGCTTTGGAAAGGCCCTGAGGGGCAATATAAGGGTCTGGGGGCTTTTAGAAGGGTCCTGAGGGGCATTAGAAGGGTCTGGAAGCCTTTAGAATGGTCCTGAGGGGGTCTAGAAGGGTCTGGGGGCCTTTACATGGGTCTTGAAAGTCATTAGAAGGGTGTGGAGGCCTTTAGAAAGGCCCTGAAAGGCTATAGAAGGGTCTGGGGGTATTTAGATGGGTTCTGAGGCAATCTGGAAGGGTCTGGGGGTCTTTACATGGGTCTTGAGGGGCATTAGAAGGGTCTGAGTGTATTTAGAAAGGTCCTGAGGGGCATTAGAAGGGTCTTGTGGCCTTTATAAGGGTCCTGAAAGGCATTAGAAGGGTCTGGGGGCTTTAGATGGGTCCTGATGCAATCTCGATCGGTCTGGGGCCCTTTACATGGGTCTTGAGGGTCATTAGAGGGTTCTGGGGTCCTTTAGATAGTCACTGAGTGGCATTAGAAGGGTCCGGGGGCATTTATAAAGGTCCTGAGGGGCATTAGAATGGTCTGGGTGCCTTTAGAAAGGTCCTGAGGGGCATTAGAAGGGTCTTGTGGCCTTCATAAGGGTCCTGAAAGGCATTAGAATGCTCTGGGGGCTTTTAGTTTGGTCCTGAGGCAATCTAGAAGGGTCTAGGGGCCTTTACATGGGTCTTGGGTGTCATTAGAAGGGTGTGGAGGCCTTTAGAAAGGACCTGAGGGGCTCTAGAAGGGTGTGGGGGCTATTAGAAGCGTCCTGAGGGGGTCCAGAAGGGTCTGGGGGCCTTTTTAAAGGCCCTCAGGGGGATTATAAGGGTCTCGCGGCCTTTAAAAATGTACTGAATGGCATTACAAGGGTCTGGGGTCATATAGAAAGGCCTTGAGAGGTTCTAGAAGTGTCTGGGGTACTTTAGAACGGCCCTGAGGGGCATTAGAAGGGTCTGGGGGCCTTTAGAAGGGTTCTGAGGGGCATTTGAATGGTCTGGGGGCTTTTAGAAGGGCTCTGAGAGGCATTTGAATGGTCTGGGGGCCTTTAAAAGGGTCCTGAGGGGCATTTGAATGGTCTGGGGGCCTTTAGAAAGGCCCTGAGGTGGATTAGAAGGGTCTGGGGGCCTTTAAAAGAGTCCTGAGGGGCTCTAGAAGGGTCTGGGGGCTTTTAGAATGGTCTTGAGGGGAATTACCAGGGTCTGGGGGCCTTTAGAAGGGTTCTGAGGGGCATTACAAGGGTCTGGGTACCGTTAGAAAGGTCCTGTGAGGTCTAGAAAGGTCTGTGGGCCTTTTAAGGGTCCAGACAGATTCTATAAATGTCTGGGGTCCTTTAGAAGGGTCCTGAGGGGCATTAGAAGGGTCTGGGGGCCTTTAGAAGGGTCCTGAGGGGCATTAGAAGGGTCTGGGGGTCTTTAGAAGGGTCTTGAGGGTCTCTAGATAGGTCTGGGGGCCTTTAGAATGGCCGTTAGGGGTCCTAGAAGAGTCTGGGGGCCTTTAGACAGGTCCTGAAGGGCTCTAGTGTGGTCTGACGTCCTTTATAAAGGCCCTGAGGGTCATTAGATGAGTCTTGGGACCTTTAGAAGGTCTTGAGGGGCATTAGAAGGGTCTGGGGTCCTTTAGAAAGACCCTGAGTTGCATTACAAGGGTCTGGTGTCCTTTAGAAGGGTCCTGAGGGGCTCTAGAAGAGTCTGGGGGCCTTTAGAAGTGTCTTGAGGGGCTCTAGAAGGGTTTGGGGTCCTTTAGAAAGGACCTGAAGGTCTCTAGAAGGGTCTGGGGGCTTTTAGATATGTTCTGAGGGGCTCTAAATGGGTCTGGGTGCCATTAGAAGGGTCCTGAGGGGCTCTAGAAGAATCTGGGAGCCTTTAGAAAGGACTTGAGGGGCTCTAGAAGGGTCTGGGGGCCTTTAGAATGGGCCTGAGGGGCTCTAGAAGAGTGTTGGGGTCGTTAGAAGGGTCCTGAAGGGCATTAGATGGGTCTGGGGTCCTTAAGAAGGGTCCTGAGGGGCTCTGGAAAAGTCTGGGGTCACTTTGAATCGTCTTGAGGGGCTCTAGAAGGGTCTGTCGGCCTTTAGAATGGTCCTGACGGGCTCTAGAAGGGTCTGGGAACCTTTATATATGCCCTGAGGGGCATTAGAATGGTCTGAGGGCCTTTTGAAGGGTTCTGAGGGGCATTAGAATGGGGCGCACCCACCCTCCCCGAGCACCCACCCCAAACATTCACCCGTTAGCAATTAAGCACCCACCCCAAACATTCACCCATCAAGCAATTAAGCACCCACCCAGCGACAAAACAAATTAATTACATAGCCAAGCCCCCAGATAACACTCCTCAAAAAAACCTCTCAAAAACAATGCCTAAAAGAGAAAGCACTCAATCAAAACACACACACAAAAAAACAAAAAAGAAACTAAAAGAAGAAATTTTCAACTCAGACAGCCACCATGTTTAAATCCGGCATCCAACATTTTGAAGCCAACTCCCGCCATTTTCAGATCGGGCAGCCACCATTTTTGAATCGGGTGGCGGCCATTTTGAAGCCAACTCCCGCCATTTTGAGGTCGGGCAGCCGCCATATTTGAATCGGGCAGAGGCCATTTTGAAGCCGACTCCCGCCATTTTGAGTTCAGGCGGCAGCCATTTTTGAATCGGGCGACGGCCATTTTGACGAAGATTCCAGCAATTTTGAGGCCCCCAGACCATTCTAGAGCCCCTCAGATCCTTTCTAAAGGCTCCCAGACTCTTCTAGACCCCTCAGGACTTTTGTAACGGCCCCCAGACCCATCTAGAGCCCCTCTGACATTTCTAAAAGCCCCCAGACCCTTCTAGAGCCCCTCAGGACCATTTTAAAGGCCCCCAGACCCTTCTAATCCACCTCAGGGCCTTTCTAAAGGCCCCCAGACCATTCAAATGAGCCTCAGGACTCTTTTAAAGGCCCCCAGACCCTTCTAATGCAACTCAGGGCCTTTCTAAAGGCTCCAAGACCATTCAAATGACCCTCAGGGCCTTTCTAAAGTATCCCAGACATTTCTAAAGCCTTTCAGGGCCTTTCTAAAGGCCTCCACACCCTTCTAATGACCCTCAAGACCCATCTAAAAGCCCCCAGACCCTTCTAAAGCCTTTCAGGACCTTTATGAAGGGCACAAGACCCTTCTAATGCAACTCAAGACCTTTCTAAAGGCTTTCAGACCCTTCTAATGCCCCTCGGGGCTTTTATAAAGGTTCCCAGACCCTTCTAGAGCCCCTCAGGACCCTTATAAAGGCCCCCAGACCATTCTAGAGACCCTCAGGACACTTCTAAAGGCCCGCAGACCAATCTAATGCCATTCAGGGCCTTTATAAAGGTCCCCAGACCCTTCTACTGCCCCTCAGGAGCATTCTAAAGGCCACCAGACCCTTCTAATGCCACACAGGGCCTTTCTAAAGGTCCCCAGACCCTTCTAGAGGCCCTGAAGACCCTTCTAAAGGCCCCCAGACCCTTATAGAGCCCCTTAGGACCCTTCTAAACTACACCAGAACCTT
Organism: Coccyzus lansbergi; assembly: GCA_033558105.1. NCBI lineage: Eukaryota > Metazoa > Chordata > Aves > Cuculiformes > Coccyzidae > Coccyzus > Coccyzus lansbergi. The sequence goes on along the minus strand of JAUMJK010000213.1, from coordinate 97,067 downwards.
CTAATGCCCCTCAGGACGCTTCTAATAGCCCCCAGACCCTTCTAGAGCCCCTCAGGGCCTTTCTAAAGTCCTCCACACCCTTCTAATGACCCTCAAGACCCATGTAAAGGCCCCCAGACCCTTCTAGATTGCCTCAGGACCCATCTAAAAGCCCCCAGACCCTTCTAATGCCTTTCAGGGCCTTTCTAAAGGCCTCCACACCCTTCTAATGACCCTCAAAACCCAAGTAAAGGCCCCTAGACCCTTCTAGATTGCCTCAGGACCCATCTAAAAGCCCCCAGAAAATTCTAATGCCTTTCAGGACCCTTATGAAGGCCACAAGACCCTTCTAATGCCCCTCAGGACCTTTCTAAAGGCCTGCAGACCCTTCTAATGCCCATCAGGGCCTTTCTAAAGGTCACCAGACCCTTCTACTGCCCCTCAGGATCTTTTTAAAGGCCCGAAGACCCTTCTAATGCCCGTAAGGGCCTTTCTAAGGTCCCCAGACCATTCTACTGCCCCTCAGGAGCATTCTAAAGGCCCCAAGACCCTTCTAATGCCCCACAGGGCCTTTCTAAAGGTCCACAGACCCTTCTAGAGCCCGTGAAGACCCTTCTAAAGGCCCCCAGACCCTTATAGAGCCTCTCAGGACACTTCTAAAGCCCCCAGACCCTGCTAATTCCCCTCAGGGCTTTTATAAGGGCATCCAGACCGTTCTAATGCCCCTCAGGACCCTTATAAAGGCACCCAGACCCTTCTAGAGCCTCTCAGGACAGTTTCAAATGCTTCCAGACCCTTCTAGACCCCCTCAGGACCATTCTAAACGCCCCCACACCCTTCTAATGCCCCTCAGGACCCTTCTAAAGGCCCCCAGACCTTTCTAATGCCCCGCAGGGCCTTTCTAAATTACCCCAGACACTTCTAGAACCTCTCAGAGCCTTTCTATATGACACCAGACCCTTGTAATGCCTCTCAGGGCCTTTCTAAAGGCCGCGAGACCCTTATAATCCCCCTGAGGGCCTTTAAAAAGGCCCCTCGACCCATCTGGACCACCTCAGGACGCTTCTAATAGCCCCCAGACCCTTCTAGAGCCCCTCAGGGCCTTTCTAAAGGCCTCCACACCCTTCTAATGACCCTCAAGACCCATGTAAAGGCCCCCAGACCCTTCTAGATTGCCTCAGGACCCATCTAAAAGCCCCCAGGCCCTTCTAATGCCTTTCAGGACCCTTATGAAGGCCACAAGACCCTTCTAGTTCCCCTCAGGACCTTTCTAAATGCCCTAAGACCCTTCTAATGCCCATCAGGGCATTTATAAAGGTTCCCAGACCCTTCTAGAGCCCGTCAGGACCCTTATAAAGGCCCCCAGACCATTCTAGAGCCCCTCAAGACAATTCTAAAGGCATGCAGACCATTCTAATGCCCGTCAGGGCCTTTATAAAGGTTTCCAGACCCTTCTACTGCCCCTCAGGAGCATTCTAAAGGCCCCCAGACCCTTCTAATGCCCCACAGGGCCTTTCTAAAAGTCCCCAGACCGTTCTAGAGCCCCTGGACACCCTTCTAAAAGCCCCCAGACCCTTATAGAGCCCCTCAGGACGCATCTAAAGTCCCCCAGAAGCTGCTAATTCCCCTCAGGGCTTTTATAAGGGCACCCAGACCCTTCTAATGCCTTTCAGGACCCTTATAAAGGCACCCAGACCCTTCTAGAGCCTCTCAGGACAGATTTAAATGCCTCCAGACCCTTCTAGACCCCCTCAGGACCATTCTAAAGGCCCCCAGACCCTTCTAATGCCCCTCAGGACACTTCTAAAGGCCTCCACACTTTTCTAATGACCCTCAAGACCCATGTAAAGGCCCCCAGACCCTTCTAGATTGCCTCAGGACCCATCTAAAGCCCCCAGACGCTTCTAATGCCTTTCAGGACCCTTATGAAGGCCACAAGACCCTTCTAATGCCCCTCAGGGCATTTATAAAGGTTCCCAGACCCTTCTAGTGCCCGTCAGGACCCTTATAAAGGCCCCCAGACCATTCTAGAGCCCCTCAGGACACTTCTAAAGGCCCGCAGACCATTCTAATGCCCGTCAGGGCCTTTCTAAAGGTCCCCAGACCCTTCTAGAGCCCCTGAAGACCCTTCTAAAGGCCCCCAGACCCTTTAATGCCCCACAGGGCCTTTCTAAAGGTCCCCAGACCCTTCTAGAGCCCCTGAAGACCCTTCTAAAGGCCCCCAGACCCTTATGGAGCCGCTCAGGACACTTCTAAAGTCCCCCAGACCCTGCTAATTCCCCTCAGGGCTTTTATAAGGTCACCCAGACCCTTCTAATGCCCCTCAGGACCCTTATAAAGGCACCCAGACCCTTCTAGAGCCTCTCAGGACAGTTTTAAATGCCTCCAGACCCTTCTAGAACCACTCAGGACCATTCTAAAGACCCCCAGACCCTTCTAATGCCACTCAGGGCCTTTCTAAAGGCCGCGAGACCCTTATAATCCCCCTGAGGGCCTTTAAAAAGGCCCCCAGACCCTTCTGGACCCCCTTAGCACGCTTCTAATAGCCCCCAGACCCTTCTAATGCCACTCAGGGCTTTCTAAAGGTCGCGAGACCCTTTTAATCCCCCTGAGGGCCTTTAAAAAGGCCCCCAGACCCTTCTGGACCCACTCAGGACGCTTCTAATGGCCCCCAGACCCTTCTAGAGCCCCTCAGGGCCTTTCTAAAGGCCTCCACACCCTTCTAATGACCCTCAAGACCCATGTAAAGGCCCCCAGACCCTTCTAGATTGCCTCAGGACCCATCTAAAAGCCCCCAGACCCTTCTAATACCTTTCAGGGCCTTTCTAAAGGCCTCCACACCCTTCTAATGACCCTCAAGACCCATGTAAAGGCCCCTAGACCCTTCTAGATTGCCTCAGGACCCATCTAAAAGCCCCCAGACCCTTCTAATGCCTTTCAGGACCCTTATGAAGGCCACAAGACCTTTCTAATGCCCCTCAGGACCTTTCTAAAGACTCTCAGACCCTTCTAATGCCCCTCAGGGAATTTATAAAGGTTCCCAGACCCTTCTAGAACACCTCAGGACCCCTATAAAGACCCCCAGACCATTCTAGAGCCCCTCAGGACACTTCTAAAAGCCCGCAGACCATTCTAATGCCCGTCAGGGCCTTTAAAAATGTCCCCAGACCCTTCTACTGCCCCTCAGGAGCATTCTAAAGGCCCCCAGACCCTTCAAATGCCCCACAGGGCCTTTCTAAAGGTCCCCAGACTCTTCTAGAGCCTTTGAAGACCCTTCTAAAGGCCCCCAGACCCTTATAGATCCCCTCAGGACCCTTCTAAAGTCCCCCAGACCCTACTAATTCCCCTCAAGGCTTTTATAAGGGCACCCAGACCCTTCTAGAGCCCCTGAAGACCCTTCTAAAGGCCCCCAGACCCTTATAGAGCCCCTCAGGACCCTTCTAAAGTCCCCCAGACCCTGCTAATTCCCCTCAGGGCTTTTATAAGGGCACCCAGACCCTTCTAATGCCCCTCAGGACCCTTATAAAGGCACCCAGACCCTTCTAGAGCCTCTCAGGACAGTTTTAAATGCCTCCAGACCCTTCTAGACCCCCTCAGGACCATTCTAAAGGCCCCCAGACACTTCTAATGCCCCTTAGGACCCTTCAGAAGGCCCCCAGACCCTTCTAATGCCCCTCAGGGCCTCTCTAAATTACCCCAGACACTTCTAGAACCTCTCAGAGCCTTTCTATATGACACCAGACCCATGTAATGCCACTCAGGGCCTTTCTAAAGGCCGCGAGACCCTTATAATCCCCCTGAGGGCCTTTAAAAAGGCCCCCAGACCATTCTGGACCCCCTCAGGATGCTTCTAATAGCCCCCACACCCTTCTAGAGCCCCTCAGGGAATCTATGGAATCATAGAACAACCAGGTTGGAAGAGACCCACTGGATCATCGAGTCCAACTGTTCCTGTCAAACAGTAAACATTGCCCCTCGGCACCTTGTCCATCTGTGCCTTAAACACCTCCAGGGAAGATGAATCAACCCCCTCCCTGGGCAGCCTCTGACACTGCCCAATGACCCTTTCCATGAAAAAGTTTTCCTAATCTCCAGCCTAAATCTCCCCTGGTGGAGCTTGAGGCCACTCCCTCTCGTCCTGTCCCCAGTCACTTGGGAGAAGGGGCCAGCTCCCTCCTCTCCACAACTTACTTTCAGTTAATTGTAGAGAGCAATGAGGTCTCCCCTCAGCTTCCTCTCCTCCAGGATCAACACCCCCAGCTCTCTCAGCTGTTCCTTATAAGGCCTTTTCTCCCGCCCCTTTACTAGCTTTGTTGCTCTTCTCTGAACTTTCTCCGGAGCCTCAACATCCTTCTTGTGGTGAGGGGCCCAGAAGCGAACACAGGATTCAAGAATCGGTCTCACCATTGCTGAGTACAGAGGGAGAACAACCTCCCTGGAGTCCAATTGTATGAGGTTTAACAAGGCCAAACACCAGGTCCTGCTTCTATGATTCTACGTGTTACATAATCACATTCTCATGCACCATTTAGATAGAATTGAGCATTGATCTCTCTCATACAGTAGCAAAATCGCAGAGACTGAGCTATTTCTCAGCAGCCAATGAAGCAGCAAACTCTAAAGGGCATTTTCAACTTTTTGTTATTGGTCCTATTCTTGCCCTTCTCCCAACAACCTTAACATTGCATGCAGCCCCATCTTTTGTGTAGTCATCAGGCTAGTCATCACCCTACGCAGAGCTACAGACTGGGAGAAGCCTGGCTGGAAAACTGCCAGGAGGAGAGGGACCTGGGGGTGTCAGTCGACAGCTGACTGACCATGAGCCAGCAGTGTGCCCAGAAGGCCAATGGCATCCTGGCTTGTGTCAGAAATGGTATGACCAGCAGGTCCAAGGAGGTGATTCTCCCTCTGTACTCAGCACTGGTGAGGCCGCTCCTTGAATCCTGCGTTCAGTTCTGGACCTCTCAGCAAGGATGTTGAGGTTCTGGAGCGAGTCAAGAGAAGAGCCACGAAGCCGGTGAAGGGACTGGAGGACAGGCCCTATGAGGAGCAGCTGAGAGAGCTGGGGTTGTTTAGCCTGGAGAAGAGGAGGCTGAGAGGAGACCTCATTGTTCTCTGCAACTACCTGAAGGGAGGATGCAGAGAGGAGGGAGCTGGGCTCTTCTCCCAAGGGACAGGGGACAGGACAAGAGGGAATGACCTCAAGCTCCACCAGGGGACATTTAGGCTGGAGATTAGGAGGAAGTTTTTCACACAGGGGGTCATTGGGCAGCGTCAGAGGCTGCCCAGGGAGGGGATTGACTTGCCTTCCCTGGAGGTGTTTAAGGCACAGGTGGATGAGGTCTTGAGGTACTCGGTTTAGCATTTGATAGGAAGGGTTGGACTAGAAGATCCGATGGGTCCCTTCCAACCTGGTTGTTCTATGATTCTGTGATAATGTCCAGGCTGAGAAGAACAATAAAACGGTCACAGAGAAGCTAACTATAACAGCAGACTCCAGACATAAGAGGAAAGGCTCTGAAACTCCTACATTTCCATCAAGGACAGAGACAGCCTGTGCTTCTATCGGCTGAGTTGCGGCCCTTCCTCTCACAGAACTAACTCGATATGACCACTGCCGTGACATCATTAGTCAGGCTCCAGTTTCAGGGGCCGTGAATCCCAGGCACATACAAAAAGCAAGTCAGCTCGGGCCCCGTGCCTCTGAGTTACAGAGCGCTGGGCCAGGTAGGAGGAGAGGGGAAGAAAATGCCCTAAAGCTCTACTACTTCAGACATCTTGAAGATATCAACACACAGACTTTTTCCACAGCAGTTCTCTGAGCAGAAGCTTAGAGGAACATTTCAGCCTAAGAGTGTTATAAAGCTACATGTATACGTAAAAAAGAGCTGACTAGTTTGAAAGGCACAAGGAGCCCTACAGACAGGCAGAGGATTATAGAAAAGGGCAGGGACTAGCACAAAGATTCAGAAACAGTAAGAGGAGTAAAGGGGAGCGTCAAGATACAGAGTGAATGTAGAAGCTGGAACGGCAACAGTGAGCAATACAAAGGGATAGAGAAAGAAAAAGAGAGATGGAAAGAGAGAAAAAAAGAGAGAAAGAAAAGCAAAGCATTTTCAGGTGCAGAGAAAGAACAAACTGCAAGGATCAAACCAGTGAAATTGTAGGGGGAAAGAATGAGAAATACAGAATAGGACAAAGATGGAAAAGAAAAAAAAAAAAGCGTGGGCAGAGAACAGATGCTGAAGACTGGGAAAAGGAGAGAAAAGAGCACAGAGAAATAAAAGGGCAGGGTTATAGGGATCCCAGGAGACAAAAATTGTAGCAGCAGCACAATAAATGAAAGGAACCAAAAAGTCCACCTTTAAAAAGTTTGCTATCTCCTCCCATCACTGTCGCAACAAGCAGCAGAGCAGGGAAAGCACACATACTATCATTTCTCATAAGGATGCTTTCAGGCATAGTAACAGCAGGGCTCTTGCCGAGAATGTAAAGGAGAGTCAATCAAATGCAGCTGCTCCCCAGACCATATTTATACCTTTGAGAGAGTTCGCCCCACCCCATTCACAGGTGATGCTTGTGAAGGCCCAGGGTGTATATAAGCCCCAGGCCTTGCCTGGGGAGGTCATTCAGCCTCTGGTTTCCCTTGAGATTGGAGCTCTGCTGGTGTTTTAACTCCTTGTGTCGGATGAGGGCTGGAATGGTAAGGGTTTTTTTTTTGGTTTTTAATAGCACTTTGTCTGTGAGGCAACTTGTTGCTATTCTTCATTCTGGGCAGGGGGGTGGGGGATGGTGATGCATTCATCCTAGAGTATCTCCAGTTTGTTGCTGGCAGCATATGGGGGATAAAAATTTGTTAGCTAGGGCACTGCTTTTCTTGAATTGAGCTCCTAAAGCCTGCAGCCGTCTCATATTTTGATGCTGTACTTTTCTGTTTCTTTTTTTTCTTGTAGATGCTGAAGAGGGAGCCGGTGACTGCACGATTATTTCCATAAGCAGACCTGACTTAAGCAGCTTTGGCCAAGGAGAGCTTCAGCGGTGACCCTCTGCAAGCTAAGTTGAGGGGACAGAGTCAATAAGCGGGAGGTGGCTTGGGGATAGCAGCCCTAGGCGTGGTGGGTGAGGAGGGTAGTTTCTGCTAGTCTCTGGAGCCATGGAGGGGGATAACCAAAACAGCGTGGGAGAAGCCATCGGAGCAGTAGCCGAGGGGGTTGAATGCTGAGGAAGCAGAGCTTAATGTTTGAGTTTGGTTGTAGACTAGCTTGGCTTGGCTGTGCTTTGCAGTCGAGGCAGCGTGAGCAAAAGCAGGCAAGAGGTTTGGAATTCTTTGGTCATTGCAGAGAGTCAGGGACTGGGCTAGTAACATTGTGGGGAAAATGAGAAAAAAAAAAAAAAAACAAACCCGCAGGCTGGGAAAAAAGATGAAAAAGGAAAAAAGAACTATGGACACAAGACAGATACTAAAGACTGGGGGGAAGCGGGGCGGGGTGGGGAGAAAGAGAAAACAACACAGAAAAATAAAAGAGTATGGTTATAGGGATGCCAGAAAATAAAAATTGTATTGCAGTACAGTAAATGAAAGGAACCGAAAAGTCTAGCTCTAAGATCTTTGCTATCTAGTCACCTTACCGTCACGAGAAGCGGCATCGCAATGAAAGCTTGCATACTGTTATTTCTGATAAGAATGCTTTTGGGCATAATAACGGCATAGTTCTTAGCAAAAATGTAAGGTATAGTCAGTAAAACACAGGTGCTCCCTATTTCCTATTTATACCTTTGAGATAGTTCACCCCACCCCCTTCACAGGTGATGTGCATGAAGGCCCAGGGTGTATATAAGCCCCAGGCCTTGCCCACAGAGTTCATTCGGCCTCTGGCTTCCCTCGAGGTCAGAGCTCTGCCGCCGCTTTACCTTCTTGCGGCCGATGAGGGTGTGCTGGAAAGGTAAGCTTATTTTTTTTTCTTTTACAGTGCTTTGTCTTTGTTTAGCATTTCTGGTTATGGGGTCAGTTCTGGGTGTTCCTCATTCTGTGGGGTCGATGTTTTTATCCTAGAATCTCTGCAGTTTGTAGTTGGCTCCTTACGGGACATAACAATTTAGATTTTAGTACACTTGCCTAGAGGAGTAAGTCGATTCCGTGGGTCGGTAGATGATGCAAGGGACCAGGGGAACCCTGGGAAAGGCTGAGAAGTACAGCTCTCGAGGAATATCAGCTCATAAGGGTCAAGGGATTAAAATATAGTGCAGGTTCTGTTAGGAAAAACCAGAGTTCTTTGTCTGATTTTTCAGGGGTGCGGAAGGACTTTAATGGTTTAGAACTGGGAAAGGAAGATAGCTTCATCAGACTTTCTCGGATCGGTTTGGCGGTCAGATGCAAGCGTCATTCAGGTTTCTGTCGTTCCAGTCTCTCTGCAGCCAGTAGGAGGTAACGATGCGATTGAGACACAGATTCAGACACGAGGTATGGATTATTTGGACTCTCGTGTGGCAATTGCCAGTTTGCATATCGGAGGAATTTGATCTCGAGAAGTTTCGGTCGCCTTAAAAATGTACTCTCTGGGACTGAGATCTCTGCTCCCTCGTCCCTTCTACTTATTGCATTGTTCGAGTGACTTATTTGCACCCATCCCGTCTTCATCTGTCTGAATATCGGATACTTTGCTACTTGAAAGTATGGATTTGCTGCCTATCTGCAGCGCAGGATTCCGTCCTTGTCTTCCACTGTATTTCTCAGGGAAGAGGACGGTCATCGTTTTGCCTCGTAACAGTTAACAGCTGAGCGATCATTCCTCATCCGGTCTGTGGGCACACGAGCCTCCCTCGTTTAGAAGAGCTTGGGATTTTTCCAAACTTACCGGGGAGATTTGCTCTATTATCGCTCACAGCGGTCGGAACCTCGTTCCTGTTATCCATTGTGTGGATTTTTATGTTCATAGACTTTCCAGTTTAGGTCTTAAAGGAGTCAGTTCCCACCGTTGTGAACTTTTCATCGGCTGCTTGCCTTTGTCCTTCCAGTGTCCATTACTGTCTGGTAAGTGTTCTGATTTTTTAGGTCTTCTGTGTCGATTCTTTTTGAGAACCGGTAAAGGTTGTAATTTTTCAAGTTCTTTTTGTTTACTGCTGTAACTAAAGTCTAGTAAAATTCCTAGAATTTTGATCCGCACAGCTCATCTGTCTTTTGTCCCGGCTATCGGCACTACTATGTTCCTGTAACGGGAGCGGCGGAGAGAAGAGGTAAGCGGACCGTGTGGCATTTTGGCGTGCCTGTGAGGTAGTTGGGCTCACTCTTAAGGGGCTGGCGGCGAGGAGGAAACTAAGTATGTCTCGAAGAGTAAAGTAGTAGCATTTGTTATCTCGATTATGTACGGAACCTTTGGTTTGGCAGGTGCCCTGACAGTTTTGCAGCGGGTTTAGTACAAGATGTCGGCAGTGAGCAGTGTGATGCTGACTTAGCACTCTGTTTGCTGTCTCTTTTTTTTTTTTTTTTTTTTTTGTGTGTGTGTATTATAGTCCAGGACAATGTGACAGTGCAGGATTTTTCCAGTTACTTGATGCAGTTAGAGGTTTTTTGCCTGGGATGGCTTTGGGTCCTCGGTCCTCAGGAAGTTAAGAGGGCTGTGGTTTTTGCCGGGAAGAGGGCAGAATGTCGAGAGCAGCAAGGAGGAGATTTAGCGTAGGGTAGAAGGTTGCGCGGGGAGAGTTTGCCTCGTTACAGATTTGGAGAAGGGTTTAATTTTCAGCCCCAAGCTAGCGTGCGCCAGGCAGGGCAGTTCCAGCCTGTATCTGTCTTTCAGGACCCTTATAAAGGCCACAAGACCCTTCTAATGCCCCTCAGGACCTTTCTAAAGGCCCTCAGACCCTTCTAGTGCCCCTCAGGGCATTTATAAAGGTTCCCAGACCCTTCTAGAGCCTGTCAGGACCCTTATAAAGGCCCCCAGACCCCTCTAGAGCACCTCAGAACACTTCTAAAGGCCTGCAGACCAATCTAATGCCTGTCAGGGCCTTTATAAAGGTCCCCAGACCCTTCTACTGCCCCTCAGGAGCATTCTAAAGGCCCCCAGACCCTTCTAATGCCCCACAGGGCCTTTCTAAAGGTCCCCAGACCCTTCTAGAGCCCCTCAAGACCCTTCTAAAGGCCCCCAGACCCTTATAGAGCCCCTCAGGACCAATCTAAAGTCCCCCAGACCCTGCTAATTCCCCTCAGGGCTTTTATAAGGGCACCCAGACCCTTCTAATGCCCCTCAGGACATTTCTAAAGGACCCCAGAACATTCTAGAGCCCCTCAGGACATTTCTAAAGGCACCCAGACCCTTGTAATGCCACTCAGGGCCTTTCTAAAGGCCGCGAGACCATTATAATCCCCCTGAGGGCCTTTAAAAAGGCCCCCAGACCCTTCTGGACCCCCTCAGGACGCTTCTAATAGCCCCCAGACCCTTCTAGAGCCCCTCAGGGCCTTTCTAAAGGCCTCCACACCCTTCTAATGACCCTCAAGACCCATGTAAAGGCCCCCAGACCCTTCTAGATTGCCTCAGGACCCATCTAAAAGCCCCCAGACCCTTCTAATGCCTTTCAGGGCCTTTCTAAAGGCCTCCACAACCTTCTAATGACCCTCAAGACCCATGTAAAGGCCCCTACACCCTTCTAGATTGCCTCAGGACCCATCTAAAAGCCCCCAGACCCTTCTAATGCCTTTCAGGACCCTTATGAAGGCCACAAGACCCTTCTAATGCCCCTCAGGACCTTTATAAAGGCACTCAGACCCTTCTAATGCCCCTCAGGGCATTTATAAAGGTTCCCAGACCCTTCTAGAGCCTGTCAGGACCCTTATAAAGGCCCCCAGACCATTCTAGAGCCCCTCAGGACACTTCTAAAGGCCCGCAGACCATTCTAATGCCCGTCAGGGCCTTTCTAAAGGTCCCCAGACCCTTGTACTGCCCCTCAGGAGCATTCTAAAGGAGCCCAGACCCTTCTAATGCCCCACAGGGCCTTTATAAAGGTCCCCAGACCCTTCTAGAGCCCCTGAAGACCCGTCTAAAGGCCCCTAGACCCTTCTAATGCCTCTCAGGGCCTTTCTAAAGTACCCCAGACACTTCTAGAACCTCTCAGGGCCTTTCTATATGACCCCAGACGCTTGTAATGGCCCTCAGGGCCTTTCTAAAGGCCCCCAGACCCTTCTAATGCCCCTCAGGACATTTCTAAAGGCCCCCAGACCCTTCTTGAGCCCCTCAGGACATTTCTAAAGGCACCCAGTCCCTTCTAATGTCACTCAGGGCCTTTCTAAAGGCCGCGAGAGCCTTATAATCCCCCTGAGGGCCTTTAAAAAGGCCCCCAGACCCTTCTGGACCCTTTCAGGACGCTTCTAATAGCCCCCAGACCCTTCTAGAGCCCCTCAGGGCCTTTCTAAAGGCCTCCACACCCTTCTAATGACCCTCAAGACCCATGTAAAGGCCCCCAGACCCTTCTAGATTGCCTCAGGACCCATCTAAAAGCCCCCAGACCCTTCTAATGCCTTTCAGGACCCTTATGAAGGTAACAAGACCCTTCTAATGCCCCTCAGGACCTTTCTAAAGGCCCTCAGACCCTTCTAATGCCGCTCAGGGCATTTATAAAGGTTCCCAGACCTTTCTAGAGCCCGTCAGGACCCTTATAAAGGCCCCCAGACCATTCTAGAGCCCCTCAGGACACTTCTAAAGGCCTGGAGACCATTCTAATGCCCGTCAGGGCCTTTCTAAAGTATCCCAGACCCTGCTAATTCCCCTCAGGGCTTTTATAAGGGCACCCAGACCGTTCTACTACCACTCAGGAGCATTCTAAAGGCCCCCAGACCCTTCTAATGCTCCACAGGGCCTTTCTAAAGGTCCCCAGACCATTCTAGAGCCCCTGAAGACCCTTCTAAAGGCCCCCAGACCCTTCTAATGCCCCTCAGGGCCTTTCTAAAGTACCCCAGACCCTGCTAATTCCCCTCACGGCTTTTATAAGGGCACCCAGACCCTTCTAATGCTCCTCAGGACATTTCTAAAGGCCCCCAGACACTTCTAGAGCCCCTCAGGACATTTCTAAAGGCACCCAGACCCTTGTAATGCCACTAAGGGCCTTTCTAAAGGCCGCGAGACCCTTATAATCCACCTGAGGGCCTTTAAAAAGGCCCCCAGACCCTTCTGGACCCCCTCAGGATGCTTCTAATAGCCCCCAGACCCTTCTAGAGCCCCTCAGGGCCTTTCTAAAGGCCTCCACACCCTTCTAATGACCCTCAAGACCCATGTAAAGGCCCCCAGACCCTTCTAGATTGCCTCAGGACCCATCTAAAAGCCACCAGACCCTTCTAATGCCTTTCAGGGCCTTTCTAAAGGCCTCCACACCCTTCTAATGACCCTCAAGACCCATGTAAAGGCCTCTAGACCCTTCTAGATTGCATCAGGACCCATCTAAAAGACCCCAGACCCTTCTAATGCCTTTCAGGACCCTTATGAAGGCCACAAGACCCTTCTAATGCCCCTCAGGACCTTTCTGAAGGCCCTCAGACCCTTCTAATGCCCCTCAGGGCCCTTCTAAAGGCCCCCAGACCCTTCTAATGCCCCTCAGGGCCTTTCTAAAGTACCCCAGACACTTCTAGAACCTCTCAGGGCCTTTCTATATGACCCCAGACCCATGTAATGCCCCTCAGGGCTTTTCTAAAGTCCCCCATACCCTTCTAATGCCCCTCAGGACATTTCTAAAGGTCCCCAGACCCTTCTAATGCCCCTCAGGACATTTCTAAAGGCACCCAGACCCTTCTAGTGCCCCTCAGGGCATTTATAAAGGTTCCCAGACCCTTCTGGAGCCCGTCAGGACCCTTATAAAGGCCCCCAGACCATTCTAGAGCCCCTCAGGACACTTCTAAAGGCCCGCAGACCATTCTAATGCCCGTCAGGGCCTTTATAAAGGTCCCCAGACACTTCTACTGCCCCTCAGGAGCATTCTAAAGGCCCCCAGACCCTTCTAATGCCCGTCAGGGCCTTTCTAAAGGTACCCAGACCCTTCTAGAGCCCCTCAAGACCCTTCTAAAGGCCCCCAGACCTTTATAGAGCCCCTCAGGACCCTTCTAAAGTCCCCCAGACCCTGCTAATTCCCCTCAGGGCTTTTATAAGGGCACCCAGACCTTTCTAATGCCCCTCAGGACATTTCTAAAGGCCCCCCGAACCTTCTAGAGCCCCTCAGGACATTTCTAAAGGCACCCAGACCCTTCTAGAGCCCCTCAAGACATTTCTATATGACCCCAGACCCTTCTAATGCTACTCAGGGCCTTTCTAAAGGCCGCGAGACCCTTATAATCCCCCTGAGGGCCTTTAAAAAGGCCCCCAGACCCTTCTGGACCCCCTCAGGAAGCTTCTAATAGCCCCCAGACCCTTCTAGAGCCCCTCAGGGCCTTTCTAAAGGCCTCCACACCCTTCTAATGACCCTCAAGACCCATGTAAAGGCCCCCAGACCCTTCTAGATTGCCTCAGGACCCATCTAAAAGCCCCCAGACCCTTCTAATGCCTTTCAGGGCCTTTCTAAAGGCCTCCACAACCTTCTAATGACCCTCAAGACCCATGTAAAGGCCCCTAGACCCTTCTAGATTGCTTCAGGACCCATCTAAAAGCCCCCAGACCCTTCTAATGCCTTTCAGGGCCTTTCTAAAGGCCTCCACAACCTTCTAATTACCCTCAAGACCCATGTAAAGGCCCCTAGACCCTTCTAGATTGCCTCAGGACCCATCTAAAAGCCCCCAGAACCTTCTAATGCCTTTCAGGACCCTTATGAAGGACACAAGACCCATCTAATGCCCCTCAGGACCTTTCTAGAGGCCCTCAGACCCTTCTAGTTCCCCTCAGGGCATTTATAAAGGTTCCCAGACCCTTCTAGAGCCTGTCAGGACCCTTCTAAAGGCCCCCAGACCATTCTAGAGCCCCTCAGGACACTTCTAAAGGCCCGCAGACCATTCTAATGCCCGTCAGGGCCCTCCTAAAGGTCCCCAGACCATTCTACTGCCCCTCAGGAGCATTCTAAAGGCCCCCAGACCCTTCTAATGCCCCTCAGGACATTTCTAAAGGCCCCCAGACCCTTCTAGAGCCCCTCAGGACATTTCTAAAGGCACCCAGACCCTTCTAATGCCACTCAGGGCCTTTCTAAAGGCTGCGATACCCTTATAATCCCCCTGAGGGCCTTTAAAAAGGCCCCCAGACCCTTCTGGACCCTTTCAGGACTCTTCTAATAGCCCCCAGACCGTTCTAGAGCCCCTCAGGGCCTTTCTAAAGGCCTCCACACCCTTCTAATGACCCTCAAGACCCATGTAAAGGCCCCCAGACCCTTCTAGATTGCCTCAGGACCCATCTAAAAGCCCCCAGACCCTTCTAATGCCTTTCATGGCCTTTCTAAAGGCCTCCACAACCTTCTAATGACCTCAAGACCCATGTAAAGGCCCCTAGACCCTTCTAGATTGCCTCAGGACCCATCTAAAAGCCCCCAGACCCTTCTAATGCCTTTCAGGACCCTTCTGAAGGCCACAAGACCCTTCTAATGCCCCTCAGGACCTTTCTAAAGGCCCTCAGACCCTTCTAATGCCCCTCAGGGCATTTATAAAGGTTCCCAGACCCTTCTAGAGCCTGTCAGGACCCTTCTAAAGGCCCCCAGACCATTCTAGAGCCCCTCAGGACACTTCTAAAGGCCCGCAGACCATTCTAATGCCCGTCAGGGCCCTCCTAAAGGTCCCCAGACCCTTCTACTGCCCCTCAGGAGCATTCTAAAGGCCCCCAGACCCTTCTAATGCCCCTCAGGACATTTCTAAAGGCCCCCAGACCCTTCTAGAGCCCCTCAGGACATTTCTAAAGGCACCCAGACCCTTCTAATGCCACTCAGGGCCTTTCTAAAGGCTGCGATACCCTTATAATCCCCCTGAGGGCCTTTAAAAAGGCCCCCAGACCCTTCTGGACCCTTTCAGGACTCTTCTAATAGCCCCCAGACCGTTCTAGAGCCCCTCAGGGCCTTTCTAAAGGCCTCCACACCCTTCTAATGACCCTCAAGACCCATGTAAAGGCCCCCAGACCCTTCTAGATTGCCTCAGGACCCATCTAAAAGCCCCCAGACCCTTCTAATGCCTTTCATGGCCTTTCTAAAGGCCTCCACAACCTTCTAATGACCTCAAGACCCATGTAAAGGCCCATAGACCCTTCTAGATTGCCTCAGGACCCATCTAAAAGCCCCCAGACCCTTCTAATGCCTTTCAGGACCCTTATGAAGGCCACAAGACCCTTCTAATGCCCCTCAGGACCTTTCTAAAGGCCCTCAGACCCTTCTAATGCCCCTCAGGGCATTTATAAAGGTTCCCAGACCCTTCTAGAGCCTGTCAGGACCCTTATAAAGGCACCCAGACCATTCTAGAGCAACTCAGGACACTTCTAAAGGCCCGCAGACCATTCTAATGCCCGTCAGGGCCCTCCTAAAGGTCCCCAGACCCTTCTACTGCCCCTCAGGAGCATTCTAAAGGCCCCCAGACCCTTCTAATGCCCCACAGGGCATTTATAAAGGTCCCCAGACCCTTCTAGAGCCCCTGAAGACCCTTCAAAAGGCCCCCAGACCATTATAGAGCCCCTCAGGACCCTTCTAAAGTCCCCCAGACCCTGCTAATTCCTCTCAGGGCTTTTATAAGGGCACCCAGACCCTTCTAATGCCCCTCAGGACCCTTATAAAGGCACCCAGACCCTTCTAGAGCCTCTCAGGACAGTTTTAAATGCCTCCAGACCCTTCTAGACCCCCTCCGGACCATTCTAAAGGCCCCCAGACCCTTCTAATGCCCCTCAGGGCCTTTCTAAAGTACCCCAGACACTTCTAGAACATCTCAGGGCCTATCTATATGACCCCAGGCCCTTGTAATGCCACTCAGGGCCTTTCTAAAGGCCGCGAGACCCTTATAATTCCCCTTGAGGGCCTTTAAAAAGGCCCCCAGACCCTTCTGGACCCTCTCAGGACGCTTCTAATAGCCCCCAGACCCTTCTAGAGCCCCTCAGTGCCTTTCTAAAGGCCTCCACACCCTTCTAATGACCCTCAAGACCCATGTAAAGGCCACCAGACCCTTCTAGATTGCCTCAGGACCCATCTAAAAGCCCCCAGACCCTTCTAATGCCTTTCAGGGCCTTTCTAAAGGCCTCCACACCCTTCTAATGCCCCTCAAGACCCATGTAAAGGCCCCTAGACCCTTCTAGATTGCCTCAGGACCCATCTAAAAGCCCCCAGACCCTTCTAATGCCTTTCAGGACCCTTATCAAGGCCCCCAGACCCTTCTAATGCCCCTCAGGACCTTTCTAAAGGCCCTCAGACCCTTCTAATGCCCCTCAGGGCATTTATAAAGGTCCCCAGACCCTTCTACTGCCCTTCAGGAGCATTCTAAAGGACCTCAGACCCTTCTAATGCCCCACAGGGCCTTTCTAAAGGTCCCCAGACCCTTCTAGAGCCCCTGAAGACCCTTCTAAAGGCCCCCAGACCCTTCTAATGCCCCACAGGGCCTTTCTAAAGGTCCCCAGACCCTTCTAGAGCCCCTCAAGACCTTTCTAAAGGCCCCCATACCCTTATAGAGCCCCTCAGGACCCTTCTAAAGGCCCCCAGACCCTGCTAATTCCCCTCAGGGCTTTTATAAGGGCACCCAGACCCTTCTAATGCCTATCAGGACCCTTATAAAGGCACCCAGACCCGTCTAGAGCCCCTCAGGACAGTTTTAAATTCCTCCAGACCCTTCTAGACCCACTCAGGACCATTCTAAAGGCCCCCAGACCCTTCTAATGCCCCACAGGGCCTTTCTAAATGCCCCCATACCCTTCTAATGCCCCTCAGGTCATTTCTAAAGGCACCCAGACCCTTGTAATGCCACTAAGGGCCTTTCTAAAGGCCGCGAGACCCTTATAATCCCCCTGAGGGCCTTTAAAAAGGCCCCCAGACCCTTCTGGACCCACTCAGGACGCTTCTAATAGCCCCCAGACCCTTCTAGAGCCCCTCAGGGCCTTTCTAAAGGCCTCCACACCCTTCTAAGGACACTCAAGACCCATGTAAAGGCCCCCAGACCCTTCTAGATTGCCTCAGGACCCATCTAAAAGCCCCCAGACCCTTCTAATGCCTTTCAGGGCCTTTCTAAAGGCCTCCACACCCTTCTAATGACCCTCAAGACCCATGTAAAGGCCCCTAGACCCTTCTAGATTGCCTCAGGACCCATCTAAAAGCCCCAGACCCTTCTAATGCCTTTCAGGACCCTTATGAAGGCCCCCAGACCCTTCTAATGCCCCTCAGGACCTTTCTAAAGGCCCTCAGACCCTTCTAATGCCCCTCAGGGCATTTATAAAGGTCCCCAGACCCTTCTACTGCCCCTCAGGAGCATTCTAAAGGCCCCCAGACCATTCTAATGCCCCACAGGGCCTTTCTAAAGGTCCCCAGACCCTTCTAGAGCCCCTGAAGAACATTCTAAAAGCCCCCAGACCCTTCTAGAGCCCCTCAGGGCTTTTCTAAAGGCCTCCACAACCTTCTAATGACCCTCAAGACCCATGTAAAGGCCCCCAGACCCTTCTAGATTGCCTCAGGACCCATCTAAAAGCCCCCAGACCCTTCTAATGCCTTTCAGGACCCTTATGAAGGCAACGAGACCCTTCTAGAGCCCCTCAGGACCTTTCTAAAGGCCCTCAGACCCTTCTAATGCCCCTCAGGGCATTTATAAAGGTTCCCAGACCCTTCTAGAGCCCGTCAGGACACTTATAAAGGTCCCCAGACCCTTCTAATGCCCCTCAGGAGCATTCTAAAGGCCCCCAGACCCTTCTAAAGCCCCTCAGGACCCTTATAAAGGCACCCAGACCCTTCTAGAGCTTCTCAGGACAGTTTTAAATGCCTCCAGACCCTTCTAGAACACCTCAGGACCATTCTAAAGGCCCCCAGACCCTTCTAATGCCCCTCAGGGCATTTCCAAAGTACCCCAGACACTTCTAGAACCTCTCAGGGCCTTTCTATATGACCCCAGACCCTTGTAATGCCACTCAGGACCTTTCTAAAGGCCTCCACACCCTTCTAATGACCCTCAAGACCCATGTAAAGGCCCCCAGACCCTTCTAGATTGCCTCAGGACCCATCTAAAAGCCCCCAGACCCTTCTAATGCACCTCAGGACCCTTATAAAGGCACCCAGACCCTTCTAGAGCCTCTCAGGACAGTTTTAAATGCCTCCAGACCCTTCTAGACCCACTCAGGACCATTCTAAAGGCCCCCAGACCCTTCTAATGCCCCTCAGGGCCTTTCTAAAGGCCCCCATACCCTTCTAATGCCCCTCAGGTCATTTCTAAAGGCCCCCAGACCATTCTGGACCCCCTCAGGACGCTTCTAATAGCCCCCAGACCCTTCTAGAGCCCCTCAGGGCCTTTCTAAAGGCCTCCACACCCTTCTAATGACCCTCAAGACCCATGCAAAGGCCCCCAGACCCTTCTAGATTGCCTCAGGACCCATCTAAAAGCCCCCAGACCCTTCTAATGCCTTCCAGGACCCTTATGAAGACCACAAGACCCTTCTAATGCCCCTCAGGACCTTTCTAAAGGCCCTCAGACCCTTCTAATGCACCTCAGGGCATTTATAAAGGTTCCCAGACCTTTCTAGAGCACGTAAGGACACTTATAAAGGTCCCCAGACCCTTCTACTGCCCCTCAGGAGCATTCTAAAGGCCCTCAGACCCTTCTAATGCCCGTCAGGGCCTTTCTAAAGGTCCCCAGGCCCTTCTAGAGCCCCTGAAGACCCTTCTAAAGGCCCCCAGACCCTTCTAATGCCACACAGGGCCTTTCTAAAGGTCCCCAGACCCTTCTAGAGCCCCTCAAGACCCTTCTAAAGGCCCCCAGACCCTTATAGAGCCCCTAAGGACCCTTCTAAAGTCCCCCAGACCCTGCTAATTCTCCTCAGGGCTTTGATAAGGGCACCCAGACCCTTCTAATGCCCCTTAGGACCCTTATAAAGGAACCCAGACCCTTCTAGAGCCTCTCAGAACAGTTTTAAATGCCTCCAGACCCTTCTAGACCCCCTCAGGACCATTCTAAAGGCCCCCAGACCCTTCTAATGCCCCTCAGGACTTTTCTAAAGGCCCTCAGACCATTCTAATGCACCTCAGGGCATTTATAAAGGTTCCCAGACCCTTCTAGAGGCCGTGAGGACCCTTATAAAGGCCCCCAGACCATTCTAGAGCCCCTCAGGACACTTCTAAATGCCCGCAGACCATTCTAATGCCCGTCAGGGCCTTATAAAGGTCCCCAGACCCTTCTACTGCCCCTCAGGAGCATTCTAAAGGCCCCCAGACCCTTCTAATGCCCCACAGGGCCTTTCTAAAGGTCCCCAGACCCTTCTAGAGCCCCTGAAGACCCTTCTAAAGGCCCCCAAACCCTTATAGAGCCCCTCAGGACCCTTCTAAAGGCCCCCAGACCCTGCTAATTCCTTTCAGTGCTTTTATAAGGGCACCCAGACCCTTCTAATGCCCCTCAGGACCCTTATAAAGGCATCCAGACCCTTCTAGAGCCTCTCAGGACAGTTTTAAATGCCTCCAGACCCTTCTAGACCCCCTCAGGACTATTCTAAAGGCCCCCAGACCCTTCTAATGCCCCTCAGGGCCTTTCTAAAGGCCCCCATACCCTTATAATGCCCCTCAGGTCATTTCTAAAGGCACCCAGACCCTTCTAATGCCACTCAGGGCTTTTCTAAAGGCCGCGAGAACCTTATAATCCCCCTGAGGGCCTTTAAAAAGGCCCCCAGACCCTTCTAGACCCCCTCAGGACGCTTCTAATAGCCCCCAGACCCTTCTAGAGTCCCTCAGCGCCTTTCTAAAGGCCTCCACACCCTTCTAATGACCCTCAAGACCCATGTAAAGGCCCCCAGACCCTTCTAATGCCCCTCAGGGCCTTTCTAAAGTACCCCAGACATTTCTAGAACCTCTCACGTCCTTTCTATATGACCCCAGACCCTTGTAATGCCACTCATGGCCTTTCTAAAAGCCGCGAGACCCTTATAATCCCCCTGAGGGCCTTTAAAAAGGCACCCAGACCCTTCTGGACCCCCTCAGGACGCTTCTAATAACCCCCAGACCCTTCTAGAGTCCCTCAGCGCCTTTCTAAAGGCCTCCACACCCTTCTAATGACCCTCAAGACCCATGTAAAGGCCCCCAGACCCTTCTAGATTGCCTCAGGACCCATCTAAAAGCCCCCAGACCCTTCTAATGCCCCTCAGGACCCTTCTAAAGGCCCTCAGACCCTTCAAATGCCCCTCAAGACCCATGTAAAGGACCCCTAGACCCTTCTAGATTGCCTCAGGACCCATCTAAAAGCCCCCAGACCCTTCTAATGCCTTTCAGGACCCTTATGAAGGCCACAAGACCCTTCTAATGCCCCTCAGGACTTTTCTAAAGGCCCTCAGACCCTTCTAATGCCCCTCAGGGCATTTATAAAGGTTCCCAGACCCTTCTAGAGCCCGTCAGGACCCTTATAAAGGCCCCCAGACCATTCTAGAGCCCCTCAGGACACTTCTAAAGGCCCGCAGACCATTCTAATGCCCGTCAGGGCCTTTATAAAGGTCCCCAGACCCTTCTACTGCCCCTCAGGAGCATTCTAAAGGCCCCCAGACCCTTCTAATGCCACACAGGGCCTTTCTAAAGGTCCCCAGACCCTTCTAGAGCCCCTGAAGACCCTTCTAAAGGCCGCCAGACCCTTATAGAGCCCCTCAGGACCCTTCTAAAGGCCCCCAGACCCTGCTAATTCCTTTCAGTGCTTTTATAAGGGCACCCAGACCCTTCTAATGCCCCTCAGGACCCTTATAAAGGCCCCCAGACCCTTCTAGACCCCCTCAGGATGCTTCTAATAGCACCCAGGCCCTTCTAGAGCCCCTCAGGGGCTTTCTAAAGGCATCCACACCCTTCTAATGACCCTCAAGACCCATGTAAAGGCCCCCAGACCCTTCTAGATTGCCTCAGGACCCATCTAAAAGCCCCCAGACCCTTCTAATGCATTTCAGGACCCTTATCAAGGCCACAAGACCCTTCTAATGCCCCTCAGGACCTTTCTAAAGGCCCTCAGACCCTTCTAATGCTCCTCAGGGCATTTATAAAGGTCCCCAGACCCTTCTACTGCCCCTCAGGAGCATTCTAAAGGCCCCCAGACCCTTCTAATGCCCCACAGGGCCTTTCTAAAGGTCCTCAGACCATTCTAGAGCCCTTGAAGACCCGTCTAAAGGCCCCCAGACCCTTCTAGAGCCCCTCAGGGCCTTTCTAAAGGCCTCCACACCCTTTTAATGACTCTCAAGACCCATGTAAAGGCCCCTAGACCCTTCTAGATTGCCTCAGGACCCATCTAAAAGCCCCCAGACCCTTCTAATGCCTTTCAGGACCCTTATCAAGGCCACAAGAACCTTCTAATGCCCCTCAGGACGTTTCTAAAGGCCCCCAGACCCTTCTAATGCCCCACAGGGCCTTTCTAAAGGTCCCCAGACCCTTCTAGAGCCCCTGAAGACCCTTCTAAGGGCCCCCAGACCCTTATAGAGCCCCTCAGGACCCTTCTAAAGTCCCCCAGACCCTGCTAATTCCCCTCAGGGCTTTTATAAGGGCACCCAGACCCTTCTAAAGCCCCTCAGGACCCTTATAAAGGCACCCAGACCCTTCTAGAGCCTCTCAGGACAGTTTTAAATGCCTCCAGACCCTTCTAGACCCCCTCAGGACCATTCTAAAGGCCCCCAGACCCTTCTAATGCCCCTCAGGGCATTTCTAAAGTACCCCAGACACTTCTAGAACCTCTCAGGGCCTTTCTATATGACCCCAGACCCTTGTAATGCCACTCAGGGCCTTTCTAAAAGCCGCGAGACCCTTATAATCCCCCTGAGGGCCTTTAAAAAGGCCCCCAGACCCTTCTGGACCCCCTCAGGACGCTTCTAATAGCCCCCAGACCCTTATAGAGCCCCTCAGCGCCTTTCTAAAGGCCTCCACACCCTTCTAATGACCCTCAAGACCCATGTAAAGGCCCCTAGACACTTCTAGATTGCCTCAGGACCCATCTAAAAGCCCCCAGACCATTCTAATGCCCCTCAGGACCCTTCTAAAGGCCCTCAGACCCTTCTAATGCCCCTCAAGACCCATGTAAAGGCCCCTAGACCCTTCTAGATTGCCTCAGGACCCATCTAAAAGCCCCCAGACCCTTCTAATGCCTTTCAGGACCCTTATGAAGGCCACAAGACCCTTCTAATGCCCCTCAGGACCTTTCTAAAGGCCCTCAGACCCTTCTAATGCCCCTCAGGGCATTTATAAAGGTTCCCAGACCCTTCTACTGCCCCTCAGGAGCATTCTAAAGGCCCCCAGACCCTTCTAATGCCCCACAGGGCCTTTCTAAAGGTCCCCAGACCCTTCTAGAGCCCCTGAAGACCCTTCTAAAGGCCCCCAGACCCTTCTAGAGCCCCTCAGGGCCTTTCTAAAGGCCTCCACACCCTTCTAATGATGCTCAGGACCCATGTAAAGGCCCCCAGACCCTTCTAGATTGCCTCAGGACACCCTTCTAGACCCTCCTGAGGACCATTCTAAAGGCCCCCAGACCCTTCTAATGCCCCTCAGGGCCTTTCTAAAGGCCCCCATACTTTTGTAATGCCCCTCACGTCATTTCTAAAGGCACCCACACCCTTCTAATGCCACTCAGGGCCTTTCTAAAGGCCGCGAGACCCTTATAATCCCCCTGAGGGCCTTTAAAAAGGCCCCCAGACCCTTCTGGACCCCCTCGGGACGCTTCTAATAGCCCCCAGACCCTTCTAGAGCTCCTCAGGGCCTTTCTAAAGGCCTCCACACCCTTCTAATGACCCTCAAGGCCCATGTAAAGGCCCCTAGACCCTTCTACATTGCCTCAGGACCCATCTAAAAGCCCCCAGACCCTTCTAATGCCTTCCAGGACCCTTATGAAGGCCACAAGACCCTTCTAATGCCCCTCAGGACCTTTCTAAAGGCCCTCAGACCCTTCTAATGCACCTCAGGGCATTTATAAAGGTTCCCAGACCCTTCTAGAGCACGTCAGGACACTTATAAAGGTCCCCAGACCCTTCTACTGCCCCTCAGGAGCATTCTAAAGGCCCTCAGACCCTTCTAATGCCCATCAGGGCCTTTCTAAAGGTCCCCAGACCCTTCTAGAGCCCCTGAAGACCCATCTAAAGGCCCCCAGACCCTTCTAATGCCACACAGGGCCTTTCCAAAGGTCCCCAGACCCTTCTAGAGCCCCTGAAGACCCTTCTAAAGGCCCCCAGACCCTTATAGAGCCCCTAAGGACCCTTCTAAAGTCCCCCAGACCCTGCTAATTCCTTTCAGGGCTTTTATAAGGGCACCCAGACCCTTCTAATGCCCCTCAGGACCCTTATAAAGGAACCCAGACCCTTCTAGAGCCTCTCAGAACAGTTTTAAATGCCTACAGACCCTTCTAGACCCGCTCAGGACCATTCTAAAGGCCCTCAGACCCTTCTAATGCCCCTCAGGGCATTTATAAAGGTTCCCAGAAGCTTCTAGAGCATGTCAGTACCCTTATAAAGGCCCCCAGACCATTCTAGAGCTCCTCAGGACACTTCTAAAGGCCCGCAGACCATACTAATGCCCGTCAGGGCCTTATAAAGGTCCCCAGACCCTTCTACTGCCCCTCAGGAGCATTCTAAAGGCCCCCAGACCCTTCTAATGCCCCACAGGGCCTTTCTAAAGGTCCCCAGACCCTTCTAGAGCCCCTGAAGACCCTTCTAAAGGCCCCCAGACCCTTATAGAGCCCCTCAGGACCCTTCTAAAGGCCCCCAGACCCTGCTAATTCCTTTCAGTGCTTTTATAATGGCACCCAGACCCTTCTAATGCCCCTCAGGACCCTTATAAAGGCACCCAGACCCTTCTAGAGCCTCTCAGGACAGTTTTAAATGCCTCCAGACCCTTCTAGACCCCCTCAGGACCATTCTAAAGGCCCCCAGACCCTTCTAATGCCCATCAGGGCCTTTCTAAAGGCACCCAGACCCTTCTAATGCCCCTCAGGGCATTTATAAAGGTTCCCAGACCCTTCTACTGCCCCTCAGAGCATTCTAAAGGCCTCCAGACCCTTCTAATGCCCCACAGGGCCTTTCTAAAGGTCCCCAGACACTTCTAGAGCCCTTGAAGACCCTTCTAAAGGCCCCCAGACCCTTCTAGAGCCCCTCAGGGCCTTTCTAAAGGCCTCCACACCGTTCTAATGATGCTCAGGACCCATGTAAAGGCCCCCAGACCCTTCTAGATTGCCTCAGGACCCATCTAAAAGCCCCCAGACCCTTCTAATGCATTTCAGGACCATTATGAAGGCCACAAGAACCTTCTAATGCCCCTCAGGACCTTTCTAAAGGCCCTTGGACCCTTCTAATGCCCCTCAGGGCATTTATAAAGGTTCCCAGACACTTCTAGAGCCCGTCAGGACACTTATAAAGGTCCCCAGACCCTTCTACTGCCCCTCAGGAGCATTCTAAAGGCCCTCAGACCCTTCTAATGCCCGTCAGGGCCTTTCTAAAGGTCCCCAGACCCTTCTAGAGCCCTTGAAGACCCTTCTAAAGGCCCCCAGACCCTTCTTTTGCCTTTCAGGGCCTTTCTAAAGGCCTCCACACCCTTCTAATGACCCTCAAGACCCATGTAAAGGCCCCTAGACCCTTCTAGATTGCCTCAGGACCCATCTAAAAGCCCCCAGACCCTTCTAATGCCTTTCAGGACCCTTATGAAGGCCACAAGACCCTTCTAATGCCCCTCAGGACCTTTCTAAAGGCCCTTAGACCCTTCTAATGCCTCTCAGGGCATTTATAAAGGTTCCCAGACCCTTCTAGAGCCAGTCAGGACACTTATAAAGGTCCCCAGACCCTTATAGAGCCCCTCAGGAGCATTCTAAAGGCTCCTAGACCCTTCTAATGCCCCACAGGGCCTTTCTAAAGGTCCCCAGACACTTCTAGAGCCCCTGAAGACCCTTCTAAGGGCCCCCAAACCCTTATAGATCCCCTCAGGACCCTTCTAAAGTCCCCCAGAGCCTGCTAATTGCCCTCAGGGCTTTTATAAGGGCACCCAGACCCTTCTAATGCCCCTCAGGACCCTTATAAAGGCACCCAGACCCTTCTAGAGCCTCTCAGGACAGTTTTAAATGCCTCCAGACCCTTCTAGAACCCCTC
Organism: Coccyzus lansbergi; assembly: GCA_033558105.1. Lineage (NCBI taxonomy): Eukaryota > Metazoa > Chordata > Aves > Cuculiformes > Coccyzidae > Coccyzus > Coccyzus lansbergi. The sequence continues at coordinate 71,901 of JAUMJK010000213.1, read as the reverse complement.
AGGACCATTCTAAAGGCCCCCAGACCCTTCTAATGCCCCTCAGGGCCTTTCTTAAGTACCCCAGACACTTCTAGAACCTCTCAGGGCCTTTCTATATGACCCCAGACCCTTGTAATGCCACTCAGGGCCTTTCTAAAAGCCGCGAGACCCTTATAATCCCCCTGAGGGCCTTTAAAAAGGCCCCCAGACCATTCTGGACCCCCTCAGGACGCTTCTAATAGCCCCAAGACCCTTCTAGAGCTCCTCAGGGCCTTTCTAAAGGCCTCCACACCCTTCTAATGACCCTCAAGACCCATGTAAAGGCCCCCAGACCCTTCTAGATTGCCTCAGGACCCATCTAAAAGCCCACAGACCCTTCTAATGCATTTCAGGGCCTTTCTAAAGGCCTCCACACCTTTCTAATGACCCTCGAGACCCATGTAAAGGCCCCTAGACCCTTCTAGATTGCCTCAGGACCCATCTAAAGGCGCCCAGACCCTTCTAATGCCTTCCAGGACCCTTATGAAGGCCACAAGACCCTTCTAATGCCCCTCAGGACCTTTCTAAAGGCCTTCAGACCATTTTAATGCCCCTCAGGGCATTTATAAAGGATCCCAGACCCTTCTAGAGCCCGTCAGGACCCTTATAAAGGCCCCCAGACCATTCTAGAGCCCCTCAGCGCCTTTCTAAAGGCCTCCACACCCTTCTAATGACCCTCAAGACCCATGTAAAGGCCCCCAGACCCTTCTAGATTGCCTCAGGACCCATCTAAAAGCCCCCAGACCCTTCTAATGCCCCTCAGGACCCTTCTAAAGGCCCTCAGACCCTTCTAATGCCCCTCAAGACCCATGTAAAGGCCCCTAGACCCTTCTAGATTGCCTCAGGACCCATCTAAAAGCCCCCAGACCCTTCTAATGCCTTTCAGGACCCTTATGAAGGCCACAAGACCCTTCTAATGCCCCTCAGGACTTTTCTAAAGGCCCTCAGACCCTTCTAATGCCCCTCAGGGCATTTATAAAGGTTCCCAGACCCTTCTAGAGCCCGTCAGGACCCTTATAAAGGCCCCCAGACCATTCTAGAGCCCCTCAGGACACTTCTAAAGGCCCGCAGACCATTCTAATGCCCGTCAGGGCCTTTATAAAGGTCCCCAGACCCTTCTACTGCCCCTCAGGAGCATTCTAAAGGCCCCCAGACCCTTCTAATGCCTCACAGGGCCTTTCTAAAGGTCCCCAGACCCTTCTAGAGCCCCTGAAGACCCTTCTAAAGGCCCCCAGACCCTTATAGAGCCCCTCAGGACCCTTATAAATGCCTCCAGACCCTTCTAGACCCTCCTGAGGACCATTCTAAAGGCCCCCAGACCCTTCTAATGCCCCTCAGGGCCTTTCTAAAGGCCCCCATACTTTTGTAATGCCCCTCACGTCATTTCTAAAGGCACCCAGACCCTTCTAATGCCACTCAGGGCCTTTCTAAAGGCCGCGAGACCCTTATAATCCTCCTGAGGGCCTTTAAAAAGGCCCTCAGACCCTTCTGGACCCCCTCAGGACGCTTCTAATACCCCCAGACCCTTCTAGAGCTCCTCAGGGCCTTTCTAAAGGCCTCCACACCCTTCTAATGACCCTCAAGACCCATGTAAAGGCCCCCAGACCCTTCTAGATTGCCTCAGGACCCATCTAAAAGCCCACAGACCCTTCTAATGCATTTCAGGGCCTTTCTAAAGGCCTCCACACCCTTCTAATGACCCTCGAGACCCATGTAAAGGCCCCTAGACCCTTCTAGATTGCCTCAGGACCCATCTAAAGGCGCCCAGACCCTTCTAATGCCTTCCAGGACCCTTATGAAGGCCACAAGACCCTTCTAATGCCCCTCAGGACCTTTCTAAAGGCCTTCAGACCCTTTTAATGCCCCTCAGGGCATTTATAAAGGTTCCCAGACCCTTCTACTGCCCCTCAGGAGCATTCTAAAGGCCCCCAGACCCTTCTAATGCCCCACAGGGCCTTTCTAAAGGTCCCCAGACCCTTCTAGAGCCCCTGAAGACCCTTCTAAAGGCCCCCAGACCCTTCTAGAGCCCCTCAGGGCCTTTCTAAAGGCCTCCACACCCTTCTAATGATGCTCAGGACCCATGTAAAGGCCCGCAGACCCTTCTAGATTGCCTCAGGACCCATATAAAAGCCCCCAGACCCTTCTAATGCCTTTCAGGGTTTTTCTAAAGGCCTCCACACCCTTCTAATGACCCTCAAGGCCCATGTAAAGGCCCCTAGACCCTTCTAGATTGCCTCAGGACCCATCTAAAAGCCCCCAGACCCTTCTAATGCCTTCCAGGACCCTTATGAAGGCCACAAGACCCTTCTAATGCCCCTCAGGACCTTTCTAAAGGCCCTCAGACCCTTCTAATGAACCTCAGGGCATTTATAAAGGTTCCCAGACCCTTCTAGAGCACGTCAGGACACTTATAAAGGTCCCCAGACCCTTCTACTGCCCCTCAGGAGCATTCTAAAGGCCCTCAGACCCTTCTAATGCCCGTCAGGGCCTTTCTAAAGGTCCCCAGACCCTTCTAGAGCCCCTGAAGACCCTTCTAAAGGCCCCCAGACCCTTCTAATGCCACACAGGGCCTTTCTAAAGGTCCCCAGACCCTTCTAGAGCCCCTCAAGACCCTTCTAAAGGCCCCAAGACCCTTATAGAGCCCCTAAGGACCCTTCTAAAGTCCCCCAGACCCTGCTAATTCTCCTCAGGGCTTTTATAAGGGCACCCAGACCCTTCTAATGCCCCTCAGGACCCTTATAAAGGCACCCAGACCCTTCTAGAGCCTCTCAGGACAGTTTTAAATGCCTCCCGACCCTTCTAGACCCCCTCAGGACCATTCTAAAGGCCCCCAGACCCTTCTAATGCCCCTCAGGACTTTTCTAAAGGCCCTCAGACCCTTCTAATGCCCTTTAGGGCATTTATAAAGGTTCCCAGACCCTTCTAGAGCATGTCAGGACCCTTATAAAGGCCCCCAGACCATTCTAGAGCCCCTCAGGACACTTCTAAAGGCCCGCAGACCATTCTACTGCCCGTCAGGGCCTTATAAAGGTCCCCAGACCCTTCTACTGCCCCTCAGGAGCATTCTAAAGGCCGCCAGACCCTTATAGAGCCCCTCAGGACTTTTCTAAAGGCCCTCAGACCCTTCTAATGCCCTTTAGGGCATTTATAAAGGTTCCCAGACCCTTATAGAGCATGTCAGGACCCTTTTAAAGGCCCCCAGACCATTCTAGAGCCCCTCAGGACACTTCTAAAGGCCCGCAGACCATTCTAATGCCCGTCAGGGCCTTTCTAAAGGCCCCCATACCCTTCTAATGCCCCTCAGGTCATTTCTAAAGGCCCCCAGACCCTTCTAATGCCTATCAGGGCCTTTCTAAAGGCCCCCATACCCTTCTAATGCCCCTCAGGTCATTTCTAAAGGCACCCAGACCCTTCTAATGCCACTCAGGGCTTTTCTAAAGGCCGCGAGAACCTTATAATCCCCCTAAGGGCCTTTAAAAAGGCCCCCAGACCCTTCTAGACCCCCTCAGGACGCTTCTAATAGCCACCAGACCCTTCTAGAGCCCCTCAGGGGCTTTCTAAAGGCCTCCACACCCTTCTAATGACCCTCAAGACCCATCTAAAAGCCCCCAGACCCTTCTAGATTGCCTCAAGACCCATCTAAAAGCCCCCAGACCCTTCTAATGCATTTCAGGACCCTTATCAAGGCCACAAGACCCTTCTAATGCCCCTCAGGACCTTTCTAAAGGCCCTCAGACCCTTCTAATGCCCCTCAGGGCATTTATAAAGGTTCCCAGACCCTTCTACTGCCCCTCAGGAGCATTCTAAAGGCCCCCAGACCCTTCTAATGCCCCACAGGGCCTTTCTAAAGGTCCCCAGACCCCTCTAGAGACCCTGAAGACCCTTCTAAAGGCCCCCAGACCCTTCTAGAGCTCCTCAGGGCCTTTCTAAAGGCCTCCACACCCTTCTAATGACCCTCAAGACCCATGTAAAGGCCCCTAGACCCTTCTAGATTGCCTCAGGACCCATCTAAAAGCCCCCAGACCCTTCTAATGCCTTTCAGGACCATTATGACGGCCACAAGAACGTTCTAATGCCCCTCAGGACCTTTCTAAAGGCCCTTAGACCCTTCTAATGCCCCTCAGGGCATTTATAAAGGTTACCAGACCCTTCTAGAGCCCGTCAGGACACTTATAAAGGTCCCCAGACCCTTCTACTGCCCCTCAGGAGCATTCTAAAGGCCCCCAGACCCTTCTAATGCCCCACAGGGCCTTTTAAAAGGTCCCCAGACCCTTCTAGAGCCCTTGAAGACCCTTCTAAAGGCCCCCAGACCCTTCTAGAGACCCTCAGGGCCTTTCTAAAGGCCTCCACACCCTTCTAATGACTCTCAAGACCCATGTAAAGGCCCCTAGACCCTTCTAGATTTCCTCAGGACCCATCTAAAAGCCCCCAGACCCTTCTAATGCCTTTCAGGACCCTTATCAAGGCCACAAGAACCTTCTAATGCCCCTCAGGACGTTTCTAAAGGCCCCCAGACCCTTCTAATGCCCCACAGGGCCTTTCTAAAGGTCCCCAGACCCTTTTAGAGCCCCTGAAGACCCTTCTAAGGGCCCCCAGACCCTTATAGAGCCCCTCAGGACCCTTCTAAAGTCCCCCAGACCCTGCTAATTCCCCTCAGGGCTTTTATAAGGGCACCCAGACCCTTCTAAAGCCCCTCAGGACCCTTATAAAGGCACCCAGACCCTTCTAGAGCCTCTCAGGACAGTTTTAAATGCCTCCAGACCCTTCTAGACCCCCTCAGGACCATTCTAAAGGCCCCCAGACCCTTCTAATGCCCCTCAGGGCATTTCTAAAGTACCCCAGACACTTCTAGAACCTCTCAGAGCCTTTCTATATGACCCCAGACCCTTGTAATGCCACTCAGGGCCTTTCTAAAAGCCGCGAGACCCTTATAATCCCCCTGAGGGCCTTTAAAAAGGCCCCCAGACCCTTCTGGACCCCCTCAGGACGCTTCTAATAGCCCCCAGACCCTTATAGAGCCCCTCAGCGCCTTTCTAAAGGCCTCCACACCCTTCTAATGACCCTCAAGACCCATGTAAAGGCCCCTAGACCCTTCTAGATTGCCTCAGGACCCATCTAAAAGCCCCCAGACCCTTCTAATGCCCCTCAGGACCCTTCTAAAGGCCCTCAGACCCTTCTAATGCCCCTCAAGACCCATGTAAAGGCCCCTAGACCCTTCTAGATTGCCTCAGGACCCATCTAAAAGCCCCCAGACCCTTCTAATGCCTTTCAGGACCATTATGAAGGCCACAAGACCCTTCTAATGCCCCTGAGGACCATTCTAAAGGCCCTCAGACCCTTCTAATGCCCGTCAGGGCCTTTATAAAGGTCCCCAGACCCTTCTACTGCCCCTCAGGAGCATTCTAAAGGCCCCCAGACCATTCTAATGCCTTTCAGGACCCTTATGAAGGCCACAAGACCCTTCAAATGCCCCTCAGGACCTTTCTAAAGGCCTTCAGACCTTTCTAATGCCCCTCAGGGCATTTATAAAGGTTCCCGGACCCTTCTAGAGCCCGTCAGGAAACTTATAAAGGTCCCCAGACCCTTCTACTGCCCCTCAGGAGCATTATAAAGGCCCACAGACCCTTCTAATTCCCCTCAGGTCATTTCTAAAGGCACCAAGACCCTTTTAATGCCACTCAGGGCCTTTCTAAAGGCCGCGAGACCCTTATAATCCCCCTGAGGGCCTTTAAAAAGGCCCCCAGACCCTTCTGGACCCCCTCAGGACGCTTCTAATAGACCCCAGACCCTTCTAGAGCCCCTCAGGGCCTTTCTAAAGGACTCCACACCCTTCTAATGACCCTCAAGACCCATGTAAAGGCCCCTAGACCCTTCTAGATTGCCTCAGGACCCATCTAAAAGCCCCCAGACACTTCTAATGCCTTTCTGGACCCTTATGAAGGCCACAAGACCCTTCTAATGCCCCTCAGGACCTTTCTAAAGGCCCTCAGACCCTTCTAATGCCCCTCAGGGCATTTATAAAGGTTCCCAGACCCTTCTAGAGCCCGTCAGGACCCTTAAAAAGGCCCCCAGACCATTCTAGAGCCCCTCAGGACACTTCTAAAGGCCCGCAGACCATTCTAATGCACGTCAGGGCCTTTCTAAAGGTCCCCAGACCCTTCTACTGCCCCTGAGGAGCCTTCTAAAGGCCCCCAGACCCTTCTAATGCCCCACAGGGCCTTTCTAAAATTACCCAGACCCTTCTAGATCCCCTGAAGACCCTTCTAAAGGCCCCTAGACCCTTATAGAGCCCTTCAGGACCCTTCTAAAGTCCCCCAGACCCTGCTAATTCCCCTCCGGGCTTTTATAAGGGCACCCAGACCCTTCTAATGCCCCTCAGGACCCTTATAAAGGCACCCAGACCCTTCTAGAGACTCTCAGGACAGTTTTAAATGCCTCCAGACCCTTCTAGACCCGCTCAGGACCATTCCAAAGGCCCCCAGACCCTTCTAATGCCCCTCAGGACAATTCTAAAGTAAACCAGACCCTTCTAATACCCCTCAGGTCATTTCTAAAGGCACCCACACCCTTCTAATGCCACTCAGGGTCATTCTAAAGGCCGCGAGACCCTTATAATCCCCCTGAGGGCCTTTAAAAAGGCCCCCAGACCATTCTGGACCCACTCAGGACGCTTCTAATAGCCCCCAGACCCTTCTAGAGCCCCTCAGGGCCTTTCTAAAGGCCTCCACACCCTTCTAATGACCCTCAAGACCCATGTAAATGCCCCTAGACCCTTCTAGATTGCTTCAGGACCCATCTAAAAGCCCCCAGACACTTCTAATGCCTTTCAGGACCCTTATGAAGGCCACAAGACCCTTCTAATGCCCCTCAGGACCTTTCTAAAGGCCCTCAGACCCTTCTAATGCCCCTCAGGGCATTTATAAAGGTTCCCAGACCCTTCTAGAGCCCGTCAGGACACTTATAAAGGTCCCCAGACCCTTCTACTGCCCCTCAGGAGCATTATAAAGGCCCACAGACCCTTCTAATGCCCCTCAGGTCATTTCTAAAGGCACCCAGACCCTTCTAATGCCACTCAGGGCCTTTCTAAAGGCCGCGAGACCGTTATAATCCCCCTGAGTGCCTTTAAAAAGGCCCCCAGACCCTTCTGGACCCCCTCAGGACGCTTCTAATAGACCCCAGACCCTTCTAGAGCCCCTCAGGGCCTTTCTAAAGGCCTCCACACCCTTCTAATGACCCTCAAGACCCATGTAAAGGACCCCAGACCCTTGTAGAATGCCTCAGGACCCATCTAAAAGCCCCCAGACCCTTCTAATGCCTTTCAGGGCCTTTCTAAAGGCCTCCACACCCTTCTAATGACCCTCAAGACCCATGTAAAGGCCCCTAGACCCTTCTAGATTGCCTCAGGACAAATCTAAAAGTCCCCAGACCCTTCTAATGCCTTTCAGGACCCTTATGAAGGCCACAAGACCCTTCTAATGCCCCTCAGGACCATTCTAAAGGCCCTCAGACCCTTCTAATGCCCCTCAGGGCATTTATAAAGGTTCCCAGACCCTTCTAGAGCCCGTCAGGACCCTTATAAAGGCCCCCAGACCATTCTAGAGCCCCTCAGGACACTTCTAAAGGACCGCAGACCCTTCTAATGCCCGTCAGGGCCTTTATAGAGGTCCCCAGACCATTCTCCTGCCCCTCAGGAGCATTCTAAAGGCCCCCAGACCCTTCTAATGCCACACAGGGCCTTTCTAAAGGTCCCCAGACCCTTCTAGAGCCCCTCAAGACCCTTCTAAAGGCCCCCAGACCCTTATAGAGCCCCTCAGGACCCTTCTAAAGTCCCCCAGACCCTGCTAGTTCCCCTCAGGGCTTTTATAAGGGCACCCAGACCCTTCTAATGCCCCTCAGGACCCTTATAAAGGCCCCCAGACCCGTCTAGAGCCTCTCAGGACAGTTTTAAATGCCTCCAGACCCTTCTAGACCCCCTCAGGACCATTCTAAAGGCACCCAGACCCTTCTAATGCCCCTCAGGACCTTTCTAAAGTAAACCAGACGCTTCTAGGACCTCTCAGGGCCTTTCTATATGACCCCAGGCCCTTGTAATGCCACTCAGGGCCTTTCTAAAGGCCGCGAGACCCTTATAATCCCCCTGAGGGCCTTTAAAAAGGCCCCCAGACCCTTCTGGACCCCCTCAGGACGCTTCTAATAGCCCCCAGACCCTTCTAGAGCCCCTCAGGGTCTTTCTAAAGGCCTCCACACCCTTCTAATGACCCTCAAGACCCATGTAAAGGCCCCCAGACCCTTCTAGAATGCCTCAGGACCCATCTAAAAGCCCCCAGACCCTTCTAATGCCTTTCAGGGCCTTTCTAAAGGCCTCCACACCCTTCTAATGACCCTCAAGACCCATGTAAAGGCCCCTAGACCCTTCTAGATTGCCTCAGGACCCATCTAAAAGCCCTCAGACCCTTCTAATGCCTTTCAGGACCCTTATGAAGGCCACAAGACCCTTCTAATGCCCCTCAGGACCTTTCAAAAGGCCCTCAGACCCTTCTAATGCCACTCAGGGCATTTATAAAGGTTCCCAGACCCTTCTAGAGCCCGTCAGGACCCTTATAAAGGCCCCCAGACCATTCTAGAGCCCCTCAGGATACTTCTAAAGGCCCGCAGACCATTCTAATGCCGGTCAGGGCCTTTATAAAGGTCCCCAGTCCCTTCTCCTGCCCCTCAGGAGCATTCTAAAGGCCCCCAGACCATTCTAATGCCTTTCAGGACCCTTATGAAGGCCACAAGACCCTTCAAATGCCCCTCAGGACCTTTCTAAAGGCCTTCAGACCTTTCTAATGCCCCTCAGGGCATTTATAAAGGTTCCCAGACCCTTCTAGAGCCCGTCAGGAAACTTATAAAGGTCCCCAGACCCTTCTACTGCCCCTCAGGAGCATTATAAAGGCCCACAGACCCTTCTAATTCCCCTCAGGTCATTTCTAAAGGCACCAAGACCCTTTTAATGCCACTCAGGGCCTTTCTAAAGGCCGCGAGACCCTTATAATCCCCCTGAGGGCCTTTAAAAAGGCCCCCAGACCCTTCTGGACCCCCTCAGGACGCTTCTAATAGACCCCAGACCCTTCAAGAGCCCCTCAGGGCCTTTCTAAAGGACTCCACACCCTTCTAATGACCCTCAAGACCCATGTAAAGGCCCCTAGACCCTTCTAGATTGCCTCAGGACCCATCTAAAAGCCCCCAGACACTTCTAATGCCTTTCTGGACCCTTATGAAGGCCACAAGACCCTTCTAATGCCCCTCAGGACCTTTCTAAAGGCCCTCAGACCCTTCTAATGCCCCTCAGGGCATTTATAAAGGTTCCCAGACCCTTCTAGAGCCCGTCAGGACCCTTAAAAAGGCCCCCAGACCATTCTAGAGCCCCTCAGGACACTTCTAAAGGCCCGCAGACCATTCTAATGCCCGTCAGGGCCTTTATAAAGGTCCCCAGACCCTTCTCCTGCCCCTCAGGAGCATTCTAAAGGCCCCCAGACCCTTCTAATGCCCCACAGGGCCTTTCTAAAGGACCCCAGACCCTTCTAGAGCCCCTGAAGACCCTTCTAAAGGCCCCCAGTCCCTTATAGAGCCCCTCAGGACCCTTCTAAAGTCCCCCAGACCCTGCTAGTTCCCCTCAGGGCTTTTATAAGGGCACCGAGAATCTTCTAATACCCCTTAGGACCCTTATAAACGCACCCAGACCCTTCTAGAGCCTCTCAGGACAGTTTTAAATGCCTTCAGACCTTTCTAGACCCCCTCAGGACCATTCTAAAGGCACCCAGACCCTTCTAATGCCCCTCAGAGCCTTTCTAAAGTAAACCAGACGCTTCTAGAACCTCTCAGGGCCTTTCTATATGAACCTAGACCCCTGTAATACCACTCAGTGCCTTTCTAAACGCCGCGAGACCCTTATAATCCCCCTGAGGGCCTTTAAAAGGCCCCCAGATCCTTCTGGACCCCCTCTGGACACTTCTAATAGCCCCCAGACCATTCTAGAGCCCCTCAGGGCCTTTCTAAAGGCCTCCACACCCTTCTAATGACCCTCAAGACCCATGTAAAGGCCCCTAGACCCCTCTAGATTGCCTCAGGACCCATCTAAAAGCCCCCAGACCCTTCTAATGCCTTTCAGGACCCTTATGAAGGCCACAAGACCCATCTAATGCCCCTCAGGACCATTCTAAAGGCCCTCAGACCCTTCTAATGCCCCTCAGGGCATTTATAAAGGTTCCCAGACCCTTCTAGAGCCCGTCAGGACCCTTATAAAGGCCCCCAGACCATTCTAGAGCCCCTCAGGACACTTCTAAAGGCCCGCAAACCATTCTAATGCCCGTGAGGGACTTTACAAAGGTCCCCAGACCCTTCTCCTGCCCCTCAGGAACATTCTAAAGGCCCCCAGACCCTTCTAATGCCCCACAGGGCTTTTCTAAAGGTCCCCAGACCCTTCTAGAGCCCCTGAAGACCCTTCTAAAGGCCCCCAGACCCTTATAGAACCACTCAGGACCCTTCTAAAGGCCCCCAGACCCTGCTAATTCCCCTCAGGGCTTTTATAAGGGCACCCAGACCCTTCTAATGCCCCTCAGGACCCTTATAAAGGCACCCAGACCCTTCTAGAGCCTCTCAGGACAGTTATAAATGCCTCCAGACCCTTCTAGACACACTCAGGACCATTCTAAAGGCCCCCAGACCCATCTAATGCCCCTCAGGGCCTTTCTAAAGGCCCCCATACCCTTCTAATGCCCCTCAGGTCATTTCTAAAGGCACCCAGACCCTTCTAATGCCACTCAGGGCCTTTCTAAATGCCGCGAGACCCTTATAATCCCCCTGAGGGCCTTTAAAAAGGCCCCCAGACCATTCTGGACCCCCTCAGGACGCTTCTAATAGCCCCCAGACCCTTCTAGAGCCCCTCAGGGCCTTTCTAAAGGCCTCCACACCCTTCTAATGACCCTCAAGACCCATGTAAAGGCCCCTAGACCCTTCTAGATTGCCTCAGGACCCATCTAAAAGACCCCAGACACTTCTAATGCCTTTCAGGACCCTTATGAAGGCCACAAGACCCTTCTAATGCCCCGAAGGACCTTTCTAAACGCCCTCAGACCCTTCTAATGCCCCTCAGGGCATTTATAAAGGTTCCCAGACGCTTCTAGAGCCCGTCAGGACACTTATAAAGGTCCCCAGACCCTTCTACTGCCCCTCAGGAGCATTCTAAAGGCCCCAGACTCTTCTAATATTTCTCAGGTCATATCTAAAGGCACCCAGACCCTTCTAATGCCACTCAGGGCCTTTCTAAAATACGCGAGACCCTTATAATCCTCCTGAGGGCCTTTAAAAAGGCCCCCAGACCCTTCGGAACCCCCTCAGGACGATTCTAATAGCCCCAGACCCTTCTAATGCCTTTCAGGGCCTTTCTAAAGGCCTCCACACCCTTCTAATGACCCTCAAGACCCATGTAAAGGCCCCTAGACCCTTCTAGATTGCCTCAGGACCCATCTAAAAGCCCCCAGACCATTCTAATGCCTTTCAGGACCCTTATGAAGGACACAAGACCCTTCTAATGCCCCTCAGGACCTTTCTAAAGGCCCTCAGACCCTTCTAATGCCCCTCAGGGCATTTATAAAGGTTCCCAGACCCTTCTAGAGCCCGTCAGGACCCTTATAAAGGCCCCCAGACCATTCTAGAGCCCCTCAGGACACTTCTAAAGGCCCGCAGACCAATCTAATGCCCGTCAGGGCCTTTATAAAGGTCCCCAGACCCTTCAACTGCCCCTCAGGAGCATTCTAAAGGCCCCCAGACCCTTCTAATGCCCCACAGGGCCTTTCTAAAGGTCCCCAGACCCTTCTAGAGCCCCTGAAGACCCTTCTAAAGGACCCCAGACCCTTATAGAGCCCCTCAGGACCCTTCTAAAGTCCCCCAGACCCTGCTAGTTCCCCTCAGGGCTTTTATAAGGGCACCCAGAATCTTCTAATGCCCCTCAGGACCCTTATAAAGCACCCAGACCCTTCTAGACCCTCTCAGGGCAGTTTTAAATGCCTCCAGACCCTTCTAGACCCGCTCAGGACCATTCTAAAAGCACCCAGACCCTTCTAATGCCCCTCAGGGCCTTTCTAAAGTAAACCAGACGCTTCTAGAACCTCTCAGGGCCTTTCTATATCAACCCAGACCCCTGTAATGCCACTCAGGGCCTTTCTAAAGGCCGCGAGACCCTTATAATCCCCCTGAGGGCCTTTAAAAAGGCCCCCAGACCCTTCTGGACCACCTCTGGACACTTCTAATAGCCCCCAGACCCTTCTAGAGCCCCTCAGGGTCTTTCTAAAGGCATCCACACCCTTCTAATAACCCTCAAGACCCATGTAAAGGCCCCTAGACCCTTCTAGATTGCCTCAGGACCCATCTAAAAGCCCCCAGACCCTTCTAATGATTTCAGGACCCTTATTAAGGCCACAAGACCCTTCTAATGCCCCTCAGGACCTTTCTAAAGGCCCTCAGACCATTCTAATGCCACTCAGGGCATTTATAAAGGTTCCCAGACCCTTCTAGATCACGTCAGGACACTTATAAAGGTCCCCAGACCCTTCTACTGCCCCTCAGGAGCATTCTAAAGGCCCCCAGACCCTTCTAATGCCCCACAGGGCCTTTCTAAAGGTCCCCAGACCCTTCTAGAGCCCCTGAAGACCCTTCTAAAGGCCCCCAGACCCTTATAGAGCCCATCAGGACCCTTCTAAAGTCCCCCAGACCCTGCTAATTCCCCTCAGGGCTTTTATAAGGGCACCCAGACCCTTCTAATGCCCCTCAGGACCCTTATAAAGGCACCCAGACCCTTCTAGAGCCTCTCAGGACAGTTTTAAATGACTAAAGACCCTTCTAGAACCCGCCAGGACCCTTCTAAATGCCCCCAGACTCTTCTAATGCCCCTCAGGGCCTTTCTAAAGTACCCCAGACACTTCTAGAACCTCTCAGGGCCTTTCTATATGACCCCAGGCCCTTGTAATGCCACTCAGGGCCTTTCTAAAGGCAGCGAGACCCTTATAATCCCACTGAGAGCCTTTAAAAAGGCCCCCAGACCCTTTTTGACCCCTTCAGGATGCTTCTAATAGCCCCCAGACCCTTCTAGAGCCCCTCAGGACCATTCTAAAGGCCTCCAGACACTTCTAATGCCCCTCAGGACATTTCTAAAGGCCCCCAGACCCTTCTAATGCCCCTCAGGGCCTTTCTAAAGTACCCCAGACACTTCTAAAACCTCTCAGGGCCTTTCTATATGACCCCAGACCCTTCTAATGCCCCTCAGGGCCTTTCTAAAGGCCCCCATACCCTTCTAATGCCCCTCAGGACATTTCTAAAGGTCCCCAGACCCTTCTAGAGCCCCTCAGGACATTTCTAAAGGCACGCAGACCCTTCTAATGCCACTCAGGGCCTTTCTAAAGGCCGCGAGACCCTTATAATCCCCCTGAGGGCCTTTAAAAAGGCCCCCAGACCCTTCTGGACCCCCTCAGGATGCTTCTAATAGCCCCCAGACTCTTCTAGAGCCCCTCAGCGCCTTTCTAAAGGCCTCCACACCCTTCTAATGACCCTCAAGACCCATGTAAAGGCCCCTAGACCCTTCTAGATTGCCTCAGGACCCATCTAATAGCCCCCAGATGCTTCTAATGCCTTTCAGGGCCTTTCTAAAGGCCTCCACACCCTTCTAATGACCCTCAAGACCCATGTAAAGGCCCCTAGACCCTTCTAGATTGCCTCAGGACCCATCTAAAAGCCCCCAGACCCTTCTAATGCCTTTCAGGACCCTTATGAAGGCCACAAAACCCTTCTAATGCCCCTCAGGACCTATCTAAAGGCACTCAGACCTTTCTAATGCCCCTCAGGGCATTTATAAAGGTTCCCAGACCCTTCTAGAGCCAGTCAGGACCCTTATAAAGGCCCCCAGACCATTCTAGAGCCCCTCAGGACACTTCTAAAGGCCCGCAGACCATTCTAATGCCCGTCAGGGCCTTTCTAAAGGTCCCCAGACCCTTCTACTGCCCCTCAGGAGCATTCTAAAGGCCCCCAGACCCTTCTAATGCCCCACAGGGCCTTTCTAAAGGTCCCCAGACCATTCTAGAGCCCCTGAAGACTCTTCTAAAGGCCCCCAGACCCTTATAGAGCCCATCAGGAACCTTCTAAAGTCCCCCAGACCCTGCTAGTTCCCCTCAGGGCTTTTATAAGGGCACCCAGAATCTTCTAATGCCCCTCAGGACCCTTCTAAAGTCCCCCAGACCCTGCTAGTTCCCCTCAGGGCTTTTATAAGGGCACCCAGAATCTTCTAATGCCCCTCAGGACCATTATAAAGGCACCCAGACCCTTCTAGAGCCTCTCAGGACAGTTTTAAATGCGTCCAGACCCTTCTAGACCCCCTCAGGACCATTCTAAAGGACCCCAGACCCTTCTAATGCCCCTCAGGGGCTTTCTAAAGTAAACCAGACACTTCTAGAACCTCTCAAGGCCTTTCTATAAGAACCCAGACCCTTGTAATGCCACTCAGAGCCTTTCTAAAGTCCGCGAGACCCTTATAATCCCCCTGAGGGCCTTTAAAAAGGCCCCCAGACCCTTCTGGACCCCCTAAGGATGCTTCTAATAGCCCCCAGACCCTTCTAGAGCCCCTCAGGGCCTTTCTAAAGGCCTCCACACCCTTCTAATGACCCTCAAGACCCATGTAAAGGCCCCCAGACCCTTCTAGATTGCCTCAGGACCCATCTAAAAGCACCCAGACCCTTCTAATGCCATTTAGGGCCTTTCTAAAGGCCTCCACACCATTCTAATAACCCTCAAGACCCATGTAAAGGCCCCCAGACCCTTCTAGATTGCCTCAGGACCCATCTAAAAGCCCCCAGACGCTTCCAATGCCTTTCAGGACCCTTATGAAGGCCACAAGACCCTTCTAATGCCCCTCAGGACCTTTCTAAAGGCCCTCAGACCATTCTAATGCCCCTCAGGGCATTTGTAAAGGTTCCCAGACCCTTCTAGAGCCCGTCAGGACCCTTATAAAGGCCCCCAGACCATTCTAGAGCCCCTCAGGACACTTCTAAAGGCCCGCAGACGATTCTAATGCCCGTCAGGGCCTTTATAAAGGTCCCCAGACCCTTCTACTGCCCCTCAGGAGCATTCTAAAGGCCCCCAGACCCTTCTAATGCCCCACAGGGCCTTTCTAAAGGTCCCCAGACCCTTCTAGAGCCCCTGAAGACCCTTCTAAAGGCCCCCAGACCCTTATAGAGCCCCTCAGGACCCTTCTAAAGTCCCCCAGACCCTGCTAGTTCCCCTCAGGGCTTTATAAGGGCACCCAGAATCTTCTAATGCCCCTCAGGACCCTTATAAAGGCACCCAGACCCTTCTAGAGCCTCTCAGGACAGTTTTAAATTCCTCCAGACCCTTCTAGAACCGCTCAGGACCATTCTAAAGGCACCCAGACCCTTCTAATGCCCCTCAGGGCCTTTCTAAAGTACCCCAGACACTTCTAGAACCTCTCAGGGCTTTTCTATAAGACCCCAGACCCTTGTAATGCCACTCAGGGCCTTTCTAAAGGCCGCGAGACCCTTATAATCCCCCTGAGGGCCTTTAAAATGCCCCCAGACCCTTCTGGACCCCCTCAGGAAGCTTCTAATAGCCCCCAGACCCTTCTAGAGCCCCTCAGGGCCTTTCTAAACGCCTCCACACCCTTCTAATGACCCTCAAGACCCATGTAAAGGCCCCCAGACCCTTCTAGATTGCCTCAGGACCAATCTAAAAGCCCCCAGACCCTTCTAATGCCTTTCAGGGCCTTTCTAAAGGCCTCCACACCCTTCTAATGACCCTCAAGACCCATGTAAATGCCCCTAGACCCTTCTAGATTGCCTCAGGACCCATCTAAAAGCCCCCAGACCCTTCTAATGCCTTTCAGGGCCTTTCTAAAGGCCTCCACACCCTTCTAATGACCCTCAAGACCCATGTAAAGGCTCCCAGACCCTTCTAATGCCTTTCAGGACCCTTATGAAGGCCACAAGACCCTTCTAATGCCCCTCAGGACCTTTCTAAATGCCCTCAGACCCTTCTAATGCCCCTCAGGGCATTTATAAAGGTTCCCAGACCCTTCTAGAGCCTGTCAGGACCCTTATAAAGGACCCTAGACCATTCTAGAGCCCCTCAGGACACTTCTAAAGGCCCGCAGACCATTCTAATGCCCGTCAGGGCCTTTCTAAAGGTCCCCAGACCCTTCTACTGCCCCTCAGGAGCATTCTAAAGGCCCTCAGACCCTTCTAATGCCCCACAGGGCCTTTCTAAAGGTCCCCAGACCCTTCTAGAGCCCCTGAAGACCCTTCTAAAGGCCCCCAGACCCTTATAGAGCCCCTCAGGACCCTTCTAAAGTCCCCCAGACCCTGCTAGTTCCCCTCAGGGCTTTTATAAGGGCACCCAAACCCTTCTAATGCCCCTCAGGACCCTTATAAAGGCACCCAGACCCATCTAGAGCCTCTCAGTGCAGTTTTAAATGCCTCCAGACCCTTCTAGACCCCCTCAGGACCATTCTAAAGGCCCCCAGACCCTTCTAATGCCCCTCAGGACATTTCTAAAGTAAACCAGACGCTTCTAGAACCTCTCAGGGCCTTTCTATATCAACCCAGACCCCTGTAATGCCACTCAGGGCCTTTCTAAAGGCCGCGAGACCCTTATAATCCCCCTGAGGGCCTTTAAAAAGGCCCCCAGACCCTTCTGGACCCCCTCTGGACACTTCTAATAGCCCCCAGACCCTTCTAGAGCCCCTCAGGGTCTTTCTAAGGCATCCACACCCTTCTAATGACCCTCAAGACCCATGTAAAGGCCCCTAGACCCTTCTAGATTGCCTCAGGACCCATCTAAAAGCCCCCAGACCCTTCTAATGCCTTTCAGGACCCTTATAAAGGCCACAAGACCCTTCTAATGCCCCTCAGGACCTTTCTAAAAGCCCTTAGACCCTTCTAATGCCACTCAGGGCATTTATAAAGGTTCCCAGACCATTCTAGATCACGTCAGGACACTTATAAAGGTCCCCAGACCCTTCTACTGCCCTTCAGGAGCATTCTAAAGGCCCCCATACCCTTCTAATGCCCCACAGGGCCTTTCTAAAAGTCCCCAGACCCTTCTAGAGCCCCTGAAGACCATTCTAAAGGCCCCCAGACCCTTATAGAGCCCCTCAGGACCCTTCTAAAGTCCCCCAGACCCTGCTTATTCCCCTCAGGGCTATTATAAGGGCACCCAGACCCTTCTAATGCCCCTCAGGACCCTTATAAAGGCACCCAGACCCTTCTAGAGCATCTCAGGACAGTTTTAAATGCCTAAAGACCCTTCTAGAACCCGCCAGGACCATTCTAAAGGCCCCCAGACCCTTCTAATGTCCCTCAGGGCCTTTCTAAAGTACCCCAGACACTTCTAGAACCTCTCAGGGCCTTTCTATATGACCCAAGGCCCTTGTAATGCCACTCAGGGCCTTTCTAAAGGCAGCGAGACCCTTATAATCCCACTGAGGGCCTTTAAAAAGGCCCCCAGACCCTTCTGGACCCCCTCAGGATGCTTCTAATAGCCCCCAGACCCTTCTAGAGCCCCTCAGGGCCTTTCTAAATGCCTCCACACCCTTCTAATGACCCTCAAGACCCATGTAAAGGCCCCCAGACCCTTCTAGATTGCCTCAGGACCCATCTAAAAGCACCCAGACCCTTCTAATGCCTTTCAGGACCCTTATGAAGGCCACAAGACCCTTCTAATGCCCCTCAGGACCTTTCTAAAGGCCCTCAGACCCTTCTAATGCCCCTCAGGGCATTTATAAAGGTTCCCAGACCCTTCTAGAGCCCGTCAGGACCCTTATAAAGGCCCCCAGACCATTCTAGAGCCCCTCATGACACTTCTAAAGGCCCGCAGACCATTCTAATGCCCGTCAGGGCCTTTCTAAAGGTCCCCAGACCCTTCTACTGCCCCTCAGGAGACTTCTAAAGGCCCCCAGACCCTTCTAATGCCCCACAGGGCCTTTCTAAAGGTCCCCAGACCCTTCTAGAGCCCCTCAGGGCCTTTCTAAATGCCTCCACACCCTTCTAATGACCCTCAAGACCCATGTAAAGGCCCCCAGACCCTTCTAGATTTCCTCAGGACCCATCTAAAAGCCCCCAGACCCTTCTAATGCCTTTCAGGACCCTTATGAAGGCCACAAGACCCTTCTAATGCCCCTCAGGACCTTTCTAAAGGCCCTCAGACCCTTCTAATGCCCCTCAGGGCATTTATAAAGGTCCCCAGACCCTTCTAGAGCCCCTGAAGACCCTTCTAAAGGCCCCCAGACCCTTATAGAGCCCCTCAGGACCCTTCTAAAGTCCCCCAGACCCTGCTAATTCCCCTCAGGGCTTTTATAAGGGCACCCAGACCCTTCTAATGCCCCTCAGGACCCTTATAAAGGCACCCAGACCATTCTAGAGCCTCTCAGGACAGTTTTAAATGCGTCCACACCCTTCTAGACCCCCTCAGGACCATTCTAAAGGCCCCCAGACCTTTCTAATGCCCCTCAGGGCCTTTCTAAAGGCCCCCATACCCTTCTAATGCCCCTCAGGTCATTTCTAAAGGCACCCAGACCATTCTAATGCCACTCAGGGCCTTTCTAAAGGCCGTGAGTCCCTTATAATCCCCCTGAGGGCCTTTAAAAAGGCCCCCAGACCCTTCTGGACCCCCTCAGGACGCTTCTAATAGCCCCCAGACCCTTCTAGAGCCCCTCAGGGCCTTTCTAAAGGCCTCCACACCCTTCTAATGACCCTCAAGACCCATGTAAAGTCCGCCAGACCCTTCTAGATTGGCTCAGGACCCATCTAAAAGCACCCAGACCCTTCTAAAGCCTTTCAGGACCCTTATGAAGGCCACAAGACCTTTCTGATGCCCCTCAGAACCTTTCTAAAGGCCCTCAGACCCTTCTAATGCCCCTCAGGGCACATATAAAGGTTCCCAGACCCTTCTAGAGCCGGTCAGGACACTTATAATTGTCCCCAGACCCTTCTACTGCCCCTCAGGAGTATTCTAAAGGCCCTCAGACCCTTCTAATGCCCCTCAGGGCATTTATAAAGGTTCCCAGACCTTTCTAGAGCCCGTCAGGACCCTTATAAAGGCCCCCAGACCATTCTAGAGCCCCTCAGGACACTTCTAAAGGCCCGCAGACCATTCTAATGCCCGTCAGGGCCTTTATAAAGGTCCCCAGACCCTTCTACTGCCCCTCAGGAGCATTCTAAAGGCCCCCAGACCCTTCTAATGCCCCACAGGGCCTTTCTAAAGGTCCCCTGACCCTTCTAGAGCCCCTCAAGACCCTTCTAAAGGCCCCCAGACCCTTATAGAGCCCCTCAGGACCCTTCTAAAGTCCCCCAGACCCTGCTAATTCCCCTCAGGTCTTTTATAAGGGCACCCAGACCCTTCTAATGCCCCTCTGGACCCTTATAAAGGCACCCAGACCCTTCTAGAGCCTCTCAGGACAGCTTTAAATGCCTCCAGACCCTTCTAGACCCCCTCAGGACCATTCTAAAGGCCCCCAGACCCTTCTAATGCCCCTCAGGACCCTTCTAAAGGCCCCCAGACCCTTCTAATGCCCCTCAGGGCCTTTCTAAAGTACCCCAGACACTTCTAGAACCTCTCAGGGCCTTTCTATATGACCCCAGACCCTTGTAATGCCACTCAGGGCCTTTCTAAAGGCCGCGAGACCCTTATAATCCCCCTGAGGGCCTTTAAAAAGGCCCCCAGACCCTTCTGGACCCCCTCAGGACGCTTCTAATAGCCCCCAGACCCTTCTAGAGCCCCTCAGGGCCTTTCTAAAGTCCTCCACACCCTTCTAATGACTCTCAAGGCCCATGTAAAGGCCCCTAGACCCTTCTAGATTGCCTCAGGACCCATCTAAAAGACCCCAGACCCTTCTAATGCCTTTCAGGACCCTTATGAAGGCCACAAGACCCTTCCAATGTCCCTCAGGACCTTTCTAAAGGCCCTCAGACCCTTCTAATGCCACTCAGGGCATTTATAAAGGTTCCCTGACCCTTCTAGAGCCTGTCAGGACCCTTATAAAGGCCCCCAGAACATTCTAGAGCCAATCAGGACACTTCTAAAGGCCCGCAGACCATTCTAATGCCCGTCAGGGCCTTTATAAAGGTTCCCAGACCCTTCTAGAGTCCGTCAGGACACTTATAAATGTCCCCATACCCTTCTACTGCCCCTCAGGAGCATTTTAAAGGCCCCCAGACCCTTCTAATGCCCCACAGGGCATTTATAAAGGTTCCCAGACCCTTCTAGAGCCTGTCAGGACCTTTATAAAGGCCCCCAGACCATTCTAGAGCCCCTCAGGACACTTCTAAAGGCCCGCAGACCATTCTAATGCCCGTCAGGGCCTTTATAAAGGTTCCC
The DNA here is from genome assembly GCA_033558105.1 of Coccyzus lansbergi. Taxonomy (NCBI): domain Eukaryota; kingdom Metazoa; phylum Chordata; class Aves; order Cuculiformes; family Coccyzidae; genus Coccyzus; species Coccyzus lansbergi. Next base: position 51,471 of record JAUMJK010000213.1, on the reverse strand, counting down.
AGACCATTCACCTGCCCCTCAGGAGCATTCTAAAGGCCCCAAGACCCTTCTAATGCCCCACAGGGCCTTTCTAAAGGTCCCCAGACCCTTCTAGAGCCCCTGAAGACCCTTCTAAAGGCCCCCAGACCCTTATAGAGCCCCTCAGGACCCTTCTAAAGTCCCCCAGACCCTGCTAATTCCCCTCAGGTCTTTTATAAGGGCACCCAGACCCTTCTAATGCCCCTCTGGACCCTTATAAAGGCACCCAGACCCTTCTAGAGCCTCTCAGGACAGCTTTAAATGCCTCCAGACCCTTCTAGACCCCCTCAGGACCATTCTAAAGGCCCCCAGACCCTTCTAATGCCCCTCAGGACCCTTCTAAAGGCCCCCAGACCCTTCTAATGCCCCTCAGGGCCTTTCTAAAGTACCCCAGACACTTCTAGAACCTCTCAGGGCCTTTCTATATGACCCCAGACCCTTGTAATGCCACTCAGGGCCTTTTTAAAGGATGCGAGACCCATATAATCACCCTGAGGGCCTTTAAAATGGCCCCCTGACCATTCTGGACCCCTTCAGGACGATTCTAATAGCCCCCAGACCCTTCTAGAGCCCCTCAGGGCCTTTCTAAAGGCATCTACACCCCTCTAATGACCCACAAGACCCATGTAAAGGCCCCCAGACCCTTCTAGATTGCCTCAGGACCCATCTAAAAGCCCCCAGACCTTTCTAATGCATTTCAGGGCCATCCTAAAGGCCTCCACACCTATCTAATAACCCTCAAGACCCATGTAAACGCCCCCAGACCCTTCTAGATTGCCTCAGGACCCATCTAAAAGCCCCCAGACCCTTCTAATGCCCCTCAGGACCCTTATAAAGGCCCCCAGACCATTCTAGAGCCCCTCAGGACAATTCTAAAGGCCTGCAGACCATTCTGATGCCCGTCAGGGCCTTATAAAGGTGCCCAGACCCTTCTACTGCCCCTCAGGAGCATTCTAAAGGCCCCCAGACCATTCTAATGCCGCAGAGGGCCTCCCTAAAGGTCCCGAGACCATTCTAGAGCCCGTCAGGACCCTTCTAAAGGCCCCCAGACCCTTATAGAGCCCCTCAGTACCCTTCTAAAGGCCCCCAGACCCTTCTAATGCCCCACAGGGCCTTTATAAAGGTCCCCAGACCCTTCTAGAGCCCCTGAAGACCCTTCTAAAGGCGTCGAGACCCTTATAGAGCCCCTCAGGATCATTCTAAAGTCCCCCAGACCCTGCTAATTCCTCTCAGGGCTATTATAAGGGCACCCAGACCCTTCTAATGCCCCTCAGGACCCTTATAAAGGCACCCAGACCCTTGTAGAGCATCTCAGGACAGTTTTAAATGCCTCCAGACCCTTCTAGACCCCCTCAGGACCATTCTAAAGGCCCACAGACCCTTCTAATGCCCCACAGGGCCTTTCTAAAGGTCCCCAGACCCTTCTAGACCCCTGAAGACCCTTCTAAAGGACTCCAGACCCTTATAGAGCCCCGCAGGACCCTTCTAATGTCCCCCAGACCCTGCTAATTCCCCTCAGGGCTTTTATAAGGGAACCCAGACCCTTCTAATGCCTCTGAAGACCCTTCTAAAGGCCCCGAGACACTTATAGAGCCCCTCAGGACCCTTCTAAAGGCCCCCAGACCCCGTTAATTCCTCTCAGGGCTTTTATAAGGGCTCCCAGACCCTTCTAATGCCCCTCAGGACCCTTATAAAGGAACCCAGACCCTTCTAGAGCCTCTCAGGACAGTTTTAAATGCCTCCAGACCGTTCTAGACCCCCTGAGGACCATTCTAAAGGCCCCCAGACCCTTCTAATGCCCCTCAGGGCCTTTCTAAAGTAACCCAGACACTTCTAGAACCTCTCAGGGCCTTTCTATATGACCCCAGACCCTTGTAATGCCACTCAGGGCCTTTCTAAAAGCCACGAGACCCTTATAATTCCCCTGAGGGCCTTTAAAAAGGCCCCCAGAACCTTCTGGATCCCCTCAGGACGCTTCTAATAGACCCGAGACCCTTCTAGAGCCTATCAGGTCCTTTCTAAAGGCCTCCACACCCTTCTAATGACACTCAAGACCCATGTAAAGGCGCCTAGACCTTTCTAGATTGCCTCAGGACCCATCTAAAAGCCCCCAGACCCTTCTAATGCCTTTCAGGACCCTTATCAAGGCCACAAGACCTTTCTAATGCCACTCAGGACCTGTCTAAAGGCCCTCAGACCCTTCTAATGCCCCTCAGGGCATTTATAAAGGTTCCCAGACCCTTCTAGAGCCCGTCAGGACCCTTATAAAGAACCCCAGACCATTCTAGAGCCCCTCAGGACACTTCTAAAGGCCCGCAGACCATTCTAATGCCCCACAGGGCCTTTCTAAAGGTCCCCAGACCCTTCTAGAGCACCTGAAGACCCTTCTAAAGGCCCCCAGACCCTTATAGAGCCCCTCAGGACCCTTCTAAAGTCCCCCAGACCCTGTTAATTCCCCTCAGGGCTTTTATAAGGGCACCCAGAATCTTCTAATGCCCCTCAGGACCCTTATAAAGGCACCCAGACCCTTCTAGAGCCTCTCAGGACAGTTTTAAATGCATCCAGACTTGTCTAGACCCCGTCAGGACCATTCTAAAGGCCCCCAGACCCTTCTAATGCCCCTCAGGGCCTTTATAAAGTACCCCAGACACTTCTAGAAACTCTCAGGGCCTTTCTATATGACCCCAGGCCCTTGCAATTCCACTCAGGGTCTTTCTAAAGGCCGCGAGACTCTTATAATCCCCCTGAGGGCCTTTAAAAAGGCCCCCAGACCCTTCTGGACCCCCTCAGGACGCTTCTAATAGCCCCCAGACCCTTCTAGAGTCCCTCAGGGCCTTTCTAAAGGCCTCCACACCCTTCGAATGACCCCCAAGACCAATGTAAAGGCCCCTAGACCCTTCTAGATTGCCTCAGGACCCATCTAAAAGCCCCCAGACCCTTCTAATGCCTTTCAGGACCCTTATGAAGGCCACAAGACCCTTCTAATGCCCCTCAGGACCTTTCCAAAGGTCCTCAGACCCTTCTAATGCCCCTCAGGGCATTTATAAAGGTTCCCAAACCCTTCTAGAGCCCGTCAGGACCCTTATAATGGCCCCCAGACCATTCTAGAGCCCCTCAGGACACTTCTAAATCCCGCAGACCATTCTAATGCCCGTCAGGGCCTTTATAAAGGTCCCCAGACCACTCTACTGCCCCTCAGGAGCATTCTAAAGTACCCCAGACCCTTCTAATGCCCCTCAGGGCCTTTCTAAAGTACCCCAGACACTTCTAGAAACTCTCAGGGTCTTTCTATATGACCCCAGGCCCTTGTAATGCCACTCAGGGCCTTTCTAAAGGCCGCGAGACCCTTATAATCCCCCTGAGGGCCTTTAAAAAGGCCCCCAGACCCTTCTGGACCCCCTCAGGATGCATCTAATAGCCCCCAGACCCTTCTAGAGCCCCTCAGCGCCTTTCTAAAGGCCTCCACACCCTTCTAATGACCCTCAAGACCCATGTAAAGGCCCCCAGACCCTTCTAGATTGCCTAAGGACCCATCTAATAGCCCCCAGACCCTTCTAATGCCTTTCAGGGCCTTTCTAAAGGCCTCCACACCCTTCTAATGACCCTCAAGATCCATGTAAAGGCCCCTAGACCCTTCTAGATTGCCTCAGGACCCATCTAAAAGCCCCCAGACCCTTCTAATGCCTTTCAGGACCCTTATGAAGGCCACAAGACCCTTCTAATGCCCCTCAGGACCTTTCTAAAGGCCCACAGACCCTTCTAGAGCCCCTGAAGACCCTTCTAAAGGCCCCCAGACCATTATAGAGCCCCTCAGGACCCTTCTAAAGGCCCCCAGACCCTTCTAATGCCCCACAGGGCCTTTATAAAGGTCCCCAGACCCTTCTAGAGCCCCTGAAGACCCTTCTAAAGGCGTCGAGACCCTTATAGAGCCCCTCAGGATCATTCTAAATTCCCCCAGACCCTGCTAATTCCTCTCAGGGCTATTATAAGGGCACCCAGACCCTTCTAATGCCCCTCAGGACCCTTATAAAGGCACCCAGACCCTTGTAGAGCATCTCAGGACAGTTTTAAATGCCTCCAGACCCTTCTAGACCCCCTCAGGACCATTCTAAAGGCCCACAGACCCTTCTAATGCCCCACAGGGCCTTTCTAAAGGTCCCCAGACCATTCTAGACCCCTGAAGACCCTTCTAAAGGACTCCAGACCCTTATAGAGCCCCGCAGGACCCTTCTAATGTCCCCCAGACCCTGCTAATTCCCCTCAGGGCTTTTATAAGGGAACCCAGACCCTTCTAATGCCTCTCAAGACCCTTCTAATGACCCTCAAGACACATGTAAAGGCCCCTAGACCCTTCTAGATTGCCTTAGGACCCATCTAAAAGCCCCCAGACCCTTCTAATGCCTTTCAGGACCCTTATGAAGGCCACAAGACCCTTCTAATGCCCCTCGGGACCTTTCTAAAGGCCCTCAGCCCCTTCTAATGCCCCTCAGGGCATTTATGAAGGTTCCCAGACCCTTCTAGAGCCCGTCAGGACCCTTATAAAGGCCCCCAGACCATTCTAGAGCCCCTCAGGACACTTCTAAAGGCCCGCAGACCATTGTAATGCACGTCAGGGCATTTATAAAGGTCCCCAGACCGTTCTACTGCCCCTCAGGAGCATTCTAAAGGCCCCCAGACCCTTCTAATGCCCCACAGGGCCTTTCTAAAGGTCCCCAGACCCTTCTAGAGCCCCTGAAGACCCTTCTAAAGGCCCCCAGACCCTTATAGAGCCCCTCAGAACCCTTCTAAAGTCCCCCAGACCCTGCTAGTTCCCCTCAGGGCTTTTATAAGGGCACCCAGACCCTTCTAATGCACCTCAGGACCCTTATAAAGGCACCCAGACCCTTCTAGAGCCTCTCAGGACAGTTTTAAATGCCTCCAGACCCTTCTAGACCCCCTCAGGACCATTCTAAAGGCCCACAGCCCCTTCTAATGCCCCTCAGGGCCTTTCTAAAGTACCCCAGACACTTCTAGAAACTCTCAGGGCCTTTCTATATGACCCCAGGCCCTTGTAATGCCACTCAGGGCCTTTCTAAAGGCCGCGAGACCCTTATAATCCCCCTGAGGGCCTTTATAAAGGCCCCCAGACCCTTCTGGACCCCCTCAGGACGCTTCTAATAGCCCCCAGACCCTTCTAGAGTCCCTCAGGGCCTTTCTAAAGGCCTCCACACCCTTCTAATGACCCTCAAGACCCATGTAAAGGCCCCCAGACCCTTCTAGATTGCCTCAGGACCCATCTAAAAGCCCCCAGACCCTTCTAATGCCTTTCAGGGCCTTTCTAAAGGCCTCCACACCCTTCTAATGACACTCAAGACCCATGTAAAGGCCCCTAGACCCTTCTAGATTGCCTCAGGACCCATCTAGAAGCCCCCAGACCCTTCTAATGCCTTTCAGGACCCTTATGAAGGCCACAAGACCCTTCTAATGCCCCTCAGGACCTTTCTAAAGGCCCTCAGACCCTTCTAATGCCCCTCATGGCCCTTCTAAAGGCCCCCAGACCCTTCTAATGCCCCTCAGGGCCTTTCTAAAGTACCCCAGACACTTCTAGAACCTCTCAGGGCCTTTCTATATGACCCCAGACCCTTGTAATGCCCCTCAGGGCTTTTCTAAAGGCCCCCATACCCTTCTAATGCCCCTCAGGACATTTCTAAAGGCCCCCAGACCATTCTAGAGCCCCTCAGGACATTTCTAAAGGCACCCAGACCCTTCTAATGCCACTCAGGGCCTTTCTAAAGGCCGCGAGACCCTTATAATCCCCCTGAGGGCCTTTAAAAAGGCCCCCAGACCCTTCTGGACCCCCTCAGGACGCTTCTAATAGCCCCCAGACCCTTCTAGAGCCCCTCAGGGTCTTTCTAAAGGCCTCCACACCCTTCTAATGACCCTCAAGACCCATGTAAAGGCCCCCTGACCCTTCTAGATTGCCTCAGGACGCTTCTAAAAGCCCCCAGACCCTTCTAATGCCTTTCAGGGCCTTTCTAAATGCCTCCACACCCTTCTAATGACACTCAAGACCCATGTAAAGGCCCCCAGACCCTTCTAGATTGCCTCAGGACCCATCTAAAAGCCCCCAGACACTCCTAATGCATTTCAGGACCCCTATGAAGGCCACAAGACCCTTCTAATGCCCCTCAGGGCATTTATAAAGGTTCCCAGACCCTTCTAGAGACCGTCAGGACCATTATAAATGCCCCCCGACCATTCTAGAGCCCCTCAGGACACTTCTAAAGGCCCGCAGACCATTCAAATGCCTGTCAGGGCCTTTCTAAAGGTCCCCAGACCCTTCTACTGCCCCTCAGGAGCATTCTAAAGGCCCCCAGACCCTTTTAATGCCCCTCAGGACAATTCTAAAGGACCCCAGACCCTTCTAGAACCCCTAAGGACATTTCTAAAGGCACCCAGACCCTTCTGATGCCACTCAGGGCCTTTCTAAAGGCCGCGAGACCCTTGTAATCCCCCTGAGGGCCTTTAAAAAGGCCCCCAGACCCTTCTGGACCCCCTCAGGACGCTTCTAATAGCCCCCACACCCTTCTAGAGCCCCTCAGGGTCTTTCTAAAGGCCTCCACACCCTTCTAATGACCCTCAAGACCCATGTAAAGGCCCCCAGACCCTTCTAGATTGCCTCAGGACCCATCCAAAAGCCCCCAGACCCTTCTAATGCCTTTCAGGACCCTTATAAAGGCCACAAGACCCTTCTAATGCCCCTCAGGACCTTTCTAAAGGCCCTCAGACCCTTCTAGTGCCCCTCAGGGCATTTATAAAGGTTCCCAGACCCTTCTAGAGCCTGTCAGGACCCTTATAAAGGCCCCCAGACCCTTCTAGAGCCCCTCAGGACACTTCTAAAGGACCGCAGACCATTCTAATGCCCGTCAGGGCCTTTATAAAGGTCCCCAGACCCTTCTACTGCCCCTCAGGAGCATTCTAAAGGCCCCCAGACCCTTCTAATGCCCCACAGGGCCTTTCTAAAGGTCCCCAGACCCTTCTAGAGCCCCTCAAGACCCTTCTAAAGGCCGCCAGACCCTTCTAGAGCCCCTCAGGACCAATCTAAAGTCCCCCAGACCCTGCTAATTCCCCTCAGGGCTTTTATAAGGGCACCCAGACCCTTCTAATGCCCCTCAGGACATTTATAAAGGCCCACAGAACATTCTAGAGCCCCTCAGGACATTTCTAAAGGCACCCAGACCCTTGTAACGCCACTCAGGGCCTTTCTAAAGGCCGCGAGACCCTTATAATCCCCCTGAGGGCCTTTAAAAAGGCCCCCAGACCCTTCTGGACCCCCTCAGGACGCTTCTAATAGCCCCCACACCCTTCTAGAGCCCCTCAGGGCCTTTCTAAAGGCCTCCACACCCTTCTAATGACCCTCAAGACCCATGTAAAGGCCCCCAGACCCTTCTAGATTGCCTCAGGACGCTTCTAATAGCCCCCAGACCCTTCTAGATCCCCTCAGGGCCTTTCTAAAGGCCTCCACACCCTTCTAATGACTCTCAAGACCCATGTAAAGGCCCCCAGACCCTTCTAGATTGCCTCAGGACCCATCTAAAAGCCCCCAGACCCTTCTTATGCCTTTCAGGACCCTTATGAAGGCCACAAGACCCTTCTAATGCCCCTCAGGGCATTTATAAAGGTTCCCAGACCCTTCTAGAGCCCGTCAGGACCATTATAAAGGCCCCCCGACCATTCTAGAGCCACTCAGGACACTTCTAAAGGCCCGCAGACCATTCTAATGCCTGTCAGGGCCTTTCTAAAGGTCCCCAGACCCTTCTACTGCCCCTCAGGAGCATTCTAAAGGCACCCAGACCCTTCTAATGCCCGTCAGAACATTTATAAAGGCCCCCAGACCCTTCTAGAGCCCCTAAGGACATTTCTAAAGGCACCCAGACCCTTCTGATGCCACTCAGGGCCTTTCTAAAGGCCGCAAGACCCTTATAATCCCCCTGAGGGCCTTTAAAAAGGCCCCCAGACCCTTCTGGACCCCTTCAGGACGCTTCTAATAACCCCCAGACCCTTCTAGAGCCCCTCAGGGTCTTTCTAAAGGCCTCCACACCCTTCTAATGACCCTCAAGACCAATGTAAAGGCCCCCAGACCCTTCTAGATTGCCTCAGGACCCATCCAAAAGACCCCAGACCCTTCTAATGCCTTTCAGGACCCTTATAAAGGCCACAAGACCATTCTAATGCCCCTCATGACCTTTCTAAAGGCCCTCAGACCCTTCTAGTGCCCCTCAGGGCATTTATAAAGGTCCCCAGACCCTTCTAGAGCATGTCAGGACCCTTATAAAGGACCCCATACCCTTCTAGAACCCCTCAGGACACTTCTAAAGGCCCGCAGACCATTCTAATGCCCGTCAGGTCATTTATAAAGGTCCCCAGACCCTTCTACTGCCCCTCAGGAGCATTCTAAAGGCCCGCAGACCCTTCTAATGCCCCTCAGGACCTTTCTAAAGGTCTCCAGACCCTTCTAGAGCCCCTCAAGACCCTTCTAAAGGCCCCCAGACCCTTCTAGAGCCCCTGAAGAACCTTCTAAAGGCCCCCAGACCCTTATAGAGCCCCTCAGGACCCTTGTAACGTCCCCCAGACCCTGCTAATTCCCCTCAGGTCTTTTATAAGGGCACCCAGACCCTTCTAATGCCCCTCAGGACATTTCTAAAGGCCCACAGAACCTTCTAGAGCCCCTCAGGACATTTCTAAAGGCACCCAGACCCTTGTAATAACACTCAGGACGATTCTAAAGGCCGCGAGACCCTTATAATCCCCCTGAGGGCCTTTAAAAAGGTCCCAGACCCTTCTGGACCCTCTCAGGACGCTTCTAATAGCCCCCAGACCCTTCTAGAGCCCCTCAGGGCATTTCTAAAGGCCTCCACACCCTTCTGATGACCCTCAAGACCCATGTAAAGGCCCCCAGACCCTTCTAGATTGCCTCAGGACCCATCTAAAAGCCCCCAGACCCTTCTAATGCCTTTCAGGGCCTTTCTAAAGGCCTCCACACCCTTCTAATGACCCTCAAGACCCATGTAAAGGCCTCTAGACCCTTCTAGATTGCCTCAGGACCCATCTAAAAGCCCCCAGACCCTTCTAATGCCTTTCAGGACCCTTATGAAGGCCACAAGACCCTTCTAATGCCCCTCAGGACATTTGTAAAGGCCCTCAGACCCTTCTAATGCCCCTCAGGGCCCTTCTAAAGGCCCCCAGACCCTTCTAATGTCCCTCAGGCCCTTTCTAAAGTACCCCAGACCATTCTAGAACCTCTCAGGGCCTTTCTATATGAACCCAGACCCTTGTAATGCCCCTCAGGGCTTCTCTAAAGGCCCCCATACCCTTCTAATGCCCCTCAGGACATTTCTAAATGCCCGCAGACCCTTCTAGAGCCCCTTCGGACATATCTAAAGGCACCCAGACCCTTCTAATGCCCCTCAGGGCCTTTCTAAATGCCCACAGAACCTTCTAGAGCCCCTCAGGCCATTTCTAAAGGCACCCAGACCCTTGTAATGCCACTCAGGGCCTTTCTAAAGGCCGCGAGACCCTTATAATCCCTCTGAGGGCCTTTAAAAAGGCCCCCAGACCCTTCTGGACCCCCTCAGGACGCTTCTAATAGCCCCCAGACCCTTCTAGAGCCCCTCAGGGCCTTTCTAAAGGCCTCCACACCCTTCTAATGACCCTCAAGACCCATGTAAAGGCCCCCAGACCCTTCTAGATTGCCTGAGAACCCATCTAAAAGCCCCCAGACCCTTCTAATGCCTTTCAGGGCCTTTCTAAAGGCCTCCACACCCTTCTAATGACCCTCAAGACCCATGTAAAGGCCTCTAGACCCTTCTAGATTGCCTCAGGACCCATCTAAAAGCCCCCAGACCTTTCTAATGCCTTTCACGACCCTTATGAAGGCCACAAGACCCTTCTAATGCCCCTCAGGACCTTTGTAAAGGCCCTCAGACCCTTCTAATGCCCCTCAGGGCCCTTCTAAAGGCCCCCAGACCCTTTCTAATGCCCCTCAGGGCCTTTCTAAAGTACCCCAGACACCTCTAGATCTTCTCAGGGCCTTTCTATATGACCCCAGACCCTTGTAATGCCCCTCAGGGCTTTTCTAAAGTCCCCCATACCCTTCTAATGCCCCTCAGGACATTTCTAAAGGCCCCCAGACCCTTCTAATGCCCCTCAGGACATTTCTAAAGGCCCCCAGACCCTTCTAGAGCCCCTCAGGACATTTCTAAAGGCACCCTGACCCTTCTAATGCTACTCAGGGCCTTTCTAAAGGCCGCGAGACCCTTATAATCCCCCTGATGGCCTTTAAAAAGGCCCCCAGACCCTTCTGGACCCCCTCAGGATGCTTCTAATAGCCCCCAGACCCTTCTAGAGCCACTCAGGGCCTTTGTAAAGGCCTCCACACCCTTCTAATGACCCTCAAGACCCATGTAAAGGTCCCCAGACCCTTCTAGATTGCCTCAGGACTCTTCTAAAAGCCCCCAGACCCTTCTAATGCCTTTCAGGACACTTATGAAGGCCACAAGACACTTCTAATGCCCCTCAGGGCATTTATAAAGGTTCCCAGACCCTTCTAGAGCCCGTCAGGACCATTATAAAGGCCCCCCGACCATTCTAGAGCCCCTCAGGACACTTCTAAAGGCCTGCAGACCATTCTAATGCCTGTCAGGGCCTTTCTAAAGGTCCCCAGACTCTTCTACTGCCCCTCAGGAGCATTCTAAAGGCCCCCAGACCCTTCTAATGCCCCTCAGGACATTTCTAAAGGCCCCCAGACCCTTCTAGAGCCTTTCAGGACATTTCTAAAGGCACCCAGACCTTTCTAATGCCACTCAGGGCTTTTCTAAAGGCCGCAAGACCCTTATAATCCCCCTGAGGGCCTTTAAAAAGGCCCCCAGACCCTTCTGGACCCCATCAGGACCCATCTAAAAGCCCCCAGACCCTTCTAATGCCTTTCAGGGTCTTTCTAAAGGCCTCCACACCCTTCTAATGACCCTCAAGACCCATGTAAAGGCCCCCAGACCCTTCTAGATTGCCCCAGGACCCATCCAAAAGCCCCCAGACCCTTCTAATGCCTTTCAGGACCCTTATAAAGGCCACAAGACCCTTCTAATGCCCCTCAGGACCTTTCTAAAGGCCCTCAGACCCTTCTAGTGCCCCTCAGGGCATTTATAAAGGTTCCCAGACCCTTCTAGAGCCTGTCAGGACCCTTATAAAGGCCCCCAGACCCTTCTAGAGCCCCTCAGGACACTTCTAAAGGCCCGCAGACCATTCTAATACCCGTCAGGGCCTTTATAAAGGTCCCCAGACCCTTCTACTGCCCCTCAGGAGCATTCTAAAGGCCCCCAGACCCTTCTAATGCCCCACAGGGCCTTTCTAAAGGTCCCCAGACCCTTCTAGAGCCCCTAAAGACCCTTCTAAAGGCCCCCAGACCCTTCTAGATCCCCACAGGACCAATCTAAAGTCCCCCAGACCCTGCTAATTCCCCTGAGGGCTTTTATAAGGGAACCCAGACCCTTCTAATGCCCCTCAGGACAATTCTAAAGGCCCCCAGACCCTTGTAACGCCACTCAGAGCCTTTCTAAAGGCCGCGAGACCCTTATAATCCCCCTGAGGGCCTTTTAAAATGCCCCCAGACCCTTCTGGACCCCCTCAGGACGCTTCTAATAGCCCCCAGACCCTTCTAGAGCCCCTCAGCGCCTTTCTAAAGGCCTCCACACCCTTCTAATGACCCTCAAGACCCATGTAAAGGCCCCCAGACCCTTCTAGATTGCCTCAGGACCCATCTAAAAGCCCCCAGACCCTTCTAATGCCTTTCAGGGCCTTTCTAAAGGCCTCCACAACCTTCTAATGACCCTCAAGACCCATGTAAAGGCCCCTAGACCCTTCTAGATTGCCTCAGGACCCGTCTAAAAGCCCCCAGACCCTTCTAATGCCTTTCAGGACCCTTATGAAGGCCACAAGACCCTTCTAATGCCCCTCAGGACCTTTCTAAAGGCCCTCAGACCCTTCTAATGCCCCTCAGGGCATTTATAAAGGTTCCCAGACCCTTCTAGAGCCCGTCAGGACCCTTATAAAGGCCCCCAGACCATTCTAGAGCCCCTCAGGACACTTCTAAAGGCCCGCAGACCATTCTAATGCCCGTCAGGGCCTTTATAAAGGTCCCCAGACCCTTCAACTGCCCCTCAGGAGCATTCTAAAGGCCCCCAGACCCTTCTAATGCCCCACAGGGCCTTTCTAAAGGTCCCCAGACCCTTCTAGAGCCCCTGAAGACCCTTCTAAAGGCCCCCAGACCCTTATAGAGCCCCTCAGGACCCTTCTAAAGTCCCCCAGACCCTGCTAATTCCCCTCAGGGCTTTTATAAGGGCACCCAGACCCTTCTAATGCCCCTCAGGACCCTTATAAAGGCACCTAGACCCTTCTAGAGCCTCTCAGGACAGTTTTAAATGCCTCCAGACCCTTCTAGACCCCCTCAGGACCAATCTAAAGGCACCCAGACCCTTCTAATGCCCCTCAGGACCATTCTAAAGGCCCCCAGACCCTTCTAATGCCCCTCAGGGCCTTTCTAAAGTACCCCAGACACTTCTAGAACCTCTCAGGGCCTTTCTATATGATCCCAGACCCTTGTAATGCCCCTCAGGGCTTTTCTAAAGTCCCCCATACCCTTCTAATGCCCCTCAGGACATTTCTAAAGGCCCCCAGACCCTTCTAGAGACCCTCAGGACATTTCTAAAGGCACCCAGACCCTTCTAATGCCACTCAGGGCCTTTCTAAAGGCCGCGAGACCCTTATAATCCACCTGAGGGCCTTTAAAAAGGCCCCCAGACCCTTCTGGACCCCCTCAGGACGCTTCTAATAGCCCCCAGACCCTTCTAGAGCCCCTCAGGGCCTTTCTAAAGGCCTCCACACCTTTCTAATGACCCTCAAGACCCATGTAAAGGCCCCCAGACCCTTCTAGATTGCTTCAGGACCCATCTAAAAGCCCCCAGACCCTTCTAATGCCTTTCAGGACCCTTATGAAGGCCACAAGACCCTTCTAATGCCCCTCAGGACCTTTCTAAAGGCCCTCAGACCCCTCTACTCCCCCTCAGGGCATTTATAAAGGTTCCCAGACCCTTCTAGAGCCTGTCAGGACCCTTATAAATGCCCCCAGACCATTCTAGTGCACCTCAGAACACTTCTAAAGGCCCGCAGACCATTCTAATGCCCGTCAGGACCTTTATAAAGGTCCCAAGACCCTTCTACTGCCCCTCAGGAGCATTCTAAAGGCCCCCAGACCCTTCTAATGCCCCTCAGGACCTGTCTAAAGGCCCTCAGACCCTTCTAATGCCCCTCAGGGCATTTATAAATGTTCCCAGACCCTTCTAGAGCACGTCAGGACTCTTATAAAGGCCCCCAGACCATTCTTGAGCCCCTCAGGACACTGCTAAAGGCCTGCAGACCATTCTAATGCCCGTCAGGGCCTTTCTAAAGGTCCCCAGACCCTTCTACTGCCCCTCAGGAGCATTCTAACGGCCCCCAGACCCTTCAAATGCCTCACAGGGCCTTTCTAAAGGTCCCTAGACCCTTCTAGAGCCCCTGAAGAAACTTCTAAATGCCCCCAGATCCTTCTACTGCCCCTCAGGAGCATTCTAAAGGCCCCCAGACCCTTCTAATGCCCCTCAGGGCTTTTCTAAAGGTCCCCACACCCTTCTAGGGCCCCTCAAGACCACTCTAAATGCCCCCAGACTCTTTTAGAGCCCCTCAGGGCCATGCTAAAGGCCCGCAGACCATTCAAGAGCCCCGAAACATCGTTCTAACGGCTCCCTGACCCTTCTAGAGCCCCTCAGGGCCTTTCTAAAGGACCCCAGACCCTTCTAGAGCCCCTCAGTACACTTCTAAAGGCCCCCAGACCTTTCTAGATCCCCTCAAGACCCTTCTAAAAGGCCCCAGACCTTTCTAATGCCCCTCAGGGCATTTCTAAATGCCCTCAGACCCTTCTAATGCCCCTCAGGGCATTTATAAAGGTACCCAGACCCTTCTAGAGCCCGTCAGGACCCTTATAAAGGACCCCAGACCATTGTAGAACCAATAAGGACACTTCTAAAGGCCCGCAGATCATTCTAATGCCCGTCAGGGCATTAATAAAGGTCCCCAGACCCTTCTACTGCCCCTCAGGAGCATTCTAAAGTCCCCCAGACCCAGCTAATTCGCCTCAGGGCTTTTATAAGGGCACCCAGACCCTTCTAATGCCCCTCTGGACCCTTCGAAATGCCCCGAGACACTTTTAGAGCACCTCAGGACATTTCTAAAGGACCCCAGATCTTTCTAGAGCCCGTCAGGACCCTTCTAGAGGCCCTCAGACCCTTCTAGAGCCCCTCAGGACCATTCTAAAGGCTCCTAGACCCTTCTAATCTACCTCAGGGCCTTTCTAAATGCCCCCAGACCATTCAAATGCCCCTCAGGACCCATTTAAAGGCCTTCAGACCCTTCTAATTCCCCTCAGGACCCTTCAAAAGGCCCCCAGACCCTTCTAATGCCTTTTAGGACCCTTATAAAGGCAACAAGACCTTTCTAATTCCCCTCAGGACCTTTCTAAAGGCCCTCAGACCCTTCTAATGACCCTCAGGGCATTTATAAAGGTTCCCAGACCCTTCTAGAGCCCGTCAGGACCCTTATAAAGGCCCCCAGACCATTCTAGAGCCCCTCAGGACACTGCTAAAGGCCCGCAGACCATTCTAATGCCCGTCAGGGCCTTTCTAAAGGTCCCCAGACTCTTCTACTGCCCCTCAGGAGCATTCTAAAGGCCCCCAGACCCTGCTAATTCCCCTCAGGGCTTTCATAAGGGAACCCAGACCCTTCTAATGCCCCTCAGGACCCTTATAAATGCCGCGAGACACATTTAGAGCACCTCAGGACATTTCTAAAGGTCGCCAGATCTTTCTAAAGGCCCTCAGACCCTTCTAATGACCCTCAGGGCATTTATAAAGGTTCCCAGACCCTTCTAGAGCTTGTCAGGACCCTTATAAAGGACCCCAGAGCATTCTAGAGCCCCTCAGGACACTTCTAAAGGCCCGCAGACCATTCTAATGCCCGTCAGGGCCTTTCTAAAGGTCCCCAGACCCTTCTACTGCCCCTCAGGACCTTTCTAAAGGCCCCCAGACCCTTCTAATCCACCTCAGGGCCTTTCTAAAGGCCCCCAGACCATTCAAATGCCCCTCAGGACCCTTTTATAGGCCTTCAGACCCTTCTAATGCCCCTCAGGACCCTTCTAAAGGCCCCCAGACCATTCTAATACCCCTCAGGGCCTTTCTAAAGTACCCCAGACACTTCTAGAACTTCTCAGGGCCTTTCTATATGACCCCAGACCATTGGAATGCCACTCAGGGCCTTTCTAAAGGCCGCGAGACCCTTATAATCATCCTGAGGGCCTTTAAATAGGCCACCAGACCCTTCTGGACCTCCTCAGGACGCTTTTAATAGCCCCCAGACCCTTCTAGAGCCCCTCAGGGCCTTTCTAAAGGCCTCCACACCCTTCTAATGACCCTCAAGACCCATGTAAAGGCCCCCAGACCCTTCTAGATTGCCTAAGGACCCATCGAAAAGACCCCAGACCCTTCTAATGCCTTTCATGACCCTTTTAAAGGCTACAAGACCCTTCTAATGCCCCTCAGGACCTTTCTAAAGGCCCTCAGACCCTTCTAATGACCCTCAGGGCATTTATAAAGGTCCCCAGACCCTTCTACTGCCCCTCAGGAGGATTCTAAAGGCCCCCAGACCCTTCTAGAGCCTCTCAGGACAGTTTTAAATGCCTCCAGACCCTTCTAGACCCCCTCAGGACCATTCTAAAGACCCCGGACCCTTCTAATGCCCCTCAGGGCCTTTCTAAAGGCCCCCATACCCTTCTAATGCCCCTCAGGGCATTTCTAAAGGTCCCCAGACCCTTCTAGGGCCCCTCAGGACCATTCTAAAGGCCCCCAGACTCTTTTAGAGCCCCTCAGGGCCATTCTAAAGGCCCGCAGACCCTTCAAGAGCCCCTCAACATCCTCCTAACGTCTCCCTGACCCTTCTAGAGCCCCTCAGGGCCTTTCTAAAGGCCCCCAGACCCTTCTAGAGCCCCTCAGGACACTTCTAAAGGCCCCCAGACCCTTCTAGATCCCCTGAAGACCCTTCTAAAAGGCCCCAGACCTTTCTAATGCCCCTCAGGGCATTTCTAAAGGACCACAGATCTTTCTAGAGCCCCTCAGGACAATTCTAGAGGCCCCCAGACCCTTCTAGAGCCCCTCAGGACGATTCTAAAGGCCCCCAGACCCTTCTAATCCACCTCAGGACCTTTCTAAAGGCCCCCAGACCATTCACATGCCCCTCAGGACTCTCTTAAAGGCCTTCAGACCCTTCTAATTCCCCTCAGGACCCTTCAAAAGGCGCCCAGACCCTTCTAGAGCCACTCAGGACGATTCTAAAGGCCCCCAGACCCTTCTAATCCACCTCAGGACCTTTCTAAAGGCCCCCAGACCATTCAAATGCCCCTCAGGACCCTTCTAAAGGCACCCAGACACTTCTAATACTCCTTAGGGCCTTTCTAAAGTACTCCAGACACTTCTAGAACCTCTCAGGGCCTTTCTATATGACCCCAGACCCTTGTAATGCCACTCAGGGCCTTTCTAAAGGCCGCGAGACCCTTATAATGCCCCTGAGGGCCTTTAAAAAGGCCCCCAGACCTTTCTGGACCCCCTCAGGACGCTTCTAATAGCCCCCAGACCCTTCTAGAGCCCATCAGGGCCTTTCTAAAGGCCTCCACACCCTTCTAATGACCCTCAAGACCCATGTAAAGGCCCCCAGACCCTCCTAGATTGCCTCAGTACCCATCTAAAAGCCCCCAGACACTTCTAATGCCCCTCAGGACCATTCTAAAGGCACTCAGACCCTTCTAATGCCAGTCAGGGCATTTATAAAGTTTCCCAGACCCTTCTAGAGCCCATCAGGACCCTTATAAAGGCCCCCAGACCATTTTAGAGCCAATCAGGACACTTCTAAAGGTCCGCAGACCATTCTAATGCCCGTCAGGTCCTTTATAACCGTCCCCAGACCCTTCTACTGCCCCTCAGGAGCATTCTAAAGTCCCCCAGACCCTGCTAATTCCCCTGAGGGCTTTTATAAGGGCACCCAGACCCTTCTAATGCCCCTCAGGACCCTTCGAAAGGCCCCGAGACACTTTTAGAGCACCTCAGGACATTTCTAAAGGACCCCAGATCTTTCTAGAGCCCGTCAGCAGCCTTCTAGAGGCCCCCAGACCCTTCTAGAGCCCCTCAGGACTATTCTAAAGGCCCCAGACCCTTGTAATCCACCTCAGGGCCTTTCTAAAGGCCCCCAGACCATTCAAATGCCTCTCAGGACCCTTATAAAGGCCTTCAGACCCTTCTAATGTCCCTCAGGACCCTTCTGAAGGCATTCAGACCCTTCTAATGCCCCTCAGGGCCTATCTAAAGTACCCCAGACACTTCTAGAACCTCTCAGGGCCTTTCTATATGACCCCAGACCCTTCTAATGCCACTCAGGGCCTTTCTAAAGGCCGCGAGTCCCTTATAATCCCCCTGAGGGCCTTTAAAATGCCACCTAGACCCTTCTGGACCCCCTCAGGACTCTTCAAATATTCCCCAGACCCTTCTAATGCCATTCAGGACCCTTTTGAAGGCCACAAGACCCTTCTAATGCCCCTCTGGACCTTTCCAAAGCTTCCCAGATCCTTCTAGAGCCTGTCAGGACCATTATAAAGGACCCCAGACCATTCTAGAGCCCCTCAAGACACTTCTAAAGGCCCGCAGACAATTCTAATGCCCATCAGGGCCTTTTTAAAGGTCCCCAGACCCTTCTACTGCCCCTCAGGAGCATTCTAAAGGACCCCAGACCCTTCTAATGCCCCACAGGGCCTTTCTAAAGGTCCCGAGACCCTTCTAGAGCTCCTGAAGACCTTTCTAAAGGCCCCCAGAACCTTATAGAGCCCCTCAGGACCCTTCTAAAGTCCCCCAGACCCTGCTAATTCCCCTCAGGGCTTTTATAAAGGCACCCAGACCCTTCTAATGCCCCTCAGGACCCTTATAAAGGCACCCAGACCCTTCTCAGGACAGTTTTAAATGCCTCCAGACCCTTCTAATCCACCTCAGGACCATTCTAAAGCCCTCCAGGCCATTGAAATGCCCCTCAGGACCCTTCTAAAGGCACCCAGACCCTTGTAATGCCCCACAGGGCCTTTCTAAAGTATCCCAGACACTTCTAGAACCTATCAGGGCCTTTCTATATGACCCCAGACCCTTGTAATGCCACTCAGGGCCTTTCTAAAGGCCCCCAGACCCCTCTAATGCCCCTGAGGACATTTCTAAATGCCCCCAGACCCTTCTAGAGCCCCTCAGGACATTTCAAAAGGCACCCAGACCCTTGTAATGCCACTCAGGGCCTTTCTAAAGGCCCCCAGACCCTTCTAGAGCCCCTCAGGACATTTCTAAAGGCACCCAGACCCTTGTAATGCCACTCAGGGCCTTTCTAAAGGACGCGAGACCCTTATAATCCCCCTGAGGGCCTTTCAAAAAGCCCCCAGACCCTTCTGGACCCCCTCAGGACGCTTCTAATAGCCCCCAGACCCTTCTAGAGCCCCTCAGGGCCTTTCTAAACGCCTCCACACCCTCCTAATGACACTCAAGACACATGTAAAGGCCCCCAGACCCTTCTAGATTGCCTCAGGACCCATCTAAAAGCCCCCAGACCCTTCTAATGCCTTTCAGGACCCTTATGAAGGCCACAAGACCCTTCTAATGCCCCATAGGACCTTTCTAAAGGTTCTCAGACCCTTCTAATGCCCCTCATGGCATTTATAAAGGTTCCCAGACTCTTCTAGAGCCCGTCAGGACCCTTATCAAGGCCCCCAGACCATTCTAGAGCCCCTCAGGACAATTCTAAAGTCCCCCAGACCATTCTAATGCCCGTCAGGGCCTTTGTAAAGGTCCCCAGACCCTTCTACTGCCCCTCAGGAGCATTCTAAAGGCCCCCAGACCATTCTAGAGCCTCTCAGGACAGTTTTAAATGCCCCCAGACCCTTCTAGACCCCGTCAGGACCATTCTAAAGCCCCCCAGACCCTTCTAATGCCCCTCAGGAGCATTCTAAAGGCCCCCAGACCCTTCTAATGCCCCTCAAGGCATTTCTAAAGGTCCCCAGACCCTTCTAGGGCCCCTCAGGACCATTCTAAAGGCACCCAGACTCTTTTAGAGCCCCTCAGGGCCTTTCTAAATGCCCGCAGACCTTTCAAGAGCCCATCAACATCCTTCTAACGGCACCCTGACACTTCTAGAGCCCCTCAGGGCCTTTCTAAAGGCGCCCAGACCATTCTAGAGCCCCTCAGGACACATCTAAAGGCCCCCAGACCCTTCTAGATCTCCTCAAGACCCTTCTAAAAGGCCCCAGACCTTTCTAATGCCCCTCAGGGCATTTCTAATGGCCCCCAGACCCATCTAATGCCCCTCAGGACCCTTCGAAAGGCCCCGAGACATGTTTGGAGCACCTCAGGACATTTCTAAAGGACCCCAGATCTTTCTAGAGCCCGTCAGCAGCCTTCTAGAGGCACCCAGACCCTTCTAGAGCCCCTCAGGACGATTCTAAAGGCCCCCCAGACCCTTCTAATCCACCTCAGGGCCTTACTAAAGGCCCCCAGACCATTCAAATGCCCCTCAGGACCCTTTTAAAGGCCTTCAGACCCTTCTAATGCACTTCAGGATCCTTCAAAGGCCCCCAGACCCTTCTAATGCCTTTCAGCGCCTTTCTAAAGTACCCCAGACACTTCTAGAACCTCTCAGGGCCTTTCTATATGACCCCAGACCCTTGTAATGACCCTAAGGGCCTTTCTAAAGGCAGCGAGACCCTTATAATCCCCCTGAGGGCCTTTAAAAAGGCCCCCAGACCCTTCTGGACCCCCTCAGGACCCATCTAAAAGCCCCCAGACTTTTCTAATGCCTTTCAGGACCATTATGAAGGCCACAAGACCCTTCTAATGCCCCTCAGGACCATTCTAATGGTTCCCAGACCCTTCTAGAGCCCGTAAGGACCCTTATAAAGGCCTCCAGAACATTCTAGAGCCCCTCAGGACACTTCTAAAGGCCCGCAGACCATTCTAATGCCCGTCAGGACCTTTATAATCGTCCCCAGACCTTTCTACTGCCCCTCAGGAGCATTCTAAAGGCCCCCAGACCCTTCTAATGCCCCACAGGGCCTTTCTAAAGGTCCCCAGACCCTTCTAGAGCCCCTGAAGACCCTTCTAAAGGCCCCCAGACCCTTATAGAGCCCCTCAGGACCCTTCTAAAGTACCCAGACCCTGCTAATTCCCCTCAGGGCTTTTATAAGGGCACCCAGACCCTTCTAATGCCCCTCAGGACCCTTATAAAGGCACCCAGACCCTTCTAGAGCCTCTCAGGACAGTTTTAAATGCCTCCAGACCCTTCTAGACCCCCTCAGGACCATTCTAAAAGCCCCCAGACCCTTCTAATTCCCCTCAGGGCCTTTCTCAAGGCCCCCAGACCCTTCTAATGCCCCTCAGAGCATTTCTAAAGGTCCCCAGACCCTTCTAGATTCCCTCAGGACCATTCTAAAGGCCCCCAGACTCTTTTAGAGCCCCTGAGGGCCATTCTAAAGGCCTGCAGACCCTTCAAGAGCCCCTCAACATCCTTCTAACGGCTCCCTGACCCATCTAGAGCCCCTCACGTCGTTTCTAAAGGCCCTCAGACCTTTCTACACACCCTCAGGGCCTTTCTAAAGGCCCCCAGACCCTTCTAGATCCCCTCAAGACCCTTCTAAATGCCACCAGACCCTTCTAATGCCACTCAGGGCCTTTCTAAAGGCCGCGAGACACTTATAATCCCCCTGAGGGCCTTTAAAAAGGCACCCAGACCCTTCTGGACCCTCTGAGGACGCTTCTAATAGCCCCCAGACCCTTCTAGAGCCTCTCAGGGCCTTTCTAAAGGCCTCCACACCCTTCTAATGACCCTCAAGACCCATGTAAAGGCCCCCAGACCCTTCTAGATTGCCTCAGGACCCATCTAAAAGCCCGCAGACACTTCTAATGCCTTTCAGGACCCTTATGAAGGCCACAAGACCCTTCTAATGCCCCTCAGGACCTTTCTAAAGGCACTCAGACTATTCAAATGCCCCTCAGGACTCTTTTAAAGGCCCCCAGACCCTTCTAATGCACCTCAGGACACTTCTAAAGGCCCCCAGACCCTTCTAATGTCCCTCAGGGCCTTTCTAAATTACCCCAGACACTTCTAGAACCTCTCAGAGCCTTTCTATATGACCCCAGACCATTGCAATGCCACTCAGGGCCCTTCTAAAGGCTGCGAGACCCTTATCATCCCCCTGAGGGCCTTTAAAAAGGCCCCCAGACCCTTCTGGACCCCCTCAGGACGCTTCTAATAGCCCCCAGACCCTTCTAGAGCCCCTCGGGGCCTTTCTAAAGGCCTCCACACCCTTCTAATGGCCCTCAAGACCCATGTAAAGGCCCCTAGACCCTTCTAGATTGCCTCAGGACCCATCTAAAAGCCCCCAGACCCTTGTAATGCCTTTCAGGACCATTATGAAGGCCACAAGACCCTTCTAATGCCCCTCAGGACCTTTCTAAAGGCCCTCAGACCCTTCTAATGCCCCTCAGGGCATTTATAAAGGTTCCCAGACCCTTCTAGAGCCCCTCAGGACCCATATAAAGGCACCCAGACCAATCTAGAGCCCCTCAGAACACTTCTAAAGGCCCGCAGACCATTCTAATGCCTGTCAGGGCCTTTATAAATGTCCCCAGACCCTTCTACTGCCCCTCAGGAGCATTCTAAAGGCCCCCAGACCCTTCTAATGCCCCACAGGGCCGTTCTAAAGGTCCCCAGACCCTTCTAGAGCCCCTGAAGACCCTTCTAAAGGCCCCCAGACCGTAATAGAGCCCCTCAGGACCCTTCTCAAGTCCCCCAGACCCTGCTAATTCCCCTCAGGGCTTTTATAAGGGCCACAAGACCCTTCTAATGCCCCTCAGGACCCTTATAAAGGCACCCAGACCCTTCTAGAGCCTCTCAGGACAGTTTTAAATGCCTCCAGACCCTTCTAGACCCCGTCAGGGCCATTCTAAAGGCCCCCAGACCCTTCAAATGCCCCTCAGGACCCTTCTAAAGGCCCTCAGGGCCTTTCTAAAGTAACCCAGACACTTCTAGAACCTCTCAGGGCCTTTCTATATGACCCCAGACCCTTGTAATGCCACTCAGGGCCTTTCTAAAGGCCCCCAGACCCTTCTAGAGCCCCTCAGGACATTTCTAAAGGCACCCAGACCCTTGTAATGCCACTCAGGGCCTTTCTAAAGGACGCGAGACCCTTATAATCCCCCTGAGGGCCTTTCAAAAAGCCCCCAGACCCTTCTGGACCCCCTCAGGACGCTTCTAATAGCCCCCAGACCCTTCTAGAGCCCCTCAGGGCCTTTCTAAAGGCCTCCACACCCTCCTAATGACCCTCAAGACACATGTAAAGCCCCCAGACCCTTCTAGATTGCCTCAGGACCCATCTAAAAGCCCCCAGACCCTTCTAATGCCTTTCAGGACCCTTATGAAGGCCACAAGACCCTTCTAATGCCCCATAGGACCTTTCTAAAGGTTCTCAGACCCTTCTAATGCCCCTCATGGCATTTATAAAGGTTCCCAGACTCTTCTAGAGCCCGTCAGGACCCTTATAAAGGCCCCCAGACCATTCTAGAGCCCCTCAGGACAATTCTAAAGTCCCCCAGACCATTCTAATGCCCGTCAGGGCCTTTGTAAAGGTCCCCAGACCCTTCTACTGCCCCTCAGGAGCATTCTAAAGGCCCCAAGACCATTCTAGAGCCTCTCAGGACAGTTTTAAATGCCCCCAGACCCTTCTAGACCCCGTCAGGACCATTCTAAAGCCCCCCAGACCCTTCTAATGCCCCTCAGGAGCATTCTAAAGGCCCCCAGACCCTTCTAATGCCCCTCAAGGCATTTCTAAAGGTCCCCAGACCCTTCTAGGGCCCCTCAGGACCATTCTAAAGGCACCCAGACTCTTTTAGAGCCCCTCAGGGCCTTTCTAAATGCCCGCAGACCTTTCAAGAGCCCATCAACATCCTTCTAACGGCACCCTGACACTTCTAGAGCCCCTCAGGGCCTTTCTAAAGGCCCCCAGACCATTCTAGAGCCCCTCAGGACACTTCTAAAGGCCCCCAGACCCTTCTAGATCTCCTCAAGACCCTTCTAAAAGGCCCCAGACCTTTCTAATGCCCCTCAGGGCATTTCTAATGGCCCCCAGACCCATCTAATGCCCCTCAGGACCCTTCGAAAGGCCCCGAGACATGTTTGGAGCACCTCAGGACATTTCGAAAGCACACCAGATCTTTCTAGAGCCCCTCAGGACCCTTCTAGAGGCACCCAGACCCTTCTAGAGCCCCTCAGGACGATTCTAAAGGCCCCCCAGACCCTTCTAATCCACCTCAGGGCCTTACTAAAGGCCCCCAGACCATTCAAATGCCCCTCAGGACCCTTTTAAAGGCCTTCAGACCCTTCTAATGCCCTTCAGGATCCTTCAAAGGCCCCCAGACCATTCTAATGCCTTTCAGCGCCTTTCTAAAGTACCCCAGACACTTCTAGAACCTCTCAGGGCCTTTCTATATGACCCCAGACCCTTGTAATGCCCCTCAGGGCCTTTCTAAAGGCCGCGAGACCCTTATAATCCCCCTGAGGGCCTTTAAAAAGGCCCCCAGACCCTTCTGGACCCCCTCAGGACCCATCTAAAAGCCCCCAGACTTTTCTAATGCCTTTCAGGACCCTTATGAAGGCCACAAGACCCTTCTAATGCCCCTCAGGACCATTCTAATGGTTCCCAGACCCTTCTAGAGCCCGTAAGGACCCTTATAAAGGCCTCCAGAACATTCTAGAGCCCCTCAGGACACTTCTAAAGGCCCTCAAGACCCATTCTAATGCCCATCAGGACCTTTATAATCGTCCCCAGACCCTTCTACTGCCCCTCAGGAGCATTCTAAAGGCCCCCAGACCCTTCTAATGCCCCACAGGGCCTTTCTAAAGGTCCCCAGACCCTTCTAGAGCCCCTGAAGACCCTTCTAAAGGCCCCCAGACCCTTATAGACCCCTCAGGACCCTTCTAAAGTACCCAGACCCTGCTAATTCCCCTCAGGGCTTTTATAAGGGCACCCAGACCCTTCTAATGCCCCTCAGGACCCTTATAAAGGCACCCAGACCCTTCTAGAGCCTCTCAGGACAGTTTTAAATGCCTCCAGACCATTCTAGACCCCCTCAGGACCATTCTAAAGGCCCCCAGACCCTTCTAATTCCCCTCAGGGCCTTTCTAAATGCCCCCAGACCCTTCTAATGCCCCTCAGGGCATTTCTAAAGGTCCCCAGACCCTTCTAGATTCCCTCAGGACCATTCTAAAGGCCCCCAGACTCTTTTAGAGCCCCTGAGGGCCATTCTAAAGGCCTGCAGACCCTTCAAGAGCCCCTCAACATCCTTCTAACGGCTCCCTGACCCTTCTAGAGCCCCTCACGGCGTTTCTAAAGGCCCTCAGACCTTTCTAGACCCCCTCAGGGCCTTTCTAAAGGCCCCCAGACCCTTCTAGATCCCCTCAAAACCCTTCTAAAAGGCCCCAGACCTTTCTAATGCCCATCAGGGCATTTCTAAAGGCCCCCAGACCTGTCTAATGCCCCTCATTACCCTTCTAAAGGCCCCGAGACACTTTTAGAGCAACTCAGGACACTTCTAAAGGTCCCCAGATCTTTCCAGAGCCCCTCAGGACGATTTTAGAGGCCCTCAGACCATTCTAGAGCCACTCAGGACGATTCAAAAGGCCCCCAGACCCTTCTAATCCACATCAGGGCCTTTCTAAAGGCCCCCAGACCATTCAAATGCCCTTCAGGACCCTTTTAAAAGCCCCCAGACCATTCTAATGCACCTCAGGGCCTTTCTAAAGGCCCCCAGACCATTCAAATGCCCCTCAGAACCCTTCTAAAGGCCCCCAGACCCTTCTAATGCCCATCAGGACACTTCTAAATGCCCCCAGACCTTTCTAATGCCCCACAGGGCCTTTCTAAAGGTCCCCAGACCCCTCTAGAGCCCCTGAAGACCCTTCTAAAGGCCCCCAGACCCTTATAGAGCCCCTCAGGACCCTTCTAAAGTACCCCAGACCCTGCTAGTTCCCCTCAGGACTTTTATAAGGGCACCCAGAATCTTCTAATGCCCCTCAGGACCCTTATAAAGGCACCCAGACCCTTCTAATGCCCCTCAGGGCCTTTCTAAAGTACCCCAGACACTTCTAGAACCTCTCAGGGCCTTTCTATATGACCCCAGACTTTTGTAATGCCCCTCAGGGCCTTTCTAAAGGCCCCCATACCCTTCTAATGCCCCTCACGACATTTCTAAAGGTCTTCAGACCCTTCTAGAGCCCCTCAGGACATTTCTAAAGGCACCCAGACCCTTCTAATGCCACTCAGGGCCTTTCTAAAGGCCCCCATACCCTTCTAATACCCCTCAGGACATTTCTAAAGGCCCCCAGAACCTTCTAAAGCCCCTGAAGACCCTTCTAAACTCCCCCAGACCCTGCTAATTACTCTAAGGGCTTTTATAAGGGCCACAAGACCCTTCTAAAACGTTTCAGGAACCTTATAAAGGCACCCAGACCCTTCTAGAGCCTCGAAAAGAGGCTCTAAAAGAGTCTGGGGGCCTTTAGAATGGTCCTGAGTGGCTCTAGAAGGGTCTGGGGGCTATTAGAAGTGTCCTGAGTGGGTCCAGAAGGGTCTGGGGGCCTTTAGAAAGGCCCTGAGGGGCATTAGAAGGGTCTGGGGGCCTTTAGAATGCTCCTGAGGGGCAGTATAAGGGTCTGGGGACCTTTAGAATTGCCCTGACGTTCATTAGAATGGTCTGCGGGCCTTTAGAAGTGTCCTGAGGGGCTCTAGAATGGTCTGGGGGCATTTATAAGGGTCCTGACGGGCTCTAGAAAGGTCTGGGAACCTTTATAAATGCCCTGAGGGGCATTAGAAGGGTCTGAGGGCCTTTAGAAAGGTCCTGAGGAGCATTAGAAAGGTCTTGTGGCCTTCATAAGGGTCCTGAAAGGCATTAGAAGGGTCTGGGGTCTTTTAGATGGGTCCTGAGGCAATCTAGAAAGGTCTAGTTGCCTTTACATGGGTCTTGAGGGTCATTAGAAGGGTGTGGAGGCCTTTTGAAAGGCCCAGAGGGGCTCTAGAAGGCTCTGGGGGCTATTAGAAGCGTCCTGAGGGGGTCCAGACGGGTCTGGGGACGATTTTAAAGGCCCTCAGAGGGATTATAAGGGTCTCGCGGCCTTTAGAAGGGCTCTGAATGGCATTAGAAGGGTCTGGGTTCATATAGAAAGGCCCTGAGAGGTTCTAGAAGTGTCTGGGGTACTTTAGAAAGGCCCTGAGGGGCATTAGAAGGGTCTGGGGGTCTTTAGAAGGGTCCTGAGGGGCATTAGAAGGGTCTGGGGGCTTTTAGAAGGGCTCTGAGGGGCATTTGAATGGTCTGAGGGCGTTTAGAAAGGCCCTGAGGTGGATTAGAAGGGTCTGGGGGCCTTTAGAATGGCCCTGAGGTGGAATAGAAGGGTCTGGGGGCCTTTAGAATCGTCCTTAGGGGCTCTAGAAAGATCTGGGGTCCTTTAGAAATGTCCTGAGGTGCTCTAAAAGTGTCTCGGGGCCTTTCGAATGGTCCCGAGGGGCATTAGAAGGGTCTGGGTGCCTTTAGAAATGTCCTGAGCGGCTCTAGAAGGGTCTGGGGGCCTTTAGAAATGTCCTGAGGGGCATTAGAAGGGTATGGGGTCCTTTATAAAGGCCCTGAGGGGCATTAGAAGGGTCTGGGGTCATATAGAAAGGCCCTGAGAGGTTCTAGAAGTGTCTGCGGTACTTTAGAAATGCCCTGAGGTGCATTAGCAGGGTCTGGGGGCCTTTAGAAGGGTCCTGAGGGGCATTAGAAGGGTCTGGGGGCCTTTAGAATGGTCCTGAGGGGGTCTAGAAGGGTCTGGGGACCTTTACATGGGTCTTGAGGGTCATTAGAAGGGTGTGTTGGCCTTTAGAAAGGCCCTGAAAGGCTATAGAAGGGTCTGGGGGCTTTTAGATGGGTTCTGAGGCAATCTAGAAGGGTCTGGGGGTCTTTACATGGGTCTTGAGGGGCATTAGAAGGGTCTGAGTGTATTTAGAAAGGTCCTGAGGGGCATTAGAAGGGTCTTGTGGCTTTTATAAGGGTCCTGAAAGGCATTAGAAGGGTCTGGGTGGCTTTAGATGGGTCCTGAGGCAATCTAGATGGGTTTGGGGGCCTTTACATGGGTCTTGAGGGTCATTAGAGGGGTCTGCGGTCCTTTAGATAGTCCCTGAGTGGCATTAGAAGGGTTCGGGGGCCTTTATAAAGGTCCTGAGGGGCATTAGAATGGTCTGGGTGCCTTTAGAAAGGTCCTGAGGGGCATTACAAGGGTCTTGTGGCCTTCCTAAGGGTCCTGAAAGGCATTAGAAGGCTCTGGGGGCTTTTAGTTGGGTCCTGAGGCAATCTAGAAGGGTCTAGGGGCCTTTACATGGGTCTTGGGGGTCATTAGATGGGTGTGGAGGCCTTTAGAAAGGCCCTGAGGGGCTCTAGAAGGGTCTGGGGGCCTCTAGAAGGGTCCTGAGGAGGTCCAGAAGGGTCTGGGGGCCTTTTTAAAGGCCCTCAGGGGGATTATAAGGGTCTCGCGGCCTTTAGAAATGTCCTGAGTGGCATTAGAAGGGTCTGGGGTCATATAGAAAGGCCCTGAGATGTTCTAGAAGTGTCTGGGGTACTTTAGAAAGGCCCTGAGGGGCATTAGAATGGTCTGGGTGCCTTTAGAAGGGTCCTGAGGGGCATTAGAAGGGTCTGGGGGCTTTTAGAAGGGCTATGAGGGGCATTTGAATGGTCTGGGGGCGTTTAGAAAGGCCCTCAGGTGGATTAGAAGGGTCTGGGGTCCTTTAGAAAGGCCCTGAGGTGGATTAGAAGGGTCTGGGGGCCTTTAGAATCGTCCTGAGGGGCTCTAGAAGGGTCTGGGGGCCTTTAGAAAGGACCTGAGGGGCTCTAGAAGGGTCCTGAGGGGCTCTAGAAAGATCTGGAGTCCTTTAGAAATGTCCTGAGGTGCTCTTAAAGTGTCTCGGGGCCTTTCGAATGGTCCTGAGGGGCATTAGAAGGGTCTGGGTGCCTTTAGAAATGTCCTGAGGGGCTCTAGAAGGGTCTGGGGGCCTTTAGAAATGTCCTGAGGGGCATTAGAAGGGTATGGTGGCCTTTAGAAAGGCCCTGAGGGGCATTACAAGGGTCTGGGGTCATATAAAAAGGCCCTGAGAGGTTCTAGAAGTGTCTGGGGTACTTTAGAAAGGCCCTGAGGGGCATTAGAAGGGTCTGGGGGCCTTTAGAAGGGTCCTGAGGGGCAGTAGAAGGGTCTGGGAGCCTTTAGAATGGTCCTGAGGGGGTCTAGAAGGGTCTGGGGGCCTTTACATTGGTCTTGAGGGGCATTAGAAGGGTCCGAGTGCCTTTAGAAAGGTCCTGAGGGGCATTAGAAGGGTCTTGTGGCCTTCATAAGGGTCCTGAAAGGCATTAGAAGGGTCTGGGGGGTTTTAGATGGGTCCTGAGGCAATCTAGATGGGTCTGGGGGCCTTTACATGGGTCTTGAGGGTCATTAGAGGGGTCTGGGGTCCTTTAGATAGTCCCTGAGTGGCATTAGAAGGGTCCGGGCGCCATTAGAAAGGTCCTGAGGGGCATTAGAATGGTCTGGGTGCCTTTAGAATGATCCTGAGGGGCTCTAGAATGGTCTGGGGCCTTTAGAAGCATCCTGAGGGGCTGTAGAAGGGTCTGGGGCCTTTCGAAGGGTCCTGATGGGTTCTAGAAAGATCTTGGGGCCTTTAGAAATGTCGTGAGTGGCTCTAGAAGGGTCTGGGTGCCTTTAGAAGGGTTCTGAGGGGCATTTGAATTGTCTGGGGGCCTTTAGAAAGGCCCTGAGGTGGATTAGAAGAGTCTGGGGTCCTTTAGAATCGTCCTGAGGGGATCTACAAGGGTCTGGGGGCCTCTAGAAGGGTCCTGAGGGGCTCTAGAAAGATCTGGGGTCCTTTAGAAATGTCCTGAGGTGCTCTAAAATTGTCTCGGGGCTTTTCGAAGGGTCCTGAGGGGCATTAGACGGGTCTGGGGTCCTTTAGAAATGCCCTGAGGGGCATAAGAAAGGTCTGGGGCCTTTAAAAAGGGTCTTGAGGGGATCTAGAAGGGTCTGGGGTCCTTTACAAGTGTCCTGAGGGGCTCTAGAAGGGTCTGGGGGCCTTTAGAAAGACCCTGACGGGCTCTAGAATTGTCAGGGAGTTGTTAGAAGGATGTTGAAGGGCTCTTGAAAGGTCTGCGGGCCTTTAGAATGGCCCTGAAGGGCTCTAAAAGAGTCTGGGGTCCTTTAGAATGGTCCTGAGGGGCTCTAGAATGGTCTGAGGACCTTTAGAAATGCCCTGAGGGGCATTAGAAGGGTCTGGGGGCCTTTAGAAAGGCCCTGAGGGGCATTAGAAGGGTCTGAGGGCTTTAAAAAGGCCCTGAGGGTCTGCAGAAGGGTCTGGGTGCCTTTCGAATGGTCCTGAAGGGCTCTAGAAAGGTCTGATGTTTTTTAGAAGGGTCTTGAGTGGCTCTAGAAGGGTCTGGCGGCTGTAGAATGGTCCTGAGGTGCTCTAGAAGGGTCTGGGGCCCTTTAGAACAATCTAGAGGGGCTCTAGAAGCGTCTGGGGTCCTTTAAAAGGGTCCTGAGGGGCTCTAGAAGGGTCTGGGGTCCTTTAGAAGGGCCTTGAGGGGCGTTAGATGGGTCTGGGGGCCTTTAGAAACACCCTGAGTGGCTCTAGAATGGTCTGGGGATCTTTTGAAATGGCCTTGAGGGGCTCCAGAAGTGTCTGGGTGCCTTTAGAAAGGTCTTGTGTGGCTCTAGAAGGGTCTGGGGGTCTTTACAATGGATCTGAGTGGCTCTAGAGGAGTCTGGGGGCCTTTAGAAAGGTCCTAAAGGGCTCTAGAGTGGTCTGGGGGTATTAGAAATGCCCTGAAGGGCATTAGATTGGTCTGGCGACCTTTAGAAAAGCTCTGAGGGGCATTAGAAGGGTCTGGGTGCCTTTGGATGGGTCTGAGGGGCATTAGAAGGTTCTGGGGGCCTTTAGAAGGGTCCTGAGGGGCTCTGGAAGGGTCTCGGGGCCATTTGAAGCGTCTTGAGGGGCTCTAGAAGGGTCTGGGTGCCTTTAGAAAGGTCTTGAGGGGATCTAGAGGAGTCTGAAGGCCTTTAGATAGGTCGTGAACGGCTCTAGAGGGGTCTGGGGGCCTTTAGAATGACCCTGAATGGCATTTGATGGGTCTGGGGGCCTTTAGAAAAGTCCTAAGGGGCATTAGAAGCTCTGGGGGCCTTTAGAAAGGCCCTAAGGGGCATTAGAAGGGTTTTGGGGCCTTTAGAAATGCCCTGAAAGGCTCTAGAAGGGTCTGGGGTCCTTTAGAAAGGCCCTGAGGGGCTCTACAAGAGTCTGGGCGCCTGTAGAAGGGTCCTGAGGGGCTCTAGAATGGTTTGGGGACCTTTATAAAGGACCTGAGCAGCTCTAGAAGGGTCTGGGGGCCTTTAAAAGAGTCCTGAGGGGCTCTAGAAGCGTCTTCGGGCCTTTAGAATGGTCTTGAGGGGAATTACCAGGGTCTGGGGGCCTTTAGAAGGGTCCTGAGGGGCATTACAAGGGTCTGGGTGCCGTTAGAAAGGTCCTGTGAGGTCTAGAAAGGTCTGTGGGCCTTTGAAGGGTCCTGACAGGTTCTATAAATGTCTGGGGGCCTTTAGAAGGGTCCTGAGGGTCATTAGAAGGGTCTGGGGGTCTTTAGAAGGGTCTTGAGGGTCTCTAGATGGGTCTGGGGGTCTTTAGAATGGCCGTGAGGGGTCCTAGAAGAGTCTGGGGGCCTTTAGATAGGTCCTGAAGGGCTCTAGTGGGGTCTGAGGTCATTTATAAAGGCCCTGAGGGTCATTAGATGAGTTTGGGGGCCTTTAGAAGGTCTTGAGGGGCATTAGAAGGGTCTGGGGTCCTTTAGAAAGACCCTGAGTTGCATTACAAGGGTCTGGTGTCCTTTAGAAGGGTCCTGAGGGGCTCTAGAAGAGTCTGGGGGCCTTTAGAAAGGACTTGAGGGGCTCTAGAAGGGTCTGGGGGCCTTTAGAATGGGCCTGAGGGGCTCTAGAAGAGTGTTGGGGTCGTTAGAAGGGTCCTGAAGGGCATTAGATGGGTCTGGGGTCCTTAAGAAGGGTCCTGAGGTGCTCTGGAAAAGTCTGGGGTCCCTTTGAATCGTCTTGAGGGGCTCTAGAAGGGTCTGTCGGCCTTTAGAATGGTCCTGACGGGCTCTAGAAGGGTCTGGGAACCTTTATATATGCCCTGAGGGGCATTAGAATGGTCTGAGGGCCTTTTGAAGGGTTCTGAGGGGCATTAGAATGGGGCGCACCCACCCTCCCCGAGCACCCACCCCAAACATTCACCCGTTAGCAATTAAGCACCCACCCCAAACATTCACCCATCAAGCAATTAAGCACCCATCCAGCGACAAAACAAATTAATTACATAGCCAAGCCCCAGAATAACACTCCTCAAAAAAACCTCTCAAAAACAATGCCTGAAAGAGAATGCACTCAATCAAAACACACACACAAAAAAACAAAAAAGAAACTAAAAGAAGAAATTTTCAACTCAGACAGCCACCATGTTTAAATCCGGCATCCACCATTTTGAAGCCAACTCCAGCCATTTTCAGACCGTGCAGCCACCATTTTTGAATCGGGTGGCGGCCATTTTGAAGCCAAATCCCGCCATTTTGAGGTCGGGCAGCCGCCATTTTTGAATCGGCCGGAGGCCATTTTGAAGCCGACTCCCGCCATTTTGAGTTCAGGCGGCAGCCATTGTTGAATCGGGCGACGGCCATTTTGACGCAGATTCCAACCATTTTGAGGCCCCCAGACCATTCTAGAGCCCCTCAGATCCTTTCTAAAGGCTCCCAGACTCTTCTAGACTCCTCAGGACCTTTGTAACGGCCCCCAGACCCATCTAGAGCCCCTCTGAACATTTCTAAAAGCCCCAGACCCTTCTAGAGCCCCTCAGGACCCTTTTAAAGGCCCCCAGACCCTTCTAATCCACCTCAGGGCCTTTCTAAAGGCCCCCAGACCATTCAAATGCCCCTCAGGACCCTTTTAAAGGCCCCCAGACCATTCTAATGCATCTCAGGGCCTTTCTAAAGGCCCCCAGACCATTCAAATGCCCCTCAGAACCCTTCTAAAGGCCCCCAGACCCTTCTAATGCCCCTCAGGACCCTTCTAAAGGCCCCCAGACCCTTCTAATGCCCCTCAGGACCCTTCTAAAGGCCCCCAGACCCTTCTAATGCCCCTCAGGGCCGTTCTAAAGTACCCCAGACCCTTCTAGAACCTCTCAGGGCCTTTCTATATGACCCCAGACCCTTGTAATGCCACTCAGGGCCTTTCTAAAGCCGCGAGACCCTTATAATTCCCCTGAGGGCCTTTAAAGAGGCCACAAGACCCTTCTGGACCCCCTCAGGACGCTTCTAATAGCCCCCAGACCATTCTAGAGCCCCTCAGGGCCTTTCTAAAGGCCTCCACACCCTTCTAATGACCCTCAAGACCCATGTAAAGGCCCCTAGACCCTTCTAGATTGCCTCAGGACCCATCTAAAAGCCCCCAGACCCTTCTAATGCCTTTCAGGACCCTTATGAAGACCACAAGACGCTTCTAATGCCCCTCAGGACCTTTCTAAAGGCTTTCAGACCCTTCTAATGCCCCTCGGGGCTTTTATAAAAGTTCCCAGACCCTTCTAGAGCCCGTCAGGACCCTTATAAAGGCCCCCAGACCATTCTAGAGACCCTCAGGACACTTCTAAAGGCCCGCAGACCATTCTAATGCCCGTCAGGGCCTTTATAAATGTCCCCAGACCCTTCTACTGCCCCTCAGGAGCATTCTAAAGGTCCCCAGACACTTCTAGAGCCCCTGAAGACCCTTCTAAAGGCCACCAGACCCTTACAGAGCCCCTCAGGACCCTTCTAAACGACACCAGAACCTTGTAATGCCCCTCAGGACGCTTCTAATAGCCCCCAGACCCTTCTAATGCCTTTCAGGGACTTTCTAAAGGCCTCCACACCCTTCTAATGACCCTCAAGACCCATGGAAAGGCCCCTAGACCCTTCTAGATTGCCTCAGGACCCATCTAAAAGCCCCCAGACCCTTCTAATGCCTTTAAGGACCCTTATGAAGGCCACAAGACCCTTCTAATGCCCCTCAGGACCTTTCTAAAGGCCCGCAGACCCTGCTAATGCCCATGAGGGCCTTTCTAAAGGTCCCCAGACCCTTCTACTGCCCCTCAGGATCTATCTAAAGGCCCGCAGACCCTTCTAATGCCCGTAAGGGCCTTTCTAAAGGTCTCCAGACCATTCTACTGCCCCTCAGGATCATTCTAAAGGCCCCCAGACCCTTCTAATGCTTCACAGGGCCTTTCTAAAGGCCCCCAGACCAATCTAGAGCTCCTGAAGACCCTTCTAAAGGCCCCCAGACCCTTGCAGAGCCCTTCAGGACCCTTCTAAAGTCCCCCAGACCCTGCTAATTACCCTCAGGGCTTTTACAAGGGCACCCAGACCCTTCTAATGCCCCTCAGGACCCTTATAAAGGCACCCAGACCCTTCTAGAGCCTCTCAGGACAGTTTTAAATGCCTCCAGACCCTTCTAGACCCCCTCAGGACCATTCTAAAGGCCCCCAGACCCTTCTAATGCCCCTCAGGACCCTTCTAAAGGCCCCCAGACCCTTCTACTGCCCCTCAGGGCCTTTCTAAAGTACCCCAGACACTTCTAGAACCTCTCAGGGCCTTTCTATATGACCCCAGACCCTCCTAATGCCCCTCAGGGCCTTTCTAAAGGCCCCCATACCCTTCTAATGCCCCTCAGGACATTTCTAAAGGCCCCCAGACCCTTCTAGAGCCCCTCAGGACATTTCTAAAGGCACCCAGACCCTTGTAATGCCACTCAGGGGCTTTCTAAAGGCCGCGAGACCCTTATAATCCCCCTGAGGGCCTTTAAAAAGGCCCCCAGACCCTTCTGGACCCCCTCAGGACGCTTCTAATAGCCCCCAGACCCTTCTAGAGCCCCTCAGGGCCTTTCTAAAGGCCTCCACACGCTTCTAATGACCCTCAAGACCCATGTAAAGGCCCCCAGACACTTCTAGATTGCCTCAGGACCCATCTAAAAGCCCCCAGACCCTTCTAATGCCTTTCAGGACTCTTTTAAAGGCCCCCAGACCCTTCTAATGCCCCTCAGGACACTTCTAAAGGCCCCCGGACCCTTCTAATGCCCCTCAGGTTCTTTCTAAATTACCCCAGACAATTCTAGAACCTCTCAGGGCCTTTCTATATGACGGCAGACCCTTTTATTGCCACTCAGGGCCTTTCTAAAGGCCGCGAGACCCTTATAC
This sequence comes from Coccyzus lansbergi, assembly GCA_033558105.1. NCBI lineage: Eukaryota > Metazoa > Chordata > Aves > Cuculiformes > Coccyzidae > Coccyzus > Coccyzus lansbergi. Next base: position 16,946 of record JAUMJK010000213.1, on the reverse strand, counting down.
TCCCCCTGAGGGCCTTTAAAAAGGCCCCCAGACCCTTCTGGACCCCCTCAGGACGCTTCTAATAGCCCCCAGACCCTTCTAGAGCACCTTGGGGCCTTTCTAAAGGCCTCCACACCCTTCTAATGACCCTCAAGACCCATGTAAAGGCCCCCAGACCCTTCTAGATCGCCTCAGGACCCATCTAAAAGCCCCCAGACCCTTCTAATGCCTTTCAGGACCCTTATGAAGGCCACAAGACCCTTCTAATTCCCCTCAGGACCTTTCTAAATGCCCTCAGACCCTTCTAATGCCCATCAGGGCATTTATAAAGGTTCCCAGACCCTTCTAGATCCCGTCAGGACCCTTATAAATGCCCCCAGACCATTCTAGAGCCCCTGAGGACACTTCTAAAGGCCCGCAGACCATTCTAATGCCCGTCAGAGCCTTTATAAAGGTCCCCAGACCCTTCTACTGCCCCTCAGGAGCATTCTAAAGGCCCCCAGACCATTCTAATGCCCCACAGGGCCTTTCTAAAGGTCCCCAGACCATTCTAGAGCCCCTGGACACCCTTCTAAAGGCCCCCCAGACCCTTATAGAGCCCCTCAGGACGCATCTAAAGTCCCCCAGACCCTGCTAATTCCCCTCAGGGCTTTTATATGGGCACCCAGACCCTTCTAATGCACCTAAGGACTTTTATAAAGGCACCCAGACCCTTCTAGAGCCTCTCAGGACAGTTTTAAATGCCTCCAGACCCTTCTAGACCCCCTCAGGACCATTCTAAAGGCCCCCAGACCCTTCTAATGCCACTCAGGACCCTTCTAAAGGCCCCGAGACCCTTCTAATGCCCCTCAGGGTCTTTCTAAAGGCCCCCAGACCCTTCTAATGCCCCTCATGACATTTCGAAAGGCCCCCAGACCCTTCTAGAGCCCCTCAGGACATTTCTAAACGCACCCAGACCCTTCTAATGCCACTCAGGACCTTTCTAAAGGCCGCGAGACCCTTATAATCCCCCTGAGGGCCTTTAAAAAGTCACCCAGACCCTTCTGGACCCCCTCAGGACGCTTCTAATAGCCCCCAGACCCTACTAGAGCCCCTCAGGGCCTTTCTAAAGGCCTCCACAGCCTTCTAATGACCCTCGAGACCAATGTAAAGGCCCCCAGACCCTTCTAGATTGCCTCAGGACCCATCTAAAAGCCCCCAGACCCTTCTAATGCCTTTCAGGACCCTTATGAAGGCCACAAGACCCTTCTAATGCCCCTCAGGACCTTTCTAAAGGCCCTCAGACCCTTGTAATACCCCTCAGGGCATTTATAAAGGTTCCCAGACCATTCTACAGCCCGTCAGGACCCTTATAAAGGACCCCAGACCATTCTAGAGCCCCTCAGGAAACTTCTAAAGGCCCGCAGACCATTCTAATGCCCGTCAGGGCCTTTATAAAGGTCTCCAGACCCTTCTACTGCCCCTCAGGAGCATTCTAAAGGCCCCCAGACCCTTCTAATGCCCCACAGGGCCTTTCTAAAGGTCCCCAGACCCTTCTAGAGCCCCTGAAGACCCTTCTAAAGGCCCCCAGACCATTATAGAGATCTTCAGGACCCTTCTAAAGTCCCCCAGACGCTGCTAATTCCCCTCAGGGTTTTTATAAGGGCACCCAGACCGTTCTAATACCCCTCAGGACCCTTATAAAGGCACCCAGACCATTCTAGAGCCTCTCAGGACAGATTTAAATGCCTGCAGACCCTTCTAGACCCCCTTAGGACCATTCTAAAGGCCCCCAGACCATTCTAATGCCCCACAGGGCCTTTCTAAACGTCCCCAGAGCCTTATAGAGCCCCTGAAGACCCTTCTAAAGGTCCCCAGACCCTTCTAATGCCCCTCAAGGCCTTTCTAAAGTACCCCAGACACTTCTAGAACCTCTCAGGGCCTTTCTATATGACCCCAGACCCTTCTAATGCCTCTCAGGGCCTTTCTAAAGGTCGCTAGACCCTTATAATCCCACTGAGGGCCTTTTAAAAGCCCCCCAGACCCTTCTGGACCCCCTCAGGACGCTTCTAATAGCCCCCAGACCCTTCTAATGACCCCCAGGGTCTTTCTAAAGGCCTCCACACACTTCTAGTGACACTCAAGACACATGTAAAGGCCCCCAGACCCTTCTAGATTGCCTCTGGACCCATCTAAAAGCCCCCAGACACTTCTAATGCCTTTCAGGGCCTTTCTAAAGGCCTCCACTACCTTCTAATGACCCTCAAGACCCATGTAAAGGCCCCTAGACACTTCTAGATATCCTCAGGACACATCTAATAGCCCCCAGACCCTTTTAATGACTTTCAGGACCCTTATGAAGATCACAAGACCCTTCTAATGCCCCTCAGGACCTTTCTAAAGGCCCTCAGACCCTTCTAATACCACTCAGGGCCTTTCTAAAGGCCGCGAGACACTTATAATCCCCCTGAGGGCCTTTAAAAAGGCACCCAGACCCTTCTGGACCCCCTCAGGACGCTTCTAATAGCCCCCAGACCCTTCTAGAGCCTCTCAGGGCCTTTCTAAAGGCCTCCACACCATTCTAATGACCCTCAAGACCCATGTAAAGGCCCCCAGAGCATTCTAGATTGCCTCAGGACCCATCTAAAAGCCCCCAGAGCATTCTAATGCCTTTCAGGACCCTTATGAAGGCCACAAGACCCTTCTAATGCCCCTCAGGACCTTTCTAAAGGCCCTCAGACTATTCAAATGCCCCTCAGGACTCTTTTAAAGGCCCCCAGACCCTTCTAATGCACCTCAGGACAATTCTAAAGGCCCCCAGACCCTTCTAATGTCCCTCAGGGCCTTTCTAAATTATCCCAGACAGTTCTGGAACATCTCAGAGCCTTTCTATATGACCCCAGACCCTTGTAATGCCACTCAGGGCCCTTCTAAAGGCCGCTAGACCCTTATCATCCCCCTGAGGGCCTTTAAAAAGGCCCCCAGACCCTTCTGGACCCCCTCAGGACGCTTCTAATAGCCCCCAGACCCTTCTAGAGCCCCTTGGGTCCTTTCTAAAGGCCTCCACACCCTTCTAATGACCCTCAAGACCCATGTAAATGCCCCTAGACCCTTCTAGATTGCCTCAGGACCCATCTAAAAGCCCGCAGACCCTTCTAATGCCTTTCAGGACCCTTATGAAGGTAACAAGACCCTTCTAATGCCCCTCAGGACCTTTCTAAAGGCCCTCAGACCCTTATAATGCCCCTCAGGGCATTTATAAAGGTTCCCAGACCCTTCTAGAGCCCCTCAGGACCCTTATAAAGGCCCCCAGACCCTTCTGGACCCCCTCAGGACGCTTCTAATAGCCCCCAGACCCTTCTAGAGCACCTTGGGGCCTTTCTAAAGGCCTCCACACCCTTCTAATGACCCTCAAGACCCATGTAAAGGCCCCCAGACCCTTCTAGATCGCCTCAGGACCCATCTAAAAGCCCCCAGACCCTTCTAATGCCTTTCAGGACCCTTATGAAGGCCACAAGACCCTTCTAATTCCCCTCAGGACCTTTCTAAATGCCCTCAGACCCTTCTAATGCCCATCAGGGCATTTATAAAGGTTCCCAGACCCTTCTAGATCCCGTCAGGACCCTTATAAATGCCCCCAGACCATTCTAGAGCCCCTGAGGACACTTCTAAAGGCCCGCAGACCATTCTAATGCCCGTCAGAGCCTTTATAAAGGTCCCCAGACCCTTCTACTGCCCCTCAGGAGCATTCTAAAGGCCCCCAGACCATTCTAATGCCCCACAGGGCCTTTCTAAAGGTCCCCAGACCATTCTAGAGCCCCTGGACACCCTTCTAAAGGCCCCCCAGACCCTTATAGAGCCCCTCAGGACGCATCTAAAGTCCCCCAGACCCTGCTAATTCCCCTCAGGGCTTTTATATGGGCACCCAGACCCTTCTAATGCACCTAAGGACTTTTATAAAGGCACCCAGACCCTTCTAGAGCCTCTCAGGACAGTTTTAAATGCCTCCAGACCCTTCTAGACCCCCTCAGGACCATTCTAAAGGCCCCCAGACCCTTCTAATGCCACTCAGGACCCTTCTAAAGGCCCCGAGACCCTTCTAATGCCCCTCAGGGTCTTTCTAAAGGCCCCCAGACCCTTCTAATGCCCCTCATGACATTTCGAAAGGCCCCCAGACCCTTCTAGAGCCCCTCAGGACATTTCTAAACGCACCCAGACCCTTCTAATGCCACTCAGGACCTTTCTAAAGGCCGCGAGACCCTTATAATCCCCCTGAGGGCCTTTAAAAAGTCACCCAGACCCTTCTGGACCCCCTCAGGACGCTTCTAATAGCCCCCAGACCCTACTAGAGCCCCTCAGGGCCTTTCTAAAGGCCTCCACAGCCTTCTAATGACCCTCGAGACCAATGTAAAGGCCCCCAGACCCTTCTAGATTGCCTCAGGACCCATCTAAAAGCCCCCAGACCCTTCTAATGCCTTTCAGGACCCTTATGAAGGCCACAAGACCCTTCTAATGCCCCTCAGGACCTTTCTAAAGGCCCTCAGACCCTTGTAATACCCCTCAGGGCATTTATAAAGGTTCCCAGACCATTCTACAGCCCGTCAGGACCCTTATAAAGGACCCCAGACCATTCTAGAGCCCCTCAGGAAACTTCTAAAGGCCCGCAGACCATTCTAATGCCCGTCAGGGCCTTTATAAAGGTCTCCAGACCCTTCTACTGCCCCTCAGGAGCATTCTAAAGGCCCCCAGACCCTTCTAATGCCCCACAGGGCCTTTCTAAAGGTCCCCAGACCCTTCTAGAGCCCCTGAAGACCCTTCTAAAGGCCCCCAGACCATTATAGAGATCTTCAGGACCCTTCTAAAGTCCCCCAGACGCTGCTAATTCCCCTCAGGGTTTTTATAAGGGCACCCAGACCGTTCTAATACCCCTCAGGACCCTTATAAAGGCACCCAGACCATTCTAGAGCCTCTCAGGACAGATTTAAATGCCTGCAGACCCTTCTAGACCCCCTTAGGACCATTCTAAAGGCCCCCAGACCATTCTAATGCCCCACAGGGCCTTTCTAAACGTCCCCAGAGCCTTATAGAGCCCCTGAAGACCCTTCTAAAGGTCCCCAGACCCTTCTAATGCCCCTCAAGGCCTTTCTAAAGTACCCCAGACACTTCTAGAACCTCTCAGGGCCTTTCTATATGACCCCAGACCCTTCTAATGCCTCTCAGGGCCTTTCTAAAGGTCGCTAGACCCTTATAATCCCACTGAGGGCCTTTTAAAAGCCCCCCAGACCCTTCTGGACCCCCTCAGGACGCTTCTAATAGCCCCCAGACCCTTCTAATGACCCCCAGGGTCTTTCTAAAGGCCTCCACACACTTCTAGTGACACTCAAGACACATGTAAAGGCCCCCAGACCCTTCTAGATTGCCTCTGGACCCATCTAAAAGCCCCCAGACACTTCTAATGCCTTTCAGGGCCTTTCTAAAGGCCTCCACTACCTTCTAATGACCCTCAAGACCCATGTAAAGGCCCCTAGACACTTCTAGATATCCTCAGGACACATCTAATAGCCCCCAGACCCTTTTAATGACTTTCAGGACCCTTATGAAGATCACAAGACCCTTCTAATGCCCCTCAGGACCTTTCTAAAGGCCCTCAGACCCTTCTAATACCACTCAGGGCCTTTCTAAAGGCCGCGAGACACTTATAATCCCCCTGAGGGCCTTTAAAAAGGCACCCAGACCCTTCTGGACCCCCTCAGGACGCTTCTAATAGCCCCCAGACCCTTCTAGAGCCTCTCAGGGCCTTTCTAAAGGCCTCCACACCATTCTAATGACCCTCAAGACCCATGTAAAGGCCCCCAGAGCATTCTAGATTGCCTCAGGACCCATCTAAAAGCCCCCAGAGCATTCTAATGCCTTTCAGGACCCTTATGAAGGCCACAAGACCCTTCTAATGCCCCTCAGGACCTTTCTAAAGGCCCTCAGACTATTCAAATGCCCCTCAGGACTCTTTTAAAGGCCCCCAGACCCTTCTAATGCACCTCAGGACAATTCTAAAGGCCCCCAGACCCTTCTAATGTCCCTCAGGGCCTTTCTAAATTATCCCAGACAGTTCTGGAACATCTCAGAGCCTTTCTATATGACCCCAGACCCTTGTAATGCCACTCAGGGCCCTTCTAAAGGCCGCTAGACCCTTATCATCCCCCTGAGGGCCTTTAAAAAGGCCCCCAGACCCTTCTGGACCCCCTCAGGACGCTTCTAATAGCCCCCAGACCCTTCTAGAGCCCCTTGGGTCCTTTCTAAAGGCCTCCACACCCTTCTAATGACCCTCAAGACCCATGTAAATGCCCCTAGACCCTTCTAGATTGCCTCAGGACCCATCTAAAAGCCCGCAGACCCTTCTAATGCCTTTCAGGACCCTTATGAAGGTAACAAGACCCTTCTAATGCCCCTCAGGACCTTTCTAAAGGCCCTCAGACCCTTATAATGCCCCTCAGGGCATTTATAAAGGTTCCCAGACCCTTCTAGAGCCCCTCAGGACCCTTATAAAGGCCCCCAGACCATTCAAGAGCCCCTCAGGACACTTCTAAAGGCCCACAGACCATTCTAATGCCTGTCAGGGCCTTTCTAAAGGTCCCCAGACCCTTCTACTGCCCCTCAGGATCATTCTAAAGGCCCCCAGACCCTTCTAATGCCCCACAGGGCCGTTCTAAAGGTCCCTAGACCCTTCTAGAGCCCCTGAAGACCCTTCTAAAGGCCCCCAGACCATAATAGAGCCCCTCAGGACCTTTCTAATGTCCCCCAGACCCTGCTAATTCCCCTCAGGGCTTTTATAAGGGCCACAAGACCATTCTAATGCCCCACAGGACCCTTATAAAGGCACCCAGACCCTTCTAGAGCCTCTAAGGACAGTTTTAAATGTCTCCAGACCCTTCTAGACCCCGTCAGGGCCATTCTAAAGGCCCCCAGACCCTTCTAATGCCCCTCAGGACCCTTCTAAAGGCCCTCAGGTCCTTTCTAAAGTAACCCAGACACTTCTAGAACCTCTCAGGGCCTTTCTATATGACCCCAGACCCTTGTAATGCCACTCAGGGCCTTTCTAAAGGCCCCCAGACCCTTCTAGAGCCCCTCAGGACATTTCTAAAGGCACCCAGACCCTTCTAATGCCACTCAGGGCCTTTCTAAAGGCCACGAGACCCATATAATCCCATTGAGGGCCTTTAAAAAGGCCCCCAGACCCTTCTGGACCCCCTCAGGACGCTTCTAATAGCCCCCAGACCCTTCTAGAGCCCCTCAGGGTCTTTCTAAAGGCCTCCACACCCTTCTAATGACCCTCAAGACCCATGTAAAGGTCCCTAGACCCTTCTAGACTGCCTCAGGTCCCATCTAAAAGCCCCAGACCCTTCTAATGCCTTTCAGGGCCTTTCTAAAGGCCTCCACACCCTTCTAATGACCCTCAAGACCCATGGAAAGGCCCCTAGACCCTTCTAGATTGCCTCAGGACCCATCTAAAAGCCCCCAGACCCTTCTAATGCCTTTCAGGACCCTTATGAAGGCCACAAGACCCTTCTAATGCCCCTCAGGACCTTTCTAAAGGCCCTCAGACCCTTGTAATTCCCCTCAGGGCTTTTATAAAGATTCCCAGACCCTTCTAGAGCCCGTCAGGACACTTATAAAGGCCCCAAGACCACTCTAGAGCCCCTCAGGACACTTCTAAAGGCCCACAGATCATTCTAATGCCCGTCAGGGCTTTCTAAAAATCCCCAGACCCTTCTACTGCCCCTCCGGAGCATTCTAAAGGCCCCCAGACCCTTCTAATGCCCCACAGGGCCTTTCTAAAGGTCCCCAGACCCTTCTATAGCCCCTGAAGACCCTTCTAAAGTTCCCCAGACCCTTCTAATGCCACTCAGGGCCTTTCTAATTGCCGCGAGACTTTTATAATCCCCCTGAGGGCCTTTAAAAAGGCACCCAGACCCTTCTGGACCCCCTCAGGACGCTTCTAATAGCCCCCGACCCTTCTAGAGCCTCTCAGGGCCTTTCTAAAGGCCTCCACACCCTTCTAATGACCCTCAAGACCCATGTAAAGGCCCCCAGACCCTTCTAGATTGCCTCAGGACCCATCTAAAGGCCCGCAGACCCTTCTAATGCCTTTCAGGACCCTTATGAAGGCCACAAGACCCTTCTAATGCCCCTCAGGACCTTTCTAAAGGCCCTCAGACTATTCAAATGCCCCTCAGGACTCTTTTAAAGGCCCCCAGACCCTTCTAATGCACCTCAGGACCCTTCTAAAGGCCCCGTGACCCTTCTAATGCCTCTCAGGGCCTTTCTAAATTACCCCAGATACTTCTGGAACATCTCAGAGCATTTCTATATGACCCCAGACCCTTGTAATGCCACTCATGGCCCTTCTAAAGGCCGAGAGACCATTATCATCCCCCTGAGGGCCTTTAAAAAGGCCCCCAGACCCTTCTAGACCCCCTCAGGACGCTTCTAATAGCCCCCAGACCCTTCTAGAGCCCCTCGGGGCCTTTCTAAAGGCCTCCACACCCTTCTAATGACCCTCAAGACCAATGTAAAAGCCCCTAGACCCTTCTAGATTGCCTCAGGACCCATCGAAAAGCCCCCAGACCCTTCTAATGCCATTCAGGACCCTTATGAAGGCCACAAGACCCTTCTAATGCCCCTCAGGACCTTTCTAAAGGCCCTCAGACCCTTCTAATGCCCCTCAGGGCATTTATAAAGGTTCCCAGACCTTTCTAGAGCCCCTCAGGACCCTTATAAAGGCCCCCAGACCATTCTAGAGCCCCTCAGGACACTTCTAAAGGCCCGCAGACCATTCTAATGCCTGTCAGGGCCTTTATAAATGTCCCCAGACCCTTCTACTGCCCCTCAGGATCATTCCAAAGGCCCCCAGACCCTTCTAATGCCCCACAGGTCCTTTCTAAAGGTCCCCAGACCCTTCTAGAGCCCCTGAAGACCGTTCTAAAGGCCCCCAGACCGTAATAGAGCCCCTCAGGACCCTTCTAAAGTCCCCCAGACCCTGCTAATTCCCCTCAGGGCTTTTATAAGGGCCACAAAACCCTTCTAATGCCCCTCAGGACCTTTATAAAGGCACCCAGACCCTTCTAGAGCCTCTCAGGACAGTTTTAAATGCCTCCAGACCCTTCTAGACCCCGTCAGGGCCATTCTAAAGGCCCCCAGACCCTTCTAATGCCCCTCAGGACCCTTCTAAATGCCCTCAGGGCCTTTCTAAAGTAACCCAGACACTTCTAGAACCTCTCAGGGCCTTTCTATATGACCCCAGACCCTTGTAATGCCCCTCAGGGCCTTTCTAAAGGCCCCCAGACCCTTCTAGAGCCCCTCAGGACATTTCTAAAGGCACTCAGACCCTTCTAATGCCGCTCAGGGCCTTTCTAAAGGCCACGAGACCCTTATAATCCCATTGAGGGCCTTTAAAAAGGCCCCCAGACCCTTCTGGACCTCCTCAGGACGCTTCTAATAGCCCCCAGACCCTTCTAGAGCCCCTCCGGGCCATTCTAAAGGCCTCCACACCCTTCTAATGACCCTCAAGACCCATGTAAAGGTCCCTAGACCCTTCTAGACTGCCTCAGGTCCCATCTAAAAGCCCCCAGACCCTTCTAATGCATTTCAGGACCCTTATGAAGGCCACAAGACCCTTCTAATGCCCCTGAGGACCTTTCTAAAGGCCCTCAGACTATTCAAATGCCCCTCAGGACTCTTTTAAAGGCCCCCAGACCCTTCTAATGCACCTCAGGACACTTCTAAAGGCCCACAGATCATTCTAATGCCCGTCAGGGCCTTTCTAAAAATCCCCAGACCCTTCTACTGCCCCTCAGGATCATTCTAAAGGCCCCCAGACCCTTCTAATGCCCCACAGAGCCTTTCTAAAGGTCCCCAGACCCTTCTAGAGCCCATGAAGACCGTTCTAAAGGCCCCCAGACCCTTCTAATGCCACTCAGGGCCTTTCTAAAGTCCGCGAGACACTTATAATCCCCCTAAGGTCCTTTAAAAAGGCACCCAGACCCTTCTGGACCCCCTCAGGACATTTCTAATTGCCCCCAGACCCTTTGAGAGCCTCTCAGGGCCTTTCTAAAAGCCTCCACACCCTTCTAATGACCCTCAAGACCGATGTAAAGGCCCCCAGACCCTTCTAGATTGCCTCAGGACCCATCTAAAAGCCCGCAGACACTTCTAATGCCTTTCAGAACCCTTATGAAGGCCACAAGACCCTTCTAATGCCCCTCAGGACCTTTCTAAAGGCCCTCAGACTATTCAAATGCCCCTCAGGACTCTTTTAAAGGCCCCCAGACCCTTCTAATGCACCTCAGGACACTTCTAAAGGCCCCAAGACCCTTCTAATGTCCCTCAGGGCCTTTCTAAATTACCCCAGACACTTCTGGAACATCTCAGAGCCTTTCTATATGACCCCAGACCCTTGTAATGCCACTCAGGGCCCTTCTAAAGGCCGCGAGACCCTTATCATCCCCCTGAGGGCCTTAACAAGGGCCCCCAGACCCTTCTGGACCCCCTCAGGACGCTTCTAATAGCCCCCAGACCCTTCTAGAGCCCCTCGGGGCCTTTCTAAAGGCCTCCACACCCTTCTAATGGCCCTCAAGACCCATGGAAAGGCCCCTAGACCCTTCTAGATTGCCTCAGGACCCATCTAAAAGCCCCCAGACCCTTGTAATGCCTTTCAGGACCATTATGAAGGCCACAAGACCCTTCTAATGCCCCTCAGGACCTTTCTAAAGGCCCTCAGACCCTTCTAATGCCCCTCAGGGCATTTATAAAGGTTCCCAGACCCTTCTAGAGCCCCTCAGGACCCTTATAAAGGCCCCCAGACCAATCTAGAGCCCCTCAGAACACTTCTAAAGGCTTGCAGACCATTCTAATGCCTGTCAGGGCCTTTATAAATGTCCCCAGACCCTTCTACTGCCCCTCAGGATCATTCTAAAGGCCCCCAGACCCTTCTAATGCCCCACAGGGCCGTTCTAAAGGTCCCCAGACCCTTCTAGAGCCCCTGAAGACCCTTCTAAAGGCCCCCAGACCGTAATAGAGCCCCTCAGGACCCTTCTAAAGTCCCCCAGACCCTGCTAATTCCCCTCAGGGCTTTTATAAGGGCCACAAGACCCTTCTAATGCCCCTCAGGACCCTTATAAAGGCACCCAGACCCTTCTAGAGCCTCTAAGGACAGTTTTAAATGCCTCCAGACCCTTCTAGACCCCGTCAGGGCCATTCTAAAGGCCCCCAGACCCTTCTAATGCCCCTCAGGACCCTTCTAAAGGCCCTCAGGTCCTTTCTAAAGTAACCCAGACACTTCTAGAACCTCTCAGGGCCTTTCTATATGACCCCAGACCCTTGTAATGCCACTCAGGGCCTTTCTAAAGGCCCCCAGACCCTTCTAGAGCCCCTCAGGACATTTCTAAAGGCACCCAGACCCTTCTAATGCCACTCAGGGCCTTTCTAAAGGCCACGAGACCCATATAATCCCATTGAGGGCCTTTAAAAAGGCCCCCAGACCCTTCTGGACCCCCTCAGGACGCTTCTAATAGCCCCCAGACCCTTCTAGAGCCCCTCAGGGTCTTTCTAAAGGCCTCCACACCCTTCTAATGACCCTCAAGACCCATGTAAAGGTCCCTAGACCCTTCTAGACTGCCTCAGGTCCCATCTAAAAGCCCCCAGACCCTTCTAATGCCTTTCAGGGCCTTTCTAAAGGCCTCCACACCCTTCTAATGACCCTCAAGACCCATGGAAAGGCCCCTAGACCCTTCTAGATTGCCTCAGGACCCATCTAAAAGCCCCCAGACCCTTCTAATGCCTTTCAGGACCCTTATGAAGGCCACAAGACCCTTCTAATGCCCCTCAGGACCTTTCTAAAGGCCCTCAGACCCTTGTAATTCCCCTCAGGGCTTTTATAAAGATTCCCAGACCCTTCTAGAGCCCGTCAGGACACTTATAAAGGCCCCAAGACCATTCTAGAGCCCCTCAGGACACTTCTAAAGGCCCACAGATCATTCTAATGCCCGTCAGGGCTTTCTAAAAATCCCCAGACCCTTCTACTGCCCCTCCGGAGCATTCTAAAGGCACCCAGACCCTTCTAATGCCCCACAGGGCCTTTCTAAAGGTCCCCAGACCCTTCTAGAGCCCCTGAAGACCCTTCTAAAGGCCCCCAGACCCTTCTAATGCCACTCAGGGCCTTTCTAATTGCCGCGAGACTTTTATAATCCCCCTGAGGGCCTTTAAAAAGGCACCCAGACCCTTCTGGACCCCCTCAGGACGCTTCTAATAGCCCCCAGACCCTTCTAGAGCCTCTCAGGGCCTTTCTAAAGGCCTCCACACCCTTCTAATGACCCTCAAGACCCATGTAAAGGCCCCCAGACCCTTCTAGATTGCCTCAGGACCCATCTAAAGGCCCGCAGACCCTTCTAATGCCTTTCAGGACCATTATGAAGGCCACAAGACCCTTCTAATGCCCCTCAGGACCTTTCTAAAGGCCCTCAGACTATTCAAATGCCCTTCAGGACTCTTTTAAAGGCCCCCAGACCCTTCTAATGCACCTCAGGACCCTTCTAAAGGCCCCCTGACCCTTCTAATGCCTCTCAGGGCCTTTCTAAATTACCCCAGATACTTCTGGAACATCTCAGAGCATTTCTATATGACCCCAGACCCTTGTAATGCCACTCATGGCCCTTCTAAAGGCCGAGAGACCATTATCATCCCCCTGAGGGCCTTTAAAAAGGCCCCCAGACCCTTCTAGACCCCCTCAGGACGCTTCTAATAGCCCCCAGACCCTTCTAGAGCCCCTCGGGGCCTTTCTAAAGGCCTCCACACCCTTCTAATGACCCTCAAGACCAATGTAAAAGCCCCTAGACCCTTCTAGATTGCCTCAGGACCCATCGAAAAGCCCCCAGACCCTTCTAATGCCATTCAGGACCCTTATGAAGGCCACAAGACCCTTCTAATGCCCCTCAGGACCTTTCTAAAGGCCCTCAGACCCTTCTAATGCCCCTCAGGGCATTTATAAAGGTTCCCAGACCTTTCTAGAGCCCCTCAGGACCCTTATAAAGGCCCCCAGACCATTCTAGAGCCCCTCAGGACACTTCTAAAGGCCCGCAGACCATTCTAATGCCTGTCAGGGCCTTTATAAATGTCCCCAGACCCTTCTACTGCCCCTCAGGATCATTCCAAAGGCCCCCAGACCCTTCTAATGCCCCACAGGTCCTTTCTAAAGGTCCCCAGACCCTTCTAGAGCCCCTGAAGACCGTTCTAAAGGCCCCCAGACCGTAATAGAGCCCCTCAGGACCCTTCTAAAGTCCCCCAGACCCTGCTAATTCCCCTCAGGGCTTTTATAAGGGCCACAAAACCCTTCTAATGCCCCTCAGGACCTTTATAAAGGCACTCAGACCCTTCTAGAGCCTCTCAGGACAGTTTTAAATGCCTCCAGACCCTTCTAGACCCCGTCAGGGCCATTCTAAAGGCCCCCAGACCCTTCTAATGCCCCTCAGGACCCTTCTAAATGCCCTCAGGGCCTTTCTAAAGTAACCCAGACACTTCTAGAACCTCTCAGGGCCTTTCTATATGACCCCAGACCCTTGTAATGCCCCTCAGGGCCTTTCTAAAGGCCCCCAGACCCTTCTAGAGCCCCTCAGGACATTTCTAAAGGCACTCAGACCCTTCTAATGCCGCTCAGGGCCTTTCTAAAGGCCACGAGACCCTTATAATCCCATTGAGGGCCTTTAAAAAGGCCCCCAGACCCTTCTGGACCTCCTCAGGACGCTTCTAATAGCCCCCAGACCCTTCTAGAGCCCCTCCGGGCCATTCTAAAGGCCTCCACACCCTTCTAATGACCCTCAAGACCCATGTAAAGGTCCCTAGACCCTTCTAGACTGCCTCAGGTCCCATCTAAAAGCCCCCAGACCCTTCTAATGCATTTCAGGACCCTTATGAAGGCCACAAGACCCTTCTAATGCCCCTGAGGACCTTTCTAAAGGCCCTCAGACTATTCAAATGCCCCTCAGGACTCTTTTAAAGGCCCCCAGACCCTTCTAATGCACCTCAGGACACTTCTAAAGGCCCACAGATCATTCTAATGCCCGTCAGGGCCTTTCTAAAAATCCCCAGACCCTTCTACTGCCCCTCAGGATCATTCTAAAGGCCCCCAGACCCTTCTAATGCCCCACAGAGCCTTTCTAAAGGTCCCCAGACCCTTCTAGAGCCCATGAAGACCGTTCTAAAGGCCCCCAGACCCTTCTAATGCCACTCAGGGCCTTTCTAAAGGCCGCGAGACACTTATAATCCCCCTAAGGTCCTTTAAAAAGGCAACCAGACCCTTCTGGACCCCCTCAGGACATTTCTAATTGCCCCCAGACCCTTTGAGAGCCTCTCAGGGCCTTTCTAAAAGCCTCCACACCCTTCTAATGACCCTCAAGACCGATGTAAAGGCCCCCAGACCCTTCTAGATTGCCTCAGGACCCATCTAAAAGCCCGCAGACACTTCTAATGCCTTTCAGAACCCTTATGAAGGCCACAAGACCCTTCTAATGCCCCTCAGGACCTTTCTAAAGGCCCTCAGACTATTCAAATGCCCCTCAGGACTCTTTTAAAGGCCCCCAGACCCTTCTAATGCACCTCAGGACACTTCTAAAGGCCCCAAGACCCTTCTAATGTCCCTCAGGGCCTTTCTAAATTACCCCAGACACTTCTGGAACATCTCAGAGCCTTTCTATATGACCCCAGACCCTTGTAATGCCACTCAGGGCCCTTCTAAAGGCCGCGAGACCCTTATCATCCCCCTGAGGGCCTTAACAAAGGCCCCCAGACCCTTCTGGACCCCCTCAGGACGCTTCTAATAGCCCCCAGACCCTTCTAGAGCCCCTCGGGGCCTTTCTAAAGGCCTCCACACCCTTCTAATGGCCCTCAAGACCCATGGAAAGGCCCCTAGACCCTTCTAGATTGCCTCAGGACCCATCTAAAAGCCCCCAGACCCTTGTAATGCCTTTCAGGACCATTATGAAGGCCACAAGACCCTTCTAATGCCCCTCAGGACCTTTCTAAAGGCCCTCAGACCCTTCTAATGCCCCTCAGGGCATTTATAAAGGTTCCCAGACCCTTCTAGAGCCCCTCAGGACCCTTATAAAGGCCCCCAGACCAATCTAGAGCCCCTCAGAACACTTCTAAAGGCCCGCAGACCATTCTAATGCCTGTCAGGGCCTTTATAAATGTCCCCAGACCCTTCTACTGCCCCTCAGGATCATTCTAAAGGCCCCCAGACCCTTCTAATGCCCCACAGGGCCGTTCTAAAGGTCCCCAGACCCTTCTAGAGCCCCTGAAGACCCTTCTAAAGGCCCCCAGACCGTAATAGAGCCCCTCAGGACCCTTCTAAAGTCCCCCAGACCCTGCTAATTCCCCTCAGGGCTTTTATAAGGGCCACAAGACCCTTCTAATGCCCCTCAGGACCCTTATAAAGGCACCCAGACCCTTCTAGAGCCTCTAAGGACAGTTTTAAATGCCTCCAGACCCTTCTAGACCCCGTCAGGGCCATTCTAAAGGCCCCCAGACCCTTCTAATGCCCCTCAGGACCCTTCTAAAGGCCCTCAGGTCCTTTCTAAAGTAACCCAGACACTTCTAGAACCTCTCAGGGCCTTTCTATATGACCCCAGACCCTTGTAATGCCACTCAGGGCCTTTCTAAAGGCCCCCAGACCCTTCTAGAGCCCCTCAGGACATTTCTAAAGGCACCCAGACCCTTCTAATGCCACTCAGGGCCTTTCTAAAGGCCACGAGACCCATATAATCCCATTGAGGGCCTTTAAAAAGGCCCCCAGACCCTTCTGGACCCCCTCAGGACGCTTCTAATAGCCCCCAGACCCTTCTAGAGCCCCTCAGGGTCTTTCTAAAGGCCTCCACACCCTTCTAATGACCCTCAAGACCCATGTAAAGGTCCCTAGACCCTTCTAGACTGCCTCAGGTCCCATCTAAAAGCCCCCAGACCCTTCTAATGCCTTTCAGGGCCTTTCTAAAGGCCTCCACACCCTTCTAATGACCCTCAAGACCCATGGAAAGGCCCCTAGACCCTTCTAGATTGCCTCAGGACCCATCTAAAAGCCCCCAGACCCTTCTAATGCCTTTCAGGACCCTTATGAAGGCCACAAGACCCTTCTAATACCCCTCAGGACCTTTCTAAAGGCCCTCAGACCCTTGTAATTCCCCTCAGGGCTTTTATAAAGATTCCCAGACCCTTCTAGAGCCCGTCAGGACACTTATAAAGGCCCCAAGACCATTCTAGAGCCCCTCAGGACACTTCTAAAGGCCCACAGATCATTCTAATGCCCGTCAGGGCTTTCTAAAAATCCCCAGACCCTTCTACTGCCCCTCCGGAGCATTCTAAAGGCCCCCAGACCCTTCTAATGCCCCACAGGGCCTTTCTAAAGGTCCCCAGACCCTTCTAGAGCCCCTGAAGACCCTTCTAAAGGCCCCCAGACCCTTCTAATGCCACTCAGGGCCTTTCTAATTGCCGCGAGACTTTTATAATCCCCCTGAGGGCCTTTAAAAAGGCACCCAGACCCTTCTGGACCCCCTCAGGACGCTTCTAATAGCCCCCAGACCCTTCTAGAGCCTCTCAGGGCCTTTCTAAAGGCCTCCACACCCTTCTAATGACCCTCAAGACCCATGTAAAGGCCCCCAGACCCTTCTAGATTGCCTCAGGACCCATCTAAAGGCCAGCAGACCCTTCTAATGCCTTTCAGGACCATTATGAAGGCCACAAGACCCTTCTAATGCCCCTCAGGACCTTTCTAAAGGCCCTCAGACTATTCAAATGCCCCTCAGGACTCTTTTAAAGGCCCCCAGACCCTTCTAATGCACCTCAGGACCCTTCTAAAGGCCCCCTGACCCTTCTAATGCCTCTCAGGGCCTTTCTAAATTACCCCAGATACTTCTGGAACATCTCAGAGCATTTCTATATGACCCCAGACC